>OW026454.1:14799184-15475778 GCA_932274525.1 Podabrus alpinus | reverse complement strand
ATGATATCGCTTTTCAAAAAGTACCGACTGGCGATTTGCAATTAATATGTACCTGTTGCTTCTTGTCCCGGGTTTTTTGAGTTTATTTACAACTTTCGTGATTATTAAAAAAAAATTAATTAAATTATTAATTTTGTTTCTGTACATATGTATGTAGTTAAAATAAAATAATAAAGGAATTTCTCTTGTAATTGTCTATCGTTTGACATCAATTTGAAGGCGTACAAAACTTTTTTGAATTTTCAAAATTTTGTATATTTTATGGCCTTTTTAATTTAATCGTTAAAATTTTACATAGTTTATAAGATTATAATTTACTACAGCTAACAGGCACTTTAGGATACTTTTTTATTTTTGTTCATCCGATCGTTATTTTGATAGAAAAGCGAGAAAATTGCAGGTGTAGTTTTTCGTATTGGTTCATAGTTGCGTTTTCACGCCCTTAATAAACAGTAAAAAACTTGGACGACGAATTTCCAAATTATACTTAATAAACAAACATCGCCCCCTTTGGGTGAGAGTGACCTAACTCTTACTACTCGAAACAAAATTTCTTCTGCTACACACTAAAGAACACACTTATTTTAGCATATTGTAAAAGTAAAACAGGTGAATCGGGTCCAAATGACCGAAATAATCGAATTTGAAAAGTACGGAAAAGTAGCATCTTGCATGCTGTACAACCGGTTGATGCCACTACTTCGCTCGGCCGGCGCGCATTTTGTTGACGGTACGTGTACTGGGATATAGTCTTAGACTTAGAATATTTCGCAGCAGCAGATGCACCTCGAGCGTCGTACATGCAACATCGATTATTTTTTGTTTTTAGGCGATTTTTAGGGGGTGAAACGTAATAGTTTACTGCCCCATACCGCGACTATACTTTTTAATGCTATTTCGAGGGTCTCTCACATCCCGGTTGCATATATCCCGGTTTCCTTGATCTGTCGCGCTTCAAGTATGTTTAGCCTAGTAACCAGAGTCAAATCCGCCCTGGAGGGGTGCAGAGCGGAGCGGAGCGCAGCGGTGCCCCGTAAGGGTAGGATTTGACGATGGATTACCCTCCTTTTCGAATGCACACCCCTAAAATTGGAAGGCAAAAAAAATTTAATTTTTTCACTTTTTTGGCAATACACGAGTTATTTTCCATTTTTTTGATTATATTTATTACTAATATCCACTAATCACACCCCCATCTATCCGAATTTCAAAGAAAAATTCAAATCGGACCGAAAAAATTTCACTCCATTTCAAGGGACTGTAACCGGATATATGTGCAGACCCCGGGTTCGACCGGCTACATGAATTTACTTTTCCCTTCTTTTCAAAAGTCGAAATTTTCGTTATTTTTACCATATTCACCCTTTTTGTTGTTTTATTAGACAAATATAAGCCTGTTCTTTAGTGTGTAGCTGAAGAAATTTTTTTCAGCTAGTCAGAGTTACGTAACTCTCGCCGTTCTTTGTAACGTACGTTTTTAAATTCACCGAATAAGCGCGCGTATGAGAAAAATGCGAGTAACGAAATGCATTCGTGTGTAACGTTTCGTTACTCGGTACTAGATGGCGCACCCGTTACTCAGTCAGTAACGAATACATACGGTTCGCTACAGCTCTTTTTTGCATTACAAAGTCTAGTTAGCGTGCATACATACATGCTGCTTAATCTTTTGGAATCCATTAACTTTATCTAATTGTAAGTAAGAATAGGGAAAAATTTATACATGCTAATTTAAACCAGCCCGTTAACTTTGAACTAGAATTGCAATAATCATTTATGCTGTATATTGGTTTCTCTTCTTAAATTTTTATTTTGGCGACTTCCCAATCTTTTATCGTGCATTCGGAACAACCTTCTTTGCGTCACCACCGTGTGAAAACAGGATTAAAAGTACTCGGGGAATCCCCAAAATAGTTCTCATTAATGGTGAAATATGCTGTCAAAGTAATTTCGTTTATACATGGAAATACGATTATATTGAGCATCCAATATTTTTTTTTAATCAAATTAAAACAAATGCTATAAATCAAATTGAGATTTTTAGTAATTATGTGAATTTATATTTTTTACCTACACCTTGTTCATTATTTTCAGAGTTTCTGTGAAAACGGTTGGTTGCCCAAAAAAATTTATTTGACAAAAGTTGTAGCCCGTTAAATTCCCTATCCGGTTTGGGCCGTTAGTTTTTCTCTTAGACGTTTCGTTTAAGAGATACGGGGTTCACAAGAAAATTAAAAAAAGAGAAACCTGAATTTTTTAAACATTTTTTCCCTTAATTTAATTTATAACTCGAAATCCGTTGATTCTAGACGATAAGGGGTTATAACCTAATTTGTAGACAAGCGAATGATCTTTAAAAAAGTTCTAATCCATTAACCTTAAAAAATCAATAATATCGGAGCTATGGCCGTTTGAAATCAGAAATTAAAAAAATTGCTTTAAAGGGAGGTACCCCCCAACGCAACGGTTTGGACTTGGGCAAAAATTTTATTTGAAAATTTGTCTTAGAAAAGTGTCCTTTATCACCACCTCAAAGGTTCTCCACGGTCACGGGCACACCCTGTATATAATTATTAATTTAGGAATTCGCAGTAATATTATTTATTGAAATCAACGTCGCCAAATTTTCTGGATCGGACAGGTTAAGATTAGTTTAGAAGTTACAAAAAGATGGTAATATTTTTCAGACCCCAATAAATAAGAAGTGGTAATAAAATTTTTAATTTATTGATTTAAAAGGTTTCAGACGTGGTAATGCGTTATTTTTTTAAATGGAGCATTTTGCAAGGGATAGAAATAGTCCAGAAAACGTGTACCCATAAATAAATGTGTTTGACAAGGTTAGATTTTGTACCACATTTTTAACATTAGGATTTTATTTTAAAAAATTGCACCTACATTTATAATCTATATGGTATATAAAAATGGATGTATGTATGTTCCCTATAGACTCCTAGACCGTTTGACTCTACTGATCAATATTCCAAGGAAAATAAAATTCAGTAGGTTTTGAAATTCTTATCCTGTGATTCAATTAATTTTTACTTCTCGAGTTTTTAACAGACTTAATTAAATATAGCGAAGCGGGGGTCAGGCGCCCCTAAACTCTTATAAAGTGCACATTACACGCGGCCTTTTTCTCATGCGATCGGTTGCAGCAACCATCGCAGCAGCCGAAAGCCTCGTGTAAACAGCTAATCGCATAGGCAACCCATTCAGCAATTGATTGCAATGCGTTGTAAGATCGCATGGTTATAAAATAGAACTCGTTCTATTTTGTATGCGATTTCTCATGCGATCTAGTGATTTCTATCAACATTTGATGTTATTGAAGTTATAAAAATAGATAAAATTGACGTAAAAATATTGTACTTTTATGTTGTGTGGTTAAATTTGTTAATTTTTTTTTGTGAGTTAAAATTTGTGATAAATTGTTAAAATACGAAAATCGCATCACGGCTATGCATCGCATAGCCTTGAGTGCACATTCTGCATTCGGTTGCACGTGCATTCGGCTGCTGCGATGGTTGCGGTGATCATCGCATGAGAAAAAGGCCGCGTGTAATGTGCACTTAACATAATATTATGTAATGCACACTAGTAAGGTGTACTTGAGCCACGCGTTATTTGATAATATATTTTTATTAAAATTATTCATTGCTTTTAAAAACATCTATTTGACTTAAATAAATTACTATCTCATAATTATTTATCAAGATTTCTCAATAAATCTTGAGTGGGCTTCGAACTAAAAAAACAAGTAAAACAAAGGAAAGATTATTGAGTAATAATTTTACACTTGAAGCAATAAATGACCCATCAAGTGTCTCTCAAGTAAAAACTTCAATGCTAATATTACTCTCAAGTAGTCTATGAAAGTCAAGAGTTCACAAAATGTAAATTGTAGAATAAAATCACGAGTTTTATTTCGTTTTATATTATGAATAAAAAATTTTTCCCAGAAATCGTGAATTACGTAACATAAACGATGTTTGTTTTTGTTATACAATTTAAGCAAAACATTTTCCAACATTTAATTTTTAAATAAATATGATATTTATTCTAAACTTTGATTTTCGGTAAATTACTTTGCAATATTTTTATGATTGTTGCTTATTTATTATTACTAATTTCTTATTTAAAAAAATAGTTTAAATAAAAATAATATATTATAACCTTGTTGCAAGCAAACGAGAATATTAGCCCCTAGAGGTTTTTGTAATTAAAACATCTCTAGAGCACTCGAAAAGATAGAACAAAACTACCAAGTGATAGAACTAGGAGCAATCGGATATTGAAACTTACCTCTGATAAGATATCCAAAGAAGTTCCTTCAGCTTCTCTAATACACGACCACAAAGCTTGAACCCATAAGGTAGGTTCTTGGTGTCCAAATCTCCTACAGCAAGCAAGAACTGAACTCATATCACCCTTCGACATATGGTACCTGTAAAATACAGAAAGAGTAAAAAAAATCAAGCAACAAAATTAAAATGACCAACCTTAATATTTGCGGATATAATTTTTCTTCTTCGTACAAATAAAGCACCCCGTCGCTAAATCCATGCATGTGACAAACAACCAAAGCTTGCGATTTATCGTACTTGATATCAGAATTCTGCAGCAATTTCAAAATTTTTTGACCACATTTATTTTTCTCAGAACTATCCTCGACAGCATTCCAAACGTGCAAATAATGCTCTACCAACGTATCATAAACAGGAGTAGACAATATACAACCGTTTGTAATAAGATGCTCCAAAAACTCTACCAAGTTTTCGGAATTATTTAAAAATAAGTGAATGTAATCTTCCGGATCAGCCTTTTGAGTCAATTCTAAATCACTATTCGAGATTTTATCAGACATAAACGATTTACTGGTTCCAAAATCGGTGCATAAACGTTTCAAAAATTGAGTGCTGTCGAACGGCAAATTTGTTATCAAAATTTGGCCATATTTTTTCATATAGTCTTCCGCATCAATAAAACTTAATTCGGCAATATAATCTAAAGCTTCCTTATATTTTTTGTGATCTTCCATTTGGATTTTAATGTACCAGTCGTGTTTGCCATGCTTTTTTGCCAACATCAACGCTTCTTGCGGGCTTGCATGCCTGCAAACTTTTATAGCAATTTCGACATCAAAGTCAAGGTCCCGGTCTTTCAACAATATAAATTCTTTAAGATTTTCTGGTTTGTTTAATTTAGTGAAACAGTTTAATAACAATGTCGTGTGATCTTCTGTTGCTAGGCCTTGTTTGTGAACCGATTGCAAGTAACTTGTTAACTTTTCGATATGTTGAGAATCCAAAAATTTTCGAATTACATAACTCGGTTCTAATCTGCCGATCGTTTTAGAATATTGCTCGATTGCACCCCAGTAATCTCCTTTGGCATATAAATGATCACCGTATTGTCTAAAAATGTCTACCAAACTATCCGCGTCGTACTGTTGTGACTTGGCAATGCGAATTGAAACATCGTATAAATTTTTTTTAAATAAGAGCGACAATTTAGATTGCAAATCTTTTTCGTCCAAGTGGTACACGTTGTTGCTGTAGTCCAAGATGTAGAGGCCACCCCATTCGTTTAAAACACATCTCACCTTGTCGACGGTTGTCGAATAAACAATAAATTTATTTTGGATGTCTAAAATCGTGATGGTGTGACCTTGAAGGACAGGCTGTACGGTACCGGTTTGAGAATTTTGAATGGCAGTAGGCTGACTCGCATTTGCAATTATTATTAAGTAGCTACGGAACCATTCTAGCATGACTTTATCGCCGTCGACTGCAAAACAGGGTCCTCTTCCATCAGTGGTGTAGCAATAAATTGCCTATATATTTTATTATTGGATTATTAAAATTATGTAACGGTAATTTAATACAAAATAAATCAATAATAATTAATTTTGAACCTTCATATCTCAGATTTCAATGGGTTTTGGTACACTACTTCTATTGATAAGATTTTTCTAGTAAGTAGGTATGTACTTAATTTCCTTTGTAGTAATTAATTTTTAAAGATTACAAAATTCAAGGAATATTTGATGAGACACGAGTTACTCAGTATTGCACCAGACAACGCTCTTAAGTTTTAAAATTTACATTTAGAAGAATTCAGGTCATTATTGCATTGTCCCTTCAACCAATTATAACCAGATGACGTAAAGGGTTGAATGCAGCAATGTATTATGCATATCGTTATCATACCAAAGCAATCATGGAACTATACAAAATACAACCTCTGCAGTCAAACTAAAGAATAAAATTTCTGAAAGTTTCCAAACTACAAAAGGCCTGCTGCAGGGATGTTGCATGTCGCTTATCCTTTTTAAAATATATACAGTTAAAGCTCCTTATTCACGGGTTCGTTATTCGCGTATTTAAAAAATGCAACCACTTCTTGTATTCGCGGTTGAAAATTTCGTTATTCGCGGATCAAAAACTAACAATATACAATGTTTGTACTACTTCAAAGATTTATAATTAAAATTACAATTTCGCACTTTTAAAATGATATCTGCTGTGTATTTTATCTAAAAGAATTCAGACACTGATATGTTTACCCTCCTTTCCGTTCCTAATGAGAGAACGGTTTGGAAAGGCAAACAAGACCACGCAGAAGTAAAACTCCTACTTATATTCGTGGTAACCCTGATGTTGGTATAAGCTAACTCGCTATAGCCTGGAAGCGAGGGTCGTAAGTCCAATGAAATTTCCACTCTGCGTTGTGCTGAAAAATACGAGGGTACGCTTCGTCGAAAAATAAAACAATAATTAACAATAAAATTTTTAATGAAAATAGAAACGATATCGACAAATACAAACGATTGTGGTAGTGACGTGCAATAAAAATAGTAAGCACGTTAACTGATGGTGACAACGGTACGTCAAAGGTGACACAATACGGGACACCAGAATGGTAGGCCCGTCAATACAAATAATTGACTATGATTGAATGTATCACAATACCACTAGGAAACCCAAACAAGAATATTAAATTTATCTCACCTGAGCTCAAGATGAGTTTACATAATAATAAAGACAGCAATGATCCTTGTATGGAATGCAGTGGTTGATGTTGACTTGCAATGGCTCCCGATCTAGGATCCTCGGACTGTTGTACACCGACGTAATACTCGATGAGCAGGTTTTGACAGGCGGATACGAAGATGGACAGGCGGCACTCCGCTGCGTTGACAGTATGGTACAGGTTGACGATCCAAATAAAACAAAGTGATCGTCCAGTACAATTTGATCACAAAAACTGAAGCCGCGATTGACAATAACAATCGACTTCCAAATGTAAATAAAAGCAGCTGTCAAAATAGTCACCAGACGAATGTTACCAAATAAAATTATGGTTGGTACCAATTTGTACTTCGATAACGAAAATATGGTGGTGGATAACCACTCGAATATTTTCCAAAAAAATGCTTGAACTGGCTAAAACAAAATAGCTACGCACTGCTTTCACGAAATCCGTAATGACGGTGGAATTACTACTGCGTATCACTAATTTTGTAACGAAAATCGACTTATAAATAATTGATTTACACGCGATCAATAAAAATCGAACTGTCTTGTCGCACTCTCAAGCCAAAGTTAAGTTTTTAACGGCGCGCGTCTATATCCTGTACTATCAAGTACGTTGTAAAAATGAGTAAAGAGATGGCGCTTGGAGTAACAATTTATAATTTAAATGTTATGAATTAACATTTGGAACGAAATAGACATATTTTGTTACACACCCCCCAACTAAACGATCTGGCCGCAGGCCAAGATCTAAAAAGATCAGATAAAGAAGTTGACATTTACAACGAACTGTGAATTTACAGAAGAAACCGTACTGTAGTGAGGAGAGAGTTTGTCGCAATCATGGTAGGATAGAAATATCAAGCTTAACAAGTAAAAAAAATGAGCTTAAAATATTTCAATAAAAAAATAAAATAAAAAAATCTCTAAAGGATTAAGAATAAAATAATAATTGTATGGTTTTTCACCCATGGGACTAAATGTCGCCTTAAATCCGCGGAAACGAAAACCAATTGGTAGAGCTAATGATAGCTACTGAAAACCATAATGTATAAATGATTTTGTCTCAGATAAAAATCAATGAGTACAAAATGGGCAGCCCGCATTGGACCTGCACCGAAAAAAGTGAATACAAAAAAAATCTTTAGGGACATCAAGACAAAAAAACGTCTGATAATCAACCTGGGAATGGGTCACATAGGATCCATTCTAGAATAGTCAAACAAAAAAATTATCTTCAACTAATTCTACTTTCCAGTGTGAGACACTCATGGTTCTCAACCCAAAGGAAATGGTATTTTGCAAAATAAACAAAATAATTAAATAATTTGATCAAACGAATATTTGATTAACAGATCGTCCTACCAAGACTTTGACAGCTTCTCCGGAATCGTTGGAATAAATTCCGATGGAATAATTAGTGGCGAGATGGTCTGCACTAATTATGACGTAAAAACCAGGGAGTAAAAAAATAAAACCCTTGACCCTGAATAGTAAAACGGATGGAATGTTTTACGGGATTTTTTTTATTATATGATCTGAGATGGAATGTGATCAATAAGTTGATGTGTCGACAAGAATACAGCCAACGACCCTTCATGCCCGTAACAGGAGGAAAACCAGCCGATTACCCCCCAACTAAGATTTCTGACCAACCCCACTGAGGTGTAGTCAATCCCGTCAGAAAGCAACAAACCGGCCACCCTGCCTGCACTAAGCACGAAGTCCGCTAACACCATAAATGCCAACACAAATAAGCAAGTGGTAAGACTGATGGAATGTCTTACGGGCTGTTTTATATGATCTGAGATGGAACATGATCAAAAAGAGACGACATTACTAATAAAATGTAGGATTCAAGGTGTAATCGAACCCCCCCCGTGACAAACATTACCCAACCTCCGCCCATGTAATGTGGATTTTAACCCTGAATGGATATTCGATCATCGTCGTCATCGGGATGTGATTTTAAGTCCTTAATATGATAGACACCTACATCTTTACCACGCTCGTTGACTAAACGATAAGTTAATGGACCTGTAACCTCGCGAACCTTGCACTTGATATACTTAGGAGATAGCTTACTACTAATTTTATTCGGAGCATTAGAAAGTACGAAATTTCTTCGCCAAACTATGTCACCTACTCGAAAATTGATGGATCTTTTGCGCAAGTTGTAATGTTTAGCCCCCCTAATATAAGCATTATGCAATCGCTTAGTAACATCTTCAAACACCCCATTTAACTTTCGCATATCATGCGCGACGCTTTCACGGTTAGCAAGGGTTAGATCATCCTCTTTAAACTGTTGGATGCGACCGTAATAATCTCCGTTTATCGGAACAGTGCGACCTAAATTCAAGAATGATGGTGTATACCCCGTAACTTCGTGGGTAGCAGATCTTAAAGCATGTGCTATCTTAAAAATTTCTACATCCCAACTACGATGATCACGCTTGACATAAGACCTAATAGCGGTACCAATGACTCGATTATATCGCTCTACAAAATTTACTTGTGGATGGTAGTTGGCATTTTTCCACACATGTGAAATCTTGTAGTTGTTCATTAGTTCTTGAAATTCTTTTCCCGTAAATTGGGGACCATTATCGACTTGGCAAATCATCGGTGTACCAAATAGAAGGAATACTTCATTTTCCAAAAACTCACAGATGGCCTTAGCCGTAGCTTTTCGTAATGGTTTGACTAATACAAATTTCGTGAACCAGTCACAAACTACAAGTAATACTGTATTACCTTTTGCAGAACGGGGAAATGGACCCATTAGGTCGATAGAAAGACATTGAAAAGGAAAACGGACTTTTTTCTCTTTACCCATTAGTCCGTAGCGTGCGCCTTGGCAAGCTTTAGAAGCCAGACAAACAGAGCAACGACGCACGTAGCGAGCAACGTCAGTACGCATTTTAGGCCAGTAATAAAGCTCCAGAATTTTATTAAAAGTTTTTAAAGTACCTAAATGTGCAGACGTAGGATCGTCATGACACATTTTCAAAATTTCATTACGACGAGGTTTAGGAATAATCTGTTTCCATTCAACCAAATTGGAAATAACGTCGTGTTTGTTTGTAATGAGCTTATACAGACGATCTGACTCAATACGCCAGTCTGGATAAAGTTGCGGATTTGTTCTAACGTTGATCAGCATGCGCCGATACCAGGGATCCAAGTCATCATCAGTTAAGACTAATGAAGAGACTTCCAAGGGAGCACGGGACAAGGCATCTGGAACTACATGCAATTGACCTTTGCGATGCTGGATGTCGAAAGAATGTTGAGCAAGACGAACGGACCAACGGGCTAATTTATTGGCTGGATCTTTCATATTCATGAGCCATAAAAGTGAATAATGATCGGTCACAACTGTAAACTGAGTACCCTCAACATATGGTCGAAACTTTTCGATACCAAATAAGACCGCTAAACATTCACGCTCCGTCGTCGAATAATTTCGCTCAGCCTTGTTCAAGGTTCTAGATGCATACGCAATGGGTCGCTCATCATCACCTTCACCCTGTGTCAAAACACTTCCCAAACCGTAACCTGATGAATCGCAGTGTATAAAAAATCTCTTTTCAAAGTTGGGACTAACTAAAACGGGTGCTGTAACTAGTAGTTTCTTTAAACTCTCAAATGACTCAATAGCGTTAGGAGTCCAAGTGATGGTTTGACGTTTAACCCGTCCCTTAATTAACTCAGTAATGGGAGCAGAAAAGGTGGAGAGATTAGGGATAAATCGTCGATACCATCCTATAAGTCCAAGGAATCGTTTTACTCCAGTAACAGTAGTTGGACGTTCAAATTTAGTTATAGCCTCAACTTTGTCAGGGTCGGTATGAAGACCAGATTTGTCAATAACATGACCTAAAAATTTTAATGTGGATCTGCAAAATTCACATTTTTCAAAGTTAACGGTTAGGTTAGCATCTTTAAGTTTCTCAAAGACTTGTTGCAAAAGGCTTAAATGTTCGGCAAAGGTACTGGAAACTACGATTATGTCGTCAAGGTAAACAAACACCTTTTCACCAAGCAATGGACCAAAAACGTTGTCCATTAATCGCTGTTGAGTGATAGGGGCGTTGGAAATTCCAAACGGCATAACGACATACTCGAAGAGACCTCTGCCAGGCACAGTAAATGCAGTCTTTTCACGAGATGAGGATGAGAGAGGAACTTGCCAAAATGCTTTTTTAAGATCTATAGAGGTCAGGAATCTAGCGTCCTGTAAATGAGATAAAATGTCATCCAATCGAGGGAGTGGGTACGCATCCTTTTTAGTCAATTGATTTAATTTACGGCCATCGAAACACAGTCGATAGGAACCGTTCTTTTTACGGACTAAAAGCATGGGTGACGACCAATCACTCTTAGAAGGGACAACGATGTTCATTTGTAGCATTTCGTCTAGTTCACGGTGAGCAATAGCTCGCATGGGTGGAGATAAGGGATAGAAACGTTGCTTGACAGGAGCGGCTGAACCCGTATCTATATGGTGAATTACCTTATCAGTACGAGTCAACCCCTCACGGTCCAGTTCCTTATATTTGTCTTTCATGGAAGAAAGCATAACCTGCTGCTCTATTGATAATTCGGAAGCGGAACGCATAAATTCCGTGGCACTAATTTGATTAACAAAATATTGGTCTCTACCAAAATCAATTTTGACACCAAACATCTTGCAAAAATCTATACCTAGGGTTAATGATGTGGTGATACTACGGCAAACTATAACGTTTAAAACTTTGGTAACTTCACCAATGGTGATAGGAAGCATGACTTCACCTAATAAATCTTGTGAAGTTCCATCAGCGGAATGTAAAAGAGATTTGGTGCCGCGCGTAAAACATAAATCTAACTGATTTATTAAAAAGTGCGCATCACTACCCAGAATAGAAACAGATGCTCCAGAGTCAAGCAGAGCAGCAAGAGGTACCCCCCCCACAGTTAAATTAACATATGGTCTTATGTCTCGCGTAGGATGTGTAAAGAGAGCGGAAGTAGTCTGCGATGATCCGCAAAAAGAGCGTACGCGTCCTAACCACCCCTTCCAACACAAGGAATCGGCTTTAAGAGCCTTCTTGAGACGCACGCCGTGATGCCATCTCGCTCTTCTTCTTTTGTCGGCTTTTAACGCGGATTTGCCGGGCGAGCCGAAACGCCTCTCCGCCTTCGCAAGTTTTTTGAACGTCCTTGATGTTTTCTAGGACAGGTTATGGCAGTTACCCCTTTTTGGCCGCATACAAAACAAAATTTAGATAAAGGTTTTGGGCAATCCTCAAAACCATGCGCGGGATTATTACAGTTCCAACAGTTATCTAGAGAGTTGTCTGACTGAGGGTCTAATGGAAAATGAGTAGTAGTAATGGGAGATGAAGACATTGAACAAGTGGCCTCTGATGGAGTAGTCCACTTTATGACTCTTTCAGCCGCTTGAGCTGCTGTAATAAGTGCTTCTCTAGTTTTGTATTCGTTTAACCCTAAGGTTAATGAAATTTGTGGAGACATGTTACGTCTTATAACCCATAGCTGTTCCTCATCCGAAGGAATTGGATTTAATCTAGAAAATTGAGCAATCATGGATTCTATGAATCCCAGAACAGATTCGCCTGGTAATTGTTTCCGAGCCCGGATTTGATCGGCATATTCTCTACTATAATCGAGAGATAAAAATCGGACTTTCAAAGCATCCATTAATTGTGACCAATTTGAAATAGTCGGACTCAAGGAACGGTACCAGACCAATGCCTCGTCTGAAAAGAATTCCCCAGCTTTTCTAAATAATTCGTCTTCTTTAACCCCTCGTGAACGTGCAAGTTCTTGTGCGCGCTCAATAAAATCAAAAACGGCTTTAAAATTACCCTTGCCATCATAGCTAAGACCCCATTTGTGAACAGATACCCGATTTTGCGATTGATTTAATAAAATGTTAGTTAAGGCGGTGCTAATGTCTGGATTAATCGGAATTGAATCGGTAAGAGTGGACCTACGTGCAGGTTGAAAATTACTTGCTTGAACCGGAGAGTTCGTGATTGGTAATAACTCCTCGCTTTCCAGCGCATCTGAATCTTTGATTAAAGATTCGAGATTCTCACGTAGAGTTTTACACGTACCTATTAATGTATTTCTCTTGGGATCATCAAAACCAACTCCTTCCATTAAATCTAAACGATTACTATAATGCGCCAGCCGATGATCTAACGCATCCAAAAGTTTATCATCAACATTAGTTGACAAATCATTAATTTGTTTACTGATTACTGAAAGGGACTTTTCGCATATTTCTAGTTCGGCAGGTATGTCGACAGGTTTATATTTAATCATAGCTAATGATGAATTATATTTCTCATCGCGCATCAACTGACATAGTAATTTACGACGAGAAGCTAAATGTTCAGGAATTCCGGGTAAATCATTTCCTTTGCGTCGTTGCAACTCAACGGCGATCTCCTCTCTAGATAAGGCTGCCACGTAAGCTTTTTCAGACATAATAATTAACTTGACAAAGACGAAGTAAAAAAATGTAAGCGTTCGATAAAACACGAAACTAAATCGTACAAAGAATTGAATAATAAAAATAAATAGTGCGTAAACACGACTCCCAATTGCGTGACAAAACAAATACAGTCAAATTGCAATTGGAGGGAACGCAACAAATGATATTATTATTCTGATATATATACGTAAATGGTTTCTCGCCGGTGTGAATTTTGAAAATGGGCGTAGCGTTACTCGCAAGCAATAATTAAAAATAATATATATATTGCAAAAATGAATAAGGCGAGAGCACAACAAAAGGATATCTCGTTTTTGAACCAATAAAATTTGTGCACTACAATTAGCAAAGTAAAAAGGTTTTTCGCCGGTACGAGTACTAGGTTGACAACTCAATCTATTATTATTTACCATGTACCAAACCATACAAACACGCAAAGCGCCCAGTCCACAACGCTCTCCAGTTGCCAAAAACTGCTGCAATAATAAAAAATTAACACGACCACAAACGTTCCGCTGTCGAATCGTATACACGAAAGCGCACCTCGGGACAAACACAGAGTTGGAAAATCAACAAATCGAGCTCCACGTATGGACGCCAGTGATATGTTTACCCTCCTTTCCGTTCCTAATGAGAGAACGGTTTGGAAAGGCAAACAAGACCACGCAGAAGTAAAACTCCTACTTATATTCGTGGTAACCCTGATGTTGGTATAAGCTAACTCGCTATAGCCTGGAAGCGAGGGTCGTAAGTCCAATGAAATTTCCACTCTGCGTTGTGCTGAAAAATACGAGGGTACGCTTCGTCGAAAAATAAAACAATAATTAACAATAAAATTTTTAATGAAAATAGAAACGATATCGACAAATACAAACGATTGTGGTAGTGACGTGCAATAAAAATAGTAAGCACGTTAACTGATGGTGACAACGGTACGTCAAAGGTGACACAATACGGGACACCAGAATGGTAGGCCCGTCAATACAAATAATTGACTATGATTGAATGTATCACAATACCACTAGGAAACCCAAACAAGAATATTAAATTTATCTCACCTGAGCTCAAGATGAGTTTACATAATAATAAAGACAGCAATGATCCTTGTATGGAATGCAGTGGTTGATGTTGACTTGCAATGGCTCCCGATCTAGGATCCTCGGACTGTTGTACACCGACGTAATACTCGATGAGCAGGTTTTGACAGGCGGATACGAAGATGGACAGGCGGCACTCCGCTGCGTTGACAGTATGGTACAGGTTGACGATCCAAATAAAACAAAGTGATCGTCCAGTACAATTTGATCACAAAAACTGAAGCCGCGATTGACAATAACAATCGACTTCCAAATGTAAATAAAAGCAGCTGTCAAAATAGTCACCAGACGAATGTTACCAAATAAAATTATGGTTGGTACCAATTTGTACTTCGATAACGAAAATATGGTGGTGGATAACCACTCGAATATTTTCCAAAAAAATGCTTGAACTGGCTAAAACAAAATAGCTACGCACTGCTTTCACGAAATCCGTAATGACGGTGGAATTACTACTGCGTATCACTAATTTTGTAACGAAAATCGACTTATAAATAATTGATTTACACGCGATCAATAAAAATCGAACTGTCTTGTCGCACTCTCAAGCCAAAGTTAAGTTTTTAACGGCGCGCGTCTATATCCTGTACTATCAAGTACGTTGTAAAAATGAGTAAAGAGATGGCGCTTGGAGTAACAATTTATAATTTAAATGTTATGAATTAACATTTGGAACGAAATAGACATATTTTGTTACAACACTTGCATTGCAAAATTGTGTTGGAACATAATTACATACTTACGAGAAATGATATGATGCATTTTTTCTAAAGAAATGCTTATTATTAACAAATCTAAAAGTTATTCGCAAGATGTTCAATTACAAATTAACACCACTCACCTATCAAAACAAACAAGTAGGCGTCCAAGTATTTATAAAGAGAAAATATTATTGTGGCTAAACCTAATGTTCTTGGACAAAAGCAAAATTTTTGCCGACAAGGTGCTATCATTTGATATAAGCTGTCTTGGCCGCTATCGTACTTGTTGAATTGTTCAACTTGCCATTCGTTGCATGAACTTTGATTAAATAACACGTGTCAGTTGCATTTATTTTGATATATTTTTATTTTATTTTCTAACCTTGGAACGTATCCCCTATATTCCCATACAAATTACCATTCCATATTCACGGTTTTTGTATTCGCGGCATAGTTATGGAACGTATCCCCGGCGAATAAGGAACTTTAACTGTATAACACATGCTCTGAAACAATGGACTAGAAGTGTTCTAATACGGGAGTGGATATCAGTGACTTGTGTCTGTATATGCTCCTGTTTGCGGACGACCAGGTCGTCGTGGCCGGGAATGAGGAATACACAGCTTACATGGCACGCAAGCTAAGAAAGGATCATGGGGTCTACAGATGAATATGAAGAAGACAGAATATCTTGCTGTAGGGGCGTGAAGTGAGAATTTTAGAATAAAAGGTGATGAAATAAAGGGGTGTGAAGAGTTTAAGTATCTGGGATTAGTTTTGAACAAGAACTAAAATTGCGAGAAAGACATTCAAAATAGAATAAATCAGGGACGGAGAGCTATACAAGAACTAAATAGCATATGGTGAATCAGGATTCACAAAGATTAGAATATATCAGACAATTAGCAATTCACATTACCGTTGGTGGCGCCACCAGTAACAACAATATGGCTGTGTTTGGACGTATATTTCGAAATTCAAAATCATACTCTATAGTGAAAATTTGCAAATATTTCATAATGTTGTTAAATTTATTGCAATATGTTTTGTTGATTAGTTTATTTTGTTTTGAGCATAAAACACGAGAAACGTTTTTCATTTAATACGTCACTTTCTAATTTTAAATTCTCCCGCATGGTGGCGTTTGCTTAATGTGAATTGTGAATAGTTGAAGGTATTACGGTATATAATTCTGAGGTGTGGGACATCTGAAAAAGCAATAGCCTAAAGCTTCAAGCCTTCGAAATGGATGCTCTTCAACATAGCTGTAGAATATCGAGGCTGCAACGTATCCCAAATAACACTATAAGGGAGAATATGAATGTCAAGGATGACATAATAGATAAAATAGGGAGCGTGGAGCACAAGGTGTAGAAGAAGCCATGCAAAGTAGGCGGTTGGGCGTAGATAACGTCCAAGATAGGACGAAATGGCGCATGGGTTGTGGGAAACGGCGCATGCTGTATTAAACTCGCAAATATATATATTATCGTGATTTGAAGGACATTCTAAATATTTTTTCGGAAACGCAAACATAAAGAAAATTCCTTAGTTTATAATCTGATTTTAAATTGAATTATTATCACTAGTTGAATTAAACAGCCATATGCATAGTCAATTTAATAGCTACTAGCAATGATTAAAATAAATAAATTATTATATTATATTGGCTCTTATTACGGTTGCCTACCTTAAGGCCGCACTAATGGGGACAGATCAATTTAGACACAAATAAATTTATGCTATTATATATTTTTTTCATCATAGCAACAACAACCAAGATGTAAACACTGATCTTCCCAAAAATTTTCGACTGTTAGATGACATGGAATTATCAGATAAGAACAATAAATTAATAAAAAGTTTCCAAACTGCGAGAGACGAGGGGACTCATTCGGAAAGTATACCAAATCATTTACAAAATAAATAAGTATGAAATTGCACAGTAACCATCTTCTGACAAACTTTGAAAACTACAGTTCTTCAAATTAATGTTTGGAAATTTATTCTGAAATGCTTGTTTCTAAACTTGCGAGTCGCTTTTTAAAATCGTGAATTTTCTACATAGGATTCGGAATAAGAGACCCCTAAACCCTCGGTACCAATTTCTAGGCACAATCAAAAACCTCATTTTGACCGCTATATTGAATCCGCTATTTAGAATTTTAAATATCCAATTTGAAATCAGCAACTTCGAAAATTCCCTTTTTTTCTTTGTTCTTGCTTGAACCCTATACCTCTTTCATCAGGTGCTATAAAGATGCATTTACTCAAGTAAAAAAATCTGAAATTGAGTCGTTTTATGGTCTCTTAGCCCACTTTGGACTGGGGATTGTACCTCCCTTAAGTCATATGATATTATTTCTCCTGAGCTGATGCTACTAGGGAATCCTCTAATAACTACTTTCAGAGGTTTTTCATTTAGAAGCAAAAGTGTGAGGGTGGCTTGTGTTCCTCAAAGAGTTGGGTTAGTTAATGTAAATCGTTTTTTGTAACCAAATGGATGAAAATGCCATATATCAAGATCTTGATTTTTGAGAATCAAAGTAGATCCTCTTGACAATGATCATTTTCTTGGTATTTATTTAACCATTTTTATTTGTCCTGAAAAATCCACGGAGGTGGAGCCCTCTAGAAAATTATCAGAGAGATAAGGGGCCGTTCATTAATTACGTAAGGATGATTTTTGTAATTTTGGACCCCCTCCCCCCGCCACGTAAGGATCGTAAGATTGTGGCAACCACCCCCCACACATCTTACGTAAGGATTATTTAAAAGAAAATTAATTTTGACCCCCCTCTCCACCCCTTATATTTATAAAATATGAATAATAATTAGAGATGAGATTTTTATGTCGTATAAATGTTATACCAGAGAGCGTTAAAGGGTTAATTGATACACGGCCCCGTTCGAAAGTTATGCTGTATGAAAAAAAAAGAAGAAACGGGGCCGTGTATCAATTAACCCTTTAACGCTCTCTGGTATAACATTTATACGACCTAAAAATCTCATCTCTAATAATAATATATTATATTAGCTGGCACAGTCGGCCTACCGGCCGCCTTTAGCCATCTAGACCGTGTCGGATGTGGTTGTTCGGCCTCACTCCAAGGTACTAAAGTAGCCTATGTTTTTCGTAGCATTGTAAATAACTTCTAAACCAAATTTGGTTAAGAATGGTCAAATAGAAATGTAAAGCACGTGCACGCGTATTTGCACTGTCGATCGGTTGACAGTTTGACAGCATTCATTATTGTTTTTTAAGTTGATTTTGAGTAGCCTGCCTTCCTTTAAGGAATCTCGATAATCCATTCATGCGCGTCCCTATGGGACGCGCATGAATGGATTATCGAGATTCCTTAAAGGAAGGCAGGCTACTCAAAATCAACTTTCCTTTCCTTTGCGAATTTTTGCATTATTTCAATACAAAAGCATGCGCAGGGACCTACATAATAACTGTGCCAAATTTGGTTCTGATCGGTCAAACGGTTTAGGAGGCTATAGGGAACATACATACACACATATACATCCATTTTTATATATTATATAGTGCCATGTATCGCTACTGTTTAACTCAAAATTTTGACTTATATAGCGAGGAATGAGATGGCACTTAATTAAAAAAAATGATCCGACCAGCTATGTATGAGAACTATTTTAATTTAGGGTCAAAGGTGGGTTCATGAATCTGTCGAATGCTCATATAAAATTGTCTTAAGAGCGCGCTGCGGAAAGAGAGAGAGGGAATGATGTTGAAAGAAGCCTCTAATCTTTTGTACAAATTTAAAAAACTAAACGTCGTATCAATGTAATTCTTTTTTTATATTAATAAGGAAAGACTATTGAAGGCAATAAACCAATTTTGAGCGCTTTAAATTAAAAGTAAACAGGTTAATTTAATTTATGAAAAAGGACAATTTTGAATTTTTATGACAACCGATTTTAATGAAACTTCGTTATTGCCTTCTGCAGATCATTATAAAGAAAAAACCTGATTTTGAAGCGATTTCATCATCAATTATAGAAAACTTGTACAAAACTTGTAAATCAAAAAGTGCCCTTAGTGGAGTTTTAAACTATATAAAATCAACTTAATGCACAAAGGGTTCAAGGGTTCCCTTAGATATGGCGCAAATAATTTTTTTAAATTTTTTAAATCTCTACAAAAGATTAGAGGCTTCTTTCAACATCATATCTACTGCTTCCCTCTCTCTCTTTCCGCAGCGCGCTCTTAACTTGATAACTTTTAAGAAATGCCGGACAACAAACTTACTATCACCTATTTGTTCTTTTCCTCACTGATATTAATTTAATTAAATCAAACGTAATTATTGTACTTATAACAAGTAATGTAATTTATTAATAAACATAATTATTTAAAAAAAAACAAAAGATAGATTTTTCAATTTTTCAGATTAAATCAAATTTACAAAAATATCAATTAAGAATAAAAAATTTATAAATCCCCAAAGATTTAAAAACACGCGCGAACTGAATGTTACGAAAAAGTGTCGACACAATTGCTTACCGAAGTGTTATTCGTGCACGATCGATGTGAAGAACACACAGCGGATAACCAAGAAAAGATGCCTCGCAGTTTGGTCCAATTCCCATACCATGAAAACTTCCAGGGTGAATCAATGATCAATTGAGTTTCTGCTACTGACAGGATAAACGCTCAGGTAAGTCCATAAAATAATTTCCAATAATTTTCCAATCAATAACATAACCATAAAAAATATTTAACCATATGAAATTTGCAGTGGTCACCAAAATT
Organism: Podabrus alpinus; assembly: GCA_932274525.1. NCBI lineage: Eukaryota > Metazoa > Arthropoda > Insecta > Coleoptera > Cantharidae > Podabrus > Podabrus alpinus. The sequence goes on along the minus strand of OW026454.1, from coordinate 15,455,655 downwards.
TTCCAAATATTATTCAAAATTGTAAATCTTCTTATTCATTCCCAAATAATTCATCGAACCATAACTATTTAACTTCGACTTATACTTAAATATTCCAAGACAATTTCAACTCAACTCTTAATTATAATCAATTCTCTACATGGACGTACAAAGGTCCCCAAATTTTCCAATTTCATTCAAAAATAACGTCTTTCCGTCCTCATTGACGATTCGAGACTCCCAATTACGTCCTCCCGCTTTCATGGACGGAACCAGACTTTAAAATTACGTGTTGACGTCTCCACAGACGGGACGAGACTTCCGCTGCATTCTCCTCGGTATCCCACCAAAATCGTCTATCTGACCGCGCACTTATTTTTAAAAATCACAATTATTTAATTTAATTTGAAATCTTACGCCTTTACAAATAAAATTTATTTTTAATTTAATCCCAAAACTTCTTAAATTAAAACAATTAAATCCTCTTTTGCCTTTAAGAGCGCGCTGCGGAAAGAGAGAGAGGGAAGCAGTAGATATGATGTTGAAAGAAGCCTCTAATCTTTTGTCGAGATTTAAAAAATTTAAAAAAATTATTTGCGCCATATCTAAGGGAACCCTTGAACCCTTTGTGCATTAAGTTGATTTTATATAGTTTAAAACTTCACTAAGGGCACTTTTTGATTTACAAGTTTCGTACAAGTTTTCTATAATTGATGATGAAATCGCTTCAAAATCAGGTTTTGTCCTTATAATGATCTGCAGAAGGCAATAACGAAGTTTCATTAAGATCGGTTGTCATAAAAATTCAAAATTGTCCTTTTTCATAAATTAAATTAACCTATTTACTTTTAATTTAAAGCGCTCAAAATTGGTTATTGCCTTCAATAGTCTTTTCTTATTAATATAAAAAAAGAATTACATTGATACGACGTTTAGTTTTTTAAATTTGTACAAAAGATTAGAGGCTTCTTTCAACATCATTCCCTCTCTCTCTTTCCGCAGCGCGCTCTTAACACATTTTCAAATACTTGCGTGTACAAAATAATTACGCTTTGTATTTTTTTTTTATATATTAAGTGAAGCAAGCAGTTTATTCTGGAGTATTCAGAAGATGTAGGTGCAAGTCTTTATCTTTCATGATGGTCTCTGAATTGAATATCTCGACATGAGCATTCCACAGGAAAGTGACCCAATTACGCTAGACCACCCCCTATGGTGAATAGGACATGACAATAGATAGATAATAATATTAAATTTTTATTTACATAATATGTAGATGAAAAACCGTTCGTAAAGATCGCCAAAGTTTGATGCCATTTTCCTGGATATAATTACCAACATAAAAAGAAAAAATTATATTTGATTTTTAAATTTAATTTAAAAAAATATTTTAAGAAACTTACGTAAGGAATACGTCGGACCCCTCCCCCCCCCCTAAGTAAGGGTCCGTAAGATATGCAAAACCCCCCTCTCCCCCAAAAAACCCTTACGTAATTAATGAATGACCCCTAACAACATATCAATAATAATTATTAAAAACTGAGACATCAAGGTCAAAACCATTGATTTATTTAACCTGGAATGTTGATTTACAAAAAAACTTACATCGTTTCTGGCAATCATGAAATGACTCTCTTGAATCGACTCAGCAAGAACACTACATTTCTTTGCACATCCAACTGTATCCAAGTTGAACTAAAAACAAAAAATTTATTAAATTCACTCGAGTCTGTTATTCGGCTTACCCTCTGTTCTCTGTCTTTATGCGTTACATTGTACACAAACACAGAACTTTCGGTAGAGACAAAAAGAAAAACAGTAGATGCAGTTGACTTAAAAGATAATCCGGTTACTGTGGAGCTCGCATCACGCAGCAACTTTTGTTTGGACCCCTTATCACGTGTAACATCGCCTCTACAACATTCTATTTAAGTAAATATACGAATATGTTACATTTTTGTAAACCTGTATAAAACAAGAGATCCGTCAGAAAATCCAACAGCCATTAACTGCAGCCCTTCGTGTACACCCAGTGCAGTTGCAGCAACCGGTCTGTTACCCGGTATGGCACGACTAATACGACTACAATGAGGAACGCCATTCTTATCTCGACTAGTATCCCAAACTTTAATCAAGGGATTTACACCAGGTTCATCATCCTAAACAATAACCAAGTTATCGCAACTAAATTGTGGTTAAATAAAGCCATACCCCGATTGTTATTAGCAAAGGTGAATTCCTTAACTGTTGGATTAACGTCACACGTAATTCGTATCCCTTAAAAACTTTAGCTTTCCAAGAACGTGAAATCAAATAAATTTGGCCGACCGAATCTCCCAAAACAATTTGATTATTGCCACTAGATGCAGCCACTACATCGGCACAATCCTACAAGACACAAGATGTATTTATCGTTCACATAGATAAACTAATTAATTTACTTTAAATAATTCCGAAATTTCTCCTTGATCAACGCCTCCTTTCAAGTCAAAAAAGTTGAATTTTCGCCACTAAAATGAAATTTGAGGTTATAAAATTGTTTAAGAATTTATATAGTGATTTACCTCTAAAAACGACATTGTTATATTTTAATTTATTTAATATAATTGCACAAAACATTAAATTTATTTCCAAAAATCGATGTAAATAAGAAGCAGCTGATTTGTAATTCCGTTGATCCCGTTTGCTACGAGATGGCGTTTAATGTTTATAAACGTCAAAATTTATCAGAGCCGTAGGTGTCGTTTGGTAATTTATTTTGACAAAAATATGCTGGGGTCATCCATTAATTACGTAAGGGTTTTTTTGGGGGGAGGGGGTATTGGATATCTTACGGACCCTTACGTAGGGGGGGAGGGGTCCGACGTATTCCTTACGTAAGTTTCTTAAAATATTTTTTTTAATTTAATTTAAAAATCAAATATAATTTTTTCTTTTTATGTTGGTAATTATATCCAGGTATAATGGAAATACCATATATTGAAATATATAGTACTTAAAATCATTAAACTGTACTAAACGCGGAACGATGGTTTTAATAATTCCACCACGGATCCACCAAATGTACTTTACTTACTTATGGGTTAAATTTAATTAACCCCTTCTTCTAATTAGCGCTGCCACCAGGATCGTCTGTTTGCTATCAAATGGAATTGATAGCGAGCCGATAATCCAAAACTCGAATAGTTACTTACTTAAGGATTCTTTATGATTGGTAAACGTGTGAAGTGCGGAAGGCTTCCTCGTAGACGCAGGATATTTATGACAAACAACTAACTACACTGAATATAAACGTATTTGTTTATAAGAAAAGATTTCAATTTTTAACAATAACTGGTTTATTAAGTATTAATATTAAACAATGGTGAGGATTACCTAACCCTGGCAACTCCAAATAAATTGAAAATTTCCTATTGTAAAGAGGAAGGTTTAAATAGTGTAATGACATAATTTTAACAAGCGAACATATAATCAAAATTTTGAGAAAAATCAATTTGAAAAGTACGGAAAAGTAGCATCTTGCATGCTGTAGAACCGGCCGGTGCCACTACTTCGCTTGGCCGGCGCGCATTTTGTTGACGGTACGTGCACTGGGATATACTCTTACACTTAGAAAATTTCGCACCGGCAGATGCAGCTCGACGCTCCTACATGTAACACCGCTTATTTTTTGTTTTTACGCGATTTTTTTGTGGTGAAACGTAATAGTATACTGCCCCATACCGCAACTATACTTTTTAATGCTATTTCGAGGGTCTCTCACATCCCGGTTGCATTTATCCCGGTTTTCTTGATCGGTGGCGCTTCTCGTATGTTTAGCCTAGTAACCAGAGTCAAATCCGCCCTGGAGGGGTGCAGAGCGGAGCGGAGCGCAGCGGCGCCCCGTAAGGGTAGGATTTGACGATGGATTACCCTCCTTTTCGAATGCACACCCCTAAAATTGGAAGGCAAAAAAAATTTAATTTTTTCACTTTTTAGGCAATACACGAGTTATTTTCCATTTTTTTGATTATATTTATTACCAATATCCACTAATCACACCCCCCTCTATCCGAATTTCAAAGAAAAATTCAAATCGGAGCCAAAAAATTTTACGCATTTTCATCGAAGTACGGCCGACTGGTGTCGCATCGACCTGGTTCGGAGGCATATCTGGTTACATTCCCCGTACTTTTCAAATTGATTTTTCTCGAAATTTTGATTATATGTTCGCTTGTTAAAATTATGTCATTATCTAAATATATAAAAGAGAAGATCTGCGTGCTTGCGTGTTCGCTATACGTTCCTAGACCCGTGGACCGATCTCGACCAAATTTTGCACAGTTATTTTGTAGCTCCAGGCGCAACTATTTTTGCATAATGGAGAAGAAATTCGAGCGGGGAGCAAAGTTATTCGCCTTTTTCGAAAATCAAATCACAAGTTTGACAAAAAATTTAATTTGTCAAATAATTAATTTGACGTACAGTCAGTGGCGGGGAAAAAAGTTATTCGCTTTTTTCGAAAATCAAATCACAAGTTTGACAAAAAATTTAATTTGTCAAATATATAAAAAACTACTAACAAAAAACCACTAACAAATTAATCTGAAAATACTGTCAACAGATGGCGGGGATGGCGGCTTTAATTCGAAAAATGCAAACCACTAACAAATTAATCTGAATGCCGCGAATAAGACCGGAGCACTTTATATAGGTCGCAGAACTCGCCGGAATTGTGCAAGAAGACGCAGATCCACTTCTTCGTGGAAGATCTACCTCTTTGCGGAAGATTTAACTTTACATGAAGATGTAACTTTACGTGAAGATTATGTATGTATGACAGATGACGGATGACGGATGACAGATGACGGATGACGGATGACAGATTAAAGATGAAAGATGACAGATGACAGATGAATGCCGAACAACTATGGCCTTCATGGATCTATTATGGTCCGGTCTGTGAGGCCGAAGGCCGAACAACTATGGCCTTCACGGATCTATTATGGTTCGGTCTGTGAGGCCGAAGGCCGAACAACTATGGCCATCACGGATCTATTATGGTCCGGTCTGTGAGGCCGAAGGCCGAACAACTTTGACCTTCACGGATCTATTATGATCCGGTCTGTGAGGCCGAAGGCCGAACAACTATGGCCTTCACGGATCTATTATGGTCCGGTCTGTGAGGCCGAAGGCCGAACAATTTTGACCTTCACGGATCTATTATGATCCGGTCTGTGAGGCTGAAGGCCGAACAACTATGGCCTTCACGGATCTATTATGGTCCGGTCTGTGAGGCCGAACAACTATGGCCTTCACGGATCTATTATGGTCCGGTCTGTGAGGCCGAACAACTATGGCCTTCACGGATCTATTATGGTTCGCCCTGTGAGGCCGAAGGCCGAACAACTATGGCCTTCACCGATCTATTATGGTCTTCCCCCTGTGAGGCCGAAGGCCGAACAACTATGGCCTTCGCGGATCTATCATGGTCCTCTCTCTGTGAGGCCGAAGGCCGAACAACTATGGCCTTCGCGGATCTATTATGGTCCTCCCCCTGTGAGGCCGAAGGCCGAACAACTATGGCCTACTCGGATCTATTCTGGGTCTAGATGGCTAAGGGCGGCGGATGCCGCCCGTGCCAGCTAGTACTATATAAACCTTCCTCTTTGCAATAGGAAATTTTCAAATTTTTTGGAGTTGCCAGGCCCAGTGAGCATTTTATTCCTTAAAGGGAATTGTGTCATCTGTGACGTTGCTGTTACGTCGCAATTCTCTTAATTTGTGTGAAAATACACACACCTTAGTGTGTAACTTGACACCAGAAAGGAATTGTGTATACTAAGCCAATTGTGGGAATTGTGTTACAGATTGTAACACTGTTACTTGGTTATTTTGTTGTGTGACGCCAAGCAGGAAATTTGTTGAAACAATGCCCTGCCTGTGTCTGTGTGTAAGCTGGACGCAAATCAGGAATAGTGGGAAATATTGCGTGACTAATGTGTCTATTTCTTTCATGGCCGACAGCATGTAGGAATTGCGTGTAACGTATTAGTTACCAATTTAACACAACTGCGGCATTGTAACAGACATCGTCTAAGGTAAAAAACAGGGAATCTGGTGTGCAGGCGACATATTGGAAAAAAAGTATTTATTAATTATAAAATTTATTTAAAAAAACTTGCTTTTGATTGAAGAAAATCATAATTTTCATTAATATTAAGGAAAACGATTGTAAACAGACTTGTTTAAAAAAAAAACTGAAGGTCAACATTAAATAATAAGGACAAAGTATTTTTTTAGCTAATAAAGCTTTTTTCAAGGGCGCATTGTTAATTTTCTTAGTAGAATAAAAAACTGCAGGATACAGTTTCTTTCGCAATTAAATCTTGGCATTCTTAAATTGAAAATGTCAATTATTTAATTATGCTACCTGTTGCATCATAATATAATAAATACAATCATATTATTCCTATTATCCATTTTATTGTGTCCAAACTTTTTCATAGAAAAGGAGATCATGTACGCATATTCCATATATTAGACAAAGAAAAAGATGTTACAATCTAGACACATTTACTGTCAGCCATTGACACAGCTTATACACCTTATGCCTGAATTGTTTCACAAATGTGTGGTGTCATGGTGCTCCACTTCCGACACATGGAATACACATGTCAGTCGACGTTTCGAAACATTGTGTGCATCTTGACACAAGAAAATGACACAATAACGGAAGCGTTACTAAAATTCAACCACAAAATGCTCACTGGGGGGTTAGGTAATTCTCCCCTAAACAATAATAAAAACAAAAAAAAACAAAGCAATTGGTTCTACAAACATGTAACATGAATAAAATAGAACTAATTTAATTAAGTAATTGAGATTTGTATTTGACGAGAGACAGTAGGATAAAATTTAATCTTTTTACAAATTTACCGAGTCGGTAAATTTTATGACATATACCTTATATTCCGTTGGTCCTCATTTGGACAGCTTTATTGGCCCTTGGGGATTCGAAGATTAATTGAACTTGTATTTATTTATATATTAACGAACTCGCGAATAATTTATTTAACCCGTTGTAAAACTAATTTAATTTAATAAAAATTATAAAAATTGTTAACACTTCAATAAGAAAAAAAAGGAGCTAAGTTTATTAGTTAGCTCGAATTAACACTAAGTTGATAACTGATTTACTTGAGTTAAAAACTTAATCGAAATACTTTAATTTAATAGATGACCGAATTTATGAACCCCATACCAGGAGACCGGCCTGGCCCGTTCCCCGTATAAGACTCGCCCGTTCCCGTAGAGGACTGCGTATGAGACTGGTGAAGACTGCCGAATTTTTAATCATCATCCCTATTTATTAGCGTGAATTATTTCCCTTTTGTGGTGGGGCCTGAATATGTGAAACACGTAGAAGGTCCTGCTCTTTTGAGATGGTGGTAAGGGCTAATTGCCTAGTTTACTCGGAGTGTACGGTCTTCCGACCACCCACATATTATCTTATATTTTAACCAACGGAGGATTTGCCCTTGCCATCCCTAAAGCTTTTATTTTCATGTTCTTATATTTAAGGGTAGCTATTAATTGTAATATCTGTCAATTTTAATATTGCACTAATTGCTTTTAAAGTTTGGTGTTCCTTGAATTTTTCACATGTGCCATGTGTGAGATAAAATCATTTAATAGTTTTTGGTCTAGACTCTAGACCAGTGATTCTCAACCACTGTGCCGCGGCACTTTTATGTGCCGCGAAATTCTAAAAGTGTGCCGCCAAATTTTAGATATATAATTATGTATATACAGTACTGTGCAAAAGTCTTAGACCACTTAGCAATTAATTAATTAATTATTAATAAATAAATTATTAATCATTACTTTATAGCAAAAAATGTTTAAATAGATACATAATTTAGTGTAGAAACATAATTTTCTAAAAATACTTCAATTTTGTCTTTATACTTTGAAATAAACAAAAGTGTTATTGGGTACACCGCTACACATCCTCTCAGACCCATTCTACGTAAACTTCGATGAACTGTCGAAGAATAAACAGACACTCCTGTATAGCACTACGAAGATCTTCGGTCAACTCTCTGGAAATTCGGCTTCGATTTCGTAGAGATTGAACTTTCAAATATTTTTCATCAGCTTCCTTAAGCTTTTTAGGTCTACCAGACCTTGGCCCATCATCTTGATAGTATGGCGAACTCCGGTCTTTGATGTTTTCGTTTTTTTCGCTATCTGACGTTGACTATGGCCTTCTTCATGAAGCAAAACTATCCTATGTTAGGAAATTCACTTATTTTACCCATTTTTAAATAATTTTATTATTTCAACTTTAAATTTAAAAAAAAAAAAATTTTTTTAAATACTTTTTAAAAAAATTTGAAAAATACACAGACTTTAACTCACAGGACACAAAATAACGTTTACTATACAAAATACTAACAACAACTAAGAATGGTTACCAAATGTTACAAATATCCGCAAGAAAATACCTCGAAATACGAAAAAATTTTAATTTTAAGATGCCCATGACTAATTTTATTACCCATTGAAAGGGTCGAGGATCATAAAATATTTGTTTATTTAAAAGTATAAAGACAAAATTGAAGTATTTTTAGAAAATTATGTTTCTACACTAAATAATGTATCTATTTAAACATTTTTTGCTATAAAGTAATGATTAATAATTTATTTGTTAATAATTAATTAATTAATTGCTAAGTGGTCTAAGACTTTTGCACAGTACTGTATATAAAATATATAATTTATAAACTTATCTTTTTCATTGTGTGCCGCCAAATTTTGAAATCGTTAAAAGTGTGCCGCAACAAAAAAAAGGTTGAGAATCACTGCTCTAGACTGATGGAAGAATTTTACTTATTCTACTGTCTCTTTGTTTAACCTACATTGACCACCTACGAGTCAATTCCATAGGCGTATCCTTAAGGGTAATTGATTATTATTATATACTAATATGTTTAAATAATTATGGGCAATTTAATCCTTCTAATGAATAATAATTATAACCTAATTTATAAGTAACATGGTTTAACATATAAATTCAGCTTTACTAGTTACAATTTCCGGGGTCGGTATATATTTAATTAAGAATTAATTTACGCGGGTTGTTACAAAACATAGTGGCATAATAGTGTGAACTATAGAAAATGGCATCAAACTTTGGCGATCTTTGCGAACGGTTTTTCATCTATGTAAATAAAAATTTAATTTAAATTTTTGTATTTATTATTATCTATCTATATATAAAAATGGATGTATGTGTGTATGTATGTTCCCTATAGACTCCTAAACCGTTTGACCGATCGGAACCAAATATGGAAGAGTTATTATGTAGGTTCCTACACATGTTTTTGTATTGAAATAGTGCAAAAATTCGCTAAGGAAAGGAAAAAACAATAATGAATGCTGTCAAACTGTCAACCGATTGACAATGCAAATACGCGTGCACGTGTTTTACGTTTCTATTTGACCAATCTTAACCAAATTTGGTGTAGAAGTTATTTACAATGCTACGAAAAACATAGGCTACTTTAGTACCTTGGAGCGAGGCCGAAAAACCACGGTCTACACGTATGCCTGTGATACCCTTGAGTGAGGCCTAAGGCCGAACAACCACATCCGACACGGTCTAGATGGCTAAAGGCGGCCGCTAGGCCGACTGTGCCAGCTAGTATAATATATTATTATTCATCTTTTATAAATATAAGGGGTGGAGAGGGGGGTCAAATTTAATTTTCTTTTAAATAATCCTTACGTAAGATGTGGGGGGGGGGGTTGCCACAATCTTACGTACCCTTACGTGGCGGGGGGAGGGGGTCCAAAATTACAAAAATCATCCTTACGTAATTAATGGACGGCCCCTTACTAGAGAACTATTCTGGATCCAAAAATATACTGAAAAGGAAAACGGATATCAATTGAGAAAGGTGAGCAAGGAAAACTTGAAAGCTTTTAAATTATGTAATATTTAAAATACAGTCTTAATACACCTATGCACGAAAAATATATTTGGAAATAATTATGAAATATAACAAGACCTATCAACAATAATAAAAATTTTAAACAATTAAATTTATTGAAAATGTTAGTATAACAAATTTTTGAGAAATATTTTTATCACTGTAACTCTTCAAAATTTATTATATCTGTACAATAAAATATCGAGATAAAAGAGTCTAGTTTGAACATAATTTTTTTTGAAGTGCATTTAAAGACAATTTTCTAAAATACGCCATCGGCAAGTATATGATTTTTTTATAATATGTACAAATAACAGCAATTAAAAATCACAATAAAATATTTGATTAAGTTTTTGTTTCATTTGTACTGCTAAAACAAATTGTTAGTTAATTTTACTTAACTGTTAAAATTTATCAATGTAAGAAGCAATTAAAAAATGTGCGATACATATAAAGGGAGAAAAGTAGCTGAATGTGGTCATCAAATTAAAATAGAAAATACAGATCAACAAATAAAATGAAAATTTATGTATAAAAAACGTTTTTCAAAAATTGCACCTTGAAATACTCCAACCTACTAAACTCTAATTATTGTCCCAAACTTCCAAATGCAACCTACTTAATTTTACATCTTTGGCACTACCCACGTGGTGTTAGAATTTCAAGGGCCTCTCGAGTAAGAATAAAAATTGAAAACCTAATAGTTTTGGCAATTTTCAATAAATTTTATTAAATTTAACTTTCCCACTGCATTCAAAAGTGCAAGCACTAATAAAAGTTTTAATTTGGAGTACCGTATCAGTCTCGACAAATAATAAATTAACTAGTGGTCACAACTGCATTTACAAATAGATTCGCATTTATGGCACAAGTTTCCTTAATGCCCTTTAAAAAATATTAAATATAATTTATTGTAAAAAGCAAGAATATGGTGCAAGAGTCAAAAGCTACCACTTTTTCAATAAAATCAAACTATCCGCCGTTTTGTTTCAATTGTTGCTGTTGCTCTAATCTAACTTTTAGTGTCATTTTTTCTTCCCTAATATCGGCTAACTCCTGACTCAACTCTTGACACAATCGCAATAATACGGTATTTTGTTCCTGTAATTTTTGAAACAACTCCCACTTGGTTTGGTCTGTTAAAGGGAGGGGACTCTCTTGGTTCTTTGGTTTTCTGTAAACTTCAAACGCGCCGTGTTTTTGTGGAGCATCCGCAACGTCCGACGTTTCGGGCGCCGAAAATTGGGAAAACAACTTTTTTCTCTCTGCTTCGTAAACGTCGCCGGGAAAAATTCCTTCCGGAACATTTTCGTACTTTTCTATTTGTTCGAAATGTTCAAAATTGGCAAATTGAATGTCCGAATGTTCGGTTGTACAATCAGTTTCTGAATTTTGGTTGGTCAATTTTTTACCTCCGTGCACACTTGGACTAACGCGAGGAGGTACAGACGGTGGCGCACCTAAGTAATTATTCTTGTTGAGACGGTTTAAATCTAATGACGAACTCCGACCGTGCGATTTAAATGGTCTAGGAGGTGGCGGCGGTGGTTTTTCTTTTTTAGGAGGTGGATATGATGGCAAACTCACGGGACCCTCGTCGAGGGAGGTTTGTGTGCTTGCAGGAGGTGGAGGAATGGCACCCGGTCCTGGAATGTTAATTTTTTTCGGTTGTGGTCTTTGAATACCTCTTATATCGTTAATCTGAGTCGGATTTTGTGCATTGCCGCCTAAACTATTTTGTTGCTGAATTTCGAGTAATTTATGAGGACTGTAACCTTCCAAATTTTCTGGTTGCTGTTGATCTTCGTTGTGTATGTTTGCACACTCGGGCGTTAATCGTAATGGAACCGGATGTAGTATTTTAGGATCCTTTTCGACTGCACCTTTTTGAAAGTCAAAATTAACGGGTTTAGGCCCGGGAGACGAAATACTATTGGTCGGGCTGTCGACAAACTTTGTCCATTCTTTGGCAGTATCTTTAGTTTGGGGTGAAAGAATGGGTTCGGTTTCTGGACTCATCGAATGGGGCGTTTCGCTTCCGGGCAATAACTGCGCCGGTAGAGAATCGGGCAATTCGATATGGTTCCTTCTAAGTACAACAAGATGCATGGCTGTTAAAAATTCTTGATGACTTAACGCCCCATCTTTAGTTACGTCAGCAAGTTGCCAAATTTTCCTGAGTTCTTGTACAGGCAAACGAGATTTCTCAAAAAATAGGCGTGCAATAGGACCGGCCAATAATGCAGTTGTGTCTGGCTGTAGCGACCGAAACTGAGCACTATAATATTCACGTTGTTCCGGAGTTATTGTCCACACTTCGTTTGATACTTCCGTATCTTCTTCACTACTGTGTCGGTCGGACGATTCTTCTTCCGTACCTAAATAGTAACATTGAAAATCAAAATGTCCTTTGGGTATAATCTAAAAAGTACGTACCTAACAATTGTCTCTGTTCTTCGGAAACGAGTCCTTGCCAATTTCCACCGAGAGCCCAACTTTTATCTTGAACACTATTTGTAGGTGTGGGACTATCGGAAGCTGCGCTAGATACTTCGGGCGAACCGGTACGAAGTGTACTGTTCATATCACTATTTTCACAATCGGAATCTGTACTTGTCAAATCGATATGCTCTCTGTATTCGTTCAGATCGTTAGTTTGTAATTCTATTAAATCGGGACATGAAATTTGAGTTTCTGAATTTGGCCATGTAAATCTTGGTAAAGGTAAATCTAATGGTGCTGTAATTGTATCACTTCCTATGTGCATATTTGACTGATGAGCTGCTACTAGTTTTAAGGCCGAATAAAATTGTTTCCTATTTAGATACACCGTATTTTCGTTCCAACATAATTCTGAAATCTAGGGAAACATTTAAAATGCTGTATTTGAATCGGAAAGAAAATAATTTTAAGGTTACCTGCGACAAAACGTCCTGAGGAACAGTCGCGGATTTAATGAGCTCTATTGCTTTATTAACCGCTACTTTTCCGGTGTTTTCTTCATCACAAGATACAAAAAAGTCAGAAAAATATCTTTGTAAAGCATTTGTCAATTTTAACTCTTCCATTTTTTATATTTCGTTTGCCTTTTTCAATCCACATCTGGAAATTTGGCGATTTTATTGAGGAACACTATCTCACGAGAAATGCGCAAGCGCTAATATTCAGGGGAAAAATTCAAAATTTAATAACTTCTACGCTTCTATGGGATGCTGAAAGACAAATTTCATAAATTTAGGGGTATTTTTAAGGTATTTTAAACGAAATAAACGTTAAATGGACTGAAATGATAACATCTGCGGAAGTCATAAATTTATTTATTTTTTATTAATCCCCACTTCTTTGTGGGTAGTAACCACCAGGAGCGGACTAACTAAAATTTTTGTTCTGAAAATTTTGCGGACCCTCCTTACCGACAAACAAGCTTTTATGCTTTTACATCGGGGAGACCTCCGCGGAAAGGAGGTCCCTGGAAGAACCGTATGAAAGATATAAAATTTGTTCAGAAAACAAGTTTATATTGCTTTAAATTCATTCAATTTTTCCGGGTGGAGATGAGAGGCTAGTTTTTATCGTTCCAAGTTACGATGAAAATATAGAACCATAAGGACAGCCGAGGACTCCGTACCCCCCCTCGAAATATCGAAACCTCCCGTTTTAGACTGGAATATACGCAAAAAAAATTGTATTCCCGAAACTCCCTTCCCTAGGGGCACACCACCGACACGTTTTCAAAGTAAGTTACCGGAGTCTGTCCCTGTTTTCATTTCATAAACTGCAAGTGCCTCCCCCCCCTCCAATATAACAATCTGGCTACGGAGTTGTGACTGATACATTCGCTAAATTTAAGCAGGGTGATTTACCTCATATCCTCCTTCTTGTGACTACCATCTCTTTGATTCATTTAGATTAGACTGAAGTCTCACTGAAGCTCCCCCCAACCACTGACTAAAATTCAACTAATGTAAATAACTGATTTATAGGTGGGTGGATCTTTGAACTCGGTTTTAACCAAGTGAATTAGTTAAATATTTTTAAGTGGCGGTAGGTGGTTGTACATAGTGAGTCTCCAGCCTTAAAGTCATCATCGAATAGCTAATAGCTCATCCAGTTATAACCCAACTGTCGCTTTATGTCGTCTGTCCATCTGGTCTGTGGGTTGTGAACAAACTCCGTTTGTGAGCTAGCGATGTTCACTTTATTATTTTTCTGGTCCATCGATTGTCTCATTTAAACTAGCGGTTCTCAACGTTTTATCAACGGCGGCACATGTCGAGACCTTCTATTTCATTTGCATTTACTTGGAAGACCAAGAAAGAGATGGAGTGACCAATGATTATAATGGTGTCGTAACGGGTATTTATTACCTAAAACATGCAGAAAAATAAGAAGAATTTGCAATGTTACAAGTAACGGATACAGGTGGCAACTCAAGAAGCGATTATCCGTGCTAATTGGGGAACGCTAAAATATAAATTATTGAAAAACTTTGTTAATTTTCATTTGTTTTTATGTGACTTTATGTTTCGTTCTATTTTTCTTATAGATCCACGAACAATGTCAGCTTGTGACTTGCTTCAATGAGAGGACACCAAATTGAGGTAAAATAAATTTTCTTGTATTTTTATTTAACTTAATTTACCTACTTAAAATTATTTTTATAATTATTTTTGGATAGTTGTTTCCGATTTTGGATAAGATGGCACGTGCCCTTATGTCCTTTAGAGTAACCTGCCACTGCTCAACCTAAACACAACATTCACATCATCTAGCCAATCAGAATGACATTCGCGAATATACTGGGCCTTCCAACCAGAATTTGTTTATTTAAGTGAATTTCTTTGGGGGGGGGGTTATCATCAGTATCGACATAATTAACATAAGAATAGCCCATGTCTATCCCGTAACGCACCTCAGTGTAAAACAGTCTTTAGTCTTTAATGCGTACGGATTATCGGATAAACGGATCATCGGATATAAATTACAGATAATAATAGCGTAAATATATGTTGAAATGTATTTTCAAAATCCACAAAATTTAAATATTAATTATGAAATAAAATCAAATTTAAAACAATGAAAAATAAATATAAAATAATGTAATTAGATCATAAGTGTGTGAAAATCGATTTCAAAAAATAACCAAGGAAACGAAAAAAATAGAGAGCTCTCAGAAGCTTACGTTTGAATTTGAATGAAAAATATTTGGCTCCACAAAAGTGTGATATTGGATGGGAAATATATTAAAAAAGAGCGTGAATCTAAAAAGTAGATTCATAATAATAATTGTAACAAAGAAGAAGTGAGTTTGGAGGTAATAAAAATAACTGGATATTATTTACCTTAATTAAGAAAAAATAACGAAATGCTAATTGGAAACAACGAATTAATAATAATAAAGAATTGGAGAATCAATCCACAGGATTTATAAAAAGGCAGACCAAGTTTTGAATAGCGGCTGACCGGTAGGTCGACCAAGTAAAAAAGGAAGATTAGAACAAAAAAGTGAGAGAAAGAGACGTGGTAAGCGAAATTTAAATTATTACACAAGGTGCGAGTGAAAGTACTCCGACTAACATTGAATCGGGTTGTTGCGTTAAGTAATAAACTGGAAAAGGAACGCGTAGTTATAAAGATTTGTTAATTTAATTAAGATTTGTTTATTTAATTTTATAAAAAAGTTCTTATTGATTTAATTAAATGTTACATTGTTGAAAGGAGATTTTATTTCTTGTTCAAGTTAGAGGGAGATTTGCTAGTTGTCCTGGGACATTCTCGAATAGAACACGACAATATATATTCAGATCACTTTGGCATGGTTTGACATGCGATAAAACAACTTTGTAATCTTTTATCATCAAGTAAAAATAAATACCATATGATAGTAAAAGAACGGTCTACAGGTCTACACACGTATGCATGCGATTCCCTTGAGTGAGACCGAAGGCCCAACAACCACATCCGACACGGTCTAGATCAGTGGTTCCCAAAGTGGTCCAGGTGGACCCCCAGGGGTCCATAGGAGACCACACGGGGGTCCACGTAGACCCCCGTGTCCAGTAGTCCGTAGTCCACGGTCTATTTAGGGTGATATTTTTTAGGAGTTTTGGGAATACAGTATAGAAATGTAGCAGCAGGGGGTCTACCGAAAATAGTAAAACTTTGAAAGTGGTCCACGAGAAAAAAAAGTTTGGGAACCATTGGTCTAGATGGCTAAAGGTGGCTGGCAGGGCCAGCTAATCTCTTATTATAAAAGGCCAAGTCTGTCCTTCCGGCGTAGACGGCCGAAGCACGACCGAACCAAACCGAACGCATCAACGGAAAATTGTATCAACGGATGAAGTCTATAGTATAGGACAGCGTTATTCACAAAAAGCATAATGTGAACTCCCTTAATGGATAATGAAAATTTTGAAAATCCTGTTACGAAGCGACGGCGATTGGACCGTGAGAGAAAATAGAGAAATAACGTAACAACGCACATCTGATTGGTCAATTTATTGGATTTTGCCAACCTAAAAATAATTAAAAATTTACTAAAGCTTAAGTGTATCTATTCTTAATTTACCTCTAATTATTGGTCAACTAGCTGGCACAGGCGGCGGGTAGCCCAGTATGGTTGCGATTTCCCTGAGTGAGGCCGAAGACCGAACAACCACATCCGACACAGTCTAGATGGCTAAAAGCGGCCATAGGCCACCTGTGCAGCTAGTATATAATAATAACCTACATTTATCTGTGTGTGTGTCTGTAACACTAGATTGAGACGATGATCCGTTACTTTAGTGCGGCCTTAAGCCGCACAACTCAGGCAATCACGAATCAATGCAGTCTTTAAACAACACACCATTGACTGTATATTTTGTTCATAACACATCTCTTATTGCTTTATTTTTTGGTTACCAACGTAAAAATGTTTCAGTGCGACCTTTAAACCGCACAACCCTGACAATCATGCACCAGTAGAAAAGTATTGAATAAATAAATGAGAAAATAATTTCTGTAAAAATAATAAAAACGACATTAATAGTGAAGATATTAATATGAATATTATGATCCCTTGGTGTGAATTTTGCATCCTATTCTGTTTTGGGATGGCGTCGACCCGTCGCGTCGCCCTTCCCGTACCAGCCACCACTGTCCGGGATCCGGACAATTAGGCGCGGCCGATTATACGCGGACTCAATAAGGCGCGGACCCAATTAGGCGCCGTGCTATTTAGGCGCGGATACAATTAGGCGCAGTCCGTTTAGGCGCAAAGCCATTTAGGCGCGGACCCAATTAGGCGCAGGCCATAAACAAATTAAATTGTTAATCTGTTATAAGTCTGTATTTATTTTTAAAAATCACAAAAGTCCATTAATAATTAAAAACAAATAAATCTTCGCAAAAAGTTAAATCGGCCGCAAAGAGGTGGATCTTCCGCGAAGAGGTGGATCTGTCATTAGGTTAGTGTTAGTTTTTGATATTCCTTTAGAAAACTAATAATTAAAAACAAATAAATCTTCGCAAAAAGTTAAATCGGCCGCAAAGAGGTGGAAGAGGTGAAATAAATACAGACTTATAACAGATTAACAATTTAATTTGTTTATTGCCGGCGCCTAAATGGCTTGGCGCCTAAATGGCTTGGCGCCTAAACGGTCTGCACCTAATTGTATCCGCGCCTAAACGGTCCGCGCCTAATTGTATCCGCGCCTAAATGGCACGGCGCCTAATTGGGACCGCGCCTAATTGAGTCCGCACCTAATCGGTCGCACCTAATCGGTCGCACCTAATCGGTCGCACCTAATCGGTCGCACCTAATCGGTCGCACCTAATCGGTCGCACCTAATCGGTCGCGTCCTAGACCCGTTTTATAGAGAATTTTGTACTCTTCAATTTTGATTTGATGATAATTTTCACTAAAAATGAAAGTAAGCGCGTTATAGACAAAAAACTACTGTAGAGGATTAAAATCCCCATTTGGGGAGAAGGCCGACAGGGTATTTTAAGCGATGTTGCAAATAAAATCGTGGTGAAATTTTCGAATTCAATCAAATTTGAATATATTCCCCAAAAGATTCTTATCATTTTGAAAATTTTAAACTTCTATTTATTGGGGTTTGTCAAAGTTTAGCGCCCCCATTGTGATGACGCCTGTGGCAAAAGCCTCAGTCGCCTCACCCTTGCTACGGCTTTGAACCCGAGATTGGTAACCCTGATTTAGAAAGTCTTTATTCTGTGCCCAGGGCGCAAGATATACAAGAAGATCCAAGTGACTCTATGAAGTGACTATAATCGGATTTAACTAAAATTCTAGCTACAATAAAGGTGGTAATCGTGATTGGTGAGTTTTGTTTAATTTTATTTTATTTTTATCGTAAATATAAAGCTCGCGCTAACGTACTTATTTTTAGCATAGCAGAACGTTATGCGCAATGTGCAAATTTCTGAATTCGTCTTTGCGCAGATTATAATTTTTATGACGATAATTTTTTTAAATTATTAAAGGTATTTATTTATTTTTTTATAATATATAGAGTTTTATCAAATCTATCATACTAGAGCCTATTTCGAAAATTTATCTATGGCCGCCATTAAAAAACTCGACCTTCGACCTCTTAATTCTGCTTGTCGGCCATCTATTATAACAAAACAAGAGATATTTCTCAATATTTAGTTCAAAATAGAGAATATTTTACTACATTACTTAATCCTGCAGTGGTCGTGCTATGAGTAAATCGCTCACGTTTTAGTTTGAAGTGCTGGTAATTTTGAATGACTCAAAGAGGAACCGCCTACCCGGGTCTAGCTGAGTTTTACACCTTCCCTTACAATATTTGAACATCGTTGTAAAAATTGAGCCATTTCTTTTCCATCTGTGACCTTCGTGTTAAGTGGTGTACTGTAGTGTAAGCGATTCCCTCACTGCGCGACCACTCGAGGTGTATAAAACTTTTTTAGAAATCCTTTTTTTAATGAAGGTAAATCTCTTATTATAAAAGGCCAAGTCTTTCTTTCTGTCTGTCCCACGGATCAACGTATCATCGGATCAACGTATAATCGTATCATCGTATCAACGTATCATCGGATCAACGTATCATCGTATCATTTTGTCTATATAGGACAGCTATTTCCAAAAAAGCATTATGTGAACTTCCATAATGGATAATGAAAATTTTGAAAATCCTGCTGCAAAGCGACGGCGATTGAATCGTGAGAGAAAAGCACGTACAAGAGCTAATAACACAGAAGAACAGCTTCGATCACAGCGACAAGCTGACGCTCGGTCTCATGCGATACGTCGACAACGTGAAACTTTGGAACAAACTCAAGCGCGGCAAGCTGCTGACGCTCGGTCCCATGCGATACGTCAACAACGTGAAACTTTAGAAGAAACTCAAGCGCGGCAAGCTGCTGACGCTCGGTCCCATGCGACACGTCAACAACGTGAAACTTTAGAAGAAACTCAAGCGCGGCAAGCTGCTGACGCTCGGTCCCATGCGATACATCGACAGAAAGAAAATCGATACCAAAGTCAAGCAGCAATTCAACTCCAAATAAGAGCATTGAGATTTGATGAATCTCACGTTACTCGACACGATTGTGGAGAAATGAATTCCATCTGTCAGTTCTGCGGCTCCAAGAATTTCGCCAAGGAGCGTCCAGTTGATAAACAATTTAACAACTGCTGTCATAAAGGAAAAGTGAAGATTCCGCAACCGCTCGATCAACATGGGAATCTATTGTTATATCCCGAATTTCTTCGCTCTATGCTTTCAGATTCAGATAATCCTTACTACAAGAACTTTCGTCAGCACATCCGCTCTTACAATTCCTCGGTTTCTTTCGCTTCAATGGGAGCAGAGATTGTTTCAATGCCGGGTAACGGACCATACGTTTTCAAAATTCATGGACAGACGTACCACAGAACCACAAACCTGTATCCACCTGAAGGACAAACAGAAGCGGTCAATGAACGAGTAAATCTGCCTGAGAATAGAGGTTGTCTACCTGAAGTGATTGAGAAAATCGATCGTTTCTTCCGCGTCAACAATCGTATCGCAGCTTCATATTGCCTGATGAAAGAAATTGAGCAACAAGAGCGTGTACGAGCCGAAGAAGAAGGACAACCAGTTCCGGTCGTCAATATGGTGATGCGGCGCGATCGGCAGTCTGATCAAAGACGTTACAATGCTCCAACGTCCAATGAAATTGCAATGGTGTTCGTAAATGATGACGGCGAACTTCCATTTGAACGTGATATCCGTATCTATCCTCGAAATCCCGTCGACAATGCACAACAATTCATTCGTATCAATAATCTCAGTCCAAATCTTGACCCTATGACTTATGGCATTCTTTATCCGTTTAGCGAACCGGGGTGGCAACCCAATTGGAGTTGCGAAGGATATCGGCAATCCCGTAATAAAATCAGCATGTTACAATTTAAAGTTGCGCAAACAGCAATTAGAAACGATTTCAATCCGATCATGAGTGCGGGAAAACTTACGCAACAGTGGATTGTCGACTCATATTTGCAAGTGGAAGCCAATAATTTGAACTACATACGATATCAACAAAGTAAATTGCGTACTGAATTGTATCAAGGTCTATCCGATCATATTCAAAACTAGATGATACCCCGTCCGAGGACGGGCAGCTAGAAGGACGGGCAGCTACCCAAGGTAACTTAAGTTGAATGAAGATTAAGGAAAGCTCTCAGTGCAATCCAAAAGCCATATGACCTTGGCTGCCTGCCCGTCCTTCTAGCTGCCCGTCCTCGGACGGGGTATCATCTAGTTTTACATATAGATATTTGCATAAAATTTATAACACTAAAATCTCCTCGTCGTAAAAACCGAAAAATTAAAAAAACTATGCGTACAATGAGGCAATGCAATGAACATGTAAACTGTATTTTTTGTTCAGTTTGGATTTTGCCTATTCGAAATCATCTTAGGTAATATAATCTTATATATAAAAATGCTTGTATGTATGTATGTGTGTATGTATGTTCCGCATAGACGCCTAAACCCCGTAACTGTGGGCGTTGAAACTTTCACGAGATCTGGCGACATTCAAGAGTAAACTTTTCGTCGTCTTTGAATGTAGTAATTCGTCACCATAAGACGGTCATCAGCAGTTAAACACTTCAGGTCACAGTAGTTGTCATAGTTACGATGCGATTTTGACGCTAAAAGATTAATTCAATGACTTTGACATATTATAGTCAGTAGCGGCTCGACAAATAGGGGGCACAACTTTGACTAACCTTAAAAATGACATTGACATATTATAGTCAGTAGCGTTGCACAATAAAGATTCAATGACTTTGACATATTATAGTCAGTAGCGGCTCGACAAATAGGGGGCACAACTTTGACTAACCTTAAAAATGACATTGACATATTATAGTCAGTAGCGTTGCACAATATTTTTAAAATTATCAAAAATCATTTTGCATATGCAGGGTAAAACATAAATAGTGCGCGTTTTAGCAAGACGGGCCCCCTTTTCATAACCTAGAGAGTGACCCTGATAGTGTTGAATAGCCCCCATGGGCCCCCCGATAGTGTCAAAGTGACGGCATTAACTACATAACCTAAAAATCATTTTGCACATACAGATTTAACTTTACATGAAGATGTAACTTTACGTGAAGATTATGTATGTATGTATGTGTGTCTGTATGTATGTATGTATGACAGATGACGGATGACGGATGACAGATGACAGATGACAGCTGACAGATGAGATGACAGATGACGGGTGACAGATGACGGATGACAGCTGACAGATGAGATGACAGATGACGGATGACAGATGAGATGACAGATGACGGATGACAGATGACAGATGACGGATGACAGATGACGGATGACAGCTGACAGATGACAGATGAGATGACGGATGACAGATGAGATGACAGATGAGATGACAGATGACGGATGACAGATGACGGATGACAGATGACGGATGACAGATGAAGGCCGAACAACTTTGGCCTTCACGGATCTATTATTGTCCGCCCTGTGAGGCCGAAGGCCGAACAACTTTGGCCTTCACGGATCTATTATGGTCCGGTCTGTGAGGCCGAAGGCCGAACAACTATGGCCTTCACGGATCTATTATGGTCCGGTCTGTGAGGTCGAAGGCCGAACAACTGTGGCCTTCACGGAACTATTATGGTCCGGTCTGTGAGGCCGAAGGCCGAACAACTATGGCCTTCACGGATCTATTATGGTTTCACCCTGTGAGGCCGAAGGCCGAACAACTATGGCCTTCACCGATCTATTATGGTCTTCCCCCTGTGAGGAAGACTTTATATAGGTCGCAGAACTCGCCGGAATTGTGCAAGAAGACGCAAATCCACCTCTTCGTGGAAGATCCACCTCTTTGCGGAAGATTTAACTTTACCTGAAGATTAATTTGTTTTTAATTGGTTTTCTAAAGAAAAACTCGCCGGAATTGTGCAAGAAGACGCAGACCCACCTCTTCGTGGAAGATCCACCTCTTTGCGGAAGATTTAACTTTACCTGAAGATTAATTGAAAAGTGAAAATTGTGTAAAAACTTTGGACGTATGTAGCGCTCTTATTTACGCCAGAAATGGACGGGCAAACCGTTTTTGGAATTAGTTCCATCAAGACAAAAATTGAATTTAACATTGGAAGCATTTAATTACGACAAAAACTACGATTACATGAATCACGAGGATGTAGCAATAGGTGTTATGAACAAACTTTGCTTGCATTGTCGTGTTTCGAAGTTCGCTAAGGAATCACCAGGAATGTGTTGTTCGAACGGCAAAGTTGTTTTGCCACCGCTGATTGATCCACCTGAGCCGCTTCTAAGTTATCTTATTGGCACCACTGCAATTTCAAAACACTTCCTGCTAAACATTCGCAAGTACAACTCATGCTTTCAAATGACTTCATTCGGAGCAACAAACATTTTCTCCAACGTCGGTTACATGCCCACAGTCATTTTAAAGTTGAAATAATAAAAAAATTGTTCATAATGTGTTGGTTCTGTTTACTATACGTATGTCTAGCGCCGCAGGCGCTATTAAATATATAAAAGGTTTGAAAATACGTAATTATTTCTTTACCAATAAACAAGCTAAAAGTTTTCGGTTTATTTATGCTAAGTAGGTGTCACAACCAGAGCCGTAGCAAGGGTGAGGCGACAGAGCCGTTTGCCTCAGGCGTCATCACAATGGGGGCGCTAAACCTTGACAAAACCCAATAAATAATAGTTTAAAATTTTCAAAAAGATAAGAATCTATTGGGGGGGGGTCAAATATTAAAATTTGACTGAATTCGAAAATTTCACCACGATTTTATTTGCAACATGACCTAAAATTCCCTGTCGGCCTTTTCCGCAAATGGGGATTTTAATCTTCTACAGTAGTTTTTCGTCTATAACTCGCTTACTTATAAAACAGATTAACAAAATTTGCTTACATCATACAAGTATTTATGAAATAAAGAGAAAATCAAGAGAAAACAATTGAAACAGGTTTTGAATAATTCTAATTCTGAATAAAAATTTCGTGCATTTAAACTTGACCATCGACGGTGAATAAAACAAAACAAGGTTTCAGGATTTACTTCATATTTGAACTTTGTCTTGTAGGGAATTTTATCCTCTTCAATTTTGGTCCAATGATAAGAAAGGGGATTTTAGGAAAGTTGATTCCAACCCTCGCGTTCTTCTTCATTTCCCTGTAACTGACTGGGTAACCGGTAAAAATATCACGTTATCATCGCGACAGTTATTCAAATATATTTAAATTGAAAAGAAAAATTCCTACCGATAAAAATTATCTCCATATTCAGGAAGGGGGGCGGGTATTGCGTTACGTTACCATGCCAACGGTGATTCTGACATACTATGCGTATTTGATATAAGATCTTCAGAAGTTCCCAACGATAAAAATCGATATTGCATGACCGGGGGGTCTGGGGGGTATGGAATACATTTGCCATTATTCAGAAGCATCAAAATTTATTATTTTTCGTTTAATCTTTTGCAATTTTCGTTTGTAATCCGGGAAGGGGGGGCAGCAGATGATATTTTTCATAACTATCCCAGTACCGTTCTTCTTAATACCGAGGGACGTAAAAGAGAAATTTTTTCTTTCGCAATAAATTAAGTGTAGCTGGGGGGTATTCCATACCCCCCAGACCCCCGGTCCCGGCCGCCTAAATGAGTTCCTGATAAGCATTCATTTGTTTTCATTACTCTAAGCCAACTCCGTAGCAAGGGTGATTGCAATGGGGGCGCTAAACTTCGACAAAACCCAATAAATAATAGTTTAAAATTTTAAAAATGATAAGAATATTTTGGGAAAGGGGGGCACATATATTGAAATTTGCCTCAGGTGCCAGAAGAGCTTGCTACAGCGCTGGCTATAACTATAATTGACAAAAATTTATGAAGCTTGTCCTGATTGCTACAATAACAAATATAGGTACAACACATTTTTGTAATTTGATACTGTGCTTCGAAAATGCTTTAGTATACTTATGGTGACCATATTATTTTTATGAAAAAAAAGTACATTTCGGCGAAACACGGTAAATACCTAAAAAAAGGTCAACGGCTCACAGTGCGGTGGAGGCGGACAAATGGTGATTTTTAAAGTAATTCATTTGGTTTGTTTAATAATAGTTTCTTGCTAGGAACATCCCAAGGATTCAGGAACACAAAAAAAATCATTAAAAATGCGCTCGGAAAGTGTCGAAAAAATGGGGCAAAGTCAACCTTTTTTATATAGATATATGTATGTACCGTATACATAGGTACTTTAACTTTGCTTAAAAACGGAAATACATTGATTTTTTTCAGTTTTCAAGTTGAAATATTATTTCTGTTTCTCGTTACTAGCACACAAGTGCCAAAACAAAACAAAGAACTACATTTTTAACGGTTTGTAGACCTAATTTCGACCTAAAAACTCGATTTTTTTAAATGTTAACTTCTCTTAAACCTTTAGTTGTGTGAGAACGCATGAGACACACCGAAATTTTTTTTGTGGTATCATTGGTATCTCTAGTACTTGCCCTCCAAATTTCACCTGCAGATACTTGCAGATGCGAACACAAGAGCGTTTTTAGTGTTTTTACTGAGACTTGTCCAATTTTTACGAAGGTATTATTGGATTAACAAACCAATCAATTTTTCCCAAATGCCCATGTAAACAATACATAAGCAGAACGGACGCTACAGAAAGATATTAAAAACAATTGAAAACTATTTTAAAATGACGAACTTTAGCATTTCGAATCGTGGCTTATGCAATATTCTGTGGGAAAACACAAAAATTATTGTTTTCTTCTATTCCAATAAGGACTAGCTGGCACAGTCGGCCTACCGGCCGCCTTTAGCCATGTTTTTCGTAGCGTTGTAAATAACTTCTACACCAAATTTGGTTAAGATTGGTCAAATAGAAACGTAAGCATTCATTATTGTTTTTAAGTTGATTTTGAGTAGCCTGCCTTCCTTTAAGGAATCTCGATAATCCATTCATGCGCGTCCCATAGCGCAGGCTACTCAAAATCAACTTTCCTTTCCTTTGTGAATTTTTGCACTATTTCAATACAAAAACATGCACAGGTACCTACATAATAACTGTGCCAAATTTGGTTCCGATCGGTTAAACGGTTTAGGAGTCTATAGGGAACATACATACTGCTGTGTAATTCCTTTCGAATTTGCACACCCCTGGTTGGTTCGTTGAGCGCCAGCTTTGAATAAAGCAAATTTATAAAAATTGAAAAATGAAGTTTCCAGGGGTGCAATTTCTCAAGAAATTCACGATCCTTGTCCCTTTTTTATCTAGCTCAGTCATGGAGATTCCACTCAAGGTGTAGTAGGTTCATGAATAAACTCAATTAAAGGATGCTTATGGGGTTGAATAAAGTTCTGTAGATTTGAATCGTTGAAGTTATTATAATTGAGATGAACAAATTTGCTCTTTTACTGATGTTCTTTAAGCTTTGAAATGTTAGCTGTTAATGAAATAGAGTCGATAAATAAAAGATTGTCTTGAATCGAAAATAGTTGTATATTAATGTAAATAAATTAATTCAATCGCAAGCGAACACATAAATGTCAGATACATTTTTATCTGAAAAGTAATGACAATATCAAATACCAAATAAATCAAATAAATGTGTCCAAAAATATCCTCTTAGGTCGTCGAAATGTTAGAATAATAAAATTTATAAAAAGTTAATGAAAATGTAATTTTTAAATACCTTAATTTTCAAATCCTGCTTTGTACATAAAGCATGCGCATAAACACAATTTCACTACGCGGTCACATACTGCGCTGCACTCAACTTTACTTCTAGTTGTGATGACGTTGATAAATTTTCGCTTCTGTTTCGTAATCGTGCGGAGTTGATTTAATTGTTGACACCTGTTGATTGTTAGAATCGAATTCGTGATGTGCCAGTGAATTATTGTTGGAACTCGTTTACCAGTTATTTAAAAGGTGAGTCATACTTTTAACTCGTTGATTGTGGATGTTTAATGTAAGGTAGCCATTGTTGTAAAAATTGTTATCTAATTTAGACAAACATCAAATTGGTCGAACATCTGGGTAACTTTGGATTTCTACGGAGCTGCACGTCCGATCATTTTGAGCATTCGAAGAAGACTGTCTTTCTGCCTGCGCCGTTCGTGAAAATTGGTCAAATTTGGTTATCAGTAAGTCGAGTTTTGCACCTTTATGCATTTTATGTTCACTGATCGACTTTAAATTTACAGGAGCGCTTTCATTCATGACGAGTTGATTGTCCATGTGGTTCCCCGACGTCTCGTGAATACGGTAGCACTTTTGTAGGCAAGATTTAGCGAAGTTTCCAACCTTTTTCTTATCATGAAGCTTGTTATCAAATTGAAGCGAAAATGACCTTTATATACACTTTTGGAGATTTATAGTTGCAAATTATTTAACAAATTTTCATATAATTAATCAGTTTTACACAATAATTGTTATTCATGGAATAAATTCCATTTTTGTACAGTACCATTGAGGTTATGTTCATTTGTGATAACAGTTCACAGTAATTTTACTATACCTGAGTCAAACAATCCTTTATTATGAAATTTTGAGGTGATAAAAACCTCTGTGAAATAATTTTACAGCTTTTCATGTCATTTACTAATGCTTAAAGATTTCTATTCGTTCATTATACTGAGAAATAGCTAATTTTGTTTATCTTTCTTATCTTTTGTATTTTAATGAGGTCATATTTATGTGCAATTTAAGTACAAGTAAGAAATTCAATGTTTTGCCTCGACCTGGTAGCTTGAAACACAGCAATACATACACACATACATCCATTTTTATATGCTGTCGTGTTCTATTCGAGTGAATGTCCCAGGACAACCAGTAAATACCTTTTTTTTATTAATTTTTTCTTTTTCTAACTAACATGAAATAAAATCTCCTTTCAAACAATGTAATCGTTTAATCATTTAAATAACAAAATTTTTTATGAACAATTAAATGAACAAATCTTAACAACTACGCGTCCCCAACAAAGTTTATTACGTGTCGCAACAACCCGTTTAATGTTAATCGAAGTAATTTCACTCACACCGTTTTTTAATAGTTTAAGTTTCGCTTACCACGTGTGTTTCTCTCTCTTTTTCGTTCTAAGCTTCACTCTTTACTTGTTCAACCTGCCGGTCAGCCGCTATCCAAAACTTGGTCTGCCTTTTCATAAATACTTGTGAATCGATTCTCCAATTTTTTATTATTACCAAATTTCTCTTTCCAATTAGCATTTCTTTATTTATTATTAATTGAGGTAAGTAATCTCCAGTTACTTTTATTAACCTCCAAACTCACTTTTCTTCGTCACAATTATTATTAATAATCTACTTTTTAGATTGGCGCACTTTTTAAATTGATTTCTCATCAAATATCAAACTTTTTGTGTAGCCGAATATTTTTGCATCCGTGCTCAAAAACACGCGGTTCTTTGACATTGTTTCTTTTTTTTTCGTCTCCCTGGTTTTTTTCTTTTTGAATTTTCACACACTTATGATCTACATTATTTATTTATTTATTTATTATATACGAGTAACAAAAGATTTCGGCAATAGCCAGTATGTATTTAAAATACAACAAAAATTGTCGCACAATCCAATTTGAAAAGCATACACGTGTTTCAGACTTGTTAGTCTTCATCAGTGCAGTATACAAATGGATTGTACGAATGCGGCTTACGGCTATTGTGCTATCAACTTACAATTTGCAATAAAGTTACAAAATTGCAAGTGTCGGCAACGCCATCGCACGACTCTCGGGAAAGCCCCAAAAATAGATGAGTAACAAAAGATTTCGGCAATAGCCAGTATGTATTTAAAATACAACAAAAATTGTCGCACAATCCAATTTGAAAAGCATACACGTGTTTCAGACTTGTTAGTCTTCATCAGTGCAGTATACAAATGGATTGTACAAATGCGG
This sequence comes from Podabrus alpinus, assembly GCA_932274525.1. NCBI lineage: Eukaryota > Metazoa > Arthropoda > Insecta > Coleoptera > Cantharidae > Podabrus > Podabrus alpinus. The sequence goes on along the minus strand of OW026454.1, from coordinate 15,427,225 downwards.
CTTACGGCTATTGTGCTATCAACTTACGATTTCAACTATCAACTTACTATATTAAAGATTAAGGATATAGTAAGACAACTTCCAGATTTTTTGCCCTAAAATTGAAGGCTCAATAACCGTTTGTCCACAAAACCCCCATTTCACCACACTGTGCGGCGTACCTAAATATACGACGATTACGATTGATGACCTTTTTTTTCTGTGGGGTTGCACTGAAGGAAACAACCATGAGGTTTGGGGCAGCGGCGGGTGTACAAAAAATAAGTACATTTGTAAGTACTTGGAGAAGTTTTTAAGTACATAGGACATCGTTCTAAAAAAGAGTACTGTCCTATTAAAATAAGTACATATGGTCACTATAAGTATACTGAAAGTGCTCTACATTTACGACAAGTTTATTTTTTTTAGCAAAGAAATACCTGTTAACAATCACGTTTTTCTAATATATTCATACATTCACATAATATATTCAATATAATATATTCATAATACATTCATAATCTTACCGTTAATCTGCATTTCCTGCTCAGGCTGTATATAATAAAAAATTGAAAATTTTCATATTGTCAAATTCGAAGGACATAAACTTTAAAAAAATGTCCAAATGCAACGAAACCCTTTGGGTTATTATTCTATTGACAGTACAAATGCTACCACCATAAACATCAGACAGAGCTTGTGGAATTTATTGAACTATGAGTCAGTTTACTTAACTTAAAATATAAAAATTGTACGGTATACAAGATGGCGGACAATTTTTCGTGATGGGTGGTCATTTTTATTCCATTAGGACAAATTTTATTATATCATGGACTTTCTGCTCAAAATGTAAAGGCGGGTTAAATTCTTAGGTTTTCTAATTGATATTGACATTATATCGATCTAAAATAAAAAGAATTTTGAAATAATAAAACGATTGGTCCATATGAGCAGTCCGTCCCTGCGTATCACCATCATTACTGTATAGATAATAGTATTTTTACCGCTAATAAGAAAATTAAATTTTTTAAAATTACATGTAAAAAACATAGAATGACAAATTTATGAATCACGAAAATCTAAAATTTTTGGAGCGCTCAGTTACAAATTATAATTGGTAATAAAATCAACTTAATATACGTAGTAAATTAAAAATGACATAATTACGTGTTTAATATTAATAATTCATATAATTAAATTTTTAATTGTCGAATTTACTTCAAATGACTACACAGGAATTTCTGCGATATGAAGCATGAAAGTGATCCAAATCATCTCAACTTACAACAAAAATTTACTACGTTTTGAAACGTAAAAATTAATTTTTTTTTAACTTTTTACCGACCAAAATAAATTTTTTAAATTTCCTTATTAAAAAATATTAATTTAATAATTTATTAATTGATTTATTACAAATTTTAAAATCTTAATTGGCGCGTAAAATACAAGAAGAGGTTTTTAATCGTCCATATTTTCTAGTTTATGGTGTTAAAACCGACGTACGTAACGTAAAATTTTATAAGGGCTAGGCAAAATGCCTATCGTCGCGAATTTCGTTGCTCGCAAACAAATTATCATTTTTACACGCGGTTTAAACGAACAACGTAAGATCCGTTCGTAGGTGCAAGAGTTGTACCGATTTTTTTACCAAAATGCTGTTATAACGTTGTAGGCTTTTATTAAAATAAGGTAAACTAATCGAGTATTACTATTTGATTAATACTTATTTAATTTTTATATAATTTTTAATGAGCAAAATGAAATTTAAATACTGGGCTTATTTTCCAATAAACACCATTTTGAAATTGAAATAATTGATCATTCCTTCTTTATGTTATAACGTAATAAAATTTTAATGTACTTGTACGATCTTTTAAACAATTACTTGGTGCTTAATTTTCGGAAAAGCCCCACACGTTTGAATTTTGTCTTTTGAAATAAATAGGTTAGGTTATTCACGATTTTGTATTTTAATTTTTCAGATGCCAAATCAAAATTATTTCGCTCCTCGAGATGAAATAAAAATGGCTCAATGCGATTTATCCCTATCGTATCCCACTTGTAAGACTGAAGAACGGCTTTGTAAAATTTCTTACGACTCTTGGTGTCCGAGTTGTGAGAAAGAGTCCCCTAGGAAGAAGTCGAAAAGTGATACAATCGATTTTAATAAGAGAAAAAGTAGAGAAGCGAAAAAGTTCGATTGGGATGAGCATTGCGAAGAGTGCGAAAATATGGATTTCGAATGTGATAGTAAAGACGTGCGCTACGAATCGTGTCGAATTAGATCAAATTTGTGTGAATTGCCTACGACTTATATAACGAACAATTGCCAGACAATAAAAGTGTCAAGTTGTCCGTCAGATTTTATTGATCACACAGTTAAAAATTTAAAGGACAATGAACACGGTGTAAGATCGGGTGATTTTAATGGTATCGATCAAAATTTTGGCAGTATGGTTGATAGGCACGATCGAATATCCAAATTGTTACCCAGAATTGAGGAATCGAATAGGAATATTAATGGAATTGTAAATAAAATGAGTTCAAAATTAGAAAATATTAAGCCACACATTAATGCTGCCAAGCCATCAACCCCTCTTTATTCTTTAGAATCGAGGAAAACTCCAATACATATGGAAAACTTATCCAAGATTAACGAAAGTTTCAAAGTTAAGCCTATCAATGGAATCGCAACGTCATTTAATCCGTATAACCATATGGCTAACAAAAATATTCCCGACTTTAAATATCGTATAAGCGAAGCTTATCAGCCACAAACTAATAATCACACAGTTAATCCAAATAAAATTTTGCCAACTCCTACACCAAAACTACATTTAAATAATGTTTTACCTACCGCAAAACATGGTCCTTCGATTATCGAAAAATATCGTGCCGATAAAAGAGCTCATCAGTATGGCGATTCCTCCAATATTCATTACGACACCAATTCATTTTTTGATAAAAAAATAGAAGTAGGAAGTTTAAAGGAAAGATATCTGAAAGAAGTTGAACTTCTTAAGGAAAAATTGAAAAGTCTGAGAAATACCACATACACCAATCACCTTATTGCTTCCTCGACGGCAAAATCTAATGCTAAACCTGTCTCCGATCCTGCTGAAAGGGTAAGACATTTTATTTATAATTTAATATCTTTTAAAGTTTAGTCGAGTATTGGTACTTCTGCATGGTAATAACTCGAAAATGGAATTTTCGTTGCTTAACAAAATCGTAAATTAACTAAATAAAATTATGAATAAAAGCTAATAAAAATTTTTCCTCTGCCCCTTGTTAATGTCTTAAATTCCTTGTATTTAAACGTGGTTTAGAACTTGATTATATTATTAATTTTGAAAAATTTGACAATTTATTTGGCGTTTGATTGTCGACTTTTTCAGGACTGCAATTAATTGTAACTCCCGGCATGATCAACCTTTAAATGAGTTTGTAGCATTAAAGATTCGAGAGTTTTTTCCAATATTCCAAAATTTAATAATATACCCTAATTTTCGATTAGGGATGAAAATAATGATGTAATGGTTTAGAATATTTAATTGGTATTTAAAATTGTACTCAATCACTAACGGCCTAATAAATACATAAACCTTTTTAAGAAGTCAATTTTTCAATGAACTAGGAAAATTACAAAATTGGACAATTTTTACCTCTATTCCATTTCAGACCTATTCATCTGCCTAATTAGTCTCTACATTTTCCGACATACAGCCCTCTAAAAGTGTTCGTTTTTTGGTCAAAATTACGTAATTTTCAGAATTTCCAGAAATCAAAAGTGATCTCCAGATGAGTAAAATTAGCCTTAATAATTAGGATCTGCAAATCCCCTTACAGAACAACCCTGAACCCCTAGTAGGTCTGTAGCTTAAAAATTTATCGTTTTTTAACTTTTTTATACCACTTTCCATTTTTGCAAATAACTCAATTTCTGTATACCCCAAGTGCAAATTGAACATGACTTCAAGAATAGAAAATAACTTTCTATGTAGAACCAAAAAATAAAAATGTTGTAACCTGATTCGTTTTGAATACATCTTTCATAAAATCCTGATTTTCAATCAATTTTTACTGAAAATTGTAAAATTTAGTTTTTCGGAAATAATTTTTTCCCTGGAAATTTTATATATAAAAAAAAATGTATATATAAAACTTAATTTCTAGTTGACTTTGCATTTAAATTCATACATTTGACTTTTTAAATAATATCTGCAGTCATATAAACATTATGAATTTGGATCAGACAAACACTAATCACAGAATTAATACTTTATTGCTAATCGGTTTCGTGTTTTACACACATCTTCAGAGCAATCTGTTATAAGAAGGAATACAATTACATATAATATGTCAGAAAGCAAATAATAAGTTTCTACTTACACATCAATTAAATAGTTATAGTTACAATCATAAAATACTTGTTCACATACATCCGTAGTCCCATTACATTCCAAAGCATGACAATGCACAAAATTAAAATTAAAAATTCTTATAAAATCTTTCCAAAAAGATCTCCAAAAAGATTAAAAAGCATTCACAAAAAACCTTTAAAATTGAAAAATAAGTGTACCCTTTAAGACCCAGGCACAGTGTGCATAGGTTTTATTATATTATTCTATGGTTATTGATAAAATTATAAACTAGATAGAGGTGATTTTTAAATGAAAAACTCACGAGAAATCCAATCAAAATATTAAAAAAATTCCATAAGAAATGTAATCAAATTTTTTTTTTAAATAACACAACTTTGGTTGAGAATAATTCACCCAAATAGCCTTATAAACGCCTAATTTTTTTCTCTCTGGTAGTTATCATATTGACCTTGGTGTATAAACATTCGTCAGCTGTTTAAATCTGTTATCACGCGTTTATCACGTTTTACCTGTTATGCACACTATAATAGTGATGTGTATGCCTATATCTCCGAATATAAAAATCAGAAAATTATGAAACTCGTAAAAAACACTTTTTAGAACATACTAACACGAAATTAGTAAAAAAATAATTTTTTCCTTCAGCCAAAAAGTCAGGTCTGAAAGGGTTAAACAAATATAATTAAAAAACTATTAAATAATTAAAAATTGTTAAGACACAATACAAATTAAAAGTGAAATTTAATAAGAATTAAAATGACAAGCCGTAACATTCGCTGATTATGTTATCCATTATCTCTAAATTTTTCGGGAAGAGGACGTATTGTCCAACCGCGATTTGCAATTTTACCTATCCGTTTTCGGATAATTTAAGGTTTTTAAAAGGCAATGAAAACACCCAAAGTGGTGGATAAATGAGAAATTAATAGAGAAAATCGACTTTGAAGTTCGCAAAAAATCACGATTCACCGACGCGCGGGGCGGGGTTTAGCGGAATCTCACCCATTTTGTTGACAGTAAGTGCAATTCAGTATACTCTTAAACTTAGCGGTTTCCGCACCGGCAGATGCAACACGTCTCCCGTACCTGTAACATCGACGAAAGGTTACTGTTTTGTCATTATTTTTTTTACGCGATTTTTTGGGGGTTAAACGTAAAAGGGAGCTGCCGCATACCGCGACTATACTTTTTAATGCTATTTCAAGGTTCTCTAAGATCCCGATTTTTTTTATCCCGGTTTTCTTGATGGATGGCGCCTTCAAGTATGATTAGTTTTTGCCGCGTAGCAGCCAGGCGATGAAAAACCGGCCGGAGGTGCGGAGCACCGCAGGTTTGGGTTTTTCGATGCCCACAGCCGGACGAGTCTCGAATCCACCCCAAACATATAATAGAGACCTCATTCTTACAATATTTATAGTTCTGAAAAGAACCTTTTTTTTTTATCAATGCGACGACAGCATGTACGGTTACATCGCTAAATTTTCATTCATTTCCTACAAAAAGTTCAAGAGCGACATCAGCACGTCTTCTAATGACGATCGGCCGAGGTTTACTGAGGTTACATCCCCCCCCCATCACCCATACTTATAACCTCGCTTCGGGGCGCGGCCTTAAAATCCCGCGAAAATAGGCCGCCAGCCTATCACGCAGAGGCAGAACGAATTTAATTAAATTATGGTAGTTTTTTCAAATGTAACCTAATGATCCTTTTTTATGTTAAAGTTAATGTCTTTTTTGAACTAACTATCAAGCCATTTCAATAGGAAATTTTCGATTTTCCGTTGGATGGTTCGCCCCGGACCCCCATTCTCTATCCATTTTGTGTTTATTAATATGTAGGTGCTTGCCAAATAGGGCAAACAATATATAAACATTAGATTGCTCAAAATTTCTTTTTCATCGGCTCGATGTTCTTTCAAACATCCAGTCCACTCCTGGATTATAACCCTCTCCCCCATGAGGAGAAGGTTCAGGCCATACCCTGCTCAAAACTACTTTCTAATATGGCATACGAGCGGCAAATCCTTTTGATGGACGTAAAATGTTACGCCTGAAATCTAACGAACGCGATTTAAACTGGTTTGATATTTTTCACACTTAAAATTGTTTTATGTTGGTACTATGTTTTCTGATTTATTGAAGAAGTCGGGGAAAACTCTGTGAAAACTTAAAAAATTCATTGGGAACCCTGCATAAGAAACACAAATACCAACAAATAGGTGTCAATATCACTTCTCATGTAGGTATAATCAAAAAACTAAGTAGTAATTCAAAAATCAATCTTCAAAACTTATCGACATGAAATGTACAGTTATAATTACCTAACACCTGTCACCCCAAAAAATTTCAAAATATTTTTTTTAGCAAAAGGAACCTTATTAAAGTGTACTGTAAAAATTTCGCCCGAGAATGTATAGTCAAAATTTTGAGAAAAATCAATTTGAAAAATGCTAAATTTAACATGTAAATCGCAAGTTTAGGCCACGCCCATAACCGAGGTTATAAATATAACACACGCTCGCACTGTCGGGAGCGCATTTGTGAGTCGACTCCCGTGCGTATAACATCGCACTAATAATGAATAAAAAAAAGGGATCTTTTGAGAACCACAAATATTTTAAGAATAAGGTCTCTAAATAAACATAAAAAACTATGGGGAAAACCTAGGACCTTCGGGGCTGCGCCCCGGGGCCGGTTTTGATGGCGCAAATTACTTTTTTGGGTGGATCTGGCACGGCCAGAATTGGACGCATCAAAAAACCTACCCTACGCCCCTCCGGGGCTCCGGGCGGTTTTTCAATAGCGTACGCCGCTCCGCGGCAGAGCTAAACATACGAGAAGGCTCCATCCATCAAGAACACCGGGATGAAGGCAACCGGGATCTTAAACCCCCAAAAAATCGCGTAAAAACAAAAAATAATCGATGTTACATCTAGGAGAGACGAGCTGCATCTGCCGGAGTGAAATACTCTAAGTGTTAGGGTCATTCATATTGCACGTACCGTCCACAGAATGAGCGACGCGCGGGAATCTCGCTAATTTTACCACAGAATCTCGTTAAATTTGCTAACTTCAAAATCGATTTACTCAAAATTTTGATAATACAGTCTCAGAATTTTTTTGTAGTAGGGGCCTATATAAACCTTCATCTTTGCATTAGGAAGGTTACAAGTCAGTTCGTAATGACAGGTGTTACTACACTCTCACCCTAGTGGGTTTAATGTTTAATTAATAAATTGCACTCTTTTCATATAAAGGTGCGTTCAGGGAAAATATTTAACGTAATTTATTTTAACGTATTTTAATTTAAGAAAGTTAAATGTACGTAACCACCTATAGGCGTTCATGCTACATTTAAGGCGCCGTAATTTAATTTAACGTAAGGAAATATTGGTCAACTTCTTAAATGATTGTATCTGCGCATGAGCGTGATATTCAAAAATAAAAAATATAACCTATCTATCCTAAGAAGTTGAATTAAAATTATAAATTGATATTTTGTGAAGTAGTTAACTTGTTTGGTATTTGCAATGAATGATACAGTATTGATCGAAACGATAAGGCAATTCGAAATTTTGTTTAATTCAAGTTGTTGTGAACAGCTGATGTTAGGCGGCCATGACACTTTTTGCAACAAGTAGTGTTTACGCATGCTTCATTCTTCCGTTACAGAATTCTTAAATGACTACCATGAACCGGGCCAATTTCTTAGCGCAAAATTAAATAGAATTAAATAGAAATAAATTAAATTACGTCAAGCATGAATGCACCATAAATCTTTATTTGTGACGCGTTTCGATCACGTGTTTCTTATGTTATAAAAATAGGTTTTAAACAAAGAAAGAGTTTTTTTTATCAACCCTGATTAGGTCCTAGTAGAATAATTAGTCACGAAATATAGAAGTTCCGCGCTACATAAAGAAATCGTCTCGGCAGCGCAATTGTAAAAGCGCGCGTATTCACAGCTAATACGCCTGGTTTCGAATCCAAGTTGAGGAACATATTTTTCATCGTACCATCTTGCTAAACAGGTAAAAACCCTTTAAAATGGGCATATAACAAATGCACAGCTAATACCAAGTAACTAAAATTAGAAGGTTTTCCAATTTCAGTGTAGACTTGAGGGGGGAAAAATGGTAAAATTCATTACAGAGATGTTGTCTGAAGATATAGACTTAAATCCAACATAAGATTCCGTTATAATCGGGTATAATAGTAAATAAATCGAATTATTTAACTAGAAATTTTTAGAGAAGGTTAATATATTACATTAAATATTTTCAACGAATTAAAAATTCAATACTTTAAAAAGAGATTAGTAGATATTACTTGTATTAAAGTGTTTAGAAATTTTTCAAGTGCGAATCTCGTTAATTCATGCGTGCGCGTCAGTAGCGGGCGGAACATAGAGAAGACCGAAAAAATAATTTCTTTTATTGATTTAAACGATAATCCTAACAGTAACATAACACAAGGTTCCCACTCCTATGGAATACCTGGAAAAGTCAGGGAAACTCAAAGGATTTTTCATTTTTGGTCAGCAAAATATTTTAATATTATCAAATTTGAAATTCTATTTTTTCAAATTAAGCGAAATAATCGCATTTCCATGCAGAGCTCTTTTTCGCGACATAATATAATCTTGTCAATTAATTCAAGATTTGATCCTTTGAAAAACTAAATTATTTAAAATTTCCCAACTTTCAACAATATTTCAGCCATTTGTATAAATAACTTAACAAATCTCATATATTTAAAATATGTTATAAAATTACACAAGCTCTATTTAAAAACACAAGGATATTACGTGGCACAAAAACAAATGATGTGTCGTTTAATTCTTTGTTACCACTAAATAATTCCTCTTGAAGCCTGTAAAAAATTTTATTAGCCCACTGTTCAAGTTTTTTTTTTAGTTTCCTTTCTTCTATAATTTAAAATAATATCTGTGACCACTTTCAGGCTAAAATTTTAAAACCTTCCTTCTCAAAGTAATTCCAGTTACCAGGCTCTTTGATTGCATGGTTATACGCAAATAGCAAGCTCCAATTCTATAAAAAAAATTTTATATTATTTAATATAGATATTAAAACATTTCTCTGTTTGTTTCCTTTTTCTTTGCCAAAAATTTCATATTTTTTGAATATTTTCTTCAAATCTTGAATTTTATTTAATTTAAACTCATGATCGTCTAATAGTCTCTAGCTAACATAATAATATATCTCCACTTGGCACCAAAGGCAAAATCCGAAGAGACCCAAAGCAAATTAACCGTGTGCTTGTCATATTCAAATATTGAGCTTTTTATTGGTAATGGTAGCATTTCAAGGTTAAATAGGTTCCTCTTTAGAATTTTAAGACTCGTACTAATATTGTAGGATGCAGCCCAATAGTAATTAATCATAATTAAATTTACATCTGAGGAAATTTTGGTAAAATATTCATGTTTTATTTATAATTTTATACATATTATATTTATTATTTGATTCAGTATTTAATAATAGATCAATTTTTAAACTAAAATGTTAACTGGGGTGGGCGGGATTTGTGGCGCTAAAATCGACTTACCAGCCAATCAAATTTTGTGTTTTTGTAAATTGCACTTTTGTAAGACGTAGGTTGGTTAATGCTTTTATCTGAAAAAACTTCAAAAATGCAATACAAATTATTCTATTTCATGTTTCTTACCCTAATCATTTTGATAATTAAAATTGCGAAAAAAATCTTTTAAATAAAGTCTTTATAATTTTAGGAAAACATACAGATGGAATTTAATAAATTAAACAATACTCCGGTATCTGCTACAAGGAATACACGTAAATTAGAAGAACCTATAAAAGAGGAAGTCAAAAAAAATTGTCTAAAGGGCAGCACCACAAAAATTTCATTGAAAACAAAATCGAAATATACGGCGGCAGCTAAACTAAAAAAAGCGCGCACAAAGAAGCTCAATCATTCGAAAGTTACCGTGGCTGCTGATACATCTGACAGGTGGGTTTATTTGGCGACATTTTCAGGAAAATGCTCGTTTACTGTATTGTTTTGTAAAATGAATCACACTAAAATTTAAAATAGTTGACATATCTTGGCACGATTTTCATCCTAAAGGTGTTCTTTCAATTTAACTTTCTATAATTAGAGTACAAATCTTACTATCATAATTCAATTGTTTTTATAGTTTTACACATTTGCACAAATTCTTCAAATCATTAATGCCTGTTGTAGATGATTTTTCTTTTATATTTTCTAGCGAGTGTAGTGGTTCGGAAGATAGCAATAAAAATGAAAATTCCGGAGATGAAAGTGAGAGTGGAGACAGTTCGTCAAATAAATCTAGTAATAAAAATGCAGCTGTGCTTTCCGCATTAGGTGATTATAATAATTTTGGAATTTAAGATCGATGTTTTAGGATGCAATTTTAGGTTCGGGCGATGATCTTGTGTGGCCTGTTCGTCACAGTCTTTTTCCCCATGTACCTCCATATTTGACATTTATGCTGCACGATGAAGAAAAAGCCCAAAGTCTTCCAAATGGAAATCGGTATTTAAAGTGGAAGTTGAGTACAATCACACCGATAATAATTCGCAAAACTTTGGTTAATTCTGGATTTCGGTTGGTGAGAAGTGAGTTTTCAAGAGGTTTGCATTATTTTTTATCCTAACCTTTATGTTCCGTCGTAATTTATAAGTCAATGATGTGATGTCCCCACAATCCAATTCCATTGCTGAACTCCGCTTGTTACGTTTGTTAATATAAAATTTATATATTGCAATGCTTAAACGGCAACCTAATTTTTAGAATCCAATGAATGGGTAGGCACTTGGGGAAAACACATGAAATCGCCAATGTTTAAGACTTTAAAGGATACACAAAAGTTAAATCATTTTCCGGGTACATTCCAAATTGGACGCAAGGATCGTTTGTGGCGTAATTTTCAAAGAATGCTTTCTAGATTTGGACATAAGGAGTAAGTTTTGATACAAATTCATTTGATGTGTAGTTAAAAAAATGTTTTTTTAGATTTGGTTTTTTGCCTCAAACTTATGTATTGCCTCAAGATTTGAAATTATTAAAACAACATTGGATCAATAAAAGTGGCGATGGAGATGAAAAATATATTATAAAGCCGGTTAGTTTAGCGTAGTTTAAGCAGGGACCATTGTGGATAAAAAAAATTTGATGTGACAACACATTACTTTCCCATTCACTAGATTCCACTTCATTTTATATTAAATATTAACTCTAAAGAATTTTTAACTCTATAAAATACACAAATTACTTTAAGATATCCAAGTTACCAAATTTATAAGATATTAGCTGGCACAGTCGGCCTACCGGCCGCCTTTAGCCATCTAGACCGTGTTGGATGTGGTTGTTCGGCCTCACTCCAAGGTACTAAAGTAGCCTATGTTTTTTGTAGCGTTATAAATATCTTCTACACCAAATTTGGTTAAGATTGGTCAAATAGAAACGTAAAGCACGTGCACGCGTATTTGCATTGTCGATCGGTTGACAGTTTGACAGCATTCATTATTGTTTTTTAAGTTGATTTTGAGTAGCCTGCCTTCCTTTAAGGAATCTCGATAATCCATTCATGCGCGTCCCGTAGGGACGCGCATGAATGGATTATCGAGATTCCTTAAAGGAAGGCAGGCTACTCAAAATCAACTTTCCTTTCCTTTGCGAATTTTTGCACTATTTCAATACAAAAACATGCGCAGGGACCTACATAATAACTGTGCTAAATTTGGTTCCGATCGGTCAAACGGTTTAGGAGTCTATAGGGAACATACATCCATTTTTATATATATAGATAATTCGTTGGGTATAGGTCTATTTAAAGTTGCAATTATTAAAACAACGTTTCGGGCCGTTTATATTTGGTCCATTTTCAAGGTTAAAAATTAATTAAATTAGTTAAATTATTAAAATATAAATTGTAGCGCTTTTTTGAAATTATTTGACAATGTCAAATTAATAACAATTGTAATTTGTCATCTAATTTCCCAAAAAGGCTGTAAGATCGTAGATTGCCCATGAATTATGCTATCAGGCCCGAAACGTTGGTTTAATAATTTAAACTTTAATTAAATTTCATTTTTTACTTGAAATTTTTCTAAAATTCACTTGAATACCGTCCTTGTAAATAACTTCTAACTCGGTTAGATTTGCTTTTTAGCCTGCATCTGCAAGAGGTACTGGAATTAGAGTAATCAACAAGTGGACTCAGCTTCCGAAACGCATGTCTTTAGTAGTTCAGGAATATATTGCTAATCCTCTTCTTATAAATGGTAGTAAATTTGATTTAAGACTGTATGTTTTGGTTACCAGCTTTCATCCCATGCGAATCTATTTATATCCCGAAGGTTTAGCCAGATTTGCTAGTGGTGAGTAATCAAATTGTTTTTTTTTATTGTAATGTATCCGAATTTACTTATTTACAGTTCCATATGATAACAATCCCGATAACCTAAGAGATAGGTACATGCATTTAACTAATTATAGTATTAATAAATTGTCGTCCGCGTACACTGCCAACGAGGACGCTAACGCTTGTAAAGGACACAAATGGACAATCACAAAACTTTTGGAATATTTAGGTAGAAGAGGAACGGACACCAAAGTGTTATGGAGAAATCTTCAACAGTTAGTAATTAAGACACTTATTAGTGGCGAATCATCAATTGTGGCTTTATGTGAGGAAAATTTAAACAGTCGGTATAACAGTTACGAACTATTTGGAATTGACGTTTTATTAGATAATCAACTGAAGTGTTGGTTATTGGAGGTAATTCTATTTTAAAGTAAACATAAGCATACCTATTTACCATACTAAATTTGTTTCAGGTTAATATTTCTCCCAGTTTGCATAGTCAATCGCCTTTAGATGAGTTTGTTAAGGGGCCCTTGGTCAAAACTCTTTTTGAGCTTGCCCAATTTCATATACCTCCCCGTATTGGGAAGATACCCACTAAAGCATCGCCTGCTTGCTACGATCCTAGAATTTATACAACTAATCTTACCAAGAAGGAAAGCATCAAACATAATTTCTTTTCTCAGATGGAACATAGAGAAGAGGTGAAATTTTAAAATTTTTATTTTTACAACTTCCTCATTGGGTATCATTTTTTAGTATTTAAGTGGAATTTTGACTAGTCTAACGGGAGACGATGTGAGGCACTTATTACAAGCGGAAGACGAATATTGTGTTATGGGTAAATTTGAACGAGTTTTTCCTACTTCTCGCACATACAAATATTTACCTTTCATGGAATCAAGGTATTACAATAGGTTGTTTGATGCTTGGGAATGTAAGTACGATAGACGTCGAAGTGAAGGTAAGTCGAAAAGGGACCATTTTGCCTTCTTGATTTTAATAAAATATTTTGTCGACAGGTATAAAAATTCTGCAAACTTTGTGCCAACAGAAAGTGCATCTTAAAATTGCGGTACCACCTCCAATAACTCAGGTAAAGTACTCGTTTTTTGCTTATTTTTTCCTTTCTTTGCTAATAACAAAATCATCAATTTTGATTCATTTGTCATATTTAATTTACTGTGAACTGTAAACTTTTTTTGTATTGATGTTGGTAACACGTATTTACAAAGGCAAGAAATTTCGTTTTGTCGACTCTACACAGTCTGTGTTCTCAATGTCGCAGTAAGTCTGGTGTTTGATGTGGATTAGTATCTCTGTCAGTCCTTTAATTTTAACATCTAATGGTACTTTTACTAACCATTTTGATCATAGATTTGCCTTGCCTAAATTTTAGGTCTACGTTAGCTAACGAGTGTTATGTTTTGTGTGATAATTTAGACATTAACGCCAAATAACATGTTGTACTAATAGATAAATGGAACATTAGCTTCTGTTTAGCCAATAGATTTGTAGATTATTGAAAATGGTAAGAAGATTGAGTGTGTGTTTTATTAGTTTAATTTTCATTTCATTTACTAATAGTTTCTCTGTTTAGAAAAAATTAGTTTAATGAAAAAATAGAAGTTAAGGCAGAAATACATGCCTGTTACTATGAATTCCTGTCTTTTAGTGTTTCAATTTGATATTTATGATTTATTTTTACGTGTGTAGTTAGTTACAGTCGAGATTGTCTTTTTTGCTACAAATTAACTGTGCATAAAGAGCACAAATCACAATATAAGAAAAATGTATGGATCAAGTTTCTCATGATTTCAAATAGTAACATCAAATTAAATTACAGCATCAATTTTATTATTAAACTTTAAATAACGGTGGGTTTACAGAAATTGTAGTTTTCAAAGTATGTAGCTTGCTTTTGTGTAAGTATAGTTCAAACTTTCAGGCTTGTATGGTATTGTACGTTATTTACCGATAAATTATTCCCACTAACATTTGGGATAACCTAGCGAATTTTATACAAACCAGTACAGTTTACACGTTAAACGTGGAATCTGAACCACGGCAACAATAATTCGGGAATGACCTCGTCCCAACATTAACTTTCCCATACCACATGCTGTGATTTTGTTTAAAAAACGACCTACCCCAAATATTTCTTGAACCAAAACTGTTGTTAACCCCCTCAGTAACCATTAAAAAAATGGAAAAAATTTTATTTACTGAACATATATGTATATCCTTCATAAAAGCCATTTCAGGCCCAAAATGGGACTGAAAGTTGATATTATGGTGCATAGTGTGGGTCAATAAATAAAAGAAATTCATTAAAGAATAGTCATTTTTATTGAAATTAATTTTTATTGAGCGGTACCTCATTTCAATTAGGTATTGAATAAGGGTAACCCAGGCGATATATATCTATGACAAATCTTAAATTGGAGGCGAGAAACCGCTTACAAAGGCTAGGTGATTGGTCATAACTGCGCCACCCAAACCGTTAAACTTATTCATGTTTCTGAATTTTCCTTACAACTACAGGCCATCTTTGATTTTTAAGATCTCGACCACCCATCAAGCTACCTTACAACCCCTTACACTAGTTTTTATCAAATAGGTAGAGATAGTTTCAAAGCTCAAGAACCCTAAAACTCAACACAGAAAGCTCAAATTCTTATATGTATGTATTTCGCCCTCTTAGCTCCTCCTTGCCGCAGATTGGGGTTCTTGAGCTTTTATCTACACAAACTACACAAAAATATGAATTACAAATTCCAATATTTCCATCCAATATGATGGAACAACCCTTATTTATAAATCGGGTAAGTTAATTATAATAATAACATAAAATGCATATCGCTACAGAACCCCCGCTAAAAATCTCCTGTCAGTTCTCCCCCTCCCGACAGTACTGTCTCGCATTTCTAAATTTTAGCCCCTCAGCGAAGTTTTTCGCCTATAACTCGCTTAATTTTGTGCTCTTCTCAATTTTGGTCAGAAGTTAATTTTCGGTAAAAGTAATTGAACGCGAACAATTTATAAGGAAAAAAATGCTTTAAATTTCATTATGACTCTGTTGGTTTGGGACAGCCTTTAGTTGGTTTTCCATGAAAAATGCAATGTGTCGAAAAATATTATCAGTGATTTTGATAATTTTTTCACCAACTTGTGCAACCAAAAAATAATTTGTTCTTTTATGCATTTTGAAAGAGAGAAAAGCCTCTGCTCATCTCTTTTTCAGGCTGATTTTCTATTATCTATTTGATAAATTCGGTTTAGGTTCAGTTTCGGGTTATCTTTTAACCCAGATTAATTTTCATGAATACAATTTTTAAAACAATTATTTCTATTGAAATTAATCCAGGTTATAAGAAGCTGATACTAAATAATTGGGCCTTGGTAACTAAAAATGGAAATAGTTTTGCAAACAGTCAAAAGTAATTATTATTAGCCAATAATTCTGGATTTAAAGTGCTCGATTACCGCTTGAAATTGCGCACTTGGTCGGTTTAACCGAATTTTAGAAACTGTACTACCCCTTATGGGTGGTTATATAACTGGTTTCTCAAGGTCAAACGTTCAAACTCAGATTACCCCCAAATGACTTCTGCCTTGATGGGGAATCCATGTTAAGTACTAGGGTTTATTTTTAATCACACACACACACACACAATTTATTAGGAATGACTCACAGGGGAAATATTCCCAACAACAATAAGAATTGAGCAGGATGTGCTGAGAGATTTTATATGAACCTTGATGTGGATTCCAAAGCTTGGCGTACTACTTGTGAATAAGCGCGTTAAACCAACTGCTCTACTTAGGCGATCGCTATATAAATAAACATGCACACCTTATTTTTGATTCAGACTGAGATCTCCAACCTGATTTTAAGCCTGAATAAGAATAGATAACAAAAACGTAGAAATAGCGATGCCATAAGAACAATCAATGCTGACAGAATAATCTTTTCGAGGGCTCAAGAAATTTAAAATTGAATAACCTTTGTATAATCTTACAAGTTTGAACTAGACTTACTGCCTATTTTGGATAAAGCCAAATATGTTTTTCTACTTGTTACCATTAACATCGAAACACCAAAAATTGTGAACTATACGAGGAGGTGTCTTTCAATGTAGTATTTTGTTTAATTGCTTATCACAAACTATCACCTTACAATAATTCAATCTAGAATTTTAATTACTTCTTTTTAATTACGTTACACATGTAGATTGCTAGAGTGAAGAGGAAGAAGGTCTTATGTTTCGTGAAGCAACCGACTGTTAAAAAAAGGAAATTAATTAGGAAGAAAGTAACAAACCAAAATGGTACCAAAATTAACCACCACGTGGATTCAAATTTGGAATTCTAGTTAAAATAAGAAAAAGATGGAAGGCCTAACTTAACTAGACATAATCAATATTTTTCCCTTTATAAACGCAACAATAATTTGTTACGAAAGGGGTCACCCTATTTTATAGTTTACGAGCATTTAGTGTTATAAGATTTTAAAAAAAGTACAATATAGTAAAATTATTATTTTTATCAAGCTGTATGTTTTGATAGCTACAATTTTTGTATATTAATTTTATCGCAAATAGAGTACGTAATTTGTTAGGGTTATATTTACCTATAATAAAATTGATTCCATATAATTTGTAAATTTAGTTTGTTTTTAAGAAAATATTAAACGAGTTAATTACAGAGTTCGCCAATTTTGAACCAAGCTGGGGATTCAATTCATCAAAAACCAAAAGAAGAAGTTCTGCAGCAACAACAGTCATCACTACGTCCACCATCAGCAAATGTAATTCTAGTCGAATCAGCTCTTGCAAGAGCCGAGATACGAGATATAAATGTGGCATCTCCTAAGTAAGCCCGGTTGCCATAATGTAGAAAAGAAGTAACAATTTAATATTGTTACAGGTCAAAAGTGGATATTAAGAGTTTATACAATGCTATAAATTTGCATATTGATAAAAGAAACACCATTTTACGTCCATTATCGTGTTCAGATTATGCTACTCACGTGTAAGTTGTTATATGTGTATTGTTTACCAACACCAACCTATGTAAAACAAAAAAGACTGTTGGTCCTTTTGGATGCATGGTTTTGTATGTATGTGCGTGTGTCTGTCTGTATAAACTTGTAGTAATTTTAAATTACCTCATATTTTTAAATTAATTTACAATGTAAATGATAATAAAAGAAATTGATGTCTTGACATTATGTATTTTATATTAAGTTAGGAAATATTAATTTTTTAATCCTTTTTTTAATGGATGTATTTTTAATGCAAGCATACGTGATTAATTTTTAATAGCTCTTGAATTTGTTGTATAAATTAATTTACTTATTTATTTTATTATGTAATTATTTTAATTCTATCTATTTTGTATCAAACTTATATAATAAATGCCAGTACTTTTTAATTCTTCTTTTTCCTGGATTGTAGCAATTATTTTCTTTTGATTACGAAAAATATAATATCGACAAACCCGGAGTCACTGGTTGAAAACTGGTGATTTTATAAAGCATTCATAAATCTAATGAACTTTTTCATTAATGCTATGAAACTTTACTCTGTTAAGTAAAAAAAATTATTAATATTTAGAATATTCTTAAGTCTTTAGAAATGTCAACTTGTGTTGCTAAGTTTGTACTTGCCTATACTATTTAAATTTTGTATTAATTTTAAAACAAATGAAATTGGCCGTACTTGACTTAAAATTTGAAAAAAATATCTACAAAATGCATTCATTCTTCAAGATCTGAAAACAAATCGAATAAATGTGACGGTTAGTTTTTTAGGATACAAAAAGGAGGTTTCAAACTTCATCTTAATATTCTTGACAGGTTTGACAAACGGCTACAAATATATAGGTGCTATTCGGTCAAATGGTGCTTTAAAAGTTCTGGATGCGAAAACGTCTTGTTAGTTACTGGTGTCACATAGAAGTTGCTCACGTATGTATATAATGTAAACAAAAAATGCGTCAACATTTGTGGACTTTCCCTTTTTTTATTAATTGAACGGAATTATCGAAGAAGTACACTTACATAACATTAACTTATAAATATACATAATTTAGTACACTGCCACACAAATACTTTTAGTGCCAAGTTGCAAACCTTACACATTAACATTTTGAGAACTTACACTTTCTAAATTTTCTGTTAACATTTCACTATCCCAATCCTCATCCAAATCCTCAGGGAGTGTTAACCACGAACTACTTGAATCTAAAAACGGAGATGAATATACAACTTAACACTAAAACTAGAAACTTGTTTACCATTGGAAGTTACTGGAAGAGCCATTGGAAGAGTTGGAGGTCCTCCTCGCCGATTGTTTTGTATTGGCTGCGAGTTCCTGTGAACTCTTCTCATTTGTACGTGAATTTCCAATTGCATTCGAATATCCAAAGCCATAAATGCAAAGGTTATCAGGATTGGTAAGCGATATCGGCATGCCCAAGCTAACTTGATTAGAAATAATAGTGGCGTATCCATTAATTCAAATGTTAATTATTCTTCTAACCCTGTAACAATTTGTAAATTACATTTTAATCAAAATTGCATTCATTATCAATAATAAGCCTAGCAAGACCATTCGGAGGAGTGTTGAAATTGATCATATTTAAAATTTTTGCAAACTCTTGGCTCTTCACATTTCATTTCTATCCTGCAGTTAACTTAATGGAGTTGCAGTTATCAAGTTTTTGTAATGATAAAAATCAAATACACCGACAAGGGCGATTTAAAAAAAAGAATTGTTTGTGATTGTTTGGTTACTGTTGTAATTACAAACGAGATTTGTTTTCATTACATTTTACAAGCAATAAAAACGGTAAGACTTACTATTTGAAGTTACTTTTATAATAATTATTCATAATACATCACATTTCATCAGAAAAATTAAAAACTGTTCAAATTATTTTTCAAACAATTGAATCCCGTTTTAGAAAAGTAAGGTTAGACGGGTTAGACCTTCAAAATTTTAAATGAATTTTGAAGTGTTGCCGTAGAAAGACTTTGAATTAGTGATCTGGAAGTAATAAATTCCGCAAAATTTGTTTACAAAGTATTTATATTAAATAACACATTTCTTGTTAAGTAAGTTACAGGGTAGTACAAAAGTAATACAAACAGTGATGCCCCGCATTTTATTTGCAATAATTGGTGTAGAATTATATTAACAAATTATTTTTTATAGGTGGTTGTAAACCGTGATGCCGTATCATTCATAATGTGGATTCACCGTCGAAGTTGAGAGCCAGCACCACCCACCGATGTCGAATGTTGTTGGTGAAAATCTAAATTAGCTGGCAGAGGTACAACCACAAAATATCTCAGTTTGAAAGAAATTGGAGAAGTGGAAGAGAGGAAATGCCGAATCTATCTGGTGATGAGTTTTCAAACGAATTTGTGCAAATTGGGCAACAGCGAGGAGGATATCAAAAGTGAAATTTTAAAATATGACGCATCGATGAGCAAACTTGGAATCCATCAATTGTTTTCCCGTTTCTTGAGTGATAAGGGGGGAAACTGTTAAAGATTTTTATAAGAGAATATGTTTGGAGTTGATTGAAATTTCTTTGGTCGGTACCCCATTAGATTTAATCTCCATACTTTTCGCAAACACCTGGTATTTGGTACTAAAAAGTTGCATAAATTCCACGCGTCAATTTTGTTGATGCATCTTAGGCGCCAACTAGCGTTAAATATTGCGAATATCATACAAATGAATCGGCAAGTCGCTTGGAGGATTTCTTTCGTTGGTAAGTTCAAAGCCGGTTTTTAAATTTACATAATTTATGCCTTTTGTAATGTTTATCAATCATTATAAAAGTGAACAATAATCGTCTGTTGTTCCAGTACCATGAAAGCAAATCGTGCAAGTTCAAGAAGGAGAACATTCATACGAACGATGGATGAGGGAAAACAAAATTGAAAATGTTTTTAAAAAGCACCAATAGCATTTCCTAAAGGTAATTGCTTTTTTGAATTCTGTAACAATCTTTTGAGGAAACCTCAAAATCTTTACTTGAAACCTATCTTTTTTATAAGGAGAAATTGCATCTCAATTTTTTATTTTATTTCTCTTTTTTAGAACTCAAAAAGAAATAAACTATACGTTTATTTCTGCATCAAAAGAGGATATGAAACTAAATTCTTATTACGAAGTAATAGATTCTCATAATTTATTATTTTACTCGGTTTAGAAGAACAGCCATACGAAAACATCAATTTGAAAATTACAGGTTAGTTACATTCGAATAATAATTGTACAATAGACCCTCGACTTTCACATGTTATTGGTTCCTGAAAATGTGTGCAAATGTTCGAAAGTAGAGCAATGTAAATTGCTAGAAAGAAATAAAAACACCAAAAGAGTAATTTAAAGTATTTATTTATCAATGTGTACCTATAAAGTCAACTCTTTGTGGACACCTCTACTAATCGGACACTTTTTAGGGAACAGACAAAATGTATAGGGATTTGGTAATAAAAATGTTCCTCTTAAGCAGTCACCCTATTAACCAGACACGGACACTAAATTTTGCCGTTAAAGAACGTTAACCTCTCTTATGCGGACAGTTTGTGTGGTGTTTAAAATTTTACTTTTTAATAGCTTCAATTATTTATTAAAAAGTGTAGCAAGTTCTAAAAATAATTTATAATGCATACTTTTATACTTGTGACTCTGAAAGATTACATGGGTCATTCCATATCAAATCGACCAATGTATTTTCATGTCACTCTTTGATTTTACTCAAATTTGGTATACTTCTAAGTTTTACCAAATAAATGGATCCGTAGTATTTTGTTTGGCCCTAAAGTTGCACGTTTACATTGTACAGCCCTTCAAAAGTAGTCAAATTTGTCTTGTAGAGCTTCTATAAATTATTTCTGCTGGCTGAAACCTACCACTTAGTAATTTAACCAGCCATGTACGACTCACAAATGGCGCACTCATCGGAGAACGCTTACCGTTTTGCCTTTTGCTAATTTCTCAAAAATATGTATCCACCCGCGATGGGACACATACTACCATTGTAAAGATAAATTCAGAGCGCATAACTTTTATTTCAATGTGTATTTAGTAAAACAATCAAAGGTAAAACTAACGGTTTTCGAGTAAACGCGTATTATAAAATTTGTAGATATGCTCGGAAATATAAATTGTTCAGTAGATGCGATTTAAAGTGTCATCGGTATGGGGAATTCAATGTATTTGATGTACTAAAATGACTTTTTGTCCACTTTCAAAGCGAACAAACTATAAATAAATTGCATAAATGCAAAATAGGTCTCCTGTAGTCTTATTGTAAATAAAAATTTTAGACAAAAATTTAATTTCACCTCTACTTCTTCTCTGTCTTTGTCTACTAAAATAGCCAAGCGATTGCCTAGTTTATATATTAGCCAGCTAGTTTATAAACTAGCCAAGTAAACACTTTAACCGTAACATAATTATACTCCAAGTTTCAAATTTTTTGATTAAATTTTTATTTTTTGGCAGTCAATAAAGAACACCCTGTAGCACCGAGAATTTTTCTACTATTTTTTATGTATTCGAGGATTTAATGTTTATGTATACACAAAGTTTCAAATTTTTTGATCAAAGTTTAATTTTTGGCAGTCAATAAAGATCACCCTGTAGCACCGAGAATTTTTCTACTATTTTTTATGTATTCGCGGATTTCATGTTTGTGTATACACAAAGTTTCAAATTTTTTAATCTAAGTTTATTTTTTGGCAGTCAATAAAGAACACCCTGTAGCACCGAGAATTTTTCTACTATTTTTTATGTATTCGCGGATTTAATGTTTGTGTATACACAAAGTTTCAAATGTTTTGATCAAAGTTTAATTTTTGGCAATCAATAACGATCACCCTGTAGCACCGAGAATTTTTCTACTGTTTTTTATGTATTCGCGGATTTCATGTTTGTGTATACACAAAGTTTCAAATTTTTTGATCAAAGTTTAATTTTTGGCAGTCAATAACGATCACCCTGTAGCACCGAGAATTTTTCTACTATTTTTTATGTATTCGCGGATTTCATGTTTGTGTATACACAAAGTTTCAAATTTTTTGATCAAAGTTTAATTTTTGGCAGTCAATAACGATCACCCTGTAGCACCGAGAATTTTTCTACTATTTTTTATGTATTCGCGGATTTCATGTTTGTGTATACACAAAGTTTCAAATTTTTTGATCAAAGTTTAATTTTTGGCAGTCAATAAAGATCACCCTGTAGCACCGAGAATTTTTCTACTATTTTTTATGTATTCGCGGATTTCATGTTTGTGTATACACAAAGTTTCAAATTTTTTAATCTAAGTTTATTTTTTGGCAGTCAATAAAGAACACCCTGTAGCACCGAGATTTTTTCTACTATTTTTTATGTATTCGCGGATTTAATGTTTGTGTATACACAAAGTTTCAAATGTTTTGATCAAAGTTTAATTTTTGGCAATCAATAACGATCACCCTGTAGCACCGAGAATTTTTCTACTATTTTTTATGTATTCGCGGATTTCATGTTTGTGTATACACAAAGTTTCAAATTTTTTGATCAAAGTTTAATTTTTGGCAGTCAATAACGATCACCCTGTAGCACCGAGAATTTTTCTACTATTTTTTATGTATTCGCGGATTTCATGTTTGTGTATACACAAAGTTTCAAATTTTTTGATCAAAGTTTAATTTTTGGCAGTCAATAACGATCACCCTGTAGCACCGAGAATTTTTCTACTATTTTTTATGTATTCGCGGATTTCATGTTTGTGTATACACAAAGTTTCAAATTTTTTGATCAAAGTTTAATTTTTGGCAGTCAATAACGATCACCCTGTAGCACCGAGAATTTTTCTACTATTTTTTATGTATTCGCGGATTTCATGTTTGTGTATACACAAAGTTTCAAATTTTTTGATCAAAGTTTAATTTTTGGCAGTCAATAACGATCACCCTGTAGCACCGAGAATTTTTCTACTATTTTTTATGTATTCGCGGATTTCATGTTTGTGTATACACAAAGTTTCAAATGTTTTGATCAAAGTTTAATTTTTGGCAATCAATAACGATCACCCTGTAGCACCGAGAATTTTTCTACTATTTTTTATGTATTCGCGGATTTCATGTTTGTGTATACACAAAGTTTCAAATTTTTTGATCAAAGTTTAATTTTTGGCAGTCAATAACGATCACCCTGTAGCACCGAGAATTTTTCTACTATTTTTTATGTATTCGCGGATTTCATGTTTGTGTATACACAAAGTTTCAAATTTTTTGATCAAAGTTTAATTTTTGGCAGTCAATAACGATCACCCTGTAGCACCGAGAATTTTTCTACTATTTTTATGTATTCGCGGATTTCATGTTTGTGTATACACAAAGTTTCAAATTTTTTAATCTAAGTTTATTTTTTGGCAGTCAATAAAGAACACCCTGTAGCACCGAGAATTTTTCTACTATTTTTTATGTATTCGCGGATTTCATGTTTGTGTATACACAAAGTTTCAAATTTTTTGATCAAAGTTTAATTTTTGGCAGTCAATAACGATCACCCTGTAGCACCGAGAATTTTTCTACTATTTTTTATGTATTCGCGGATTTAATGTTTGTGTATACACAAAGTTTCAAATTTTTTGATCAAAGTTTATTTTTTGGCAGTCAATAAAGAACACCCTGTAGCACCGAGAATTTTTCTACTATTTTTTATGTATTCGAGGATTTAATGTTTATGTATACACAAAGTTTCAAATTTTTTGATCAAAGTTTAATTTTTGGCAGTCAATAACGATCACCCTGTAGCACCGAGAATTTTTCTACTATTTTTTATGTATTCGCGGATTTCATGTTTGTGTATACACAAAGTTTCAAATTTTTTGATCAAAGTTTATTTTTTGGCAGTCAATAAAGAACACCCTGTAGCACCGAGAATTTTTCTACTATTTTTTATGTATTCGAGGATTTAATGTTTATGTATACACAAAGTTTCAAATTTTTTGATCAAAGTTTAATTTTTGGCAGTCAATAAAGATCACCCTGTAGCACCGAGAATTTTTCTACTATTTTTTATGTATTCGCGGATTTAATGTTTGTGTATACACAAAGTTTCAAATGTTTTGATCAAAGTTTAATTTTTGGCAATCAATAACGATCACCCTGTAGCACCGAGAATTTTTCTACTATTTTTGATGTATTCGAGGATTTAATGTTTATGTATACACAAAGTTTCAAATTTTTTGATCAAAGTTTAATTTTTGGTAGTCAATAAAGATCACCCTGTAGCACCGAGAATTTTTCTACTATTTTTTATGTATTCGCGGATTTCATGTTTGTGTATACACAAAGTTTCAAATGTTTTGATCAAAGTTTAATTTTTGGCAATCAATAACGATCACCCTGTAGCACCGAGAATTTTTCTACTATTTTTGATGTATTCGAGGATTTAATGTTTATGTATACACAAAGTTTCAAATTTTTTGATCAAAGTTTAATTTTTGGTAGTCAATAAAGATCACCCTGTAGCACCGAGAATTTTTCTACTATTTTTTATGTATTCGCGGATTTAATGTTTGTGTATACACAAAGTTTCAAATGTTTTGATCAAAGTTTAATTTTTGGCAATCAATAACGATCACCCTGTAGCACCGAGAATTTTTCTACTATTTTTGATGTATTCGAGGATTTAATGTTTATGTATACACAAAGTTTCAAATTTTTTGATCAAAGTTTAATTTTTGGTAGTCAATAAAGATCACCCTGTAGCACCGAGAATTTTTCTACTATTTTTTATGTATTCGCGGATTTCATGTTTGTGTATACACAAAGTTTCAAATGTTTTGATCAAAGTTTAATTTTTGGCAATCAATAACGATCACCCTGTAGCACCGAGAATTTTTCTACTATTTTTTATGTATTCGCGGATTTCATGTTTGTGTATACACAAAGTTTCAAATTTTTTGATCAAAGTTTAATTTTTGGCAATCAATAACGATCACCCTGTAGCACCGAGAATTTTTCTACTATTTTTTATGTATTCGCGGATTTCATGTTTGTGTATACACAAAGTTTCAAATTTTTTGATCAAAGTTTATTTTTTGGCAGTCAATAAAGAACACCCTGTAGCACCGAGAATTTTTCTACTATTTTTTATGTATTCGAGGATTTAATGTTTATGTATACACAAAGTTTCAAATTTTTTGATCAAAGTTTAATTTTTGGCAGTCAATAACGATCACCCTGTAGCACCGAGAATTTTTCTACTATTTTTGATGTATTCGCGGATTTCATGTTTGTGTATACACAAAGTTTCAAATTTTTTGATCAAAGTTTAATTTTTGGCAGTCAATAACGATCACCCTGTAGCACCGAGAATTTTTCTACTATTTTTTATGTATTCGCAGATTTCATGTTTGTGTATACACAAAGTTTCAAATTTTTTGATCAAAGTTTATTTTTTGGCAGTCAATAAAGAACACCCTGTAGCACCGAGAATTTTTCTACTATTTTTTATGTATTCGAGGATTTAATGTTTATGTATACACAAAGTTTCAAATTTTTTGATCAAAGTTTAATTTTTGGCAGTCAATAACGATCACCCTGTAGCACCGAGAATTTTTCTACTATTTTTTATGTATTCGCAGATTTCATGTTTGTGTATACACAAAGTTTCAAATTTTTTGATCAAAGTTTAATTTTTGGCAGTCAATAACGATCACCCTGTAGCACCGAGAATTTTTCTACTATTTTTTATGTATTCGCGGATTTCATGTTTGTGTATACACAAAGTTTCAAATGTTTTGATCAAAGTTTAATTTTTGGCAATCAATAACGATCACCCTGTAGCACCGAGAATTTTTCTACTATTTTTTATGTATTCGCGGATTTCATGTTTGTGTATACACAAAGTTTCAAATTTTTTAATCTAAGTTTATTTTTTGGCAGTCAATAAAGAACACCCTGTAGCACCGAGAAGTTTTCTACTATTTTTTATGTATTCGCGGATTTAATGTTTGTGTATACACAAAATTTCAAATTTTTTGATCAAAGTTTAATTTTTGGCAGTCAATAACGATCACCCTGTAGCACCGAGAATTTTTCTACTATTTTTTATGTATTCGCGGATTTAATGTTTGTGTATACACAAAGTTTCAAATTTTTTGATCAAAGTTTAATTTTTGGCAGTCAATAACGATCACCCTGTAGCACCGAGAATTTTTCTACTATTTTTTATGTATTCGCGGATTTCATGTTTGTGTATACACAAAGTTTCAAATTTTTTGATCAAAGTTTAATTTTTGGCAGTCAATAACGATCACCCTGTAGCACCGAGAATTTTTCTACTATTTTTTATGTATTCGCGGATTTCATGTTTGTGTATACACAAAGTTTCAAATTTTTTGATCAAAGTTTAATTTTTGGCAGTCAATAAAGATCACCCTGTAGCACCGAGAATTTTTCTACTATTTTTTATGTATTCGCGGATTTCATGTTTGTGTATACACAAAGTTTCAAATTTTTTGATCAAAGTTTAATTTTTGGCAGTCAATAAAGATCACCCTGTAGCACCGAGAATTTTTCTACTATTTTTTATGTATTCGCGGATTTAATGTTTGTGTATACACAAAGTTTCAAATGTTTTGATCAAAGTTTAATTTTTGGCAATCAATAACGATCACCCTGTAGCACCGAGAATTTTTCTACTATTTTTGATGTATTCGAGGATTTAATGTTTATGTATACACAAAGTTTCAAATTTTTTGATCAAAGTTTAATTTTTGGTAGTCAATAAAGATCACCCTGTAGCACCGAGAATTTTTCTACTATTTTTTATGTATTCGCGGATTTCATGTTTGTGTATACACAAAGTTTCAAATGTTTTGATCAAAGTTTAATTTTTGGCAATCAATAACGATCACCCTGTAGCACCGAGAATTTTTCTACTATTTTTTATGTATTCGCGGATTTCATGTTTGTGTATACACAAAGTTTCAAATTTTTTGATCAAAGTTTAATTTTTGGCAATCAATAACGATCACCCTGTAGCACCGAGAATTTTTCTACTATTTTTTATGTATTCGCGGATTTCATGTTTGTGTATACACAAAGTTTCAAATTTTTTGATCAAAGTTTATTTTTTGGCAGTCAATAAAGAACACCCTGTAGCACCGAGAATTTTTCTACTATTTTTTATGTATTCGAGGATTTAATGTTTATGTATACACAAAGTTTCAAATTTTTTGATCAAAGTTTAATTTTTGGCAGTCAATAACGATCACCCTGTAGCACCGAGAATTTTTCTACTATTTTTGATGTATTCGCGGATTTCATGTTTGTGTATACACAAAGTTTCAAATGTTTTGATCAAAGTTTAATTTTTGGCAATCAATAACGATCACCCTGTAGCACCGAGAATTTTTCTACTATTTTTTATGTATTCGCAGATTTCATGTTTGTGTATACACAAAGTTTCAAATTTTTTGATCAAAGTTTATTTTTTGGCAGTCAATAAAGAACACCCTGTAGCACCGAGAATTTTTCTACTATTTTTTATGTATTCGAGGATTTAATGTTTATGTATACACAAAGTTTCAAATTTTTTGATCAAAGTTTAATTTTTGGCAGTCAATAACGATCACCCTGTAGCACCGAGAATTTTTCTACTATTTTTTATGTATTCGCGGATTTCATGTTTGTGTATACACAAAGTTTCAAATTTTTTGATCAAAGTTTAATTTTTGGCAGTCAATAACGATCACCCTGTAGCACCGAGAATTTTTCTACTATTTTTTATGTATTCGCGGATTTCATGTTTGTGTATACACAAAGTTTCAAATGTTTTGATCAAAGTTTAATTTTTGGCAATCAATAACGATCACCCTGTAGCACCGAGAATTTTTCTACTATTTTTTATGTATTCGCGGATTTCATGTTTGTGTATACACAAAGTTTCAAATTTTTTAATCTAAGTTTATTTTTTGGCAGTCAATAAAGAACACCCTGTAGCACCGAGAAGTTTTCTACTATTTTTTATGTATTCGCGGATTTAATGTTTGTGTATACACAAAATTTCAAATTTTTTGATCAAAGTTTAATTTTTGGCAGTCAATAACGATCACCCTGTAGCACCGAGAATTTTTCTACTATTTTTTATGTATTCGCGGATTTCATGTTTGTGTATACACAAAGTTTCAAATTTTTTGATCAAAGTTTAATTTTTGGCAGTCAATAACGATCACCCTGTAGCACCGAGAATTTTTCTACTATTTTTTATGTATTCGCGGATTTCATGTTTGTGTATACACAAAGTTTCAAATTTTTTGATCAAAGTTTAATTTTTGGCAGTCAATAACGATCACCCTGTAGCACCGAGAATTTTTCTACTATTTTTTATGTATTCGCGGATTTCATGTTTGTGTATACACAAAGTTTCAAATTTTTTGATCAAAGTTTAATTTTTGGCAGTCAATAAAGATCACCCTGTAGCACCGAGAATTTTTCTACTATTTTTTATGTATTCGCGGATTTCATGTTTGTGTATACACAAAGTTTCAAATTTTTTAATCTAAGTTTATTTTTTGGCAGTCAATAAAGAACACCCTGTAGCACCGAGATTTTTTCTACTATTTTTTATGTATTCGCGGATTTAATGTTTGTGTATACACAAAGTTTCAAATGTTTTGATCAAAGTTTAATTTTTGGCAATCAATAACGATCACCCTGTAGCACCGAGAATTTTTCTACTGTTTTTTATGTATTCGCGGATTTCATGTTTGTGTATACACAAAGTTTCAAATTTTTTGATCAAAGTTTAATTTTTGGCAGTCAATAACGATCACCCTGTAGCACCGAGAATTTTTCTACTATTTTTTATGTATTCGCGGATTTCATGTTTGTGTATACACAAAGTTTCAAATTTTTTGATCAAAGTTTAATTTTTGGCAGTCAATAACGATCACCCTGTAGCACCGAGAATTTTTCTACTATTTTTTATGTATTCGCGGATTTCATGTTTGTGTATACACAAAGTTTCAAATTTTTTGATCAAAGTTTAATTTTTGGCAGTCAATAACGATCACCCTGTAGCACCGAGAATTTTTCTACTATTTTTTATGTATTCGCGGATTTCATGTTTGTGTATACACAAAGTTTCAAATTTTTTGATCAAAGTTTAATTTTTGGCAGTCAATAACGATCACCCTGTAGCACCGAGAATTTTTCTACTATTTTTTATGTATTCGCGGATTTCATGTTTGTGTATACACAAAGTTTCAAATGTTTTGATCAAAGTTTAATTTTTGGCAATCAATAACGATCACCCTGTAGCACCGAGAATTTTTCTACTATTTTTTATGTATTCGCGGATTTCATGTTTGTGTATACACAAAGTTTCAAATTTTTTGATCAAAGTTTAATTTTTGGCAGTCAATAACGATCACCCTGTAGCACCGAGAATTTTTCTACTATTTTTTATGTATTCGCGGATTTCATGTTTGTGTATACACAAAGTTTCAAATTTTTTGATCAAAGTTTAATTTTTGGCAGTCAATAACGATCACCCTGTAGCACCGAGAATTTTTCTACTATTTTTATGTATTCGCGGATTTCATGTTTGTGTATACACAAAGTTTCAAATTTTTTAATCTAAGTTTATTTTTTGGCAGTCAATAAAGAACACCCTGTAGCACCGAGAATTTTTCTACTATTTTTTATGTATTCGCGGATTTCATGTTTGTGTATACACAAAGTTTCAAATTTTTTGATCAAAGTTTAATTTTTGGCAGTCAATAACGATCACCCTGTAGCACCGAGAATTTTTCTACTATTTTTTATGTATTCGCGGATTTAATGTTTGTGTATACACAAAGTTTCAAATTTTTTGATCAAAGTTTATTTTTTGGCAGTCAATAAAGAACACCCTGTAGCACCGAGAATTTTTCTACTATTTTTTATGTATTCGAGGATTTAATGTTTATGTATACACAAAGTTTCAAATTTTTTGATCAAAGTTTAATTTTTGGCAGTCAATAACGATCACCCTGTAGCACCGAGAATTTTTCTACTATTTTTTATGTATTCGCGGATTTCATGTTTGTGTATACACAAAGTTTCAAATTTTTTGATCAAAGTTTATTTTTTGGCAGTCAATAAAGAACACCCTGTAGCACCGAGAATTTTTCTACTATTTTTTATGTATTCGAGGATTTAATGTTTATGTATACACAAAGTTTCAAATTTTTTGATCAAAGTTTAATTTTTGGCAGTCAATAAAGATCACCCTGTAGCACCGAGAATTTTTCTACTATTTTTTATGTATTCGCGGATTTAATGTTTGTGTATACACAAAGTTTCAAATGTTTTGATCAAAGTTTAATTTTTGGCAATCAATAACGATCACCCTGTAGCACCGAGAATTTTTCTACTATTTTTGATGTATTCGAGGATTTAATGTTTATGTATACACAAAGTTTCAAATTTTTTGATCAAAGTTTAATTTTTGGTAGTCAATAAAGATCACCCTGTAGCACCGAGAATTTTTCTACTATTTTTTATGTATTCGCGGATTTCATGTTTGTGTATACACAAAGTTTCAAATGTTTTGATCAAAGTTTAATTTTTGGCAATCAATAACGATCACCCTGTAGCACCGAGAATTTTTCTACTATTTTTGATGTATTCGAGGATTTAATGTTTATGTATACACAAAGTTTCAAATTTTTTGATCAAAGTTTAATTTTTGGCAGTCAATAACGATCACCCTGTAGCACCGAGAATTTTTCTACTATTTTTTATGTATTCGCGGATTTCATGTTTGTGTATACACAAAGTTTCAAATTTTTTGATCAAAGTTTAATTTTTGGCAGTCAATAACGATCACCCTGTAGCACCGAGAATTTTTCTACTATTTTTTATGTATTCGCGGATTTCATGTTTGTGTATACACAAAGTTTCAAATTTTTTGATCAAAGTTTAATTTTTGGCAGTCAATAACGATCACCCTGTAGCACCGAGAATTTTTCTACTATTTTTTATGTATTCGCGGATTTCATGTTTGTGTATACACAAAGTTTCAAATTTTTTGATCAAAGTTTAATTTTTGGCAGTCAATAACGATCACCCTGTAGCACCGAGAATTTTTCTACTATTTTTTATGTATTCGCGGATTTCATGTTTGTGTATACACAAAGTTTCAAATTTTTTGATCAAAGTTTAATTTTTGGCAGTCAATAACGATCACCCTGTAGCACCGAGAATTTTTCTACTATTTTTTATGTATTCGCGGATTTCATGTTTGTGTATACACAAAGTTTCAAATTTTTTGATCAAAGTTTAATTTTTGGCAGTCAATAACGATCACCCTGTAGCACCGAGAATTTTTCTACTATTTTTTATGTATTCGCGGATTTCATGTTTGTGTATACACAAAGTTTCAAATGTTTTGATCAAAGTTTAATTTTTGGCAATCAATAACGATCACCCTGTAGCACCGAGAATTTTTCTACTGTTTTTTATGTATTCGCGGATTTCATGTTTGTGTATACACAAAGTTTCAAATTTTTTGATCAAAGTTTAATTTTTGGCAGTCAATAACGATCACCCTGTAGCACCGAGAATTTTTCTACTATTTTTTATGTATTCGCGGATTTCATGTTTGTGTATACACAAAGTTTCAAATTTTTTGATCAAAGTTTAATTTTTGGCAGTCAATAACGATCACCCTGTAGCACCGAGAATTTTTCTACTATTTTTTATGTATTCGCGGATTTCATGTTTGTGTATACACAAAGTTTCAAATTTTTTGATCAAAGTTTAATTTTTGGCAGTCAATAAAGATCACCCTGTAGCACCGAGAATTTTTCTACTATTTTTTATGTATTCGCGGATTTCATGTTTGTGTATACACAAAGTTTCAAATTTTTTAATCTAAGTTTATTTTTTGGCAGTCAATAAAGAACACCCTGTAGCACCGAGAATTTTTCTACTATTTTTTATGTATTCGCGGATTTCATGTTTGTGTATACACAAAGTTTCAAATGTTTTGATCAAAGTTTAATTTTTGGCAATCAATAACGATCACCCTGTAGCACCG
The DNA here is from genome assembly GCA_932274525.1 of Podabrus alpinus. Lineage (NCBI taxonomy): Eukaryota > Metazoa > Arthropoda > Insecta > Coleoptera > Cantharidae > Podabrus > Podabrus alpinus. Next base: position 15,394,373 of record OW026454.1, on the reverse strand, counting down.
AGAATTTTTCTACTATTTTTTATGTATTCGCGGATTTCATGTTTGTGTATACACAAAGTTTCAAATTTTTTGATCAAAGTTTAATTTTTGGCAGTCAATAACGATCACCCTGTAGCACCGAGAATTTTTCTACTATTTTTTATGTATTCGCGGATTTCATGTTTGTGTATACACAAAGTTTCAAATTTTTTGATCAAAGTTTAATTTTTGGCAGTCAATAACGATCACCCTGTAGCACCGAGAATTTTTCTACTATTTTTTATGTATTCGCGGATTTCATGTTTGTGTATATTGTTATGAACGGAGTCCTTTAAAAGTGCCACACGTTGGGCTGTCAAAAAGTGCTATGTGCTGACTTAGCCTCACGTTGGGCTAGCCAAAAAGTGCTATGAGGGGTTGTCGTTTTTAATCGAGCCCCACGTTATGAGCCTAAAAGTGCTATGTACGGAGTGCTTTAAGCTTGCCTTTGTAATAGAGCGGTAACCTTTGATAGTGCGGGTTTACACAAATTAACCCCGTCAATAGAGACGTTTGCAAATTTATTGTCGCAAATAAATATTTACCTCGGCTAGATATAATTTTTATTGTAAGCATGAAACCTACCTTTATCTCGGGCTTGGGTCCCTTCCGTGACCAAATCTGTGAATTGCTGAAATCAAATATTTTTGGATCTCGGAACAAGATTGGAAAATAATTCTCCGTTTCAAAGGCAAATGTAAATTTTATTGTTTGTATTATAATTATAGCAAATAAAAATTCTTAATATTAATAAAATAATTCCTTAAAATTACCCAAACTGTTAATTTTAACGTAGGCGCAACGCGGTGATAATTTTTACGCACGCACTGAATTTTATAAAAATTATAAAGTTTTATGTAGATTTACCTTTATCTAGGGTTTTTCTGGTTCGTAAGATATTTGACCATGAATCTTATCTGCTTGCGTAGAGCGATCAGCTGTTGTACCATTGATAAAAACGGATGGGTGTCGATGCACAGTTTTACCTCGTGTGATTTTGTGAATAGTTTTTGTTGAAAATCTCACTAATCACTGGACTTTTCTTTTATAAAACACTTTAATCTGACGTAAGTAATTATTATTTAATTATTTTATACTTTTGTTGTTAATTTCTATTAAAATTTTTTATTAATTCAATTAAATTTTATTGCAGCACAAAAACACCATTTGCATAACCAAACTTCGTTTATTAATTTTTTTTTTTCCTTTGTTTTTGTTGCCTTGATACCCAACTTTCCAGGCAAGGTTGATTATTATTTTTGTTGTTAATTTCTATTAAAATTTTTATTAATTCAATTAAATTTTATTGCAGCACAAAATCACCATTTGCATAACCAAACTTCGTTTATTAATTAATTAATTTCCTTTGTTTTTGTTGCCTTGATACCCAACTTTCCAGGCAAGGTTGATTATTATTTTTGTTGAAAATAACAACATCTATATTGCATAGTCAGGTACGTATTTGCCCATTTTGTTTTGACAAAATTTTTAATGAAATTTTATCTTTTCCAGATTGAATTGGTTTTCTACATTCCATTTGGTTATTCGATTAATTGGTGAAGATGCACCATCCATTTACTGTTCATTGACTAACGAAACACTTTAATGTGATGTAATGTTTTAACTTGCTATTAATTTTATGCTAACAAATTTTTCATATTAATAAGTTATTCAACAATATTTTGATATTAATTAGGATTACTCATAACTAAACAAATTGATTTTAAGACTAAAATAACAAATTTTATGATAACGGAATTTAAATTTCACATTGTTAAATTATTTTATTAATCTTGGTTCCGTGAATGTAATTTTGAATTAATTTTTGAATTTGAATTAAAGTATTTGCTATCAGATGGAATCTTTCCGTATGATTTTAAAATAAGTCTCATGCTTTAATATCGTTGATCAACTTTTGAATATTAACGTACGCATCTCTATTAACGTGGTCAGTGCATAACATCGCAATATGTTACCGTAAAAGTAGATAATGCAGTGAAAGTAAACAATTACTAGGGATTGCCGTTTTTAATTTGTACGATATATCGCGATAATTCCTAATCGATTTATCTTTGGGAAAAAACTTTGGTAAGAAAGTTGTTCGTAATATAGTCCACTCGGCGACGGTGCATTATTTTTTGCGATCCGTTCGACAGCGCCAAAGGTAGCTCCATAAAAGTGGGCGGAAATGTAATTAAAGTTAGCGGCGCGCTCAGCGCCCGAAACAGATCTACGACCTAGGTATTTTTTTGCAGAAATGCAAATCTAAATTCGAGAGGAAGCGAATGATACCAAAAAATCGAAACTTTAACCTGAAAATAAGGAAAATTGTATACATTTCCTAACAATACGCTTTCACGGTAACATATACACAAAGTTTCAAATTTTTTAATCTAAGTTTATTTTTTGGCAGTCAATAAAGAACACCCTGTAGCACCGAGAATTTTTCTACTATTTTTTATGTATTCGCGGATTTAATGTTTGTGTATACACAAAATTTCAAATTTTTTGATCAAAGTTTATTTTTTGGCAGTCAATAAAGAACACCCTGTAGCACCGAGAATTTTTCTACTATTTTTTATGTATTCGCGGATTTAATGTTAGTGTACACACCTAGTTTCAATTTTCTGCGGAAAATTGCAGAAAAACCCAAAAAATCTTTATTTCAGGAATTAAGTAATGAAAGTTTTTGACGTTTGTTATTATTAACATTTATTGTGGAAACGAGAAAACAATTGAAAGTTTCCTAAAATCCCATGCCAGAGTCAATTGGGAGTTTTAAACCCTCTAATATGGTTTTTTCGTTTTCAACTCGCCTATTTTCACTTTTACGAGAAATTATCATCCAACCAAATTTAAAGACCATAAAATTTTCTACAAAATACATTTTTTCAAAATTTACATACGGCATAATATTTTTGAATTAACTAACCGAAAACACAACCCACCTTTAAAATGGTGCAATTTGAACGCATGAAGTAAATTAGAATAATGATTTAAATTGAAGAGCAAAATTGATTTTAGTAATCTAAAATAGAAGAGCAAAATTTGCTCAAAAGTTGTAAAGTATCATTCAGACATGGTAGACAAAAAATTGCCTTTAGATTACACGAAATCCGGGCAAACTGAAATTTGGCAAACAAGTATATAGTAGTTTTTTAATAAACCCCCAAAAGTCGGCTAAAATCCCTTGCCGGTGTCTCCCCCCAATTGGAGGTTTTTTTTTTCGCAAGTAGCTCCTTTATTTTCATTTTTATGAAAAATTAAATTAGACCAAATTGAAGATCATACAATTCTCTATAACTTATATTTTTGCAAGTTTTTCTATGGCATGCTATTCCAAAATAAACTTTGCTGCCATAATATGAGAAAATGACGACCAAAATTGTATTTTAACCTTTCTTTTGAAAACCATCCAGGTTATTGCAAAATATTTCAAACAAGAAATATTTTACATAACATATTTTGTTCTTGGCATTTATATCTTTATAAAACGTTACGATTAAAAATAAGTCAACACTATTACCAGACAATTCTAGGTAAAATTTGGAAGAAACTTTGAACAAATTCATGTAAAGCTTTTTAGGGATTCTCTTTCCACTCTATTGGAAAGACATTAAAATCCTCTGAGGTTCTCGTGTTGGCGTCATATTTTTTTTCGTCAACTTTGAAAAGGGCTACTAAAATCATATTTTTTTACATAATATTATCTACATCTTTTGTTACTATCATTTTTTAATAGTAAAAAATTTTTTTTGTTAGGATAATGGTAAATTTTATCAGAAAACAAGTAAATTAAGAATAAATAAAGATGTAGATAATATTCTACAAAATATTTTTTGATTGGAACATTTTTTGATAACATGGATGGTTTCTGAAATTAATTTTCTGCTCCATTGTTTAATTTTCATTATAATATGGAGAAATTTTGAAAAAATCTAATTTGCTTTTCAATTTTTAACCTTTGTTCCAATTTTATTAATTTATTTTTAAACGCATTTAGCTGTTCTTACAATATTTCTCTCCATGCAACTAATCTGTATTGCACTATTTTAAAAGTGATAGGTTGTGTTTTTGGTAAGTTATTTCAGGAATATAACTTTAGAAAAAACATGTTTTATAGAGAATCTTATGGCTTTTAATTTTGATACGATGATTTTTTTTCATAACATGAAAATAAGTGGGCTTTTATCGGAAAACTGTATTAGGGGGGTTCAAACCCCTAATTGGGGAAGACACTGGCATGGGATTTTATGGAGTTCTTTAGAACACTCCAATATACCTGTCGATCAAATTTCAGCTTGCCCCAGATTTTTTGTAAACTAAAAATGTTACTTGCACGGACTAAAAGTGTACTTGGAAAGGATTAAAATGAAAACAAAATTTGAAAAAGTGATTGCCAACTTATATATTACCATGATTTGAGCATAAGTTGTGGCTAGATTGATTATTGAAAAGATTCTAATTAATTTTTTGTTTCAGTAATTTGGTGAAAATCATCCAAGTTGCAAAATTCAATGACGACTATTAGTTTGGTTTTAAATTTTCATGACGGTGTGAAGAACAATGGATGGATGAAATAATAAAAGGTTTGTTACAATAATAATTAATTAGTTGTTAATTGCATGCATTTAAAATTTGTATTATTTGAATACATTCATTTATTTTTCATTTTTTATTTTTTTTATTCATTTATACATCACATTCTTTACTGGCATTTTTTTATGGGTTAATAGTTACAGGAAACTGTAAAAATATATAGGAAACTGTAATAGGTACATAATTGCAAAAACTTTGTAAGGTATTACATAATTATAGGAATCTGTAATTTATGTAGATCTGATATTAATTGGTAGGTGGCACTTATCTTTTTAATCTGAAGTTTTGAATTATTTCCGACACTTCTTGTAGTTTGTTAATTTAAGGTTATCAATTTTGAAAATAATATTACTTTCGATAGTTAATAATATTTATTTGTAGTTATTTGCATCTTTTTGGTTATGATTTTTTAAGTTTTCTTTTTCAAAATTCAATTACATACAAGTTTATTTTAACATAAGTAATTATTCATGTATGTATTGGTAAAAACTATTCACATTTTGTGATTTCTCGAACACTTTAATTCTTTTGGATTTTGCTTAAAGTGTAAATTAATTTCCGGTTGTGGAAATTTTAAAATATTTTACATTTATGTAAAGGTAAAAGCTAAAATTTACGCCACAATCTACGGCACTGTTTACTGCAACCAACTGCAACATAAAAGTGAAATTAGAGACAATCAGAAAACTATAGTAAAATACAACCACCTTTGACAAATTCTTACCAATTTTTTTGTTTCAGTGAGAGAAATTAACACCGACGATATAAGACTGGATGCAAATTATGTATTGGTTTCAAAATTTCACATTGGTTTGGCATGTGGCAAGGCAAAAGTTGCATGGGAAAATAATCAGGTTAGTTATATTTAATTATTATTAGTCATTTGTTAATTTGCATGAATTTTAAATTCCGTATTTTGAATCGAGATTTCATGGTGGTATAAAACGACAATCCGCTGAAGAACTGCTATGTATCATTCTTCTAACTTCCTGATGTATGGGTGATTGATTTTTTACTGGTTTCTTATGACACGCCCTTTATTTATTGAGTTAGAAAAAAAATTTTAAATAATATTTTGTCACATTTCAAGACAATTTTAATGGTGAAAATGGTAATTCAATATCTGCTTTCATTGCTGGGGGCGTGGGGGGTTGAAAATATATATGTTATGGTCAATGATGTGAATTGGGCATTGACGTCAATGGCCGGACAATGACGTCAATGACCATTTTTGCTGGACATTGACGTCATTGTCCGGTCTTTGACGTCAATGCCCGTTCACAGTGGACAATGATGTAAATATTTTTATCTGATTGTAATATTTACGTCCTTGGCCGGTCAATAACGTTATTGGCCAAAAGTGAACGGACAATGATGACATCAAAATTTAATGGACAGGAAGCAAAACCAAATATGTCGAATTTTGCTTATTTTTCGATATTTATATTTACAGATCGTCCATCAGTGAAGTATTATAATGTTTAATAATTTATTAATAACAATTTTTAAAAATAATAAAAATTGATTTTATTGATATGCAGTCACAAAGCTGCAATGACTTCCGCTTTATTATGGTATACCAAGATCATCTTACAAAGTTTGTGTTATTGAGAGCTTTAAAAAGCAAAAGAGCAGTAGAAGTCGCGTTTCATTTGTTGGAAATTTATACTACTTTTGGAGCACCTCTTATTTTACACTCCGACAATGGACAAGAGTTCGTCAATTCAGTTCTGGTGAAATTATATGCTATGTGGCCTGAGGGTAAAAATTGTTCACGGGAAACCTAGGCATAGCCAAAATCAAGGGTCTGTTGAACGAGCCAATAGAGATATTGAGAATATGTTGGGAGCGTGGATGGATGAAAATAAAACTACAGATTGGCCCGGATGAATCAAATTTATTCAGTTCAAGAAAAACCGAGCTTTGCATTCGGGAATTGAAAGAAGTCCATATGAGGCTATGTTTGGATGTCCGGCTAGAGTAGGATTAGCCTCGACTGGAACACTGCATGATGAAATTCCAAATTTGTCTACTGAAGAAGATGTCGAAACTATTACAAGAAATGGAAGGAGGGTCTGAAGAAATAGAGGAAAAAAATTCAGATGGTGAAATGGAAGCTAATATGGAGTTACCATCTGAAATTGAAGAGAACTCTGAAAGCTTGTTGGACACGAAGAGAGAAACGTTTGCAGCCAGTGCTTAATAATATTACCTCTTGGCGAAGAAGTTAACAATGCTGGAATATGCCTCAATTGCGAACGCCAGGAGAACATTACTACTGAGCGTAAAAGATGTCGAGAATCATTGGAAAAGCAAGCCTCTAAAATGCTCAAGTTATCTAACGAAAATTTTCCAGATGTTCAAATTGGAAGTACGGTTCGTATTCCTATACCAGACGTAGATAGAGCTCGCGTGAATAATATCAAACAATTCTTCATTTGTTGTATAATACAAAACTTTCGATGGATCAGTTTCAGCAACAGGTTTAATTAGGCGCTCTTTTTCATTTATGGTAATTACATCATACTTCCTCATTAAATCGCCTACACATTTCATTGAGATCCATGGTATCCATTTATCTTCTATTCGTTATGTCTTTGTCTTTGTAATCGTTAGAAATTACTTAATCTTATATAATACTAGCTGGCACAGTCGGCCTATCGGCCGCCTTTAGCCATCTAGACCGTGTTGGATGTGGTTGTTCGGCCTTCGGCCTCACTCCAAAGTTCTAAAGTAACCTATGTTTTTCGTAGCGTTGCAAATAACTTCTACACCAAATTTGGTTAAGATTGGTCAAATAGAAACGTAAAGCACGTGCATGCGTATTTGCATTGTCGATCGGTTGACAGTTTGACAGCATTCATTATTGTTTTTTAAGTTGATTTTGAGTAGCCTGCCTTCCTTTAAGGAATCTCGATAATCCATTCATGCGCGTCCCTATGGGACGCGCATGAATGGATTACCGAGATTCGTTAAAGGAAAGCAGGCTACTCAAAATCAACTTTCCTTTCCTTTGCGAATTTTTGCACTATTTCAATACAAAAACATACGCAGGGACCTACATAATAACTGTGCCAAATTTGGTTCCGATCGGTCAAACGGTTTAGGAGTCTATAGGGAACATACATACATACTGTTGCGTCCTTGTCCCCCTAATTGCTCTGGGTGACGAAGAACAACAAACTTTCTGCATCTACCTTAGTGTAATGTAATACCGCTTTAATATTAAAAATTGAATAATAATTCCAAAGATTGCTTGCATTGATTTAATTATTGAAAACTGGCCTTCTATTTGATTTTGTTACAAACCACTTTCGGAATTTTGTTATATCGTCGTTGATACTGCAATAGGTCGTATGTCAAATAATGTAAATGTTCAGGAGAGCGGAAAAACAATTAAGCTTGCGCCTGGAACAACTACAAATGCTTCTACTTGCGTAAATAATAACTCACCAATTTTTTTTTTATGATATGACTACTTTTAAATAAAGCCATGATGTGACATGAAATTCCGCATACGACTAATTTGCAGTATCCAATTCCGCGCCGTTGTCGATATACGACAAATTTCAATATCGAAATATCTGCTTTCTGACTGGTCCATCACATACGAGGTTTTGCTGTGTCATAAAGTAGACTGCACTGATTACTTTGACACCAAAAACCGAAATTGCATTTTTGGTGACATACGACCTTTTAAAGTATCAACGACGATATAACTCCTTCTACCGTTTTTACCGAATTTTTGATCTCCCCTCGTATTTAATATAATAATACGCAAATTACAGTATAATGGACTTCTAGGAGCCCAAGCGCTTACTTACAGTTGTTTAACCGCAAAAATAGAACTCACAGTTTCAAGTACAAATGCGCGCACATGCGGCTAAAGAACCGCAGCGGTTAAAAGATGCAATTACCATAGTTCTATTTTTGTAACGGCGCGGTTGTTGGCATATAAAATATAATAAATTGATTGGTATAAACCTGCATCTACACGCACTTGCTGGTATTTCGAAACACTTCAGATGGGAAATAATCACAGTAGCACTAGCAGCGGTTTATTCACTGGCTATTCTTGTAATGTTCTAGATTCTTGAATATTCTGTGGAAGAGCATTCGCAAATCCTTTGTTTTCGGTGTCGGCTTAGCATTCAAATTTTGTTCTTCAGGAAAAAAGTGCATGTGGTGTTTATTGTAGACTTCAGTGCTGCACGTTTTTTCTTCAGAATAAAATTTAAAAATTACAGCTACACAACTTCTGCAGAATATTCTAGAATCCTAGTCCTTGCTGAAACGTCCAGTGATTTGTTATGACAATGAATTTGTTACTAATCATAAAACTGTGCATTGGACCAAGAAAAATTATTATTAGAATTAAAAAAACTCTTGGCCAAAAATTATGGGATAAAGTTTGCACAATGAATAAATTAATTTTATGAATTATTTATACTAATTGGGTGTATGTATAACTTTAAAATCATTATTTGTGTTGTTTTTAAGCGCAACAACAGTCCGTAAAATCCATAAAATAAATTTACGATTTAGCCGCATTGCGCGCACTATGATATTTTTGTGCGATTGTGATTCTTTAGCCGCACAACCGCAAGTGCGCGCTTGGACTTATAAGCGAATCATTATAATCATCCCTATACCGAGCCAGTCAACCACCCGAGCATAGGGAAGTAGCATGAAAAATCAACTTTTTGGTTAAGATTTCTATTCCCCATAGTAATAAATTAAAATGGTATCAATCGAAAGAAAAGTTCTTTTCGCGTTTGAAGATATCCGACAGTTGCCATTTACTCTTTCTTTGTTATTAAAATTGCAAGAATAAATTCTGCGCTTTTTAAGAGCACAGCTTACCGTGAAAAAATAATCACCTAAAAATCACGTTGACAAATTTGATTAGTAATTTGTGGCGACTGTTTTTCCAATGCATATCGTATATCTTCAAAACCACCCAATTTATTCTTGCATTTTTAAGATGAATTAAAGGCGAAATAACAAGTGTTAGGTATCTCCAAACGCGAAACAAAAATCTGTTTCGATCGATACAATGTTTATTATTACCCGTTTGGTAAGCAAGAATTTTAAAAACACTGATTTACCATGTTGAGTTGGTCGACTGGCCATTTGGCATAATAAGTTTTTTCTAAGGAGTGTCATAAGGAACCTCAAATTATCACGCCACGTGAACGCTGTAAATCCCCGCTGGCATTTGCACTTCATATTAGGGAGGCAGTTGCCTAAAATGCGATTTTGCTGCGGTAACTATTTAAACAGTTTGGTGCTGTTATGCTAGAACTATAAGTCCCCACTTCAAATTTTAATTCGGGTTAGAGGGGTCGTTGGAAGTTGGCCTCATTGCCCAAACTGGTCTCTCTTATTCTGGTGATTAATTAAAAAAATTAGATCCTGTCACGTTAAAAATGTAAGTTTCCGCTTCAATTTTTGATTGGGGTTTGCAAAGTATTAAACGCTGATATTTTGTAATATCACGTAATTGTAATATAACGTTTATACGTTATATAATAATTATCATACCATTATGGTATTGCACAATGTTAGCATTTAATACTTGGGAAAATAAATCGTGAGTTTTCGCTCTTGTCATTTTGTTCCGCTGTGCTTCAGTTAGTCTTATCGTCCAAAACGCGAAATTCATCTGGCGACCTGTTTAAAATTTGCTTTCGTCCCGCGAAAACCGTAAATTTTCGCGTCAATTTGTAATTACAGTTAGGACCGTTGGTAATTCACCTTACTGCCCAAAACGCAATCTTATTCCGGTCACTCGCTCGTTTAAAAGTTAAGTGCCGTCGAAAACTGTAAATGTATAATTACAATGAACGTAAAACATAAGAAATACCTAAGACGTAAAGTTTATATACAGTCTAATTTTATTTTATATACAAACCATTCCAAGTACATGTAATTACCTATATTAAATTTATGGTCGTACTTAAAGTTGAAATTGTTTCAACTTGATGTTTTAAAATTACGCTTTATGGAAATTTTACATATTATTTATGTTTGACGTTCATTGTGAATAAACACTACGTTCACGCTGCGATTTGTACTTCGGATTAAACACGCTGTCGCCAAATGGTTATTTTGCCCAAAACGCGATGTTCATCTCGCGATTCTTAGAAAAGTTAGCTCTGATCACGCTCAAACTGTAAGTCCCCACTTTGATTTGTAATTCGGGTTAGAACGGCCGTCAACAACTAACGTCGTTGTCAAAATCTCGATCCGATATATAGTAAAAATGTTGGTATTCATCACGCTCAAACTGTAAGTTCCCACTTTGATTTGTAATCCGGATTAGAACGGCCGTCAACAACTAACGTCGTTGTCAAAATCGCGATCTCAATCCGATAAATAGTAAAACTATTGGTATTCATCACGCTCAAACTGTAAGTCCCCACTTTGATTTGTAATTCGAGTTAGAACGGCCGTCAACAACTAACGTCGTCAAAATCTCGATCCGATATATAGTAAAAATGTTGGTATTCATTACGCTCAAACTGTAAGTTCCCACTTTGATTTGTAATTCGGATTAGAACGGCCGTCAACAACTAACGTCGTTGTCAAAATCGCGATCTCAATCCGATAAATAGTAAAAATATTGGTATTCTTCACGCTCAAACTGTAAGTCCCCACTTTGATTTGTAATTCGGGTTAGAACGGCCGTCAACAACTGACGTCGTTGTCAAAATCGCGATCTCGATCCGATAAATAGTAGAAATGTTGGTATTCATCACGCCCAAACTGTAAGTCCCCACATTGATTTGTAATTCGGGTTACAGCAGCTGACGTCATTGTCCAAAACGCGATCTCGATCCCGCAAATAGTAAAAACGTTAGGATCCGTCAGGCAAAAACTGCAAGTCCCCACTTCCATTTGTAACTTTTGTTAGGGACGCCGTTAGCCTCTTCAAATTATTGTAATCTACATTTGAAGATGAAGACTGTCACAGGAAAGTTGAAAGTCCCCCTCTCCTGCTAGATAGTGGTGTTGCGCTGAGGAACGCGTCAGCAGACAAACGGGATTCCGAAAATACGATCCCTCTCCAGTAATTCTTTAAATGGTTAAGTACCGTCACGCTTAAACTGGAATCCCTCGCTCATATGTATTTGGGAGTCATCGACATTTCAATCATGGCGGTATGACCAGCTTAGTTTTAAGAATTTGGTTGGTTAGGCAGTCTGCAGATAATCTTAATTTCGAAAACGTCATCTGTCTGGTAATGTTTTGTGAAGCCAAGTAGCGGTATGAACAATTCATATTTGTGAGGCACGTCTTTGAAACGTATGAAATTACGTAGATGCTTGAAAATGGGGTCGTGTGTCGAGTCTCATACTCGAAAATGTGTTGTGTATGTAAACATGATTGTAATTTATTTTTCTCATTGCAGATAAGAATGGTTGATTCACATAGCAACAAGCGATAACCACGCCAGCGCACAACGTACGAGTTTGGACTTGGCAGTTTTCGTTAGAACATCCAAAGGAAAATGATAGTGCAGTGTGTATATTATTTGTATCGTCTTGTACTTACTTACTTACCGTCACAATAAAAGCTATAATTGCGTATTCTTGTATCATTGATATGAGGTATCTATTACTAATAAGTTTCCCCACCTACTATAGATAGTCGTATAAGCATTCAAGGTAAGTTAGTGACATCACCTATTCGGAACTACGTAAGCAACTTGCCCGGAGCGGACTTGGAAAATATTTCAATTAGTTTACTTCTCCCACTTTCGTCATGGCCCCACCAAGTATTCCGAACGAAACCGAACTCGGTTCGGTTAGAAGTGGGGGAAACCAATTTGGTATATAAGTAATGCATCGCCTGGGGTTGTGGCGGGTGGGCGAAGGCCGTTATCCAGCAAACACCTAGCTGTTCCAACTCGATTAACAAGCCGCGAAGCGGCTTGTTATAGGGGTGCGCCCCCAGGCCGCTTCGCGGCCTGTTGATCGAGTTGGGGAGCTAGGTGTTTGCTGGACTACTGTTCATACCGCCCCACCCACCCCGTAGTTAATACATTGCTTATATACCAAATTTGTTTCCCCCACTCGCAACCGAAGCGCGTTCGGTTTTCGTTCGGAACTGGTGGGGCATCTGCGTCATCGACTTACGTATCGTAAATTGCTAAGTGTTAGTAATAATAAAACATAGAATTTATTAAAGTTTCATTTATTATCGATAACGGTGCATCATTATAAGATTGAAAATATTTTAACAAGTTATTTTAAAACATTAAAGTGAATCAACTTACATACTTTTGCTTGCAAAAATATTCTACTTTACTTTTTAAATAAAGCTAATTTATTTTACACTTCATTATAATATACCAGTTTAAGAAACGGCTCCAAACCGACTTCAAACCTTGGACGGATATTCCTCCTGGGGGTTCCATGTTTAGAATCTGCAAAGGAGAAAACTTACATTACAAAACTTTCCAAAACAATTCGTTAACATTAATTTTTATATACTAAAACATAAATCGAAGCGGGGACTTATCAATTTTTGCACAACGGGATTTACGTTTTAAGAAATCGTCGCATCGAGCTCGCGTTTTCGGCATCGAGTCAATCATTCGACGGCCCGGAATTCCAATTCCAAGCGGACCCTTGCATTTTTCGCGCAGTGCCCAACTTTTTAAGGAATCACTGGATCGATATCGCGTATATTTGGTATTGAGTTTATCAATGGCGGCTTCCCCAAAGCAGCCCATAAAACAATGCGAGAACTTTTAGTTTTTGCGTGACAAAGACCAAGTTTTTAACAAATTGTCGGATCGAGATCCCGTTTTTGGAATAGAGTCTGAAGTAGAAACAGCGGACGGCTCCGGACTACAAATCGAAGGGGATGTTTTCCCGCGGGATCAAACTTTTAAACGAATAACAGGATGGATATCGCATTTTCGGTCACGTTTTTATGAGCCAACGTCACAAGTAGTAACTTGACTTATAATTCGGGATGCTTGCTGGATGGAAATCACAATTTTTAATTCGGCCGTGAAATTTGAAGATGCTTATTGTAAATGCGAACACGGCCGTCTAAATTTATAATTGGTTCAAGCACTGTGGAAATTTCAATACTAAATTCGTTGCATTGTAAATTATTTTAATGAAAAATTGTAAATAAACTGTTATAGAGAAAAAATACTGCATCCTCAAAAATTGTTTTCTCTAATTTTCCGTTCCGTCGAGGGTAAAAATTAACCCAAGCAACACAAGACCGTCAGAAATGCACATATTCTGTACATATTTTTCCGTGACGATATTGCATTGATTTGCCCACTTTGTCGTTACGGTATTATATGTATAGTTTATGTACATATTCGCTTAATAATTTTTCGCAACGATTTCTTAACTAATCGGCATTGATTTTTCCGTTACGGGTTACGGTATTTTATTCATGGATTATGTACATGTGCGTTACATAAATTTTCGTAACTAAACGGCATTGATTTTTCCGTTACGGTATTTTATTCATGGATTATGTACATGTGCGTTACATGAATTTTCATAACTAAAAGGCATTGCTTTTTCCGTTTCAGTATTATATGCATCGTTTGAATAAATTTTCGTAACGATTTCTTAACTAAACGGCATTGATTTGCCCATATTTTCGTTACGGTATTATTGTGACGTTTTTTTCGATGACGTTTCAATACGTCTCAATACGTAAAATTTAGGTGCCGATACGGCACTAATAATTTATGTACCAAACGTAATAAATATTAATATAAAAAAATTATTTTTAATTAATTATAAGCATTTAGTAAAATTTTATAATTATTAATAATAATTAAAAATAAATGTAATTTTTATTTAGATTTGAAACTTTTTACAGTCAATTATTTATTGTTATGATTTATTAATTACATTATTAATACTAAATTAGTCATATAAATAAGCCTTATAATATTATTCTTGATTCCATTTGTTTGCAATGCTAGGATCTGAAAATTTTTCATTAAATTATATACATTTTACTTACTTTTTTTTTACCTAGTATGGGATTCGATCCTGGGATTTCTGCTTGAGAGTCCGGCTCCTTATCCACCAGGCTGTCCGGGCTGCTTAGTTTCAAACATTACTTATTGAATATTTCAAGTTTTTACAGCTTTACTTTAAAATATTAGAGTGCGTTGATATCGCAATAAATTCCACAGCATTGAATAAAATATTTATTTATTTACACAAATATTAAAAAAATACAACAAAATAAAATACTCTATTTTTTATAATTACACGAAGGTATACAGAAAAATTTAGATTTCGAATCTAATAAGGGTAGTAATAAGCATTTATTATTCGTAGAATCAAATATATTATGTTGCAACATTGCTTTTAAATATATGTCGCAATCTCATCAATTTAACATCATTTGTGATGTGAAAGAATTTTTTTCAAAATACCTAACTACAAAAGACGCGATATGTGGGTTTTACAAACTGCAAGTTCCTTTTATTATGAAATGTAAACTGCTTAAGCAGTTACTCATCGTTACTCTCATCAGACCTTGAAGATTACGGTTTTACAATTTTGTCCATTTTGAGATGACTATAAAGTTTTATGACCCTTTCAATTTTTAAAGCAATTTGAGCATGTGTTTCTAGCCTGCATACAACCTTTTAGAGGAAACATGGTTTAAATATATATTCGGTCTACTAAACAATTATATTATTTCAACATCAAAATTATTATAAATTTGTTATAATTAATATTACATTTATTTATTAATGAATTTGAAACATTTTTAAATTAAATAATTAGTACAAAAGCCGTATTTTTCGTAAAGCAAATTTTTCATAAATTTGATGAAACGGCACAATAATAAATACTCTATTAGTCATTAATTATTATTTTCCAGTAAACATAAAAGTAATGTAAAATAATGAAGATAATAAAAGTATTCTTTTTTAGTTACAAAAATTTCAATTATATTCGTAGATATTTTTATTCGAGTTATTAAATAATAAAATAATTAATCGGTATATTTCTTTATTTGAGCTTTAATTTATTAATAATTTAAATTCTGATGCATCGATACTGTCGTAACTATGTTACTTTATTTGCAGGCAAATTACAAACAATCTTAAAGGTTATATTAGGTATTTTTGGACAAATTTAATTAAAATTAGGTAAAATTAAATAAGTATATTGTAATTAAAAACCAAAATGATAAATAATAATGACTAATAAGATAGTTAAATCCAGCTATTATATAAATTAGGAAAGTGGAAATGTCCAAGTAAATAGAAGTATAATATAAATTTAGGCAGGTCATTTTACATTTAACAATTCTATGACAATACTAAAAACTAAAAAGGGATGTTTTATTGTGCAAACCCCCTGTTGTTTAATGGCCTTCACTCCTGCACATGTACTTCAAAAATTTACTTACTTCAAAAAAACGCTATGAAAATGTATGCATTGAAACTAGTAACTAAAATTAAATATTTTTTAGTTAATAAATGCTATGTGCATATTATGCATCGAAATTTACTTCAAACAAACGCAACGAAAATGTATGCATTGAAACTCGTAACGAAAATTAAATATTTTTTAGTTAATAAATGCGATGTGCATATTATGCATCGAAATTTACTTCAAACAAACGCAACGAAAATGTATGCATTGAAAATCGTAACTAAAATTAAATAATTTTTAGTTAATAAATGCTGTGTGCATATTATGCATCGAAATTTACTTCAAACAAACGCAACGAAAATGTATGCATTGAAACTCGTAACGAAAATTAAATATTTTTTAGTTAATAAATGCTATGTGCATATTATGCATCGAAATTTACTTCAAACAAACGCAACGAAAATGTATGCATTGAAACTCGTAACTAAAATTAAATATTTTTTAGTTAATAAATGCTATGTGCATATTATGCATCGACATTTACTTCAAACAAACGCAACGAAAATGTATGCATTGAAACTCGTAACGAAAATTAAATATTTTTTAGTTAATAAATGCTATGTGCATATTATGCATCGAAATTTACTTCAAACAAACGCAACGAAAATGTATGCATTGAAACTCGTAACTAAAATTAAATATTTTTTAGTTAATAAATGCTATGTGCATATTATGCATCGAAATTTACTTCAAACAAACGCAACGAAAATGTATGCATTGAAACTCGTAACGAAAATTAAATATTTTTTAGTTAATAAATGCTATGTGCATATTATGCATCGAAATTTACTTCAAACAAACGCAACGAAAATGTATGCATTGAAACTCGTAAGTAAAATTAAATATTTTTTAGTTAAAAAATGCTATGTGCATATTATGCATCGAAATTTACTTCAAACAAACGCAACGAAAATGTATGCATTGAAACTCGTAACTAAAATTAAATATTTTTTAGTTAATAAATGCTATGTGCATATTATGCATCGAAATTTACTTCAAACAAACGCAACGAAAATGTATGCATTGAAACTCGTAACTAAAATTAAATATTTTTTAGTTAATAAATGCTATGTGCATATTATGCATCGAAATTTACTTCAAACAAACGCAACGAAAATGTATGCATTGAAACTCGTAACTAAAATTAAATATTTTTTAGTTAATAAATGCTATGTGCATATTATGCATCGAAATTTACTTCAAACAAACGCAACGAAAATGTATGCATTGAAACTCGTAACGAAAATTAAATATTTTTTAGTTAATAAATGCTATGTGCATATTATGCATCGAAATTTACTTCAAACAAACACAACGAAAATGTATGCATTGAAACTCGTAACGAAAATTAAATATTTTTTAGTTAATAAATGCTATGTGCATATTATGCATCGACATTTACTTCAAACAAACGCAACGAAAATGTATGCATTGAAACTCGTAACGAAAATTAAATATTTTTTAGTTAATAAATGCTATGTGCATATTATGCATCGAAATTTACTTCAAACAAACGCAACGAAAATGTATGCATTGAAACTCGTAACTAAAATTAAATATTTTTTAGTTAATAAATGCTATGTGCATATTATGCATCGAAATTTACTTCAAACAAACGCAACGAAAATGTATGCATTGAAACTCGTAACTAAAATTAAATATTTTTTAGTTAAAAAATGCTATGTGCATATTATGCATCGAAATTTACTTCAAACAAACGCAACGAAAATGTATGCATTGAAACTCGTAACTAAAATTAAATATTTTTTAGTTAATAAATGCTATGTGCATATTATGCATCGAAATTTACTTCAAACAAACGCAACGGAAATGTATGCATTGAAACTCGTAACTAAAATTAAATATTTTTTAGTTAATAAATGCTATGTGCATATTATGCATCGAAATTTACTTCAAAAAAACGCAATGAAAATGTATACATTGATACTGCACATAAATAGTACAGTGTAGATATGAATTAAAAATTATGTACCACTTCGGTACCTTTTCGGTACATAATTTTCAGTTATGAAAAAATATGTACATATTATTCATTCTTCAATGATATACCGGCACAAAATCAACATTCGTGTTACTTGGGAAGGAAACTAAAAGTGATGTTTTAACAAAACTTAGCATTGCTTTAGAATTGAACTTGTCAATGGGAGTTGTTTTTTGTATCGACGATTTACGACAATTTACAATCACCTAAAAGAGGTGATTAGTATGAATTAGGATGAAAAGAGTATCTTTGATTTTTAACACCCCGAAAACGGAAAATTACAGAAAAACAATGTACGGATGCAAAAATTTTTTCATCACAAATAATGAAGAATTAAACATTAAGGGCTATTTGTATAGCAGAAGATCATCGCGGATTCTTTGTGTATCAACCAATCAAATAGAGGAAATCCGTGGGTTAAATGGGATTCGAGGATGATCTTCTGATTTACAACTGGTCCCAAGAGTATAATATTAAAATCTCGATTGCGTTAACTAATTTACCACCCGGTGGAATTATTGGTTCAACGGAGAGTTTATAAGATGGAAAGCGGAGAGCTGTTTTCCTTTCCAAATCTGTTTGTGTTTTTTTGGGTATAATGTTGGATGAAAATTTCCTTTTAAAAAAATCAATAAACAATTTCAAAAAACAGTTTTGGCCAGTGCTTTTAGGATTAAAACTCGAAAGAGATCGCGAATGGACTAATAATTCAAATGAAGTCACGTATCCCTGGAAGTTTTCATAAATTGTATATTTACGAGCAAAAAATAAGGGAAAAAAATTGAAGAGAATAATCAACATAATTCTTCAATCAATACTTATCGAGTAATATTAACAATTGAAGAAAAAAGTGTGGTGTTGATAGTGTTAAGTTTTACCGCGCTAATAAAAAATTAAATAGCAGGTGAATATCATTTGTTGAAAATATACAAATTATATTATGGTGATGGTGATGGTGTTCTAATAAACCATGAATTTTTTCATATTTTAAATTTCATGTTGACGTCGCAGTCGTTTCCATCAATCTTAAGTAAAATTGAAGCATTGATGAAATTTACAATTTCATCTGCAAGTTGGCGTATCGACAGCTTCGAAAGACTTGCACGCTTAAACTGCTTACTTATCTTGCATTTCTTTGCCTAATTTCAAACCACGTATGCCAGTTGACACTATTTTTTTCGGGAGATCAAATAACCACCGAACTTTGTTTAAATTAATTAATTGTAAATTTTATAATTATAAAAATAAAAATTGCAATTAATTAATTTAAATAAATTTCGGTGGATTTGTTGATCTCCTGAAAACAAAACAATGTCAACTGACATACATGGTTTTGAAATTAGGCCGACGTGTTCTCGGGGACCTTTTTTAATAATTTTATGCTCTACAAAAAATTCCTTTTTGATTTTTTCGCTATCTTACTTAGTATTTATAGCGTAGATAATAAATAAATATGTACCGTTTTTGATCAAATTCTTTGCTTTTTAATTGTTTTAACAAAATTGTTGGGTATTCCGAGACCCAGATAATTTGATTTTTACTTCTCTGTATTATTTTACAATTACTTAATTACCGAGTTCGGTCCATTGGGGATCTCTTTCGAGGTTTTGATGATAAATCACGTGAAAGCACTGGCCTATTGTAATTGTTTGGAAAAAAACAAGAATTTGATGCGTGCATATGAAGGAAACCAGGTTAAGTAATGTTAACCATTTTGGGCGTTTAATTCAACACTTTCGCATTAAATGGATAAAATTTTGCATGAACACAAGTAAATACTGAACTTCAATTGTTAAACTTGCAGTTTGTACAACTTCCAGTTGTTATTGGTAGAAGAGAACTTGCAAATCTTATATTAATTTATCGACAGAATTCTGGACAAATTTAAATTTATCAACATTTTACTTGCAAGTTTAAAACAAAGTGCTGAAAAGTTTGAACTTGAAACTGATGATTATCTTCAGCAACTCCGAGGAGACCGCGTGTGTTGTGAAGCTATGGCTTTTACACCCCACATTTATTACTTACACCCCCACAAAGCCCTGATAGTAATTTTGTCATATCTTTTGTATGATTTCATTATAAAAGTGTTATATTTCTTTTAATAATAAGTAATTAATTTGAATGCAATTTTCTACATTTAATGTTCATGTGTGTAAATAAATTCCTAAAAATACATGCGATTAATTTAATATCTAGAAAATTTAAAACGATAGGGTACGAATAATTTTGTAAGTCTTCCTCGAAATTCGCCACATTTTATAATAGCATTTTTAGTTTACGATCTGAGGGTGAAATATTAAAAATAAACACGTTGTAACTAGGAAAATTACGATTCGAATTTTACTTTCTTTACTCCAAAGTAGAACATTTTCTAAGGGTTCACAACTCGCCCTTAAATTTGAAGAATAACAAGGGGTTTAGATTTAAATCTGGATGTAAGACTGGAAATGGAAATATTAAATTTCGATAATAAATATGTTGAAATATTGCAGTTTCAAACTAACAAATTACTCATCAAACAAGTCGAAACGTATTATTGCACAAGTGTGCGTAATTTTGAATATTGTCCAGTTTTAACAAAATATTGAAAAATAAATTCTCTTTCGATGAATTTTTACGTGGTAAATAAGCAGACAAAATATTACAACTAATATGGACGGACTTAAAATGAATAGTCCTTAATTTGGTTATATTTTAATGACCAATTTATTGTAACATAGTCACGGGCTAAAATGTCTCCAAATATAAAAGAGTTGTTGGAAAAATGATCGGTTCCTATCGCAGTAATTTTAAATACCTCCATAAAGGTTTTCGAATTTTTGTATTTGAATAACGTAATTTCTGGCATTCGTGGTATATTTTTACTCCTATCGCACTTGAAAAAATTCGAAATATGGCACATTTTTTACCAATGTAGTATGTGATAGTACGTACAGTTCATCCCAAGATATAACGAATTAAAAAAAGTCATAGTAGATATTAACCGGATATAAGAACGTAAAAACTATGCTAATTATTGCGATAACGCAGGCATATACTTGAGAATTTACATATTAATAATAATTGTTATACAGTGTAGGATATTATTTCATTAATTATAATTTGCACTTATAATTTATTATAAGTGCAAATTGTGGCGATCATGAGACGAAAATGCTTCTTCTAGTCTTCAAGTTAGGCATCATTAATAAATTATTGTCTGTCTATGCTAGAGAAATCGCGATTCTTTGTATTTTATTTTTTCAATTTAAAAGTTTTAGAATTTCCTAAATACGTGCCTGTAGCAATGCATTACGTTATCTTAGCTCGTGCAAAATTAAAAACACCTTATCTCTTAATTTTTTGCCGTAATTGATAACGATTTCACTATACCTGTTCTTATGGGAATTTTGCAAATAATAATTACGCTTTCAATTTAATGGAAAGAATATTTTCTTATAATATAATTTTATTTGGTGATTTACCTTAGAAAAATATATCGCTAAACATTTGTAAAATTCTCAAGAAATATGGTACCTTCCAGGTTATTTGTACCAATAAATAAGATAAGAAGAAAATTAACTGCTCCATGATGTGGACGATATAATTATGATTAGTTTTAACATGACAGCACGTAACTTTTAAAACAGTTACCGCAGGAAGATCGCGTTTTGGACAACGAGACCAACTGCCTCCCTAATCTGAAGTGCAAATTGCAGCAGGGCTTTACAGCGATCGCGTGGCATGATAATTTGAGAAGGTTTCTTATGGCACTCCTTAGAAAAAAACTTATTATGCCAAATGGCCAGTCGACCAATTCAATAGAGGGATTTAACATGGTAACATGGTAAATACTCTATGATAAATAAATGAAATTAAAATAACACTTGTTAATTAATCTTAAAAGTAGTCGTGACAAATTTTTCCCCTGCAAGCTGTGCTCTTAAAAAGCGCACAATTTATTCTTGCAATTTTAATAACAATCATAGAGAAAATGGCAACTGTCGGATATCTCCAAACGCGAAAAGAATTTTTCTTACGATTGATACCATTTCAATTTATTACTATGGAGAACAAAAATCTTTACAAAAAGTTGATTTTCCATGCCCGGGTGGTTGACTGGCCACCCGGTATAGGGATGATTATAATGACCCGCTCAAAGTTCAAGCGCGCACTTGCGGTTGTGCGGCTAAAGAATCACAATCGCACCAAAATATCGAGAAAATAGATACTCGAACGCCGCGTTGTGATAACATTTTTAACAAGAAAAATGGTTAAAAGTGAAAAATAAATACAAAATGATATGCTTGAAGTGTACAATGAATTTTAACCTTCACTAAAAACAATTTAAATAAAATTTATTACATTAAAAAGTATCGATTCCTTTACCGTTTTACTCAAACTAGTTGATTTCCCCTCGTAGCGTTGAAAATCTAACAATGCAATGTTAAGGCGGATTTTTAGTTACAACTCAATACAATCAATAAATAATAAAAATTTTCTTAGTATTTCATTTTGGCTGCTCAAACGTAAAATTAAGTTTTTTAAATGGAAACTATAGTTGGACATTAAATAATGATATTTACAAAATCTTATTTTCTCAGCGTTCCAACGAAATAATTACCTATTGTTTATATAAATTTTATATTTAATAACAGTAAAAATATAAACAATTTTAGCATTTAAAATAAATAGGTTATACAAAAACGTATTTAATAACTTGAAAACTAAATACAGAGAGAAAATTGTATTCTCCAATATTGAATTTATTGTAATTGAAAAAGTGCTTGAAGAATCATCACATTTTCAATGTCGATAAGAATAAGGAAATTATATACTGCAATGAAAGTAGATATCGAATTACATTTTTCACCATTAAAATTGTCTTGAAATGTGACAAAAGATTAGTAAAAAATCAGTAAAAAATCGATCACCCGTACATTAGGAAGTCAAAAGAACGATTCGGCGGTTGTCATTTTATGTCACCATGAAATCTTGATTCAAGATAGGGATTTTAAAATTCATGCAAATTACCAAATGGCTAGTAATAATTAAATATAACTAACCTGATTATTTTCCCATGCAACTTTTAGAAGCCAAACCAATGTGAAATTTTTAAAGCAATAGATAATTTGCATCCAGTCTCGTATCGTCGGTGCTGATTTCCCTCACTGCAACAAAAAAATTGGTAAGAGTTTGTCGAAAGTAACAACTAGTAATTTATTTACGGAAAAAGGCAAAATCCGAAAGAATCAAAATGTGATTTATCAAAACGATAAGGCTGGGCGCTGACTTGCAATTTATCGGTTGTGCAACTAATTGCGCAACTGTTTGGTCTGTGAATGGTTTCCTGCGCTCACATACGCAACTAAACGGTTCAGTCGCAGCATGCAACTGAAATTGTTTAGTTTCAATATGAATTTCTATCAGTTAGCGGTGGTGTGTGCTCTTGAACTGAGAAGGAAAAAATTAAAAATAAAGAAAAGATACTGGGTACACCCAATAACGTCACAACGTTTAGTGAAAGGGCAGTTTAATAAACTGAATGAAGATTTGCAAGCATACCCAGAATAAAGTGATTATTTGCCTTCTTGAGTGGGCATATTTCACAAAAAGCACTAAAACTGTATAAAACTGCAATCGATTAATCGCAATGAGCGTGCAGGCGTTACAACACATGTGTTACAAAATGATTGCATGATTGCGCAACTGTTTAGTTTATGTCAAAACACAAACTCTTTAGTTGCATAAATTTGCAATTGCATAAAGTTGCATGTGCGCGCGTTTGCATATAAAACCTAAGGAGTCACTCTTGCAACCAAACTATCGTGCAACTGATAATTGCAAGTCAGCGCCCAGCCTAATTTAGAAACATTATTTTGCTTTGTTTGTTATTAATAAATTATTGTCTGTCGATGCTAGTGAAATCGCGATTCTTTGTATTTTATTTTTTCAATTTAAAAGTTTTAGAATTTCCTAAATACGTGCCTGTAGCAATGCATGTTAACTTAGCTCGTGCAAAATTAAAAACACCTTATCTCTTAATTTTTTGCCGCAATTGATAACGATTTCACAGCAAAGGCACAAAATAATTTTATTCAAGTAAGAAAATTTAAAAGTTGAGAAAGTGTTTCCATCCATCCATCCATCCAATCCAAAAAGTGTTTGAATTTAAATAAAAATTTTCTCACATAAATACTTGGACATTTTAGTCCGTGAATATTAGCAAATGAATATTCCGGCATAACGAAATTAACAGTCACTCTAATAAAACATGACGTTTCCTAATAATCGAATAAAATAAAAAAATAAACTATCAAAGATCAAAAACTATCAAAAATAACAATAAAAGATCAATTTTTATTTAGGAATAGTTTATGCTAAATAACAACAAGAAGTGTAGGTGATATATCAAAGATGTTTTACTAAGGTACAAATAAATATGTGATCTTTTCATTACATTATGGGTAATTTAGAAGCATTAAAGTTTAAAATTTTTAAAAAGTTAAAAATAACGTGAATAAATTATTATATCTAATATAATAAAAATATCACATAATATGTATTTGTACCCTATTGAACAGCCCTTAAACTTGCACTCGTAATTAGTAAACAAAAACAAAACATCACACAAGTGCGTGAGAACCACATGTGAAAATTTTATTTACCTAGGAACTAAAACTGAAATTAATGATGAGTTTTTAAGTAATAAAAATAACACAGTGTCCTTTTTTAGTTTTCGAAGTAGATCAAGGTCAAATTAAACTGACGTTTTAAAAATTACTTTGCCGGTCTGGTTTCATGAAGAACGGTCATAGGAAATGAATTTTGTACAAAGCCACTTGCTTACATTCACGAGGGAAGTGAATAATTAAAAAAATTCGCGTGGTGGATGTCAGAATATTGCGGGTTTGACCCCTTTTATATTTTTAAATAAAATCCTAGCAAAAACAGAGATCCACAAAGATTTTTCAAGTGCATATTATTAAAACGTAAAAGTACCTTTATATGATTAAATTTCAAAACATTTCTAAATTCCTAACGTCTCGTGTAAGTGTTCCACCGTTACTATCGATCCAATTTGTTGTAGGCTAGAACAAAATAAATAATCGTTAGTATTTTATGAAACAGTTGGCATTTGCTTACGATTTTGTTTCATAAAAAACGAAAGTAAATTTTAAAAATTTATAATTAACTCCAAATTAAAAGTTGCAGGGTTTCAATTATTATTATGACAGAGATGCCAAAACAACAATTCCCAATAATTCAATCGAGCGACACCTAACCATCAACGTTAGAAACATAAATTACAGATTCCTATAAGTTTCCTTTAATTTATAACCCCACTTACAGTTTCCTTTAATTTATTACCCCACTTACAGTTTCCTGTAATTCAATGGATGGTGATGTCAGATTATTCGAATAATGCAAATTTTAAATACACACTATTATAACTAATTAATTATTATTTGTAATGTAACAAACCTTTCATTATTCGATCCATTTATTGTTCTTCACACCATCATGAAAATTTAAAACGAATCTGATAATATTTCAGATTTTTGGGATCTTGATTCCTTCACTGGTACAAACTGAAACAAACAATTAGTTAGAATCGGCTCCAATATGTTCTCAATTAATCTGGTCATGACTTATGCTCGATCCATAATAATTTTCAAGTTTAGCATCAATTTTTGGTTTCATTTAGATCCTTTCCGATTTACTTTATTTTTACAAAAAAATTCTTAGGTATTATTTCTTAATTTTAAAATATGGGCTAAATTTAATTCTTTTAAATAAACAAAATGCTATAAGTTCCGCAGAAACCTATAAATTTTTTAACCAAATGCAGGGCTTACTTAAAGAGAATCAAACTAAATCGGTGAAATTGATAATAGAAAAAAAACGAAAAAGAACAATTTCTACCAATACAACTATTGGTCTAGTCATAAAATAGCGAGAAAAGGGTCTATACTATGGAAATAACTTGGAAATGAGTTGTTACGCATCAGCCCCTAAGTTTTCCACATCAGACTTGGACCAAAACAGAGGTAAGTTTGATGAAGAAGGTACAAAAACTCAGAAAGTCAAAAATTTGCCATTTCCAATGCATTCTATGTCCAAAATAGGTATCACCTAAATTAAACTAATTAAAATTGTTAGCAAAAACAAAAAAATCATTCTTCTAACACCTACAGTTTCCAAGGTAAAGCCTTACAAAAAACTTTGTTTATTTTCAATTTTGCTTAAAATAACGTAATTTTCAGATTTTAATGTACTGTTTTTTCCATCCATCTGACACAAAAGTGGGGCAGAAAAAATCGCAAGAAGATTACATTCGCTGTAAGACTATTTTTCTATAGCTTTATCACATAAAATTCAAAAAAATATCCCCTAGATGGTAACTATTTTAATTTTTTTGCAGTTATTTTGGATAAGGATGTGTAGGTATAAAGTTTTGATTGCAATTAAACCCTTGTTTGTGACTCATAGGCAATAACTTTTTTATTTTATAACTGAACAAGAAATAAGTAAAAGGTAACCAAAATCGTGTAAAGTAACTTACCTTCAATTTCCAAATTTGACCATTTCTTCCTCCATCGCTAGTCATTGAAATTTGTAATTCTTTCTTCCTCCTACGCCAACTGTGCTTCTTCGCAATCCAATTACTCAACATTTACTTACTACATCTTGTATGGTCACTGAAACAAAATCAACATATTTAATCTCTTCATTAATTTAACCCGAGAACACTCGCGCCTAGAAAATGTCGTTAATGCTTGCAGTCGGTCTTTTTGACCGACCATTTTCAATGACATTTATTTTTTGTTCTTTAACCCGTTTATTATTGTAAAATTATTGAATAAATAACATTTTTTATATTTCAAAATTGTAATAGTTGATTTTGAGGTAACAATCACGTTCCCCCGCAAAAATCAAACGTCTAAACGTTTTATGAACACTCTCAAACGTTTCGGACGTTACCGCTTTGTAGAAGGATAGAAAGGGGAAAAACCGAGCTTGGCGGCAAAATGACCATAGTGCGAGCGTTTTCGGGTTAATGAATGGAGGACGCAAACACAAAGTAATCAACTCGTTATTTACATGTTGCAAATGCATTGCAATAACTTAGCAAAGGATATTACCAAGTTTTCTAAAAATTAGGACCTCCCGAACTTGAGGTTACTAAAATAGGTTTATTGCGAAATTTGAGAGTTTGTACATTTTGTAGTTTTACAGAAGATTATTCTACTCATCCCCACTACCGCAGTAAAATATTTGAAAACTTTGCTCGATGTTACAAACAGAGCAAGTTATTGCTCCGTTTTTAACAAGTATCGCTTCTACGACTTGTACTAAACTTTAAATTCGCGTATACACAAAAAATAGTAGAAAAATTCTCGGTGCTACAGGGTGTTCTTTATTGACTGCCAAAAAATAAACTTTGATCAAAACATTTGAAACTTTGTGTATACACAAACATGAAATCGGCGAATACATAAAAAATAGTAGAAAAATTCTCGGTGCTACAGGGTGATCGTTATTGACTGCCAAAAATTAAACTTTGATCAAAAAATTTGAAACTTTGTGTATACACAAACATGAAATCCGCGAATACATAAAAAATAGTAGAAAAATTCTCGGTGCTACAGGGTGATCGTTATTGATTGCCAAAAATTAAACTTTGATCAAAACATTTGAAACTTTGTGTATACACAAACATGAAATCCGCGAATACATAAAAAATAGTAGAAAAATTCTCGGTGCTACAAGGTGATCGTTATTGACTGCCAAAAATTAAACTTTGATCAAAAAATTTGAAACTTTGTGTATACACAAACATGAAATCCGAGAATACATAAAAAATAGTAGAAAAATTCTCGGTGCTACAGGGTGTTCTTTATTGACTGCCAAAAAATAAACTTTGATCAAAACATTTGAAACTTTGTGTATACACAAACATGAAATCGGCGAATACATAAAAAATAGTAGAAAAATTCTCGGTGCTACAGGGTGATCGTTATTGACTGCCAAAAATTAAACTTTGATCAAAAAATTTGAAACTTTGTGTATACACAAACATGAAATCCGCGAATACATAAAAAATAGTAGAAAAATTCTCGGTGCTACAGGGTGATCGTTATTGATTGCCAAAAATTAAACTTTGATCAAAACATTTGAAACTTTGTGTATACACAAACATGAAATCCGCGAATACATAAAAAATAGTAGAAAAATTCTCGGTGCTACAGGGTGATCGTTATTGACTGCCAAAAATTAAACTTTGATCAAAAAATTTGAAACTTTGTGTATACACAAACATGAAATCCGCGAATACATAAAAAATAGTAGAAAAATTCTCGGTGCTACAGGGTGATCGTTATTGATTGCCAAAAATTAAACTTTGATCAAAACATTTGAAACTTTGTGTATACACAAACATGAAATCCGCGAATACATAAAAAATAGTAGAAAAATTCTCGGTGCTACAGGGTGATCGTTATTGATTGCCAAAAATTAAACTTTGATCAAAACATTTGAAACTTTGTGTATACACAAACATGAAATCCGCGAATACATAAAAAATAGTAGAAAAATTCTCGGTGCTACAGGGTGATCGTTATTGACTGCCAAAAATTAAACTTTGATCAAAAAATTTGAAACTTTGTGTATACACAAACATGAAATCCGCGAATACATAAAAAATAGTAGAAAAATTCTCGGTGCTACAGGGTGATCTTTATTGACTGCCAAAAATTAAACTTTGATCAAAAAATTTGAAACTTAGTGTATGCACAAACATTAAATCCGCGAATACATAAAAAATAGTAGAAAAATTCTCGGTGCTACAGGGTGATCTTTATTGACTGCCAAAAATTAAACTTTGATCAAAAAATTTGAAACTTAGTGTATGCACAAACATTAAATCCGCGAATACATAAAAAATAGTAGAAAAATTCTCGGTGCTACAGGGTGATCTTTATTGACTGCCAAAAATTAAACTTTGATCAAAAAATTTGAAACTTAGTGTATGCACAAACATTAAATCCGCGAATACATAAAAAATAGTAGAAAAATTCTCGGTGCTACAGGGTGATCTTTATTGACTGCCAAAAATTAAACTTTGATCAAAAAATTTGAAACTTAGTGTATGCACAAACATTAAATCCGCGAATACATAAAAAATAGTAGAAAAATTCTCGGTGCTACAGGGTGATCTTTATTGACTGCCAAAAATTAAACTTTGATCAAAACATTTGAAACTTTGTGTATACACAAACATGAAATCGGCGAATACATAAAAAATAGTAGAAAAATTCTCGGTGCTACAGGGTGATCGTTATTGACTGCCAAAAATTAAACTTTGATCAAAAAATTTGAAACTTTGTGTATACACAAACATGAAATCCGCGAATACATAAAAAATAGTAGAAAAATTCTCGGTGCTACAGGGTGATCGTTATTGATTGCCAAAAATTAAACTTTGATCAAAACATTTGAAACTTTGTGTATACACAAACATGAAATCCGCGAATACATAAAAAATAGTAGAAAAATTCTCGGTGCTACAGGGTGATCGTTATTGACTGCCAAAAATTAAACTTTGATCAAAAAATTTGAAACTTTGTGTATACACAAACATGAAATCCGCGAATACATAAAAAATAGTAGAAAAATTCTCGGTGCTACAGGGTGATCGTTATTGATTGCCAAAAATTAAACTTTGATCAAAACATTTGAAACTTTGTGTATACACAAACATGAAATCCGCGAATACATAAAAAATAGTAGAAAAATTCTCGGTGCTACAGGGTGATCGTTATTGATTGCCAAAAATTAAACTTTGATCAAAACATTTGAAACTTTGTGTATACACAAACATGAAATCCGCGAATACATAAAAAATAGTAGAAAAATTCTCGGTGCTACAGGGTGATCGTTATTGATTGCCAAAAATTAAACTTTGATCAAAACATTTGAAACTTTGTGTATACACAAACATGAAATCCGCGAATACATAAAAAATAGTAGAAAAATTCTCGGTGCTACAAGGTGATCGTTATTGACTGCCAAAAATTAAACTTTGATCAAAAAATTTGAAACTTTGTGTATACACAAACATGAAATCCGCGAATACATAAAAAATAGTAGAAAAATTCTCGGTGCTACAGGGTGTTCTTTATTGACTGCCAAAAAATAAACTTTGATCAAAACATTTGAAACTTTGTGTATACACAAACATGAAATCTGCGAATACATAAAAAATAG
Organism: Podabrus alpinus; assembly: GCA_932274525.1. Lineage (NCBI taxonomy): Eukaryota > Metazoa > Arthropoda > Insecta > Coleoptera > Cantharidae > Podabrus > Podabrus alpinus. The sequence continues at coordinate 15,364,055 of OW026454.1, read as the reverse complement.
TAGAAAAATTCTCGGTGCTACAGGGTGATCGTTATTGACTGCCAAAAATTAAACTTTGATCAAAAAATTTGAAACTTTGTGTATACACAAACATGAAATCCGCGAATACATAAAAAATAGTAGAAAAATTCTCGGTGCTACAGGGTGATCGTTATTGATTGCCAAAAATTAAACTTTGATCAAAACATTTGAAACTTTGTGTATACACAAACATGAAATCCGCGAATACATAAAAAATAGTAGAAAAATTCTCGGTGCTACAGGGTGATCGTTATTGACTGCCAAAAATTAAACTTTGATCAAAAAATTTGAAACTTTGTGTATACACAAACATGAAATCCGCGAATACATAAAAAATAGTAGAAAAATTCTCGGTGCTACAGGGTGATCGTTATTGATTGCCAAAAATTAAACTTTGATCAAAACATTTGAAACTTTGTGTATACACAAACATGAAATCCGCGAATACATAAAAAATAGTAGAAAAATTCTCGGTGCTACAGGGTGATCGTTATTGATTGCCAAAAATTAAACTTTGATCAAAACATTTGAAACTTTGTGTATACACAAACATGAAATCGGCGAATACATAAAAAATAGTAGAAAAATTCTCGGTGCTACAGGGTGATCGTTATTGATTGCCAAAAATTAAACTTTGATCAAAACATTTGAAACTTTGTGTATACACAAACATGAAATCCGCGAATACATAAAAAATAGTAGAAAAATTCTCGGTGCTACAAGGTGATCGTTATTGACTGCCAAAAATTAAACTTTGATCAAAAAATTTGAAACTTTGTGTATACACAAACATGAAATCCGCGAATACATAAAAAATAGTAGAAAAATTCTCGGTGCTACAGGGTGTTCTTTATTGACTGCCAAAAAATAAACTTTGATCAAAACATTTGAAACTTTGTGTATACACAAACATGAAATCGGCGAATACATAAAAAATAGTAGAAAAATTCTCGGTGCTACAGGGTGATCGTTATTGACTGCCAAAAATTAAACTTTGATCAAAAAATTTGAAACTTTGTGTATACACAAACATGAAATCCGCGAATACATAAAAAATAGTAGAAAAATTCTCGGTGCTACAGGGTGATCGTTATTGATTGCCAAAAATTAAACTTTGATCAAAACATTTGAAACTTTGTGTATACACAAACATGAAATCCGCGAATACATAAAAAATAGTAGAAAAATTCTCGGTGCTACAGGGTGATCGTTATTGACTGCCAAAAATTAAACTTTGATCAAAAAATTTGAAACTTTGTGTATACACAAACATGAAATCCGCGAATACATAAAAAATAGTAGAAAAATTCTCGGTGCTACAGGGTGATCGTTATTGATTGCCAAAAATTAAACTTTGATCAAAACATTTGAAACTTTGTGTATACACAAACATGAAATCCGCGAATACATAAAAAATAGTAGAAAAATTCTCGGTGCTACAGGGTGATCGTTATTGACTGCCAAAAATTAAACTTTGATCAAAAAATTTGAAACTTTGTGTATACACAAACATGAAATCCGCGAATACATAAAAAATAGTAGAAAAATTCTCGGTGCTACAGGGTGATCGTTATTGATTGCCAAAAATTAAACTTTGATCAAAACATTTGAAACTTTGTGTATACACAAACATGAAATCCGCGAATACATAAAAAATAGTAGAAAAATTCTCGGTGCTACAGGGTGATCGTTATTGACTGCCAAAAATTAAACTTTGATCAAAAAATTTGAAACTTAGTGTATGCACAAACATTAAATCCGCGAATACATAAAAAATAGTAGAAAAATTCTCGGTGCTACAGGGTGATCTTTATTGACTGCCAAAAATTAAACTTTGATCAAAAAATTTGAAACTTAGTGTATGCACAAACATTAAATCCGCGAATACATAAAAAATAGTAGAAAAATTCTCGGTGCTACAGGGTGATCTTTATTGACTGCCAAAAATTAAACTTTGATCAAAAAATTTGAAACTTAGTGTATGCACAAACATTAAATCCGCGAATACATAAAAAATAGTAGAAAAATTCTCGGTGCTACAGGGTGATCTTTATTGACTGCCAAAAATTAAACTTTGATCAAAAAATTTGAAACTTAGTGTATGCACAAACATTAAATCCGCGAATACATAAAAAATAGTAGAAAAATTCTCGGTGCTATAGGGTGATCTTTATTGGCTGCCAAAAATTAAACTTTGATCAAAAAATTTTAAACTTGGAGTATAATTATGTTACTGTTAAAGTGTTTACTTGGCTAGTTTATAAACTAGCTGGCTAATATATAAACTAGGCAATCGCTTGGCTATTTTAGTAGACAAAGACAAAGAAGAAGTAGAGGTGAAATTAAATTTTTGTCTAAAATTTTTTTTTACAATAAGACTACAGGAGACCCATTTTGCATTTGTGCAATTTATTTATAGTTTGTTCGCTTTGAAAGTGGACAAAAAGTCATTTTAGTACATCAAATACATTGAATTCCCCATACCGATGACACTTTAAATCGCATCTACTGAACAATTTATATTTCCGAGTATATCTACAAATTTTATAATACGCGTTTACTCGAAAACCGTTAGTTTTACCTTTGATTGTTTTACTAAAAAACACATTGAAATAAAAGTTATGCGCTCGGAATTTATCTTTACAATGGTAGCATGTGTCCCATCACGGGTGGATACATATTTTTGAGAAATTAGCAAAAGGTAAAACGGTAAGCGCTCTCCGATGAGTGCGCCATTTGTGAGTCGTACATGGCAGGTTGAATTACTAAGTGGTAGGTTTCAGCCAGTAGAAATAATTTATAGAAGCTCTACAAGACAAATTTGTCTACTTTTGAAGGGCTGTACAATGTAAACGGGCAACTTTAGGGCCAAACAAAATACTACGGATCCATTTATTTGGTAAAACTTAGAAGTATACCAAATTTGAGTAAAATCAAAGAGTGACATGAAAATACATTGGTCGATTTGATATGGAATGACCCATGTAATCTTTCAGAGTCACAAGTATAAAAGTATGCATTATAAATTATTTTTAGGACTTGCTACACTTTTTAATAAATAAATAAAACTATTAAAAAGTAAAATTTTAAACAACACACAAACTGTCCGCATATGAGGGGTTAACGTTCTTAAACGGCAAAATTTAGTGTCCGTGTCTGGTTAATAGGGTGGCCGCTTAAGAGGAACATTTTTATTAGCAAATCCCTGTACATTTTGTCTGTTCCCTAAAAAGTGTCCGTTTAGTAGAGGTGTCCACAAAGAAAGAGTTGACTTTATACACCATTGATAAATAAATACTTTAAATTACTCTTTTGATGTTTTTATTTCTTTCTAGCAATTTACATTGCTCTACTTTCGAACATTTGCACAAATTTTCAGGAACCAATTACATGTGAAAGTCGAGGGTCTCTTGTTCAATTATTATTCGAATGTAACTAACCTGTAATTTTCAAATTGATGTTTTCGTATGGCTGTTCTTCTAAACCAAGTAAAATAATAAATTATGAGAATCTATTTAGTTTCATATCCACTTTTGACGCAGAAATAAACGTATAGTTTTCAGTTCGAGTTCTAAAAACGAGAAATAAAATAAAAAATTGAGATGCAATTTCTCCTTGTAAAAAAGATAAGGTTTCAAGTACCTAAACGAAATTGCGCGTAACCTCAAAAGATTGTTACAGAATTCAAAAAAGCAATTACCTTTGGGAAATGCTATTGGTGCTTTTTAAAAACATTTTCAATTTAGTTTTTCCTCATCCATCGTTCGTATGAATGTTCTCCTTCTTGAACTTGCACGATTTGCTTTCATGGTACTGGAATAACAGACGATTATTGTCACTTTTATAATGATTGATAAACACTACAAAAGGCATAAATTATATAAATTTCAAAACCGGCTTTGAACTTACCAACAAAAGAAATTTTTATTAGAATTTTTTATCATTTTTATGATATTCGCAATATTTAAGACTTTGCGTTCGTAATTGTAAAAACAAACCCTTATGACAACAAATCGAAGGTGTGAATTTATAAAATAATTTTCAAACAAAGTAAAATCGAGTAAAATGTTTTCTTGTGACTGCTTGTGACTCATAACGAATACCAAAACGAATACTTGCTTCTGGACAAAGAATACTTCTGGAGTTCGTCGCTAGTTAGCGCCTAAGATGCATCAACAAAATTGACGCGTGGAATTTAAGCAACTTTTTTGTACCAAATACCAGGTGTTTGCGAAAAGTTTTGAGATTAAATCTAATGAACACTCAAGAAACGGGATAGTAATTGATGGATTCCAAGTTTGCTTATCGATGCGTCTGCAGCATAATATTTTAAAATTTCACTTCCAATATCCCCCTGCTGTTGCCCAATTTGTTCAAATACCTTTAAAAATTGTTCTTTTAAAAAATGAGTCGCATCTAGTAAAATGTAACCATTCATGGCCAAGGACATCCTAAGGATCGTATTTACATAAAAAAAACCGTAACAAAATTTTTAGTTGGTACCCCATTGCAATTTTTTGTCAAGCTCTTGTCATTTATATTTTTAAGTATTTCATTTTGGTATTATAACCTTGTTTTTTAGCACGGAAATGGGGGCATAATATGGCTTTTATAGCCCGAGGGCCTATAAAGTTGCTAAGCAATGACAACAATATCAAAACAAAAGAGTTAGTCCAGACTCTGTTTTTTTTGCGCGATCGATCTGAAATTTTGCATATGCCTTCCTACCGACAATTCACGGGGGAGAGTACCTTGCGAGGGGGGGGGAGAATTTTTTGCTCAGTTTTTCGATATCTAGTGCCGTTTTCGAGTTATTGCTAAATAAAAAAATTAATTCTCGCCCCTCCAAGTTTCTCGCCATAGGAACCATGGCACACCAAAAATTCATAGCACAAACAAAATGACATGATATTCTTTCTCAAAATATTTAATTCTTCAATTTTGACAATTCAAGTACCAAGTACCAAAATGAAATAAAACGTTGTATGTACCACGGGCACAATCAGATTATAGCCCTTAATACATAAATAACTAAAACAGTGCCGCAGACTATTTTTTTTCAAATTATTAGGTTAAAAAATAAAGGAATCTTCCTATATAAAATGGGAGTAATAAAGGGTTCAAATCGTCATTTACAAGAATAATCCCTTGATGATAAGGCTTTTTTGTACAATTTATATTTGACGTTTTAAAACCTTAACCCCGTAATTAGTCCATATAGGTATAGGCCCTACCAGACAACTTTTTTGAAGGGCCCACTATTCAAGAAATGTTTATAACGGTGCAAAATATAAAAATTACGGACCTTTCCCATTAGCTGCCCACAACTGACGCGCGCGAATGAATTAACGAGATTCGCACAAATCGGTTCTTCAAAAAAAAAGTTTCTTAATCAGGATTACAATAAATGTGACTTCATTCATCTTTAAATGTTTTCGAAGTCGGACTTTTTATTAAGCAATAAATTGATTGGTCCCCCCAGTGCGGTCTTTAGACTGCACAACTTAGGCAAAGGAGAAAATTACGTCTTGCCGCAGAAGGAAGTCAGAAACGAGTATGTTCATAAAAAAACTTTATTGCAGTCACGTAAAAAACTTGCCTAACATTGTAAATTTTTCAAAAATCAGCTGTAGTTATTCTTATTTTCACTTTTTATATTGGAACAAGCAGCAAAGTGGCCATCATAACTGTTATGATAGAAGAAGCTGCTTAACATTTTTCCGCTTCAAAGTGTTGGTGGCAAAATAGTCCACCCCTGTATGAAACAAAATGCGATATTAGAAAAATAATAAATTTAAGTAGAAACTCTACATGTTATCAACACAATTTAAAAATTATCTACATTTAAAATATATTTTCCTAACGCTTCAAGAAACAATACAGCCAAGGAAAGGAAGTAATGGACTTATGATACTAAATTGTATCAAGTCCTGCGCAGAATGTACTGATATTACGTTTCTGCGAAATGCCCCCTCAAGTAGAAATTCTAATGTTCTATCTGCTGTGCAAAGGCGACAAAATGTTTTCATGTTAGACCCAGAAGTGGTAAATGCAATTGTAGATACTACATAGTAAATAATAATTGAGGATTGAACACCTCCAACATCTGCTACTATTACAAATTTGTACCAGTTTCTTTTATTGTTTTGCGATACCATTTGACTACCATAAAAATTACATTAATTTCCTTTGATTTTAAATTTTTATTATAAGAAAATGCCACCCTCTCACACCTGGGTTTGAACTGTCCCACATGTAGCCTTCGACTCACTAAACGTGAGCAGAACAGATGCAAAGAAATAAAACTTGTCAAGTTATAAAATTTTATATTTCAACTATATAACAAAAAATGATACATAAAATAATTTTTGTATAAAAAATCAAAATATGTATAAACAAAGCTTATTCTTTTTGGGAAAGTTGAAGATCTGGAATGAAAATATAATCACAATTAAAAATAAATGCTATTTCCAGGTAAAAAATATAATAATAAATTGGAATGTATCACAATATATAGGAATTCAAGACGAGTATTTTATAGTTGAGTGGATTTAACTCCTATTTTGTATATAAGATCATGTCGATGAGATTACTTCAGAAATTTTATGTTATACTTAGTTAATTTTAAATGAGTTTAACTAAAATGCAAATTTTTACCCTCCGTACATTAAGTATATAATAAGTCGAAATTTATTGGATACAATATGATATGCATAGGAAAATTAAATTATAGAGAATCTTCAGAAATTCTATCAAAATAATCAACGGTATCTCCGGACTTAAAATCGCCGTTCTTTAAAACAGTTAACATTTTTGTCACCGTTTGGTCAGTTGTTAACACTTGGTTATTTGTTTGCATGTCGACAAATTGAGATTTCACATCCTCATTTTTTACATTATCCAGAACGTAATTCAGCATAGGAGTATCGACCGGACCGGGAGAATAGTTTAAGACGGTCACATCTGGTTCTTCCAGAGCAAAAATGCGGAAGTACATTTCACGTGCTGCTTTGCCTGTAGCATAAAATACCATATCGGGAGTCGGCTGACGTCCAATTATAGAAGTGATGTTGATCACAACCAAACGATGAACAACGTTATGCAACTTTTTATAGAAAATTGCATTAAGAATTCCCACAGAAAATACATTCACATCATAATAATCCCTCCAAGTTTGCAGATCTGTAAATTCGGTAGTTTTACTCAAAGTTCCAACATGCCCAATATTATGAAAAATTATAGCAGCCTCAAAATCTAAACCGAAATTAAAAAGGCCCTCCAACTCCTCCACCGTTGGTTTGGCAAGATCTAAAGGTTGAACTTTGACGACAATCTTGTCGTTATTTTTCAGAATGAGATTTTTAGTGACTTCGAGACCATCACGAGAACGAGCAATCAAAACAACAACGGAATCTTTAGCAAGATTTTTTGACACTTCAACTGCTATTGTTTGTCCAATTCCTTGTGAAGCACCGGTTACAATGACCAAGCTTTTTTTAGAAAAATCTACAGACGTTGCCATTGTATTACAAAATTGCAATATTACCTAAGGGGTTGAACTTGTTTCTATGTCAGATTTTTCGGAATCTTCTTCAACCAAGTGATCGTATTTTACCAATTTGACTAATTCTCCTTGCGTCAGGGCTTGTTTTTCGGGCGCAAAGGTTCGTAATATGGTTGAATTTTCTACAGGCGTTTCTAAAGTATCATCGGTCGTTCCACAGGAATCGATGTTATTCAAAAGTTGGCTCATACAATCTTCCCGTTTTTCGGTTAGCTGTTTTAGAAGGTTAGGATCGGATTTCAATTTGTTGAGTTTGTTTTCTAAAAAATGGATGGTTAATTTATGGACAAGTTATTATCTTCGAAAGTCTTACCTAAAATTGCTAAATATTCCTTGGAGTCTGGCAACGTATCGCTTACTAGAGGCTTAAAGTTATCTTCAAACTGTGGCAAGTTGTTTGATTCTCGTGATAAAGCTTTTGCTGACGAAGCAGAAATGTCGGAAATGTCTTTCCATGGATCCATACCAACCACGTTTGGTTATCAATTACGTTCCTGTGTACTGTTTTTTGTTTTCTATAGGGCGATTAATAATATATTGTTCTACTGCGTGCTCAAAAATGTTCGAAGAGTTGCATACTACTAAGGCGTAGTAAATTATTTACGCTCATGTCACAGTCAGTGGTGGATCATAGCATAAGCGCAAGAAGGGCACAACTGTAGCCTTAAAAAACAAAACTGGTTTTACCTATACCTGCCAGTTGAACTTTAGATTTAAATTTAACGCCACATTTGGTTAATGATAATGTTTACTTCCCCAACCTTTAAAATATTCGCCTTATCATTTTTCTTAGAAATTCCGTGTTGGTACAGAAAAAAAATGCGATGTTAGTATATTACACATCTAGGGAGTAAAGTGGCACTTTTACTGGACGACAACATTGCACACTCTTGTGGGAGCGGTTCTGCATTAGAGATGGACACGTGACGTGATTTTTGTCGTGTCACGGTTTTTTTAAGTGACACGTGAGTGTCTATAATAGAGAATCATAACAAAAACCGTGATTGTGCGTGAGTGAAATTAACAAACGTGATCGTGCGTGAGTCGTTGAAAGCCGTGAGTGGTCATAAGCAGCTGTGAATAGTCGTGAGCAAAGAAGAACTCGGAGAAGTTTTACTTGCAGAAAACGTTGCCAACTTTTGTTTTTGAATAACAATCTGTAATTAAATTTATTTCTCATTTTATTGTGTATTACTATAGTATCTTTCCATAATAAAATTAGTTATCTTTTACGTACCTAAAAAGGTGTGCATTTTTGTAAAAATATAATTCTGATCTAGATCTATTAGAAATTAGAATCGAGTAATATGGAAAACATCGTTTATATGTGAGGGGGTTAAAGCCCCATAGTGGTGTAAGTCACATAAACCTTAATTGGAGAAACAAAAGGGTTCATTAAGTTTTATTATATAGTAGTGCCATCAGGTGGTGGAGGTTATGAGTTACGACTTACTTCACTTTGCCTTTCAATAAATTGACTTTTAAAGATATGCCTACAATACATAACTCAAATTTTACAAAAAATGTGATTTATTTCATTTTGGAATCATAACCTTGTTTTTTAGCACGGAAATGCGGGCATAATATGGCTTTTATAGCCCGAGGGCCTATAAAGTTGCTAAGCAATGACAACAATATCTAAACAAAAGAGTTAGTCCAGACTCTGTTTTTTTGCGCGATCGATCTGAAATTTTCCATATGCCTTCCTACCGACAATTCACGGAGGGAAGTATATTGCGAGGGGGGGAGAATTTTTTGCTCAGTTTTTCGATATCTAGTGCCGTTTTCGAGTTATTGCTAAATAAAACAATTAATTCTCGCCCCTCCAAGTTTCTCGCCATATAGGAACCATGGCACACCAAAAATTCATAGCACAAACAAAATGACATGATATTTTTTCTCAAAATACTTAATTCTTCAACTTTGACAATTCAAGTACCAAGTACCTAAATGAAATAAAACGTTGTATGTACCATGGGCACAATCAGATTATAGCCCTCGGGCAATTTAAAGCCCTCGGTGCTATAATCTATTGATTGTGCCCTTGATACATAATAGTTATTTAAAGGAGGACACGCTTTAGCATTCCTTAAAAAATGGGGTGAACATGAAGAGTTTTCAATCAAATTATAACCTAAAATGGGAAATAATACTGTGTATTGAGATTCAAGTTTCTACTTGCTTACCTGTAGGTAGTTGATCATCCACATATAAATTAGTATAACATAAAATTTAACAAATAAAAATTAATTTTATATTTTTAAAACAAAAATTAAAAAAAAATAAAAACATACGATAATTTAATTATTAAGTCAAATGGCGCCTGGAGTGGTAGTCCCTTCCGTCATTCCCTTGCTGCGCCACTGTCTGTCAATTTCTAAACAGAAATATTCAACACTTAAATTTCTCAAAAATCAATAAAGGCGTACAACTTGGCAAAAAATGATAACCCAAATGTTTGACCCACTTACATTAAAAAATTTGACTTATGCCTCGTATTTCACTTTTATCTTCAAAATTAAGAGATCAATAATAACCTATAGCTATCCAGCATAAACAAAATTTGCCCATCTTTACTCCGTTTTTAGTAAAATAATTTACAAAATATATCAAACAAATTTTTCAATAGCTTTATAAAATTTACCAATACATATTAATAAAATTTTAATGAATTATCCAAGTTGTACAAATAAGGCAAAATTCAAATTTAAATAAAAATATAGGCTCTTAAAATACGTACGGTAGGTTTATAAAAACAATACCTACATTTTAACTTTAATTATGTATAAAAAAACAGTTGAAAATTACATGGGTTACAATTAATATTATAAAAGACGCCTTTTAATGCATCAACATCTCAACAAATCTTAACGTTGTCCTACTACACACCAAAATAATTGAAAACCATAATACAATTACAAAGCCATTATTTTGTAAAATTAATTCACTAATCTAACAATTACAATATACGTTCATAAAACAGTAAGTAAGCTTGAGCTTTAAGAACTTTGCTCTCTGCTACCTCCGAAACATACGAATCGCTAACATAATACCACTTGCCGGGAGGCGATTGAGGACTCGCTTCCGCCCCCCTACAGCTCTCTTTATTTTGATCTATTTTCTGATTTTTTGGAAGAAATTGCCAACGTGGATCTTGACTATGTAAAGGTGCTCTCGCTTTTACATACGCAACGTAATGACCACCGTGCATAGAACCACTGTGTTCCACCACTCCGTAAAGAGCATACAATACCTGCTTCTGGCCACTCTCAAAAGTCGACAAGTTTTGACACCGTTTTGAACAGAAAGGTGCAAGATCCAGCAATGTAGGAAAAGTGACAAACTTGTTAACCTTGGTAGAACGAAACCGGAGAACCTAAAATGCAAAAATTTTACTAAAACAATTTTTTAAATTCAAGAAACTTCTTACTTGAAAACGTTTCAGGTGCAAAATGAGAACGGCCGGAGGATTACATACTAGTAACTGTTTTGTGGCGTTTGTGTACACCGTTTTGTTTGCAACACTATTCCGTTTAGTACACACATCACAGCCAACTTTGTTGTTGTTTGTCAGTAATTCGCAAGCTGTAAATTGATTAAGACAAGATTGAACGGAACATTCTCCTTCTTCGCATTGATAACGAGGCATAATGGTACTGCTCCACTGATCGGTGTCGCAGTCTTCATCCATCTAATAAAAAAAAGTTGATAAAATATTTAGTTCCATCGGTACATGGTTAAAATACCTTCTCATCTTGGTTAGCATCGTAACCACCATAAGCTCCGTCACCATACATATCCATCGCAACGTCTTTATCGTTTGCCTCTTGCACACCAAACAACGCCGCTTTCTTACTATCTGTGTCATTAAAAAGGGATAATTTTTCTAGATCAGCCTTTAAATCAGTATTTGTATTATTTAGAGATTTATTAAATGACAGCCTCGAAACTGGTCTATCGTAATCTTCTGCAAACCTGTTAACATTCGATAAAATTTGTTATCAATAATTCAAAAAAAAAACTTACTCTTCGACTGGACTGTTGTGCCCACAAATCGGACTCATTTCAATGTTAACCTCACTCGACGACAGGCTATTGTTGTCTATACTATTTAAAATTGGAGACGAAACGCTAAGCATTTGAACGGCCGGACTGGGAACTCCGCTATCATCAACCCGCATGTCGGGCGAATCCCCCCTGTTATTTAAATCAGGACTAGCGTTATCTGCTTTGTCAGAGTTATAACCAGACTCTGTGCCTTTACGATGCTCGTTCTTATTGTTTTGGGAAGAACTACTATTCAAAAAGTTCTCTTCAACGTTATCTTCAACATCGGCGTCAGACTCACTGTCGGAATTATCGTTACTCTTTTTATCCTCCGATAAACTGTCCCGGCTTAAGCTGGTGTTCATGATGTTGTCATTATAACTAGGCCTCTTCTGTTTTTTAGTTTTTTTTACAGTCCGTTTTTCTTTTTTAATTTGATGTTTGGAAGGCTTGTGGTCGTCCGACTCCTCGGCTTTTCGTCTCAGCACAGGTGGAATTGATTTTTCAGAAATAGGCAAACTAAATTTGAGCAATTAGCAATTAATGTTAGTTAAGAGCTTGCGAACTTAAAAATGGTCAGATACTTGCCTTTCTGAGTCAAGCTTAAAAAAAGGTACTATAAGTTTTAATCAATTATAAAAAATACGTATAAGTACATATCGTATGACACTATGCTTTATCTAAACTAATATGAAAAAATTTTTATACCGCGTGTTCATTTTAAAACTTTCAGCAATTAATATCTCAAAAACCAAGTCAGCTGAAAAAATGTTTCGGACAAAAGTTGTATGATAGCGAGGGGGAAAGAATATGGCATAATTGTTTTTTTAATTTATTGACCTTTTCAAGGTCATTTGAAGGTCAACTTTGTTTTAGGCTTCTATACAAAGTATAACAAGAAGCCTTATGATCTGGCTCCGTGTCTGTCCGTCCCTCCGACCGCATAATTCAAATCTAATCAGAATTTATATATCAAGATAGGTGACAAAAATATTCTGTGCTTTAAGATTGTAATTTTCAACCTACATAGTAGACTTAATCCGATGATCTGACCGATCAAGGTATCAACGGAGCAAGGTATCAATGGATCAATGTATCAACGGATTAAGTTATCAGATCACGGATCAACGGATTAAGTTATCAAATTAACGGATAAAATTTATTGTCATATTTTATCTACTATATTTTTCTTAAAAAAAGCTTAAAAAAAAAGGTTTCTATATACAAAGTATAGCAAGAAGCCTTTTTTTAAGTTGATTTTTGAGTAGCCTGCCTTCCTTTAAGGAATCTCGATAATCCATTCATGCGCGTCCCTATGGGACGCGCATGAATGGATTATCGAGATTCCTTAAAGGAAGGCAGGCTACTCAAAATCAACTTTCCTTTCCTTTGCGAATTTTTGCACTATTTCAATACAAAAACATGCGCAGGGACCTACATAATAACTGGGCCAAATTTGGTTCCGATCGGTCAAACGGTTTAGGAGTCTATAGGGAACATACATACATGCATTTTTATATATCGTCGGCTTACTGCAAAAACTGACCAAATCAAAAAACAAAGTTTCTAGATAAATGAAATTGAATGTTTAATATTTTGTGAAGAATCAGCTTCTTAAAAGTTTTAATTTTTGATTTAGGACTATGAAACTTTAGCAATACTTCTTATTAGGGCTCTTGCTAATTTTTAAATTTTTTAAAAATACTGAGCGAACTAAATCAACAAAGTTTGTTGTGACTGGGAAACTGACTTGGTCAGTTTTTGCAGTAAGCCCACGATATATAGATATAGTAAATAATAATTACCAACCGTAAAAAATTTAATTAGTGCAGATTATCTGGATCCTTCTATATCTTCTCTATGCCGGTTTCCCATTATATAGTAGATAAATTTTATCCGATGATCCTTTTATCCTATAATCCGTTTATCTGTTGATCCGTTGATCGCAAAAATTTAATCTGATATATTATTAAATTACATGTCTAAAAAAATAACTAGCTAACAACTTCTTTTTACACCAGAAAGGTAGCTGTATAGAAGCCTAGGATCTGCCGCAAAAAGCGAGATCCACCTCGTTTTTAAATTGTTTTATATTTTTTTTAGCAGATTCATATTTTGCATGAATAAATAAACAACTTTTGTTGGAAAATTTTTTTTATCCGACATTAGGCTTTTCGAGTAAGATGCGTTGAAACAAAATAAATAATCAACATCTTATATATAAAAATGCTTGTATGTGTGTGTGTGGGTATGTATGTTCCGCATAGACGCCTAAACCCCGTAACTGTGGGCGTTGAAACTTTCACGAGATCTGGCGACATTCAAGAGTAAGTTTTTCGTCGTCTTTGAATTTAGTAATTCGTCACCATAAGACGGTCATCAGCAGTTAAACACTTCAGGTCACAGTCGTTGTCATAGTTACGATGCGATTTTGACGCTAAAAGATTAATTCAATGACATTGACATATTATAGTCAGTAGCGGCTCGACAAATAGGGGGCACAACTTTGACTAACCTTAAAAATGACATTGACATATTATAGTCAGTAGCGTTGCACAATATTTTTAAAATTATCAAAAATCATTTTGCATATACAGGGTAAAACATAAATAGTGCGCGTTTTAGCAAGACGGGCCCCCTTTTCATAACCTAGAGAGTGACCCTGATAGTGTTGAATAGCCCCCATGGGCCCCCCGATAGTGTCAAAGTGACGGCATTAACTACATAACCTAAAAATCATTTTGCACATACAGATTTAACTTTACATGAAGATGTAACTTTACGTGAAGATTATGTATGTATGTGTGTATGTATGTATGTATGTATGTATGTATGACAGATGACAGTTGACGGATGACAGATGACGGATGACAGATGACGGATGACAGCTGACGGATGACAGCTGACAGATGACGGATGACAGATGACAGATGAGATGACGGATGACAGATGACGGATGACAGATGACAGATGAAGGCCGAACAACTTTGGCCTTCACGGATCTATTATTATTGTCCGCCCTGTGAGGCCGAAGGCCGAACAACTTTGGCCTTCACGGATCTATTATGGTCCGGTCTGTGAAGCCGAAGGCCGAACAACTATGGCCTTCACGGATCTATTATGGTCCGGTCTGTGAGGCCGAAGGTCGAACAACTGTGGCCTTCACGGATCTATTATGGTCCGGTCTGTGAGGCCGAAGGCCGAACAACTATGGCCTTCACGGATCTATTATGGTTTCACCCTGTGAGGCCGAAGGCCGAACAACTATGGCCTTCACCGATCTATTATGGTCTTCCCCCTGTGAGGAAGACTTTATATAGGTCGCAGAACTCGCCGGAATTGTGCAAGAAGACGCAAATCCACCTCTTCGTGGAAGATCCACCTCTTTGCGGAAGATTTAACTTTACCTGAAGATTAATTTGTTTTTAATTGGTTTTCTAAAGAAAAACTCTCCGGAATTGTGCAAGAAGACGCAGACCCACCTCTTCGTGGAAGATCCACCTCTTTGCGGAAGATTTAACTTTACCTGAAGATTAATTGAAAAGTGAAAATTGTGTAAAAACTTTGGACGTACATATGTAGCGCTCTTATTTACGCCAGAAATGGACGGGCAAACCGTTTTTGGGATTAGTTCCATCAAGACAAAAATTGAATTTAACATTGGAAGCATTTAATTACGACAAAAACTACGATTACATGAATCACGAGGATGTAGCAATAGGTGTTATGAACAAACTTTGCTTGCATTGTCGTGTTTCGAAGTTCGCTAAGGAATCACCAGGAATGTGTTGTTCGAACGGCAAAGTTGTTTTACCACCGCTGATTGATCCACCTGAGCCGCTTCTAAGTTATCTTACTGGCACCACTGCAATTTCAAAACACTTCCTGCTAAACATTCGCAAGTACAACTCATGCTTTCAAATGACTTCATTCGGAGCAACAAACATTTTCTCCAACGTCGGTTACATGCCCACAGTCATTTTAAAGTTGAAATAATAAAAAAATTGTTCATAATGTGTTGGTTCTGTTTACTATACGTATGTCTAGCGCCGCAGGCGCTAGTTGTTAATAAAAATTTAATATTTACAAGTTTTTGAAGGCTATTTATTAGTATTAAACAGTGGAAAAAATGTTATTTATTTTGATTTGATTATTTATTTTGTTTCAACGCCTCTTACTCGAAAAGCCTAATGTCGGATAAAAAAATTTTTCCAACAAAAGTTGTTTATATATTCATGCAAAATATGAATCTGCTAAAAAAAATATAAGGTGCCATTTGAAAAAACAAAGTTAAAGGTCAATAAATTAAAAAAACAATTATGCCATATTCTTTCCCCCTCGCGATCATACAACTTTTGTCCGAAACATTTTTTCAGCTGACTTTTGGTTTTTGAGATATTAATTGCTGGAAGTTTTAAAATGAACACCCGGTATATTAATCGATAGATAAAAGAATAAAGTTTTAAATACTTTAAAAAATACTTTTTGTAGTGGAAGAAAAAATTTGAATTTTTGATCAATGGAAAAATATGGGTAGAACGTAGAATTTTATTGTCAGTCGATTTGCGCAACCCCCAAGTCTTTATGTCTTACCATTTTCGAGGAAAAAATATTTTATATATATATAATATGCATGTTTTAACATGCAATTGCGCACTCCGTAAATTGCTTTTACTCAGAAGGGAAGTATCAACCATTGCAGGCTCTTATAGGTATAAAACATTTTAGGTCCAAGGCCGTAGCCGGATAAGATAATTCAATGTACAGTGAAATCTGTATAAGCCGGAACCGCTCGGGACTGAAAAATCGTTCCGTGTTAAGCAAGTTCCGTTTTTAGCAGATCCTCTGCCTAAAACGGAAAAAAATCTGCATAAGACGGAATTTTTTTTTTATAGATTTATATTAAACAATTTAATAATAATAAATTGTATTAATACATAATAATGCGTATACATATACATAATTTGCATACTTATACACTACACAAAAAATACAAGATATGCAGAAAGCAGGCAGCAAATGAAAAAATGATTCATTTGCATGCTGCTTGTAACGCAATATTATTTGGTAGGTATGCAATCGACACCTGATATGAATAACATTGTAACTCAAGTTACAATGTTATCCAACTATGCTGTAAACGGCTTCCCCAAAGAACAAACTATAATTTTGGTTTATGAATCGTCGTCCTATCTCAATTAAAAATACTGTTAATTTAACAAAATAACATCATTGTTACTGCAAATTATAGGTATGTAGCAAAAAATCTTTAAAATGCTCTCCTGTAAAATAAGCAAAATAGAGTTACAATGTTATTCATATCAAGTGTCGCAATGTAAAATAATATACCTACCGCAAAAGAAATTATTACATACTAACACCCCTATTCACTAACTCCGTTTTCGATCGATCGAATCGTTAAGTATTCGATGGGTCGAAAAGAGTGACAATTCGTATCCAGTAACTAACAAATCGAGACGTTATCGTTCAGTCAATCGTTAAAACTTCTCGATCGATCGAATGTTTTCTCGTGACGGAGAAGGGTCACGTTAAGCTTCTCGATCATCAAAAAGTCCAGTGCCGTGCGCATTATAGTCAGATAACCTTTAAATTTACGTGTTTGTCAATATTTATTTTCAACTTTTTGAAATTACTACCTTGTAGATAATTTGATAAGCGAGTGATCTATTGATTTATAATGGATTTATTGATTTGATAGCATTGGGATCATTGGGATTATATTTGTTTATCTTAAATACGTATTATTGCTGCAGACATTTTGGATCAACAAAACAATTTTTAGCAATTATCACAATCACAACTAGATAATATAAACTAATTCAATATTATAATTTACATATTATTCAAGTTCAATTTGGTATATTATATTATGTATGTAGTTGCAAAAGATTATAATATGACATAACTACCAACCTAATTTTTTTAAATTTAGAAATTCCCTTCAGATTTCTTTATTTTATAGGTTATGATTATGTTTACAACAGTGTTGCCAAACGTTAAGCTTTTGGCGTTTTCCATATCGATAAAGTGTAGTTACAGAATACGAATTTTTACCACAATCGATAAATGACACATCTCGATCGCCTACTTTTCGATGATCGAAACGTTTTCGATTGAAGTTAGTGAATAGGGGTGTTAGAGTAGTCTAAACATTGGATAAAAATGTGCGTCTTACATCGCAATTTTTATAAATAGCAAAATTAATTTCTGAATTTCGCTTCCGGCTTATGCTTAAAATAAGCTTTCCGTGTTCGCGTTAGACAGATTCCGGCTTATGAAATTCATTTTACTTAGTATTGTAAACCAATAATTCGGGACCACAGACAATTTCCGTGATGCACACGATTCCGGCTTTTGCAGATTCCGGCATATACAGATTTCACTGTATTAATTTGAAAAGAACTTTTGTTACAAAAAACATACCTTAAATCTAGAAAGAATTCATCTCGACGAGAAGTGTGCATACATTCCTGGCACTGCAAAGTGCTAACTAAAACACCTCGAAAAACTTGTTCTGTAGGCAGCAACAGTTCGGAAGCCTGTTGACCGTAATATTTAATAATTCTTTTTTTATCTCCTTCAACGGACGATGGATCTGTTTTTCGACTGAGTCCTGCAAAATATATTTTTCATAAAATTTATAATCAATATTACTAATAGCCTACCCATTTTTTCTAAAATAACTGCTTGGTATCGACGGAGATCTTCTTCTCTCACTGCTTCAAGTAAATGTCTTAAAAGTTCATGCGAATCGTGTTGGTGCCCCCCGGCAAATTGGGGCATTCGATGCGACAATCTTGAAAAAAGCATGTGAGGATTGAAGACTTCGGGTCGACCACCTACCAATTCGCCTAACGTGTTAGCCAAAACACGCGTTAATGGACCCCAGTCGTCTAACGTGCCTATAAAATTTAATTGGTAATAATTAAAAACAACATTTTTTACAAGTTAGTACCGTCTAACGGCTGCAGAATCGATTCATTTTCCTCTAAGGCTAGTTTTCCACCGGGTAATTGAAAATATTGACCAGATTGTGAGGTTTCTTCTAACAGGTAAAGCAAATAAGGAGTTTGTCCAAGACACTGCATTACGGAGTTAAAAAAGCAAGTGTTTCCTAGATTACTTAAACCACGAGTCCTGGGTAAATTAATATTTCCATTCCCGTGCATGATGAAATCTGAATCTCTATCGGAAAGCAAGTCGACATCCTATAAAAAATAAATTATTAACTTTTTGTTGATGGTTTTGAAATATTTAACCTTATCGTCGCCCAGCGGCATATTTTCATCATTTTTCTTTTTTGAATCGCTATGTTTTTTAATATAGTCAACACACTGCATTAATTGCTGTCTACATGCAATATTAACGTCGTTGTCACATGCATAACACCACACAGTCCAAATTGTAGTATTAACACATAAAGGATGTACATCGGAACGATCTGTATTAAAATGCTTCAGTGCGTGTTGATTCCTTGCACGACCGCAGCCTTGATATCCACACTTCAAACACATCCAAACTGACAAATCAATTTCATAATCCGAATCCATTTCCAACTCCGTCAAATTGTTCTTCTTACATTCTTCACATTCCAAGGTAAAATCGATCTTTTGTAAAACTCTTTTTATTTTTGATAAGTCGATTCCTCTCTTAATGTGGGAACACACAGCCATGTTTTGATTTTCATCACACGACTCTGTAGACCCGTCGGAATTATTAAAACTGGGTTCGTCTTGTCGCTTCTTTTTACCCATTTTACGTTAAAACTAAAAAAATCAAAAAAATGGTTACAAAGAAGAATGAAGTGACAAAAATCACGTTTTCACTTTTAATTACTTTTGACAGATTGAATTAAAATTACAATAATATTAGGGTTACACGTTACAACCAAGTAAAAACTACGAATGTAAGTACAAATACGGCTTAAGCAACTCACTTTTTTAAATTTATTACTCGTTTAAAATGGAAAATATACCTATATATCGGCCACCTCTCCAAAAAATATCACAATTATGACATTCTAAGTAACAGCTGGGGAAATCACTAAAACAGTATCTGAAAATATCCCTACATCGATAATTCCATAACCTCAAAATTTGTTTAATTTTTTCCGAAGGAAATACTTTTGTAACTCTAATCAATTAAAATGAGACACGTACAATTTATAGCTCGAACTGTTTTTGTTCAAAACAACGACGTAGAGGCCGCGTTCAGAATATTAAACAGAATTTTGGGTAAAGAAGATATTTTGGATCAATACCGAAGGACACGATTTTATGAAAAGCCTTTTCAGGTATACGACATTAAGCGTACCTAACGTAAGCAGTAAATAATTTGAATTGAATTTTAGTTTCGTCGTAGAATAAATTTTGAAAAATGTAAAGCGATTTACAATGAAGATATGGATAGAAAAATTCAATTCGTGATGAGAAAGAACAGAGTAAATCCGTTCCCCGGCTGTCAATAGAGATGTTTGCATAGTTTCATTGTACTTAGTTCATTATTTTTAAATATAATTTTAATCAAAAATTATAAACAAATGTTTGGTATAGATTAGGCGGCAAATTATTTTTTTGTGCTGCCGTGCACTTCTTACTTTAATGCTTGAACCAAAACGCCTACAATAGGTTGAACATTCAGCTAAAAATCATCAGGGAATTGTTTTTAAATATCAGAATTTTCAAATTATTTATTTAGGGAAATTGTTGAAAAATTGGAATTTGTTTTGCAAACTTGAATGGGACCCAGTTTGAGTGGCCGAATGAATACCCTAAAATCCTTGGTTAGTCTTTTCCCAATTTTTGAGCAGTTTTTCTATATGCCTATATTTCACTTCATTTATTTCTTGCAGAAAATTCTCATTTAAGGAAATGAATTCTTTAAAAATTTCCTTTTTTAAATTTTTTTGTCGTTTTAAAATAGAATTCACAAATTTAATTGACAAAGACGTTCATTTTTCAGTTGATTTATTTCTTTTCAGGCCCACCCTGCTCGTATTATAAATAAATACTTGAAAATAGACCCCTGAAACTCGTAGAATTTAGCACCAAATACCTGGCACTTCAAATTTTCTTTACCACCTCCTTAGGTTATTAGGTATAGAGAGCGAAAAAGTAAGCACACTATTTTGTAAATAACCCAATATTATATAAAAAATAAAATAATTACAATCAAAAAGACAGAGGATGGCAGTCCTAAAAAATATATTCAGACAATTAGATCAGGTGCAAAAGCAGAATAATTTCCAGAAAGTGGAAATAATTATTATAACTGTAAGTTTCCCCCTCCTCCAAAGAGATCGCGTCACCTTCTAAGGGGGGGGGGAGTGGACAAAAATAAGTTTTTCTGAGTTTTCTCGACTTTCTTTCAATTTGATGGTAAAATTAGTTATATACAAAATTAAATCTATACCTACAAAAAAGTTTTATACATAGTTCCTTGGGTAATGAGCGTCTAAAGTTCAGCTAAGTTTTCAGATTACTGATATTTACCAGAGGGGGTCGGGATTAATTTTTAATTAATTGTGTAGATGTTCCACATAAATATTTATTATATGAATATAAGTTAGCAAATTCGTAGTTTCTTGGGTATTACAGGGCATTCTATAAAAATTATAAAGAAGAAAAAAATCATTTGTACGTCTTGGTGGTGTTCACATTGTCAATGACAATTGGTTTGGTCATTTGGTGTCCTTAGATTTGTAATTTTCTATGAAAAAATGTTGCTTATACTGCTTGGTTGTAGTCGAAGAAGTCTTTGTCAATATCGACATTCAACATGATGGTACTCGGTCCAGCTTTTCTACAACTGCAAACTCTTTGAAATATTTTGTAATTATTGTAGTCTTAAATTGCTGACACCGTTTACGGTCGAAGAGACGTTGAATTGTCCGGTATTCATTAATAAACAATTAAAACAAAATAATGCATCAATCAATAGAATATTACGGAATTTTGGAAAAATTAAAATCAACTTTTACTTTCCCATTTACGTAGTAAAAAAAAGTATTGTTATAGTTTAAAAAATTTTTTGAGTTAGCATTTTTCTCATCGTCAATGAATTCATAAGAATTGTGACAAATTTTGGAATGTCTGGATGTGTGTGTGGTGTTTTTTTTTCGTCAACGATTACAGACAAACACGTGCACCGATTGAGCTGAAATTTTATAAAAAGAATATGAGTTGCCGTGGATAATTTTGATCTTTCAAAGTGATTTGTATTGTTTTGCGTGTATAGTATAATTTATTATTTTAACAAATTTACGCATTTATATAAACAGAAATGTAATTAACTATACCGGGTGTTCATTTTAAAACTTCCAGCAATTAATATTTCAAAAACCAAAAGTCAGATGAAAAAATGTTTCGGACATTAATTTCAAAGCGTTCCACCAAGCGCTTAGTATCTATGATTAGTTGACTGCTTTTATTTCGTGTATACTCGGGTATAAACTTGCAAAAGCTGCTCTGATTGGTTGATATGCAGTTACATTAAACTTGTACTAATGGTAATTGGCAGTAGTGCTATTTATGATATTATTAAGAAGGAAAAATTAACAGAAAATGTATAACCTCAAATTTTATTATTTGTAAATTGCAAAACTCAAGATCGTCGTGGATTTCGCGAAAGTTGGGTCTTGCATTTATCACTCGCGGTCTTCTATAAACTGCATTTACAATATCTTCATCATCTGAAGAAGATAAGATATTATTGTAAAACATTATTGTAAATACTTAATATCCAAAAATAATCACTTTAACTAATTTTTTAACACATAAATACGATGTTCACGTTTTGCTTTTAAGGCTATGTGTATTCAAACTGTCTACATTATCTTTAAGAAATACGCATATGCACCGGCCATTAACCGTGATTAAACTCGCCTAATAGCCCAACATCTGTTGATTAGTTTGAAGTCTAGTTAGCCATGATTAAACTGCTTTAACCAAGATTGATAAGATGGTGGAACGCTCTTTTTCATTTAACCGTGATTAACTCCAACTAATCATGATTAAAGTATTTAATCAGAGTTGGTGGAACCGGCTCTTTTAGAAGGCTATTTATTAGTATTAAATAGTAAAAAAAATATTTGTAGACGAGTGTTTTCATAACAAGTTTTCAAAATGTTCCCCATTTTTTGGGGAATTTTTTGATTTATTTAAAAATTTTTTTTTCCCATTTTTCACATTTTGAAAACTTGTTATGAAAACACTCGTTTACAAACATTTTTTCCACTGTTTAATACTAATAAATAGCCTTCTTAGGCCCAGTTGTTCAGTTTCGGGTTATCTTTTAACCTAGGTTATTTTCCATAATATAAATGATTGTTTCAAGAATTGTTTCCATGGAAAATAATTCAGGTTAAAAGATAACCTAATACTGAACAACTGGGCCTAAAACTTGTAAATATTAAATTTTGATTAACAATGTCGATTATTTATTTCGTTTAAACGCATCTTACTCGAAAAGCCTAATGTCGGATAAAAAAAAATTTCCAACAAAAGTTGTTTATTTATTCATGCAAAATATGAATCTGCTAGAAAAAATATAAGGTGCCATTTAAAAAAACAAAGTTGACCTTCAAATGACCTTGAAAAGGTCAATAAATTAAAAAAACAATTATGCCATATTCTTCCCCCTCGCTATCATACAACTTTTGTCCGAAACATTATTTCATCTAACTTTTGGTTTTTGAAATATTAATTGCTGGAAGTTTTAAAATGAACACCCGGTATAATTATTATAATATTATCAAATGAATTTTTTAATTACTTATCAAAACATTAATTCTGACGTTTTACGACCAAAGTTAAAATTTTATTGCACATAGACGGCGCGGCGTCCCATAAATATCTAATTTTTTCTGCTAAATCACATTTTAAAAATATTTTTCAATGCAAACATATTTTATTTTTAAAATGAAAAAATAAAATAAGCGCTTTTAAAAAATATGAGTTACCATGTACATATAAACAACATCCATCAAATTACAAATTAAATTTGGTAATGAGTTAACATTTTTTTATTAATATTTAATATAAAATGAAGTAGAACCTAGTGAATGGTAAAGTAATGTGTTGTTACATCAGATTTTTTTTATTGATCCACGTTTCGAAGATATATTTTTTCTCATCTGTGGACCCAAACGTCAGATGAACAGAACAAAAAGTTCTTGTTCTGAAAAAAAAGAAACAAAATTATAAAAAGGCTTTTTAAGAAGTTATGAACCGTTCCCGTTCAACTCCGGTTTTTGGCTGTTGACTAGCTGACAACTACATATTTTTTTTAAATGCTTGATGGAAATTTCTTGTTCACGATTTTGTGAATTTTGGTTCCTTCTTCCACAAATTTAACCTTGTTTCGACCGAGTCTGACTTGAAAAAATCAGGGGCTGTTCTCGGACGTCAAATTAAAAGATTTAAGCAAAAAAATAATCCATTTCCGAGTTATTTCCACAGAAAGGTACCTTAATGAATGGACTTATTAATTAACTAATTTATATTACAGATTCTGGACTAAAAAGTCATGCGACCTAACGGCCGTTTTAACCCTCTAATGTGTGATTGCCTTGGTTGTGCGGCCTAAAGGCCGCACTAAAACCTTATTTTTGAGGTTCGTTATGAATAGATAGACAGGCAAATATATATCCGATTCCAAACTAAAGTATCTAAACAAAAGAAATCGCTTTATGGGGGTTATTCCCACGTAAAAGTAAAAAATTGCTCGTTTGTGTATTACAAGAATTTTTTCTTATTAATAATGTATAACCCTTTAAATTTACCTTGCGAGCAACTAATTGGGAGGGGGGGAACTGAGCCCTCCCAAGCTCCTTTTAGAGTTGCGCCTATGCGATTGATTTTATGCTATATTTGTTGCTAACTCGAAGATCGTTACGCTTTTTACGGGTTCGAAACCTGTAGGATCTCATCTACAAGTAGGATTTTTACTCACCAAATATCTAAACTTGCTGGCCCCCAGGTGCCAGTAAAAAGTCTAAATGCTTCCCTCGACAAAAATTGGGGTTTAAAAACCGTGGTTCGGAATTCACGTTAAGCAGTGTTCCCTATGTCGTCAAAACGAACACGGGCAGGAAAAAAAGCGGAAATATATCATAGATAGTACATTATTGCACTTTTTTATCTAGTGGCGTTTTTATTACAGCAAATATAATTTTATAATAAAATTTTAAAGCAATTAAAAAATATTTAGGTCACCGTATATTATAATTTTATCGATAATGTTCTAGTTTGAATAAAACCGCGTAAAGTAGGTTGAATTTTAACGGTTAAGAGTCCTCTAGCGAAATGCGACTAAAGTGTTGATCAAGTTGACAACAAAAGACATTTACCGCAAAAATCGCGATTTGTGTGACGAAAATCCATGAAACAGCCGCGCTTTTTGAGCAGCGCGTATGCGAAGTTACTAAAATAACAATTATTGCATTTGGTTAGTGTGAATTATGAAGAGACGAAATGTTGATATCAGCAAAATGAGAAGACCTCTGAAACGAAACAAAATAACAGAAGGATTTTACGGAAGGTATGTTTCCGGGTTAGACTGTGAAGAAGCTTTCAAAACTTTGCAGGAATTGTCACAGTCTTAACATAATTAACCCATATGTCTTTCAAAATGGCTGTTTTCCCTACATTTTCGGAAAACTTTAAATTTTCTCTTGGGTATGTTGTTGGGAAATTATAGTTGTTACTCGGTGAGATTACATTTTATTCATTTAATTTAGATCAATATATGTGACAGCTGTCAGTGTGTTGTTGAGGTTAGGCAGCTTTTAACCTGTCAAATATTAACAAATTTGGATTTTTAAATAATATTTATTGCTAATAAATATATTTAAATCGCAAATTTTATTAAAAAAACCCGTTTCCACAATCATTTTAGCTACATGACACTTAACTTGACAACTTTTACACTTTGTTTTCATTCCTCTTTTCTTGGCAATTTACAATGAATTATTGATAATTTAATTTGATATTTTTGTGTTTACCTTGTTTTTTAATTATTTAAATTGCAGTTTTTATTTATATTTCACTTTACAAGTGTCATACAACGATATGTGATGCAGACTTATAATCGAGTTGGCTCGATACCCTTGTACTTTTAAATAAATCCAAATTTGAACTTTCATAATGTGAACCTCGTAAAATGCCATAATTTTTTAACGAAAGAAGGCAGCTGTATGCATAACAGATTAGCATTTACTTAAAGGTTAAACATTTGTGGATTAAAATTGTAGGTAGTTTTAATTAAGGAATTAAAAACTAATGCTCATTTTAACAATATAATTACTTTTGCAATTTAATTATACTAATTTCTATTACCTACAACATTTATTTCGTTAATCTTCAGATTTTTGATGTTTTATATCGGATTATTGTTTTCGTATAAGAAAATTTTATTCTAACGATATAAACATTAAAATGCCATATAATAATTTTACGAGGTAGTTTTCTTATCTTTCTGTTTTCAAATTAGCGTATTTGTTGTTAGTATTTTTGTTTAGCTAAATAGGTAAACGATTAAGCAATAAACAAGTTTGTGACAATTGATGTTAATAAGTTGTAGGTTATTTAAATTTTAAAGTATTTATTACGTTAAGTAAAATAAATAAAAGTTGGGTGAAACGTTAACTAAAATTAAGGCAATTACTTGTGTGACGTACAATGGAGAAATTACCAAAAATAATAAAGTTGTTGCTTAACATTTGAGAAAACATCGGTATTCTAATTCGATAATTTGAACTATTTTTTGTTTACCTAATTCTCCAGTTAAACTCATTGGTATACTATAGGCTAATCAATAAACTTTATTTCCTGAAATTTAAATTAAAAAAAGAAAAGGATTGCTAGTATCCAGAAGCGAGGCCGAAGGCTGAGTCTTGTCTAAAAGGCTGGTTTAGAGGGACTACAAGGTCTAAAATTATTATTGATTTCTGAAGATTAAAACAATTGGAGCAAATATACTACCAGTAGAATAAAAAAAAATTTAATTGTTTAACTTTGTATTACAATTTTGTACTAGATATCGTTGAAAGCTAATAATATCTACAAAAAAAAAAGAGTTTTTGTTGTTGATATAATTTGGAATTATTTCAACCAAAAGGAAACAAATATTGTGCATTGTAGGTAAATAAAAGTTTTAAATAGCTATCAAAATAATAATATTTTTTGTTTGTAAATGAAATGTTTTCATAGAAATATAAACTTTGTGATAAGTCAATTTTATTTTTTTATATTAATTTATACTTTTATCACTTTTTTTTTAAAAAAAATTAATATAATTTATTTATCTACAAGTACTCAAATCCTTTCAAAATATTTACAATAGTGGAAATTATCCAGTTGGTGCTCTTAATTTAACTTAAAAGATCGGGAGGTTGTATAAATTGACATTTGTTGTATCACCATTGTGGTATTTAAAAACTTTGCTATTCTTAAAGTGCATTTTTGATTGAGGATGAAGAATTCCATGGGAATGTATCTTACACTTAACCATTTTCATAAAAATTTTATTGTCCAGTACTTGATGCTATTCAATGAATTTTATTATCCAACTGTTTGAATAATAATAAATTTTATAATCATGAAGTTTGAAACACGCACAGTGAACTTTTATTCCTATGCACAGAAAAAAGACTACAAATATTTATTTAAAAGAATCCTTCCTTAATCACTGTTTCCTTATTATTACATTTAACATTTTGGAATATTAGTTTTTTAATTTGTAGCCAAGCATAATTTTTCTTCTTTCCTTCATAGCTGCTCATCCACTTCTAATAAAATACTCATTTTTTCTTTTCACCAATTCAATTTCGTTTTATTTAAATCAAAATTACTGGCATTATATCAGGACCCACATTCAGCAAGTTACATCGCCCTGTCGTAAGTGCCTTTCCTCCGCTCCAATGTCATTATCATATTCACCACAATTATTTTATTTCTATTGGGGGCCGTCCATTAATTACGTAAGGATGATTTTTGTAATTTTGGACCCCCCCCCCACGTAAGGGTACGTAAGATTGTGGCAACCCCCCTACACACATCTTACGTAAGGATTATTTAAAAGAAAATTAATTTTAACCCCCCCCCCTCTCCGCCCCTTATATTTATAAAATATGAATAATAATATATTACATAGTACATAGTAGATAATAATTATTACAAAAATTTAAATTAAATTTTTATAGGACATGAAAAACCGTTCGTAAAGATCGCCAAAGTTTGATGCCATTTTCTAAAATTCACACTATTATGCCACTATGTTTAATGATTTTTGAGTACACTAGATCCTCCATGTACGCGAGGGTTCCGTTCGCCAAAAACCTCGCGTACATCGAATTCGCGCAAATGGAACCAAAGAAACAATAGAAAAAAGGGGGTTAGGTTCCAAAATTTATTTAAGACTAAAAACAAAAGTTTAAAACTAAGGTTTATTTACGAAATAGGTAAAATATAATGCATACAAAAACTAAAATATAGTACCTAATTGATAAAAAAATTAAATATAATGCATAAAAAAAACTATAAATCGTTGACACCGTATTTGTATCATTCAAGTGCTACGTTTCAGCGCCTGTGAACGGAGTAGAAATTACTTTGTATATACAGTCGACTCTCGATAAATTGAAACTCAAGGGACCAGAGAAGGACCAGAGAAAAATTTCAAATTACCATTAATTATTATTACCAAATTATCGAGAGATTCAAATTAACGAGTGTTCAAATTATCGAGAGTCGACTGTACATACATCTCTATTTATTATGTAAACAAGTGTCAATGAATATCTTTAGCTTCGACGTAAGATTTATATATACACCCATACCTCGAAATTTGTTTATGCTATTTGGATAATACATAATTATTTTAATAATACGCGAAAACTTAATTCGCGTTAAAGGGAATTTTGCTTCGCGTACAAAAAATTCAGGTATCAAAATCTAATTCGCGTTATTCTGAATTCGCGTACATCGAACTCGCGTACATGGAGGGTCTAGTGTTCTATATTTCAATATATAGTATTTCCATTATACCTGGATATAATTACCAAAATAAATTCATTCAAATTTAAAATTTTACAATTAAATAAAACATTGCTCCTCCTTTATCAAATACAAATTGTGGGGTAAAAAACACAGTAATATACCTAGTGTAATCCTCCTATAATAGACGAATTCGTTCATTATAGACGAATTTCTATGATAAGCCAGTTTTTAGACGGATTATACTATATTGCGACATTTTAGTAATTCTAAACTTGTAATTAGTTTTTGGGCTTTTTGGTTATGTTCCAAAGCAGAACAAGCTTTACTTTTTAGGCTTCTATATTCTATACAAAGTATAGCAAGGAGCCTTATGATCTGGCTCCGTGTCCGTCCGTCCGTCCGCATAATTCAACCGTACATATCATCGTATGTATAATAAAATTAAAATTTGTTTTAAATTTAAAATGGACTTTCTAGTTTTTACTTTGATGTGAAAAAATAATTTTTTATTTATTTTAACCATATTAGCAGTGGTACATTACAGAGAAGTAAAGTTTCGAATGGAATGGAAAAGTTTGATTGTTATTAAATACTAGCTGGAACAGTCGGCCGCCTTCAGCCATCTAGACCGTGTCGGATGTGGCTGTTCGGCGTTCGGCCTCGGGGAAATCGTAACCATACGTGTAGACCGTGGTTGTTCGGCCTTCGGCCTCACTCCAAGGTTCTAAAGTAGCCTATGTTTTTCGTAGCGTTGTAAATAACTTTTACACCAAATTTGGTTAAGATTGGTCAAATAGAAACGTAAAGCACGTGCACGCGTATTTGCATTGTCCATCGGTTGACAGCTTGACAGCATTCATTATTGTTTTTTAAGTTGATTTTGAGTAGCCTCAAGTACTCAAAATCGACTTTCCTTTCCTTTGCGAATTTTTGCACTATTTCAATACAAAAACATGCGCAGGGACCTACATAATAACTGTGCCAAATTTGGTTCCAAACGGTCTAGGAGTCTATAGGGAACATACATACATCCATTTTTATATATACAGATATAGTAAATGATAATTACCAACCGCAAAAAATTTAATTAGGGCAGATTATCTGGATCCTTCTATATCTTCTCTATGCCGGTTTCCCATTATATAGTAGACTAGCTGGCACTAGCCATCTAGACCCAGAATATATCCGAGAAGGCCATAGTTGTTCGGCCTTCGGCCTCACAGGGGGAGGACCATAATAGATCCGTGAAGGCCGTAGTTGTTCTGCCTTCGGCCTCACAGGGGGAGGACCATAATAGATCCGTGAAGGCCATAGTTGTTTGGCCTTCGGCCTCACAGGGGAGGACCATAATAGATCCGTGAAGGCTATAGTTGTTCGGCCTTCGGCCTCACAGGGCAAACCATAATAGATCCGTGAAGGCCATAGTTGTTCGGCCTCACAGGGCGGACCATCATAGATCCGTGAAGGCCATAGTTGTTCGGCCGTCGGCCTCACATGGCGGACCATAATAGATACGTGAAGGCCATAGCTGTTCGGCCTTCGGCCTCACAGGGCGGACCATAATAGATCCGTGAAGGCCATAGTTGTTCGGCTTTCGGCCTCACAGGGGGAGGACCATAATAGATCCGTGAAGGCCATAGTTGTTCGGCCGTCGGCCTCACAGGGCGGACCATAATAGATCCGTGAAGGCCGTAGTTGTTCGGCCTCACAGGGGGAGGACCATAATAGATCCGTGAAGGATATAGTTGTTCGGCCTCACAGGGCGAACCATAATAGATCCGTGAAGGCCATAGTTGTTCGGCCGTCGGCCTCACATGGCGGACCATAATAGATCCGTGAGGGCCATAGTTGTTCGGCCTCACAGGGCGGACCATAATAGATCCGTGAAGGCCATAGTTGTTCGGCCTCACAGGGCGGACCATAATAGATCCGTGAAGTTGCTATGCTATTTTGCGCATGACCATGCCATTGTTCAACGTTTGTGTTGACATAACACAGAGCATAGCGTAGCACAGCACAGGCTATGTGGCGAGCCCTTAACAACTTCTTTTTATACCAGAAAGGTAGCTGTATAGAAGCCTAGGATCTGCCGCAAAAAGCGAGATCCACCTTGTTTTTTTTCTCTAACGGGTATTGAGTATAAGAACTTAGTCGCGTTTACAAATTATGCACATTTTCGCCTTTGCTTCACTAGATACAATTTTGTTTATTTTTGGAAGAAGTTCATACAGGGTGATCCAAAGGTTAAGTGTATTAGAATCTCGTTAATCCGTTCATGCGCGTCAGTGTCTGATGGAAAAATCCGATTTCCTTAATAAAAATATATTCAAGAATTTATTTGTAAATTTTTTAAATACTACTACTTAAAAATAAATGAAAACAGTATTTGATTTAATGGCAGTTCTGAAGCTGTCTTGCCCTAGGACTGTGCGCCGTGTACCTTTAGCAAAAATGTACAAATAAACTTGAAAAATTACCTAGTAGCTAATTAAACGAATCAAAATTATTTTTTTAACCAAAGATTTCAGCAGTGCTTATTGCTATCTTCATATCATTAATT
This sequence comes from Podabrus alpinus, assembly GCA_932274525.1. Lineage (NCBI taxonomy): Eukaryota > Metazoa > Arthropoda > Insecta > Coleoptera > Cantharidae > Podabrus > Podabrus alpinus. The sequence goes on along the minus strand of OW026454.1, from coordinate 15,332,845 downwards.
AGGTAATTTTTAAACTTCAATTTAATATTAATTCTCAATAGTTAAAAAAATCACATATTTAGCAAAAATGTGCACCGTGTATTTTCTGCAGTTAGACACAAACTTCTGCTGTTTCCCATATCTAATCTGAATTACACAGTTTTCAAGATATCGTGACGACTGAGTGAATTTTGCGGATTTAGTCGTTTCGGCAAAAATGGCAATTTTAAATATATTTTGAAAGTTTGAGGTTCGGACGATAACCTGATATGCGTAAAAAAATTTAAGTCAATCTACTCTGTAGTTTATTTGGAAAATGTGTACCCAACTTAAAAAATACTGTTTCGAGAAAAACGTGTTTAAAGTTTCTCATGCAGTTAGGAGGTGTATAGCATAATTATGGGGAATTTTTTATAGCTCGGGCAATTTGATGAATTTAGCCTTAATATTTTTTGCACACATATTCAAAACCTCAAACTTGATGAATGTGAAAAAAAAATTACAATTTGTTTGATCGACGACACTAGAAGATCCAACGCCTTTTCCATAAATATTGCATTATTTTATTTAACGTTTCACCACACACTAGATCATAGCTTGTGTATAAAGTAAATCCTGCATTTTAATAATTATGTCATGCTTTATTTTGAAAAATTGCAACCTTTTCTCATGTGCATGAAAAATTGAAATTCTTAAAAGTGCATCAGCCCGGGTAGCTCAGGGTTCAAGTCCCTGCCCAGGCGTTTTTTTGTAAATTTTGTTAGAAGTAAGCTGATGTAGTTGACAATAAATGTGTATTCTAGCTGCCGTACTTAAAAATTATTGTAGTTGAGTATTTATTGCGTTGTTAATCTTGAAAGTTACAAAATGCAAACCATCGTAACCTTGAAGATGAACCAATAAAATTCGAAACGTCGTTCAACACAATATTGCAATAATAGTTTTTCTAGTTTATGATGTTGATACTGTTAGGCAAAAGTCGTTAAAATAAATTAATATATTTTTTGTTTCAGCACCTTGTTGTACCTGAAATTTTTCATTTTATGGGCCTTTGTGATTTTGGCTGACTTTATTTTGGAATTTCGTTTCGAATTCTTGTGGCCATTTTACTTACTTTTACGTTCGGTGTACGATTCGTTTAAATACCAGGGTGTGGTCTTTTCAGTGTTTTTTGTGTGTATTGCATTAACATCTGACATGCTGTGCTATTTTTTTATACCTGTTCACTGGTTATTTTTTGTTGCCAGTACATACGTATGGGTTCAATACGTATGGTATACGGATAAAGGTATCTGTACGCCTACGATTTTTTTGTGGATCCTGTTTATATATTTGGAAGCAGCAATACGGTTGCGGGACGTGAAACACATGCCGGGTCATTTAGATCTGTGTCGGCCTTTTGCGGCACATTGTATTGGATATCCGGTGGTTACGTTGGGCTTCGGTTTTAAATCGTACATTGGATATAGAATGCGACAAAGAAAGCAACGTGACGTCGCGAAAGAGAATGAGTTCTACCAACAGTTGCTTCAACAAGCGTTACCGCCACTCGACGCGAGTGTCAACAATTTACAGAGCGATTCTAGCTCGTCCATTGCTATTGTACCTGCCACACAATCTCAAAATAATACAAAACTTCATAATACAAATAATAGACAATCTCACGAAAAGAATGGCCATATACTCAACGGTAACATATCGAATGGCATTAATCATCATCATAGTCAAAAACCACAAAGAAAACCATTAGATAAGAGTAAAGAACACGTGGATAATGACCATAATAAACATACGGAGAAACATAATACTGTAGAAAGTAATAAACAAAAAAATAATCATATACTTCTAAACGGATCTCCGACGGGTCCGGGAGTGGAAGAAACGGTAGCTCCGGAGCCCGAAACGCGACCTTCTAGACGAAGAGAGAAGAAGGAACAAGATAAGGAAAAGGAAGCTGCCGAATATTTACAAAGGGTCGAAATCGATGTCAAACGATTAAAAACTGAATTACAAAATAGTCGACAAAGTGAACAAGACTTAAGACTACAAGTTGCTCATTTAACAACAAGTGAAAAAGTTTCTAAAAGCGAAATTTCATCCCTACAAAGAGAAGTTGAAGATTTACAAAATCGGTTACAAAGTTCTAACAGTGCTCGCGCTTCCGATAAACAAGCCATCAGTGCGTTGGAACGAAGAGTAGCCGAAGAGAGGCGTTTAAGGTCAAACAGTGACGCACAGCTTGCGCAAGAGCGAAAAAGTAGAAAACAAGAAGAAGCTCGAGCTGCTCAGGTGAGATTTTTTTTTATTAAATTTATAATTTCATGTTAGTTTTATGTGAATAATTTTCTTGGCGTATTCAACAATCGCCGTAAGGAAAAGTCAATTGTAATGCGAGTAGGGTCTTCATAATATGTCCCATGGGACTGTGACGATCCCTAATAGAGATTACTCTATAATATTATGGTAATTCGATTACCGTAGACGATTGTCAAGTATTGTGTGGCATACAACGTGAAAACTTTTGTTTAAAAATTTTCTTGACACTAAACATGTTAACAATATGTACTTAGACTAGTTATTTTTAAGCTGCATTGGTGTACTCTTATTCTACATAATTTAATGTCAGACCGATTATTTAAAAGACCTCAAATTTGAAAGGTACCAAAAATGCATCATAAAGAACAATATCAAATAAAGCACGATCACAAATTTAGAAATAGCCTCAAATGGCAACTAGGCATTGGACAACGTCGGCAGACGTTTTAAAATAGTACAGTGCAACTTCGACAATCCGGACACATATAGTTTTAGGGTCGGTCGGATTAACGAGTTGTCCGGACTATAGTAGGTGAAAATATTGAAATAATCTAAGTGAATTAAATTGTATGTACATAGGTACATGCATTGTACTATGATTTATTAAAAAACAATAAATTATTATATTTGATTAAAAAAAATTATATTAAGAAAATGGTTTATTACATTATTCTGGTTCAAATGTTACCGGGTCCATTATAGGTATTCGAAATAAATTGTTTTATCTTCTCCTTATTTTTTTTAATGTCGCAAATCGTTGATTTAGGAACATGGAATTTTTCGGCAACCTGCCTAATAGTTTTTCCCTCATCAAGACTTTGTAAAATATCACACTTTTCCTTTAAGGTCAGTGTTTTATGTTTGCGTTTATTATTTAAAAACATGGCACTTGGAATGGAATTAGACAAACACGCTTGCGAAAGAATGAACCGAAACTGAAGTAATGATAGTGCAAAATGTAAATCAAAGTATGAATAACAAAACATGCTAGTAAAAAACGGGAAACCCCCGAATTTTAATATTTATTCTTGCATAAAAAAAATTTGTCCGGATTGTAGAGGTAAAAATTTTAAATTGTCCGAAATGTAGAAGCGTCCGAATTATTGGAGTGACCGGACTGGCGCATGTCCGGACTGTCGAAGTTGTACTGTAATTTGAATAATAGTCATTAGGTACTTTTGTGTGTAAATAAATCAGAAATAAGATTTATTTTTAATAAACCCTTTAGTTTGGCATCGAACAAGAGCCTCTAAGTTTTTGATATCGGGTTCGGACCAGAATAGTGGTAAATTTTCCAAGAAGGTCGAAAAATCAGAAAGTCATAAATTAGCCGTATTTTATGCGTTCAATGTTCAAAATAGGTATAAAAAATTAAGCTAATAAGTAAAATTGTAAGCAAATCGTCGGCTGAGCATTGGATTGTACCATGTCCTTTTTTCTTTTTTTTTTAGATTATTATTTCTTCTACTCGTTTTTAATATTGAAATGTACTATCTGCCAATTTTATATTAAAGTATTTTGTCATAAAGTTCAAACAAACTTGAGAAATCTGCAAAAAACTGATTTTTGTCCGTTTCTGCCTATGCTTAATTAATTTTTAGTAACCGAACCCATGCTCATCCCATGATAAAATTTGGTACCCATGCTCAGCACATTTGTACAAAAAACTGTAAAAAAATTAACCAAAGAAAAGACCCCTTTAGAAATAGGGGTTGAAATAGGGTTAATATTAAAAAATTAATCCAGTTAGGGGTTGAAAATATAAAATATGGTTAAATATTTGAACAGAATGTTCGTTTACCTTTAAGCTCGCCTTAAAGCTCGTCTTAAGCTCGTCTTACATCAGGACATTTCTGGCGTCATTTCTTGCGCCATTTCTTGAGCAATATAAATTGCCTAGTTGAAAACAGCAAATGTCTTGGAAAATGTCCTGGCTCGGATTGTAGGCAATATATTTAGCGCGTGCTCTATTCTTGAACAATTTGCCTGTGAGCGTGCGCAGTACAGATTGAATGCGCAGGTAGTAAGGTAGTAATTGTCAAATGCAGGGCTAGGAATGAGTTACTTTTATTACTAAAAGTTACTTTTTTTTAAATAATCGCAAATGTTTTTGTTTTTCACTGAAATTAAAAAATCAAATTTGAAAACTTAATTAACCATTTGAAAATTTGAATTTTTATTTAATTTTTTTTTGTTTTTGTAATTTTTTTAATACTATTATGTTTGCTGCAATCACATTTTCTGCAATTAAATCGCTTTCTTTATCCATTTCAATTTTTATGTGTAGCACAGTTTTCACAATTTACATCAACACTAAATTATCGTTCGTTTAATCTTACTGCGCACGCTCGCAGGCAAATTGCGTTGAAAATTGCCTCAAAATAGAACACGTTCTATATATTTGGCCTACAAAATGTTTCACGTAAGTTGCTAAAATTACCTACTGCGCAAAATCAGCGCAAGAAATGGCGCAAGAAATGGCGTCAGAAATGACGCCAGAAATGTCTCAGGAAATGACGCCAGAAATGTCCTGATGTAAAGCCCGTCTTACATCAGGTCATTTCTGGCGTCATTTCTTGCGCCATTTCTTGAGCCAAATAAATTGCCTAGTTTAAAACAGCAAATGTCTTGGAAAATGTCCTGCCTCGGATTGTAGGCAATATATTTGGCGCGTGCTCTATTCTTGAACAATTTGCCTGTGAGCGTGCGCAGTACAGATTGAATGCGCAGGTAGTAAGGTAGTAATTGTCAAATGCAGGGCTAGGAATGAGTTACTTTTCTTACTACAAGTTACTTTTTTTTAAATAATCGCAAATGTTTTTGTTTTTCACTGAAATTAAAAAATCAAATTTGAAAACTTAATTAACCATTTGAAAATTTGAATTTTTATTTAATTTTTTTTTGTTTTTGTAATTTTTTTAATACTATTATGTTTGCTGCAATCACATTTTCTGCAATTAAATCGCTTTCTATATCCATTTCAATTTTTATGTGTAGCACAATTTTTCACAATTTATCGTTCGTTTAATTTTACTGCGCACGCTCGCAGGCAAATTGCGTTGAAAATTGCCTCAAAATAGAACAGGTTCTATATATTTGGCCTACAAAATGTTTCAGATAATTTGCTAAAATTACCTACTGCGCAAAGTCTGCGCCAGAAATGGCGCATGAAATGGCCTGATATAATACAGGCTTTATTTTTCAAGCAAGAAATGGCGTCATTTTTGACGCCAGAAATGAAGTCCGTCTTACATCACGTCATTTCTGGCGTCATTTCTTGCGCCATTTCCTGAGACATTTCTGGCGTCATTTCTGGCGTCAAAAATGACGCCATTTCTTGCTTGAAAAATAAAGCCTGTATTATATCAGGCCATTTCATGCGCCATTTCTGGCGCAGACTTTGCGCAGTAGGTAATTTTAGCAAATTATCTGAAACATTTTGTAGGTCAAATATATAGAACCTGTTCTATTTTGAGGCAATTTTCAACGCAATTTGCCTGCGAGCGTGCGCAGTAAAATTAAACGAACGATAAATTGTGAAAAATTGTGCTACACATAAAAATTGAAATTGATAAAGAAAGCGATTTAATTGCAGAAAATGTGATTGCAGCAAACATAATAAATAGTATTAAAAAAATTACAAAAACACAAAAAAATTTTTTTTAAAATTCAAATTTTCACATGGTTATTAAATTTTCAAATTTGATTTTTTAATTTCAGTGAAAAACAAAAACATTTGCGATTATTTAAAAAAAAAAGTAACTTTAAATAATATAAAGCTCAGTTTGACACTCACTCACTCACTGACTGACTGATTCATAATTTAGTGCGTATAGCTACGGGACAAGTAGAGGGTTGAAATTTTGCATACCCACGTGGTTTTGCGAGGATTGAACGGGAAAATTGTCCGTTTTTAGATCGGACGCCGAGGAGGGGGTCAAATGGCGGTTCAAAGTGGTTTCGAAATTTCAAAATTCAAGATGGAGAGTTGAAATTTTTCAGGCAGCTCCGGGAGGCGGCAGAGGGGCTCAAACAATTTTTTTTAAATTTTTTTTTCTCGCCGCCTTCGAAACGCCCCCCAACGATTTTTCGCTTTTTTTTAAAACTCCTTCCAGAGTTTTTGTCCGATCGACTTCAAATTTGGAAGAGGAGTGGGGGAAACGTATACGAACAATCGGTAGGTCTCGGTTTTTTCAATTTTTGGCCCGTTTCCGTTTTAGTGGGGGACATTTTTTTTTTCGTTTTTTACACGTGGCTCCCTTATTTTCAGGTTAAAGTTTCGATTTTTTGGTATCATTCGCTTCCTCTCGAATTTAGATTTGCATTTCTGCAAAAAAAACCGTAGGTCGTAGATCTTTTTCGGGCGCTGAGCGCGCCGCTAACTTTAATTACATTTCCGCCCACTTTTATGGACCTACCTTTGGCGCTGTCGATCGGATCGCAAAAAATTATGCACCGTCGCCGAGTCGACTACATTACGAAGAACTTTCTTACCAAAGTTTTTTCCCAAAGATAAATCGATTAGGAATTATCGCGATATACAAATTAAAAACGGCAAATTTTACGGCTTTGTTTACATTTGATATTTTTTTGACATTGTTTCCATATGTAATCGTAAATCGAGTGCTTATGCTAATAAATTCTATATTTTTAGTTACATTCTTACAGTTATCAGTTAATAACGTTTAATTTTATTACGTTTATAAGTATTACATAATTAAATAATAATTGAATAAAAAAAAGTTTCGTTTTTAAAATTAATTAAAATATCGACTTTTGAAAAGAAGGGAAATGTAAATTCATGTACGCGGTCGAACCGGTTGGCTCCCACGTACCTCGATCGCTCGCCTTCCCTTGAAATCGAGTGAAATTTTTTCTCTCCGATTTGAATTTTTCTTTGAAATTCGGATAGATGGGGGTGTGATTAGTGGATATTAGTAATAAATATAATCAAAAAAATGGAAAATAACCCGTGTATTGCCAAAAAAGTGAAAAAAATAAATTTGTTTTGCCTTCGGCCGACCCGTGTTGCACATTATTCATATTCAATTGACATTTTCGATTTTATTTTTGACAGTAGTTGTTAATATGGCAACAATTAATTAATTAATTACGTTTAATCAGGTTTATTGTCTAATAATTATACAAGTTTTTATTTTAAATTTTTCAATGTTTTGTGCCGTTTACGTCAGAGGGCTGGAGGGGTTAAATATTTAATTTCTTTAGCGTTCGACTCCCTTTTTGGTAGTAAAGTTTAGATATTTTGGTCTCATCGGGATCATATATGGAGGCAGCAGGCCGACCCGTGTTCCTAAAAGCAAGTGTGAGGCCGTAGGCCGACCCGTATCCATAAAGGCAAGCGGGAGGCCGAAGGCCGACCCTCTTATGCTTATATATAAGTCGGAGGCCGAAGGCCGACCCGTGTCTTTAAAAACAGGGGGGGAGGCCGAAGGCCGACTCGTGTTCGTTTCATCGTTGTCGAGAAGCCAAAGCCGGACCAAACAAACCAAAGACCTGCATGTACTTTGAAGTGATTTCACGTGACCTTGAAAATTATTTTTAAGGCCGAAATTTGTCGCCAAATCGAATTTTGAGTTTGTACCGCGGATATGCAATGGGATGTCGGATCTGCAATATTCGAAAGTAAATCGGAGGCCGAAGGCCGACCCGTAACAGGAATAACAAGCGGGAGGCCGAAGGCCGACTCGGGTTCGCTTCACCATTGAGACGCCAAATCCGGACCAAAGAAACCCGGCATCTCAAGTACAAACCAACACTCGACCATGGAATCCTTAAAAGTTCCAAAAACCGGTCGGTAAGCCCATAAACAATCGGGAGGCCGACAGCGAGGCCACAGGCCTCGCGCCTCGCAGAGCTAGCCACGAAAATCGGCCGAAAGGCCGATTTTCAAGTGGCTAGTTTAGTAATAAAGGTAACTCATTCCTAGCCGTGCATTTGACAATTACCACCTGCCACAGAATCTACCTGCGCATTCAATCTGTACTGCGGCCGCTCACAGGCAAATTGTTCAAAAATAGAGCACGTGTCAGGACAATTTCCAAGACATTTGCTGTTTTAAACTAGGCAATTTATTTGGCTCAAGAAATGGCGCCAGAAATAACCTGATGTAAGACAGGCTTTAAACTAGGCAATTTATTTGGCTCAAGAAATGGCGCAAGAAATGACGCCAGAAATGACCTGATGTAAGACGGGCTTTACTGATGGTGTAGTACCAAATATTATAAAAAAATTAATTTTACTTTTTTCTGTCCATTTTAATTATTTTAATAAATAAAATCATTTTTAAAAAAATAACTGATACTGTTTATTTATCTGATAACACTACAAATAATAAATTGTATAGGTAATATTGAAATCTACGACATATTTAAAAAAATTAGTTCGAAACTTCAATTGCGATTTTCTCATAATTAGCTTTTTAGGACTTGGAACAAACCAATACTCGACCGACGAAATGCTAAGAAAGCTTTCCTGCTACTTGTTACCATTTTCAGTGCAAATTGGATATACTAACTTCAAGTATAGAGAATAAAATTCTAAGTAAAACTAAAAAGAGTAGAATGTTGTAACTACAATAGTTTTGGAGATATAAATTTCTAAAAAAAATCCAAATTTTCATTAAATCTTTGCTAAAAATTATTAAATTTCATTTTTTGGAAATAGCTTTTTTTTCTGTGAATCCTATGAAAAAAGTAATTCTATGTAATCGACATAATTTTACCCAAAAAAAAATTGTTTTGTTCTTCCGAACTTTTCTCCAAAACTACCAAGAGCAAATTATGAAAAACTGACAACCTAAAAAAATCCTTTTAAAATAGTGTAAAAAATGAAGAACTTTGAAAGCGCCGAGCTAAAGTTTTGTTAGGGTTAGAAAGTTGTTCTTCGCGGAGTTTTACAAAGAATTTAATATAGGTACTTTCATTTATCTGGTGGCCATTTTTGTTTCAAATGGACGTGTAAAAAAGTCTAAAAGCTGAAAATACTACGTTATTTTAAGCAAACATCAAAAAAGAAGCGGTCTGAGCTTAATGTCAAAAACTTTCGACACTCGGCTCCTTTATGATGCAAAACTAAAGGGTTAAGCAAAAAATACAAATCAGAGTTATTTTGACACATATCCCTTTTTTGCTATGTAGCGACGTAATAAATTATAGATCAAAAAAATTAAATAATGAGTAGTAAGAATAGCAAATGAATGAATTGAAGAAAAGGAGTATGAAAAAATTGTAAAAATAGAAAAAAGAGAAATTAAATACAGGATGATCTCAAAAACTCGAAGATGTTTGAGTTGGCGCCTGAATTGTAATTCAGATTTGCGGGTTTATCTCGAATATAAAATAGTTAATGTATACATTTTGTTGATTTGTTTGAATTGCTGAACTGAACTTCTCCAAGTTAAACAGCATTACAATTTTTTTTAAGTTCATTCTGTTTTTTATTTTTTCTTTATATCAAGTTTATATAAGTTATTACTTTGGGTCTGCATTTGATAATTATTTGTTATTAATTCATCATTCTTTTCTTTCCGGTATTTATTTCTTTTAAGATTTTCTTCTGTCTTTCTAGTTTATGTTTTTTTGTTTATTCGTTCTTGCTTAAATTGTTTTGTTGTTTTCTTTTCATTTACTTTTAGTAGGAGATTTTTTTACATTAGCAATTTTATTTTCATTTTATTATGCGTTTGAAACTTTTTTTATTAAATAAATCAATGCAGCAACAATGAATTATACTGGTCAGCAGTGTCGATGTCGGCTTACAACCGCCCTTACCAGTTTACACCCAACTAAAACTCTTCCGACATTCAACCTCGCTGTCTCAGCTTCAGTCTGCTACTGGATAATAATTTTTTTCTTACGCCTCTATTGCATAATGCTTTCGCTTAAATGCAAATTTTAGTGTTTTTAATTTTTTAATAAGCTAAAAAAATAATCAAAAATTAATTCATGCAATATGAATATGCAAATTTTATAAACATTTTTAATGTCGTTAAATTACGTTGGTGCAATTGGCCCTAAAAATTATAAAAATATACAAGTGCCATTGAATAGTACCAAATTATTCGGATTTTTTCGCATTCTTCACATTTAATTCCGTTCCTTTATTATAATTTATTATAAATATGGTTCTTAGAAAATCTGAAGACAAAATATTAGTATCCATATAGTCCGAACCACGAAAGAAGAGCTCCACGTGATTATTTTATGAACTTAGAAACGACATGACATTATATTTTCCTTATATTATCGTTTAACGTAAGAGGGACAAAGATGCAAAATAAAAAGTTGTCTGATCTTCAGCTATTTATGACGAATTATTGACGTCACAGAGCTCTTCTTCGTGGTTCAGATAATAACATACTATGAGCCTTCTTCTTCAGCAGCTTTTCGTCCACTTCTAAACATATTGGCCTCTCCTCTTTCCTTCCATTCATCATCCTTTCTATTTGTGCCACCTGTAACCAATTTTTTTTATAACTTTTATCTGGTATATTTATTTTATCTGTTATATACCCGTTATCTGTTTAATATCATCTGTTACTTTTCTCAGTGGTCTTCCCATACTTTTTGCAACTCTCTTGGTCTGCCATTGCACGATTCTTATGGGCTGTGAACTCGGATTTTCCATATGTACAGCCCAATGCCACTTCAGCTCCGTCACTCGTCAGACTACATCAGTCACCCCCCAGTTCTCTTTCTCTTATTGTCTTATTCTTCATTTTGTCTTTCACCAAGCATCGCACTTTGGGTCACTCGGAAGCAATTAGCAATCTTTTTGGTCATATATCTTTTTACCTGCAAATCATAGGTGATCAGCTAGAGATGAGATTTTTAGGTCGTATAAATGTTATACCAGAGAGCGTTAAAGGGTTAATTGATACACGGCCCCGTTTCTTCTTTCTTTTTCATACAGCATAACTTTCGAACGGGGCCGTGTATCAATTAACCCTTTAACGCTCTCTGGTATAACATTTATACGACCTAAAAATCTCATCTCTAGCTGATCACTAATAAAACGCGGTGTCAGTAATAAACTTTGCATTTTAAATTGATAAGTATTTTTGTGTTTTTTTTAAATGTGTCCTAGCTTTCCAACAGACGCCCAAGTTAGTCCAATTATTTGTATTGGTGACTCAGATTGATTTTAGCCATTCATTTTTTTTCTCCAGATCATCAAAAAGTAGAACAAGATTGTCAGAGAAACTTAGGTCATTTAAATTATCATTCAACCCATTAATATTTTTGCCTTTAATTTTTTCAATAAAAACATCTACCAAAGCCAAAGTAAACAATTTTGAAGAAACTGTGTTTCCTTATCGGAATCTCATCCTTTTAAAATATATTTTATGTGTTATTCTATTTAAATCAAGTTTAACAGTGTTGATGATGCTTTCTTATACCATTGTGTTTTTTTTTTATATATTTAAGTCTATTTTTGCTAAATCTCTTAAGGTTTTCTTAAAAACCTTATGTTTCAGTGAATTCAGATGCTTGATGGAAATCTATAAAGTTTAGGTGCATCGGAATATTATATTTGTTTAATCCAATGATTATTATTGATGTATGACTCAATCCCCTAAAGGGAGCCCGTGCACATCTACAACCTTCACTTGCTAGATGACTAAAGGCAGCTACAATGGTTTAAACATTTTTTTATGAGATTAGAATATGGTCCCGAGCTGCAAACTAATTTTGTCGGGCCGTAATAACCAAATTTATTTACGGAGTATTTTTATAGGTGGCTGCTCAATCGTCGCGAGGCGAATGTACAGAAACGTGTAAAGCAAGAAGAAGGGATTTAGAAAATGAAGTTTCCGAGTGTCGAAAAGCTCAACGATGGGCTGACGAACGTATCGTCACATTGGAACGTGAAAATATTGCAGTGGTAGAGCAACTACATGACACAGATATTTTAATGTCAGCTTTATCTGCTATGCAAGAAAAAAATTCACATCTGGAAAATTCACTTTCTGCAGAAACACGCATAAAATTAGATCTTTTTAGTGCCCTTGGAGAAGCTAAACGACAGCTCGAAATACGCGACAGTAAGTTTTACCATTTAAAACGATGTAGAGATAATGAAATTAATAATTTAAAATTTTTTAGATTTAAATCGAGCTCAAGATAAGGAAATAGACGAATTGAAAAGCAAAATAGCACAAGTTTTAGCAGTGATGCCAAACGACACATTTGGTACTCCTCCGACGCCTTCTAATACTATGTCACGGGTGCGACTGGCGGAAAGCCCACCTGGATCAACTCTCGACCCGAACGCCACGGCCTACACGCCAAAAGGTTCTCTCGTTACTTCCACCGAAGCTTAGTTTGGTACACCATACGTATTCCACGTGGTTAACTTAATTGTACGTTTGTTTAATTAAGCTGCTGTTTATTTCACACGCGATTCGTTTGTTTATTACTTATTAATTTATTCATTATGACCTTCAAATATTTATTGGCGTTTACAAAACGCCATTTGGTATTTAGTTTGTGAAAGAAGCATCGGCGTTCTTTTTGCGTATCTCGTCATTAGTCGCGTATCGTTAGCTTATTTAAATGTGATATTTAATTGTAAAACGGTACCTTTCTCCCGTTATTTATTTGCACAATGGTACTGATCTTGTGTTTGTCTGATGTAGACTGCTCACTAATGGCCGACGTTTGATCTCTCTAAGTGTTCTATTTTTTTGTTACGTCAGTTCATTGTTTTCTGACATTAAAAAATCGTTAACGTATTCGGTTTTTTTTCTAAACGAATTGTTTGAATGTAAGTCTTACATTTTGCATTTTTGTTATCGTTTTTATTAGTATTTTACTTTAAGAACTTGCAATTATTTAAAAAGAATGATTTATTATTTTTAAATTACATAATTAATAGGTGAAATACAAAAATTGTTGCCATCGTAATAAATATCTTTTCTTTTTGTTCTACGAGAATGCTTTGTTTTGCCAAATTTAAATTGGTTTATTTTTTAACCGAGTCCTAGTCTTGTACTTAATATTAAGAATGTTTTTTTTTAGTTTTCAATAATTGAATTAGTAATTTTTGGTTGTTATTTCAAAACATTTTTGTAAGGTAACGATTTCTTACAAAAAAAACTCATCGGGTTTTAGATCTTTTGAAGAATGAATCGCACTAAATTAAAAATTGTACATACAAATGTAGCGTGAAAACCCTTTTCACTTTATATATTTAATACAGAAAACTCGTGGATATTTTAAGCTTTTCTTCGATCCTCATTTTTGTAAATACAGTTTGCATTAATTTGTAAAATTTATGATAACGGAGGTATAAATAGTGAACTGTGTTAATCAAAGACGAGGATGTGATAGAAAAACTTGGTGCAACTCTTTGAATCGATGATTTATTCTGATTTGCTAAATTTCTGTGATATTAATTTGTTCATTTTGTGATTTAAAATTCTCGATTTGTAAATAATTGTGATAAAATAAATTTCAAAGGTTTATTTTATTTTCCAAAATTGTAAATCACAGAAAAAAATTGTTTAACTTCACGCTTTCTGTATATTTATATTAAGGTTTGTGTGTTACGCAACAAATGGAATTCTTCAGACAAACAAAGGTGGACGTTTTTAATTTAAAGGCTTTGTAATTTGTTTGCCATATTTATTTTTTTTTACGACAAATGAATGTTTTTGTTTTACATGCATCGACGATTATTTTAAATAATTTTTTAAAATAAAATTACTTGTTTGTAGAGTTTATTTGAATTTGGGAACCAACGCTTGAGTAAATTTGTACAAAATTTACTTACTGCTTAATATTAAAATATTGTAAATTGGAATCTTTTGTACTGACAACACTGATCGACACATTTTTCTTCTCTTTTCTAAATTTTTGTTTTTAAAATGTCAATTAGTGTTGGATGGTGTCAGTACTCGAGATTTTTTGTAAGTAGGCAGTGTGTGTAACGATTGTTACGATGTGTTGACTCGTACTTGTTGGTATGGTATCTGCTCTCTATCTATGTGTTATTTCAACCATAAAGTATTGAAAAGATATCAAAACAATTAACAAAATAAAGTGATGGCTTCGTGCCAAAATACGACTTTTATTTTTTTATCAATCGACTTTATAAAACCTAAATTTGCTATTGGGAAAACATTCGACATTGTAAGTAGATATACTGTGTGCGATTGAGTTTATTATCGGAGCGGACTGGCTGAATATTTTCATAAAAACCATTTATATAAGGAAAGTTGAAGTAATTCGTTTGACACAAAATTTAGAAGAATTAAACGTTGTTATGGAGTTTTAGCCTTGAAAATGAGTGAATAAATCCCAAACATTGGATAGAACAATTTTATTGACCTCTACCAATTACGAATGGCTCACTTACGTTGCCTGTATCATGAGTGAAAATCTCCAAATTACCAACGCAAGGATGCTAGGTAAAAACTAGTCTCACGAAGAAGAGGTATGGAGCGGACACCGTCATTAAGGCGACGGTCAATTGGGCGACGACAATTGGGCGACGTCAATTAGGCGACGGTCAATTGGACACCGGTTTTTTGGGCGACGACTTATTAGGCGACCGGTCATATAGGCGACGGAATTTATTTTTTATTATTTCACAATTTATTATTAATCAATATTGCATATAATAATAATATCCTCTTTAATTATATAAAAATAGTCAGATGCAGCTCGTCTCTCGTACATGTAGCATCGATTATTTTTTGTTTTTACGCGATTTTTTGGGGGTGAAACGTAATAGTTTACTGCCCCATACCGCAACTATACTTTTTAATGCTATTTCCAGGTTCTCTCACATCCCGGTTTCATTTATCCCGGTTTTCTTGATGGGTGGCGCTTCTCGTATGTTTAGCCTAGTAACCAGAGTCAAAACCGCCCTGGAGGGGTGCAACGCGGAGCGGAGCGGCGCCCCGTAAGGGTAGGTTTTGACGATGGATTACCCTCCTTCCTCCTTATCGAATGCACACCCCAAAATTAGAAAGAAAAAAATTTTTCACTTTTTCGGCAATACACGGGTTATTTTCCATTTTTTTGATTATATTTATTACTAATATTCACTAATCACACCCCCATCTATCCGAATTTCAAAGACAAATTCAAATCGGAGCGAAAAAATTTCACTCGATTTCAAGGTACGACGGGCGAACGATGTGACATCGACCGAGGTCTGCCGCATACTCGATGCTACTTTCCCGTATTTGGCCGGTCGCCTATTGGACCGGTCGCCTAATAAGCACTAATAAGTCGTCGCCCAAAAAACCGGTGTCCAATTGACCGTCGCCTAATTGACAGTCGCCCTAATGTCGTGTACCGGGTTTAGTGAATTTTCATTTATTTTTAGCAATTTTAATGTATTTTAATCGTTTTTTCCAATGTTTAAAATTTTAAGGGGGGGTAGTGAACCCCCATATATCTGCCTTTGGACAAGCCATGTGTCTAATATGGCATACTCTGAATTTTTGTAAGTTTTCCTCAATTCCAAATGAATATAAATAAAAATACATGAACGTTTTAAATAAAACAAAGTTTATCCGTGTTTTTAAGCGTTTCAGGGTGAAGTCTCACTACCAGTGCTGGAAGGGTATATGTAAACTGCCTTCATCCGCCAGGTAGATTTTCAAAAAGCATGTAAACTGTCCTCCGAGCCAAAAGGTCAACACTTAAGCTCACCTGTAAACTGCCCTAAGAGGTTATAATGAATGAGGGGAGTTTACATGCAGGATCAAACCAAGTAATAATTTATTGTAATTACCGTTGACAACTAAGGACCGTACGCAAGATTTCTTTGCAGACGTTTTTGTTGAGCCATCCAGATTCCTGACATTTCTAATGCTTCTAACTTTTAACGTTCAACTTACGAAAAAAAATCGTTTTCTAACACTAACCTAAGCTCGACCCGGCTGATACACCTCTGAGCGGCCGATTTACCTTCCCCTCCCCAGTAGTTTTTCAC
The DNA here is from genome assembly GCA_932274525.1 of Podabrus alpinus. NCBI lineage: Eukaryota > Metazoa > Arthropoda > Insecta > Coleoptera > Cantharidae > Podabrus > Podabrus alpinus. The sequence continues at coordinate 15,316,582 of OW026454.1, read as the reverse complement.
GAATAACTCCGCGATCTTTGAGACTCAAACGAAAATAATGGAAGCTCATTCAGGTCCTAAACGATGATCTAACGTTTAACCCCAAATTTACCCGAAAATTCAATAGTGGGGGGGGGGGGAATTATGTCTACGGCCTCTCAAAAGTTTTTTTGTGAATAACTCCGCGATCTTTGAAGCTCAAACGAAAATAATGGAAGCTCAGTCAGGCTCAAACGATGTTCTAACGTTTGACAGCATATTTATAAAAAATTCGAAACTGGGGGGGGGGGCACTGACATGCAGGATCAAACCAAGAAATTGTAATTACCGTTGACAACTCAGGACTGAACGCAGAATTTCTTTGCGGACGGTGTTTTTTGAGCCATCCAAATTCATGACATTTCTGGTGCTTCAAACTTTTATCGTTCAACTTTTTTAATTGGTCGATTTAACGTTTCGCGCAGCATTGATGAAAATCGGATGGAGATTCTTCTGGTACTTCTAACGTTCCACTTGCGAAAACAACCGTTTCCTAACACTAACTTAAGCTCGACCCGGCTGATACACCTCTGATCGGCCGATTTACCCCCCCCCCCAGTAGTTTTTCGCAAATAACTCCGCGACCTTTGAGACTCAAACAAAAATAATGGAAGTTCATTCAGGCTCAAACGATGCTCTAACGTTTGATCCCAAATTCACCCGAAAATTCGAAACAAAAGTATTTTGCGAATAACTCCGCGGTCTTTGAAGCTCAAACTAAAATAATGGAAGATAATTTTTACAAAAAATTCGATACTGGGGGGGGGGGGCACTAACATGCAAGATCAAACCAAGAAATTTTAATTACCGTTGACAACTTAGGACTAACCGCAGAATTTCTTTGTGGGCGGTGTTTTTGTTGAGCCATCCAGATTCATGACATTTCTGGTGCTTCTAACTTTTAACGTTCAACTTGCGAAAAAAAATCGTTTCCTAACACTAACCTAAGCTCGACTCGACAGATGCACCTCTGAGCGGACGATTTACCTTTTCGCGCAGCAGGTAGTTTAATTTAAATTATAATGTCCCTATAACGTATCACACGTAAAGTGAACGATGAAGTTCTGAGGTGAAATTATCAATTTTGACTCGGTCACTACCCCCTCCAATCCCCCCACCTAAACCGCCCCTGTCTATTTAATAAGTCGTTCTTAAATTCTATGTAATCGTTATAATCTCCTACTTACGTGTAAGTAGGGATTATACAGTCCGAGGGCAGTTTACATGCCGATTCAAAAATAAAAAAAGGTTATTTTGGAGGGCAGTTTACATTACAGAGTAATGTTAGAGAGTAAGATTATATTCTCTTACACCTCTCTTATCTATGTTACCTCTGCTGGAACTAGGCAGGTGTACTCGCCCAGGGCGGGTTGATGCATAAATTAGTAGCGTTTTTGGTTTCCAAGATAAGAGTGCTTTGGAAAATATCAGTGTCATTTTAAAGCCATAGTCAGGGGTGGGCTGGAGCCGGCTCGCGCGAGCCGGTTGTTAAAATGTTTGAAACTCGGCGAGCCGCTTGTTAAATTACCCCTAAAACCAAAAAATAAGCCAATTTCGATGCCATTCCTTTTATTACATCTTGGATGAACCAGAATCACAGGTTAGCAACAAAAACAAGGGTAAGAAAAGGGCACAATAATGATGTTTCTGCAAATGAACAAGGCATATTGACTCTACATTAATTAATTAATTATGCATATACATAGTATAATATGTTAAATTTGGAATTTATTAGTTTTTTTGTGCAATAAATGTTTTGTTTAGTTATTTTGTGCAATAAATGTTTTGTTTTGTTATATATATTGTTGTGTCCACCGTGTTACCCCTATTATGGGCGAACATTGCAAAGGGAAACGATCGGAGATGTTTTAAATGTACTAGTTAAGTTTTTGTTAGAGTAAGTTTTTGTTAGATTAAGTTTTTGTGCTTATAAAAATAAACGCCTGATGATGACTGTGGTAGACAACACAAAAAACGGAACAAAATGTGAGATAAAATCAAAGGTGAATAAAAAAAGGAGAGTTGTTGTCAAGGAGATAAAAACGGGAGTTCGATTTAAATAAGGGATCAATATAGTCGCAAATCGCGAGTACGAATTAATAAGGCGATCAAGAAAGTCGCAAATCGAGTTCCATTTAAATAAGCGACCAATATAGTCGCAAATCGTGAGTACGAATTAATAAGGCGAGCAAGAGAGTCGCAAATCGAGTGAAAATTAATAAGGCGACCAAGAGAGTCGCAAATCGAGTGAAAATTAATAAGGTGACCAAGATTTGAAGAACGAATTTCTCCCACGGAGAAAATTGATGTGAGCACTACAATTGCAGTGGGATTGTTGCAAGTTAGAAATTTTAAAGCGAAGGCAGGACAATTTGGACCATTTGGACAATTTGGATCGTGATAAGAAGAAAGTGTATGTGCGCTATTGTGTAACAACCCGCGCATTTAGCAAAGTAAATTAATCGCGTTTTTAGCTAATTAATTTAAATACCGATCTACAAAATACGGTTTATGTATTTTTCATGACCGACATAGATAATTGTAATTGAGATAATTAAATAGAGTTAATTTAAGAATACTCTATTTAATTTAATGAATAGAAATAACTATGTAAGATTTTAATTTTTAAATATCGATGCATGGATTTATAAGCAGGAAACGATTTGTCAATACGTTAAGGGGCTCAAAGAGGAGCCGATGGCTACAGATGCACTGCCGGCTACGATAGTCAAAGGGAGCGCCCTACAGCGTATTTCATGGAAAGATTAGTTTAAGTCCATGCATATCAATAGATTTAACTTCACATTGCACTTATTTTGTACAAAGACTTCAATATATTTGGTTGTTATAAATAGTCAGTTTATTATTGCTTGAAAATACGCAAGTGCTCGCATCGAGAAATTCCTTTACCTACGCTTCTAACAGGAGCCAAGCTACTAAAGAAGAAGAAGTAAAACGGGAGTTCCATCGAGTAATCTCTCCCTAAATTATCAACCAACAATTACAAGGTAATTTAAATTAAAAGATTTTCGTGGTGGCAGCGATAGAAATTAATTTAATATAAATAAAATTATTAAACCGCATAATATCTCGGTTTTCCACAATTGTATCCGTTGAGCCGAGTTATCATCAACAACAACACATTAAAGGTTAGCATTGTAAATTGTTATAATTTTAAGTTGTTGTATATTTTGTGTTTATTTATATTTTTGATTTTGTTGTTCCACGTTATATTGATGTCATTAAATGTGTTTTGGCTATCCGATTGTTTTCTTTTGCACTGTTGGCTTGTAAGACGTTTTTAAAGCGAGTTTTTAATCCTGAGATAGAGAGAAGTGTTCGAAGTGGGAATCCTTTTCTTGGCTATTTCTCAAATAGCCAAGTGGAGGACGCAACAATATATTATATATTTTTTGCCATTCCGGGGGTAAAGTACTCACTTTTTACCCTGGTTTGCGGGCGTAAAGGGGCACTTTTTTACCCTGCGGGAGTAAAGTTCAAAAATAGGGGGGTGAGCGGGAGTAAAGTTAAAAAATAGGGGGGTGAGCGGGAAATAAAGTCACCAGATGACTGGTGACTTTAGTTTAGTAACGGCCTTAACCATGGAATAGTGCGACCACAAGGTCGATGACTTCAACGTTTTAGCCTTCTCGTAAAAAAATGCCAAAAACACGTCTTCACTAAAATAATCTGACAATTCTTTATTCTGGCACCACTGCACAAAAGCGTCGTACTGTTTTTGGTAAACTTTTCTTGATTTTGCCGGCAACAGTTCCACCAACGCCATCTTCGCTGCTTCGGCAATTTCTACGTTCTCGCTCATGGTACGTGTTGCTCTTTCAAAGGCACAAATTTAAATGAAATGAAGCATTGGAATCAATGGCATTGGTAGAATCAGGGGTGCCAACTGCTATTTCTTAGTAATTTTTAGTAGTATAGTTGGTAATATTACTAGTGCTATTTTGCGATTTATCGACCACGTGTAGGTATTATAAAAAAAAAGCGTTAAATTTTTGCTTTAAGTTTCTAAACTGGCGAAGTTCCTACTTTACCTTTCGGAATGGCAAAAAACAGTATATGCACGACGGTAGTAAAGTGACTTTTGGCCCATGGGTAATTGTTTCACTCGGCTGGCGCCTCGTGTAAACAATCCTTTACCCTCGGGCCAAAAAAGTGTCACTTTGCTACCTTGGTGCATAATGTACTATTATACTGTACAAAAATAAATTAAGACAATGTACTCATTTACCGTTTTTTTTTGCTTCGAAATAATAGCCACCCGGTTGTTCAAAATTTGGCAGCCCACCCCTGGCCATAGTATTATTTCATTGAATACTTCTTGAATTTTTCAATTTGTAGGAAGTTAGGGGTAAAGTTTCTTTGTTGGCCAAAGAAAATGGAGTGTCAAGTACAAATAAATGAACATTTCAGACATATCCTTTTGTTTGAGTTTAACCGAGGAGTTAAGGCATCGAAGGCCGTTAGAACAAATTGTGCCGTTTACGGAGAGAACGCCATCGTGGAAAGTACCTCACAAAAATGGTTTTCTCGTTTCAAAAAGGGGCATTTTGATATGAATGATTTCCCACGTTCAGGGAGACCATCCGGCTTTGAAGAAGACCAATTAAATGTTTCAATTCGTGATGATCCACGTCAATCCACTCGAGAATTGGGCAATATAACGAATTGTGACCAATCAACTATCGTACCACATTTGTATTCCATGGGCAAAGTTAAAAAGTTGGGCGTTTGGGTACCCTACGTTTTGAGCGGAAACAACAAAAATCAGCGTGTTACCATTTGTGCTTCTTTGCTTGCTCGTCATCGTTTAGCTCGTCAACAACATCGGCCGATTTGTCCCAAATTGTTACTGGTGACGAAAAATGGTGCCTTTACATCAACATCAAGAACAGAAAGGAACGGCCCTAACAAACAAGCAAATCCTCGTGCAAAAGCTGATGCCCATCTACGCAAGGTAATGTTGTGCATCTGGTGAGATAAAGAAGGCGTCATCTACTATGAATTGCTTCCGAGGAATGTAACCATAACTTCTGAGATTTATTGTCAACAACTGCGTCGCGTGGAGGGTGCAATTCAAGAAAGACGACCGGCAAGACGGCATCAAGTGGTTTTGCAGCATGATAATGTAGTTCTGGGTGATATGGCTTTAAGATATTTAATAATTTATCTAATTGTAAATGATTGATTTTTGTTTCAATTGCCCAATTTTTTAGTGACACTTCTAAAGAATTATTTGAATATGATTCAGATTCGTGTTATTCACATCATTATCCCTAATACCACTTTCTATCAAATCGCTAAAACTACTATCATTGTACGCTTCTTCCAACTCGTCGATATTGTGTAATTGATCATTATTACTGCCATTGTTTATCGAAGGGAACATCTCTTCTTCCAACTCGTCGACATTGTATAAACTATCATCACTAGGATTAATTACATTAGCAAGCATAGATTCGCTACAACTATTATCATCAGACACAGATTCTTGCATAATTCTTTCAAATTCACGACGTACGAACATACTTTTCGCAGATCTACTTATTTTCGACATTTTTCTTTTTCTCTATATACGCTCTTCGATAATATACGTTCGATAAGGTTGATTCGAGTGGTTGTGGTAGTTTCAGATTTTATTCGATTCTATATCCTCGTTTAATAATGTTGTTCTCTTATAGAGTATTTTTTTTGTGTTGGCAAACACTGGCTCAGATCGAGTTGACCGATAATTGTCTGCCGATGCTTAAACTGTGGTATCAATATTGGTTCAATATTGCACCAAGCATCAGGAGATTTTGGTGCAAAATTGATTTCTTATATTAGCGCAATATTGGAAATCAATGTTGAACTAACATTGGCTGAAGTTCAGCAGTCAATATTCGCTATCAATATTGGTTCAATATTGCACCAAGCAACAACAGATTTTGGTGCAATATTGATTACCTATATTGGCGCAATATTTGAAATCAATATTGAACCAATATTGGTTGAAGCTCGGCAGTTAATATTGGCTATCAATATTGGTTCAATATAGCACCAAGCATCAGCCAATATTGGCGCAATATTGGTTTGCTATATTGGCGCAATATTTGAAATCACTATTGAACCAATATTGGTTGAAGCTCGGCAGTTAATATTGGCTATCAATATTGGTCCAATATTGCACAATATTGAGAGATGGTCACAGCTTTGGCAGTTAAGTGCGTCTACTGCTAATGCGAAACGCTCGGATCGAATCCGGGCAGGGTAAGAACTTTATTCTGGCCGTCTCTCCTCGGAAAGCAATGGCAAACCACCGAGGTAATTTGCCAAGAGCGCCCATCTCAAACTGAAGTGTATTACACTTCCCGTGGTTCGGAGCCCACGTTAAACAAGTAGGTCCTCTATGTATGTGAAAACACTTGGAACGCACATCACATACATAGAAAGAGATGGGTCACGACGTTCGGAAACGAACAATACGACTAAGAAGAAGAATTGCACCAAGCATCAGCCAATATTGGCGCAATATTGATTTCCTATATTAGCGCAATATTTGAAATCAATATTGAACCAATATTGGTTGAAGCTCGGCAGTTAATATTGGCTATCAATATTGGTTCAATATTGCACCAAGCATCAGCCAATATTGGCGCAATATTGATTTCCTATATTGGCGCAATATTTGAAATCAATATTGAACCAATATTGGTTGAAGCTCGGCAGTTAATATTGGCTATCAATATTGGTTCAATATAGCACCAAGCATCAGCCAATATTGGCGCAATATTGATTTCCTATATTGGCGCAATATTTGAAATCAATATTGAACCAATATTGGTTGAAGCTCGGCAGTTAATATTGGCTATCAATATTGGTTCAATATAGCACCAAGCATCAGCCAATATTGGCGCAATATTGATTTCCTATATTGGCGCAATATTTGAAATCAATATTGAACCAATATTGGTTGAAGCTCGGCAGTTAATATTGGCTATCAATATTGGTTCAATATTGCACCAAGCATCAGCCAATATTGGCGCAATATTGGTTTGCTATATTGGCGCAATATTGGAAATCAATATTGAACCAATATTGGCTAAAGCTTGCAATATTGGGCCAAGATTCAATATTGAGCCAATATTTGTCCAATATTGCGCCAACATTGTGTGCTACATGGGACATTACAAAAGCAGCTATTCAAGACCTCGGTTGGTAGGTTATTCCACATATCTCCCGATCTTGCTCCATCAGATTTTCATCTTTTCCGCTCTCTATCCAACAATCTCCGCGGAATCTCATTTAATAACGACGTTGCTCTTTTCAAACTGGCTCGACGACTTCTTCACCTCCAAACCACCGGATTTCTTCAGGCGTGGAATCGAAAAGCTGTCAGAACGTTGGGAGTCAATCATAACAATGCAGGAGAATATATTATTTTCTATATTAATTTAATAGGTATATAAATTTTTTACCAATCAAAAATAAGTTCTAAATACGCTCAAACATACACTGTAAAAAATCACATAAAAATACATTCAAATACGTGTAATTTTTACATTCAAAATTATAATAAAAATACATATTGTGTATTATTCCATTGATAATAGTGTGAAATTACATTATTATCAATGGAATAATACACAATATGTATTTTTACCATAATTTTGAATGTAAAAATTACACGTATTTGAATGTATTTTTACGTGCTCTTTTTACAGTGTAGGTAAATAAGCAAAAATGTTACCTAAATAAAATGGGTTAGATTTCGCTCTCTGGTTGTTACAAAATTATTGAGAACCACTGTTTAAAGTTTGAAGTTGACTGAATGACTTGTGACATAACCTAAAAGAGTGACAGATATGTTGATATTGTTGCGCATCGTTGTTTAATTAAAGTTTCATAGATTACTGTTTCTTTGAGCAAAAACATGGATATAATTTGCAATAGAAAGGATTTCTTTAAGGTAAACATACTGCAAGTGATAATTTATAATATATAAAAAATTCAAATTTTCAGAATCCACAAAAGTTGCCCCTAAATAAATTGTATCTGCAGTATAACATCGTAAGTCGAGCTTCAGGCGAAACTACTCTAGAACAGATGGTAAGAAATGTACATACACGTACTATTTTCAGGTGCACTTAACACATTATTTAAGATTTCTCAACTTGACAACTCGAACTTATCCACAGAATGTACAGGTCGATATCGCAAAAAGGTGGAAAACAGATCAGCTTTGGTAAGAACCTGTTACTTTGTAGCACAAACAGTAATATTTTATCAACCTAACAGGACAAGTGTTGGATACAAACAAATGAAAGTTTGATAGAGTTTCAACCATATTTCGGACAAATTGATGATGTGGAAAATCAAGAATTTTTAACAAAGAACCAAAAGTTTTTAAATTATTGTAAATATCTATTAAATTGCTCGTACCATTTATTTTGGTGCAATTTAATGTCGGGTAACTGTGCCACATTTGCAATAAAAGATTTCTTACAATATGCTTTACCACCATACGAAGTTTCAAAGTTGAATCCTAGCTTTAGAGCATTATATAACGAAATATTTTCATACATTTGTGCTATATACAAAAGAATTCTGAATTACAACCATTCTGAGGTAAGTTGAAAATTTTGTTTCGTTCCTTTTTTTTATTAAATTAAATTTCAGACTGAATATTTACCGGAAGATGTGGTTCGGCAGTTTTTAAGAAAAAGTGAACTGATAAACGTGCGGTCCATTTATTCCTTATGCTTCCTTTACTCGCAAAGTAATAAATCGTTTGTTCAACGACTTATCAGTTTTTACTTCTCTGACAAAAATGCAAGTTTCCATAAAAAAGAATTAAAAGAACTTCTTGAGGACATTTCTCAGGTAGGCATTTCTTCTTAAGTTTTATTCTTAAACGTAAATCACGACCAAATATTTGTAGGATTTGGATAATTTGAGTGGAAGTAGTTTCAATATAAATAATGCATTTCACGTTTCGAAAAAAAGTGATATGCGTGATCTTTCATGGTTAGAAGAATTATGTTCTTACACTTTGGAATTAACATCCTCCTTAACCTCATTTCTTCGTTTATACGAACCGGCAATCGATGTTGCTCATGAACTAGAAATTCCAAATAAGTAGATTATCCCACTCGAATTTGTAGCTTAAGATGACTTTATTTTGATTTTAGAATACCACAAGTATATAAAAAATTACACACGGACTTACAAAAGATCATAGAAAATGAAAGCAAAAGAAATGAGGCTTCAAGATGGCAGCATTTAACGTGGAGTTGGTCGACACAGTTAGAAATTCAATTAGCTACCCTGTTTCATGTATTTGTGGAAGATTTGCATTCCAAAGTTTTAAGCCATGAGTAAGTTAATGATTTTCTATAGTATAACTGTGGGTTACCTTGGCAATATTCCCTTTTAATGTCGAAAGTAAGCCGTTTTTACCTTTTAATTCTGTAGACAAAGTCAAAAAATGTGTGACGGAACTTATATTAGGGTCGAGAATCGCTTGGAAACGCCAGGTGATTTTCGTCTTTAACAGCGTGGTACTTTGTTACAAGATGCATTATACCGGGTGTTCATTTTAAAACTTCCAGCAATTAATATCACAAAAATCAAAAGTCAGATGAAAAAATGTGTCGGACAAAAGTTGTATGATAGCGAGGGGGAAAGAATATGGCATAATTGTTTTTTTAATTTATTGACCTTTTCAAGGTCATTTGAAGGTCAACTTTGTTTTAGGCTTCTATACAAAGTATAACAAGAAGCCTTATGATCTGGCTCCGTGTCTGTCCGTCCCTCCGACCGCATAATTCAAATCTAATCAGAATTTATTGTAGCGTTACGAACACTTGCCACACGTTGTGCTGACAATTTGTTGCGTTACGACCTTAATATGAGCAGACTTACCTATTGTTAGACTTAATCTCAGGGTTCGTCTTTTGCTTAAGAGTCACGATGAACAAAGAACAACACAGACAAAGATGCAATTTCAAAATTCATATTTATTGAACACACTTAAATCTAACAACATGAAACACATTAAACTAAAATTGGAAATTTAACACTCAAATCAATGACAATCAACTCTAATAAAAACTTAAAATTATTAATCAAACTAATGCTAACCTTTATAACCTCTTGTGGTAACGCGTGGCTTGCGTTGCACAACACTATTTCACTTTCTTCCTTCTTCTTGTGATCGCCTGGTCCAATTTGTTGCCTATACTCGTTGACAGACCTGTCACGATTGCAATCCAAATGCTGGCCGTTATTGTTCTTTCTCCTTAGAGAACACACACGTAATGATCCCTTTATGGGGAATGCTGTAGCACATTGGCTACACGTCCGTATCAAATTAAATGTAAATTGATTTATTTACTTGGGTGATCGTTTCACCTCGCTTCTGAATAAACGATAGCCCGTCTTCTCTCAATTAATTGTCGATTATCGATGAAATAATTTTAATTATTTGATTAGGTTCAATTCGCGACGCGACACGTCTTCTCTGAACGCTATACTAATTGTAATTCCAAAACACGTCTTATCTGGACGCTACACACTTCGGAATCTCTTGTTTTATTTCGATTAATTTAATCGACGTCTTTTCTGTTTTGAAACTCACTTTTTAATCTTTTTCTTTAAACGAATTTAATAAACCGCTTTTCTGTGTGGAAACTCACGTTCCAATCAATCTTGTTTATTTTTTTATCTCCCCCGTTACCTCCTCTTTTTTTTGTTTTTATTTTTAATCAACATTACTAAAAACGTGCATGTCTTAAAAACATAACAACGAAACAATAAACAACAACTTAAAAATTAACAATACAATCCTATGAAACGATCTAAACAATACTACGATAATTAAACTAAAATTATGACATGTTGAAACCACATCTCGTCCGCGTCGATCGTTGTTGATCGCGGCTCTTAAGATATATTGTGGACACAACATTATATATCAAGATAGGTGACAAAAATATTCTGTGCTTTAAAATTGTAATTTTCAACCTACATAGTAGACTTAATCCGATGATCTGACCGATCAAGGTATCAACGGAGCAAGGTATCAATGGATCAATGTATCAACGGATTAAGTTATCAGATCACGGATCAACGGATTAAGTTATCAAATTAACGGATAAAATTTATTGTCATATTTTATCTACTATATTTTTCTTAAAAAAAGCTTAAAAAAAAAGGTTTGTATATACAAAGTATAGCAAGAAGCCTTTTTTTAAGTTGATTTTTGGACGCGCATGAATGGATTATCGAGATTCCTTAAAGGAAGGCAGGCTACTCAAAATCAACTTTCTTTCCTTTGCGAATTTTTGCACTATTTCAATACAAAAACATGCGCAGGGACCTACATAATAACTGGGCATTAGGCTTTTCGAGTAAGATGCGTTGAAACAAAATAAATAATCAACATTGTTAATCAAAAACAAGTTTTAGAAGGCTATTTATTAGTAAATGGGATATCGGGTTTGTGGACAAAATAAATTAAACAATTGTTTTTAAAGTTTACGTTTCGGCCTCAAAATGAAAGCCATCTTCAGAACTATAATATAACATAAACACAAGCATCAGCATAAGACATACCTTAAAAAACATAGGTGGAAATTGTTTACAATAAAATGAAGGGGCCTGCACTGGTGTCACAAGTAAATAAAAATGTTATGTATAATATTAAAATACATTTTTATTTACTTGTGACACCAGTGCAGGCCCCTTCATTTTATTGTAAACAATTTCCACCTATGTTTTTTAAGGTATGTCTTATGCTGATGCTTGTGTTTATGTATTCTCACGTTTTATGTTATATTATAGTTCTGAAGATGGCTTTCATTTTGAGGCCGAAACGTAAACTTTAAAAACAATTGTTTAATTTATTTTGTCCACAAACCCGATATCCCATTTACTAATAAATAGCCTTCTAAAACTTGTTTTTGATTAACAATGTTGATTATTTATTTTGTTTCAACGCATCTTACTCGAAAAGCCTAATGCCCAGTTATTATGTAGGTCCCTGCGCATGTTTTTGTATTGAAATAGTGCAAAAATTCGCAAAGGAAAGAAAGTTGATTTTGAGTAGCCATAGGGACGCGCATGAATGGATTATCGAGATTCCTTAAAGGAAGGCAGGCTACTCAAAATCAACTTTCTTTCCTTTGCGAATTTTTGCACTATTTCAATACAAAAACATGCGCAGGGACCTACATAATAACTGGGCATTAGGCTTTTCGAGTAAGATGCGTTGAAACAAAATAAATAATCAACATTGTTAATCAAAAACAAGTTTTAGAAGGCTATTTATTAGTAAATGGGATATCGGGTTTGTGGACAAAATAAATTAAACAATTGTTTTTAAAGTTTACGTTTCGGCCTCAAAATGAAAGCCATCTTCAGAACTATAATATAACATAAAACGTGAGAATACATAAACACAAGCATCAGCATAAGACATACCTTAAAAAACATAGGTGGAAATTGTTTACAATAAAATGAAGGGGCCTGCACTGGTGTCACAAGTAAATAAAAATGTTATGTATAATATTAAAATACATTTTTATTTACTTGTGACACCAGTGCAGGCCCCTTCATTTTATTGTAAACAATTTCCACCTATGTTTTTTAAGGTATGTCTTATGCTGATGCTTGTGTTTATGTATTCTCACGTTTTATGTTATATTATAGTTCTGAAGATGGCTTTCATTTTGAGGCCGAAACGTAAACTTTAAAAACAATTGTTTAATTTATTTTGTCCACAAACCCGATATCCCATTTATTAAGAATTATTTGGACGTGAATTGGTACTATTTATTAGTATTAAACAGTGGAAAAAATGATTGTAAACGAGTGTTTTCATAACAAGTTTTCAAAATGGGAAAAAATGAAAAAAAATAAATAAATAAAAAAATTCCCCAAAAAATGGGGAACATTTTGAAAACTTGTTATGAAAACACTCGTTTACAAACATTTTTTCCACTGTTTAATACTAATAAATAGCTTTCTAAAACTTGTAAATATTAAATTTTGATTAACAATGTCGATTATTTATTTTGTTTCAACGCATCTTACTCGAAAAGCCAAATGTCGGATAAAAAAAATTTTCCAACAAAAGTTGTTTATTTATTCATGCAAAATATGAATCTGCTAAAAAACATATAAGGTGCCATTTAAAAACATGGTGGATCTCGCTTTTTGCGGCAGATCCTAGGCTTCTATACAGCTACCTTTCTGGTGTAAAAAGAAGTTGTTAGCTAGTTATTTTTGTTAGACATGTAATTTAATAATATATCAGATTAAATTTTTGCGATCAACGGATCAATAGATAAACGGATTATAGGATAAAAGGATCATCGGATAAAATTTATCTACTATATAATGGGAAACCGGCATAGAGAAGATATAGAAGGATCCAGATAATCTGCACTAATTAAATTTTTTGTGGTTGGTAATTATCATTTACTATATCTATATATTGTGGGCTTACTGCAAAAACTGACCAAGTCAGTTTCCCAGTCACGACAAACTTTGTTGATTAAGTTCGCTCAGTATTTTTAAAAAATTTAAAAATTAGCAAAAGCCCTAATAAGAAGTATTGCTAAAGTTTCATTTTCCTAAATCAAAAATTAAAACTTTTAAAAAGCTGATTTTTCACAAAATATTAAACATTCAATTTCATTTATCTATAGGGTCTTTCAATAGCCACGCCTGAACTTTCACAGCCGATTGTGGTTATGCTTGATATGACAGCGCTGTCATTCTGTGACGTTTGTATTCTGCCATAGCTGCCATTTGATCATGGAAAACTACACGCTTCAACAACGCGTCGAAATCGTGAAAATTTATTATAAAAATTCGTGCTCTGTCCGCCAAACGTTCCGCGAGCTACGTGGAATTTTCGGTCGACATGGGCGTCCTGCCGAGAGCTCAATTCAACGACTTATTGCGAAATTCGAGGAAACCGGCTCAGTTGCTAATCGAGCAGTGCCTGTGCGTCGCCGGAACGTTCGGTCGGAAGAGAATATTGCTGTTGTTGCTGAAAGTGTGCGTGATAACCAAAACATCTCAGTTTTTCACGGCGTCAGGTATCGAGAAATGATAACCAATTTTTTTTGGCCGGAATTGGATGATATGAACTTAGAGAACACGTGGTTCCAGCAAGACGGCGCTACGTGTCACACAGCGGGTGAAACGGTGGAGTTATTGAAGGAAAAGTTTCCAGGTCGCTTTATTTCAAAATAAGGTGACATTAATTGGCCTGCGAGATCGTGCGATTTAACGCCCTTAGACTTTTTTCTTTGGGACTCCGTTAAGTCACTGGCCTATGCCAATAAACCAGCAACAATTCTTGACCTGGAGAACAACGTAATTCAAGCCATTGCTGCTATCCAGCCCGATTTATGTCGAAAAGTCATCCAAAATTGGATCTCCCGGATCGACACTTGTAAACGAAGTCGCGGAGGCCATTTGAACGATATTATTTTTAAAACATAATGGCATTGAATATGCTTCAATCCGAAATAAAGATATCCGTCACAACACACATACAACTCTTTTTATTCAATTTTAAAGATCGAGCGCTCTTATTGAAAGACCCTATAGAAACTTTGTTTTTTGACTTAGTATGTATGTACATATTATGTATGTTCCCTATAGACTCCTAGACCGTTGGACCAATCGGAACCAAATTTGGCCCAGTTATTATGTAGGTCCCTGCGCATGTTTTTGTATTGAAATAGTGCAAAAATTCGCAAAGGAAAGTTGATTTTGAGTAGCCTGCCTTCCTTTAAGGAATCTCCTTAATCTCCTTAATAAAGGAATCGAGATTCCTTAAAGGAAGGCAGGCTACTCAAAATCAACTTAAAATAAGGCTTCTTGCTATACTTTGTATATAGAAGCCTTTTTTTAAAGTTTTTTTTCAGAAAATATAGTCGATAAAATATGACAATAAATTTTATCCGTTAATTTGATAACTTAATCCGTTGATACATTGATCGGTCAGATCATCAGATTAAGTCTACTATATAGGTTGAAAATTACAATCTTAAAGCACAGAATATTTTCCGACGGACAGACACGGAGCCAGATCATAAGGCTTCTTGTTATACTTTGTATAGAAGCCTAAAACAAAGTTGACCTTCAAGAGGTCAATAAATTAAGAAAACAATTATGCCATATTCTTTCCCCCTCGCTATCATACAACTTTTATCCGAAACATTTTTTCATCTGACTTTTGGTTTTTGAGATATTAATTGCTGGAAGTTTTAAAATGAACACCCGGTATTTCTGTTTCCTAGTAAGACTACGCCTCCGATGTGATGGTCTGTATTTCGATTTCTCTGAAATTGACCTTGAACATGAGATCGTGGTCATCACATCAGTTGTGTATTTTTAATTTTTACCACCTGCAAAAGTCAAGCCTTCGCTTTTCTCTACTTTAAAGACTAATGTGTTAACGTTTTCTAAAATTTTTAAACTGATCTTTTAGAGGCGAACATAGAGACGAATATTTTGAAATGTATTTAGGACTACTCTCCATTGCTATGGACGAAGAGATGTTTATTAAAAAGTATGCCAGTTTAATTTCAATAGAAGCAGAATTTCAGAAATTTAGTCATGCGATTCCAAACTTGTAAGTATCCTTTTCCATTGTGCTTTATTTTTCTTAATATTCTCAATAAAATTTTAGTGATCAAACACAAACCGACTACCTCTTGCATAGTCTTGCAAGTATAGTCAAGACAGATGAGAAAGAGTTTCAAGTCGAAGATCGTATGGAAAGGAACGAATACCCGTCCAACGTTAATCCGTACTTGGATCAATTGGATATTATTTACGATACGTTAATCCAGTATTTAGATGCAAATATACCCCAACAAAACGGTCCTAGTACATCTGCAGCTTCAAGTAGTAGTAAATTTATACCCGAACCAGTCTGCGATGCCTTAAAATTATATGTGATGATGAAGAGGTCTGATGGTATCCCACAACAAGATATTGAAATCGAAAAAATGCCTAGACCTTCCCAGGGCAAGATCGACGAATGTATTAAAACTGTGTCCGAAATGTTGCCAGATTTGGATTCCCCGTTCATACTGAAATGTTTAGAAGAGATGAACTACCAACCAGAGGTGGTAATATCAAGAATTTTGGATGGAGAATTACCTGCCGGGTTGAAACAGTCTATAATGAAAGTGCCAGCGTATGTTAATTTTGCTCCTACTAAGAAAGGACCTGATATGATTGGCTATCACGGGAAGAGGTCAGAGTATAGAGATGCCAACGAATTATTGAACGCAAAGAGTGAAGATATTAAAAACTTAGTTTTGAAAGCATCCAACAAATACGATATGGATGATGATTACGATGATCGAATTGATACCGCTGGTTCTTATTATAACGAAGACGATTCAAAGATGTACCGTCACATACAACAACCCGATTTGTTTAGTGATGAAGATTCTTCATCGGAAGACGACGAATCAGAGGTACAACAACAGGTGCAACAAAAGACTGGTCCAAAACCGTTTTGTGAAGATCCTGCAATTGTTAGAGCAAGATATGAAGCTCGTCGAGCAGCTAAATTTAAAAATTCAGAAACTGCACCGGGTAAAGCGAAAAAACCTGGCCGAGAAACTGATATTAAGAAAACTAGAGATACTAAAGCCACAAATAAAAGTTCCAGAGCTAATCATAATCGTAAAAGCGGTGCTCAATGGAAGCATAGTCGAGGAATGATTCCTTCTTGATCATAATGTTGTTCTTATTTTGTACTACATGTGCATACCTTCTTGTATTGTATTTTTTGAAAAGTAAATTTAATTTTAAATTAGGTTTTCGTAATTTTATTTATAATGAATATTACAAGGGTGGAGTGACGATACTTTTAGCTACCATATTCAAAATTAAGATGCTCATTTTTAGTAAATTTTATTTAATGTAAAAAATACATGTAAAATAGTCGTTTAGTATTCGCTACAGAACTACGAATTTACAAAGTTTGATTTTACTGCTCCACCTTGGATCTCATTCTGGAATGACTTGTCTGCATGCATGTGTAATGCACTCTTGAAACGCTCACTCTATGTAACCTACAACATTTAAAAAAATGCTTATTTTTAACAATTACAAATGTTAAAAGAAATTTGTGAAGAAAGAACTTCAGAATTACGTCCTTAATGTAATCAAAAAAATCATTCACATAAAAAATTGTCATCATTGTAGGTTTTAAAACAAATTAGAATAGAAAATAGCACTTACCTATTAGAACATTTGCTGTGGATTTATATCTACAATCTGATTAATAGCTTGATATCTACAATTGGTCGCCCTAAGTTTTCCAACCAAACTTCTGTATACTTGGTCAATGTGAGCAGCAGTTTCTTATATTCAATGACACCTAAAATATAAAAGCTCGCTTTAATTTTTTACAAATTATATGATCGTAAAAGGAGATTTAAGAAAAGAAAACATCAGAATTACGTCTTTAATAGTCCGGAACGCTGGCGACATTTTTCATTGTAACATTGTTTAAATGTTGGTTTATCCTTTATTTTATAATATTAATGAAACATATCAACAAAATGAACTCCTGCCATCTCGTTGGCGAGACAGTGATTGACAGCAGCCTGCCAATTACAGCTTTGGCCAAAAGTATTAATGCTCAAATTCATAGTCGTTACTTAAGTATAAGTACGTACTCGAAGGGTCAAATTTAAATTGCATAGACGCATTTTTGGCAAAAAACAATTGGAAATTCAGAAACTTTGTAAAAAAACTAAGATGAAATGCATCGATGAAAATCAGTTACTCAAGTAGAAAGGGGTTAATTTTTCAAGTCAAGTTGTAAGTGTAAGTAACACTGTCTATGAATACGGCCGTAAGTCACCTATGTTTTAACATATCACAATGTGCCATGTTGTTGCCACCAACAGTAATGTAAATCGCCAATACCTGCCAAACTCTCAGAGGATTATAGTTCAAAGTTTACCCAAATTTATGGTTTAAATTTAAGTAAATATGAAATCTTAACCTTTTTTTTGTTACTACCTGATCGCAACAGTATTTTAAATGTTCTCCAAGGGAGAGATTACGAAGTATTTAATTTTTATTTTACTATTAGTAAGTGTAAGAAAGAACATCATGCCTAAAACACGAGAATTGAGTCAAAACCTAAAAAAAGAAAGATCGAATTTTTAGAGAACACTCCCGGCACACAAGATACTCGACAAAATATGAAATCACAGGCGACGGAATTGAACGATGTAAATTGAAGATCTAGCATCATGAGGATGTCCGATTTTATACCACTGCATATGCCTTATTCAATTCCAAGGTAGATTCAAGTCTATAAAATAGATAAAATAGTTTTTCTTCAAACCTTGTATGCTGAATATCTCAGTGATGAAGTGAGATACTAAAATTTTGCCCAATACTTTGTTAGGAGATTACACTGTAAAAAAAGCACGTAAAAATACATTCAAATGCATGTAATTTTTACATTCAAAATAATAGTAAAAATACATATTGTGTATTATTCCATTGATAATAATGTAATTTCACACTATTATCAATGGAATAATACACAGTATGTAATTTTAGTATACTTTTGAATGTAAAATTACACGTATTTGAATGTATTTTTACGTGCTTTTTTTACAGTGTACTTAAAAGATACCCTCAAGGTATATCTATTATACAGAACAATAAGCGAAAAGTTGTTAAACCATATTCTGGCGTTGTACTTAAAGATTCGGGTTGTTCCATTCTTCAAAACGAAGATATTGTACAGAGAGCAGCACACTGTAAAAAAAGCATGTAAAAATACATTCAAATACGTGTAATTTTTACATTCAAAATTATAGTAAAAATACATATTGTGTATTATTCCATTGATAATAGTGTGAAATTACATTATTATCAATGGAATAATACACAATATGTATTTTTACTATAATTTTGAATGTAAAAATTACAAGTATTTGAATGTATTTTTAAGAGCTTTTTTTACAGTGCACTCATCCTACGTAGATCAATCCGAGAGATGAAAAAAAAAGCGATTCCTGATACGTTGTCACATTTTTACAATACATTACTAAGTGGCGGTACATATCATCGAAGAAGAAGTCCCCAATGTTACAGACTTTCTAAATCGTTCTTAGAGGACGTTATTCATGCCGTTTGGAAAGGAAAAATGATACCTTCAAAACATATCGTGCTAGGCCTGACCCTTAAAAGCTTAACTAATAGTAAAAAAAAAATTATAAACAATCATATCGACACTTCATAGATCAATAGGCGTAACAACCCCCATTTTACATTTTTTTCAAGAGGCCTGAAAAAAGGCGGGTTATGACATTTGGAACCCAGATATTATATACACTGTAAAAATAGCACGTAAAAATACATTCAAATACGTGTAATTTTTACATTCAAAATTATGGTAAAAATACACATTGTGTATTATTCCATTGATAATAATGTAATTTCACACTATTATCAATGGAATAATACACAATATGTATTTTTACTATAATTTTGAATGTAAAAATTACACGTATTTGAATGTATTTTTATGTGATTTTTTACAGTGTACATAACTCGATTTTAAAAATTTTGAGGGTTTCGCCTATTGATCTATGAAGTGTCGATTATACAAAAATCATACACAAAAATTACAGAAACTCTATTCCCAATTTACATTAAGCAAACGCCACCATGCGGAAGAATTTCAAATTAGTAAAGGACGTATTAACTGAAAATAAAAATTCGTTCTTCAGGCTAAAAACATAGCAAAATCCAACTGATTTAACAAAACATTACAATAAATATAAGACCATACTGAAATGTTTGCAAATTTTCACCAGACTATGACTTTGAATTTCGAAATGTACGTCTAAACACAGCCATGCTCTTGAAATGAAAAACATGCCGATGTGGGTCAGTTATGAAAGCTTTATAAAGTTAACAAATCACGAAATAAAGGCTTGTTCAGACAAGGATAGTAATTTAGTCAAGTAGCGCGTATTGCTAAGATACTTACCGAAATATATCAAAATAATTTGTTAGTATCTTAGCAACACTTGCTACTTGACTAAATTACTATCTGTGTCTGTACGACTCCTAAAGGCTTGTTCAGAAAAGGATAGTAATTTAGCCAAGTAGCAAGTATTGCTAAGATACTAACCAAAATATGTCAAAATAATCGAAATAATTTGTTTAGTATCTTAGCAACACTTACTACTTGACTAAATTACTATCCGTGTCTGAACTACCCTTTAAGGCTTGTTTAGAAAATGATAGTAATTTAGTCAAGTAGCAAGTATTGCTAAGATATTAACCAAAATAATCGAAATAATTTGTTAGTATCTTAGCAATACTTGCTACTTACTAAATTACTATCCTTTTCGGAATAAGCCTTTAGGAGTCGTACAGACACGGATAATAATTTAGTCAAGTAGCAAGTGTTGCTAAGATACTAACAAATTACTTTAACATATTTCGGTTAATATCTTAGTAATACTTGCTACTGGACTAAATTACTATCCGTGTCTGAACCAGTCCTTCCTGATGAAATGAGACAGTATCTTGAAGAGTTAAAAAATGAATGACATCAAAATCCAAAGATTGACAATGAGCATCTATTCCATATATTAAAGAAATATAAATATGAGATAAGTACAGTTGCTGGAGAATATGGGAAAACCCCACAGTTCTATTAGGGTCGATTTTACCAACTCTGTCAACAATAGTTGACGATCACTTTGCCGTTTTACAATCTCTAGTCAAAGGACAAAATGGCAGTTGACTAGTAGTTAACTCGACTAGATGATTTTCTGGTAGTCGAGCTTGACAACTAGTCAGGAGAAATACAACCTTACTTTATAGTCCTTACTTTAAATTTTGTATTTAAATAGAAGTTGAAGAAATAGAAGAATTGAGCAACTTTCGAAGGAAAATTTTCAAGATGAATTGCTTTCCTCGAACAATTCCAACTGTAAAAATAATTTTTCGAAAAATACACAAGTTGTTGGAGGTCTCGACTTACAAATTTTAGACATTGTAACTTGTTGGCCAGGCTCTTTCCATGACCAAACAATATTTAATGCGTTTCTAATACAATACAGGTTTAAGCGGGGTAGAGTTTGGCAACAACATTTTAAATGGCGATTCAGGTTAAGAATGCAGAAGTTCTATTGTACAGTCCTTGGCCATATTATTAGACCCAAACTCAAAATTTTTGTAATTATTCAATTTATAATAATGATAATTCTAGTAAATTAAAGTTATTGTATTATAATAACGTCATGTGAATGCAGAACAAACCTAAGTCACAATTTCTTAATTTTTATTTTATTACAGAAAATTATAGTACGAGATGTGTTTTACAATGCAGAAAAATCCCGAGTCGAAAATCATAATAACATTTTATTTATAATAATTTTGGACTTGTGATTTTTCTGCATTGTAAAACAATTATCAAACTATAATTTTCTGTAATAAAATGTAGATCAAGAAATTTGAACTTAGGTTTGTTCTGCATTCACATGACGATATATTTATTGTAAAATATATTACAGAATGTTGAACCTTAACGCAAAAAGAGTCTAATAATATGGCCAGGGACTGTAGTACACCTAAGAACATACTCACATTTAGTTCATTACTATCTACTGTTAAATAGAAGCATTCGAACGGCAGACTTTGAATTGTTAAAATTGTACTTCCAAAAATATCAAATCTTTTCCTCACTTTCAATCAACAGAATTAAGCAAGATATTTGGTCAATACTGTGACAATCTCCAGAAAGTGGACGAAACTCACACCGAATTGAAGGAGCAGTTTGAAGAAGGTCTATTGGAATTAGAAGGACCAACAAAACTTTCTCTCGGCAACCGATCAATCCAGTGCTGAAATAAACGAACAATGCTGACGTTGCAAATAAATTAACCAGTGTAATTCACATGACAAACTCCATATCAACTCGACAGCGGTGGCGTAAAGGCTACAGCATATGAGCAAGAATAATCACTCCTGTAATGGAAACAATGTTGAGAAAATAGGAAATCAATGTGGAAGACCGAGAGAAACTAGAAATCCGTTTTTTTTAAATTACTGGAAAATAAAATAAATGCAGAACCACAATCACATCTAGATGTTCAAATTTTTTATGGTGTTTTCATGTTAACTTCTTATGAGAGATTCCGATGTCCTTAGAAAATATTAACAAAAAAATTTGGCGGATGTTTGCGGGAAATACAGCCAGTACAGTCATAGTTACATTTGACTAACATTTCACCTGTTCTATTAACGATAACGAGCACACATTGTGTGGAACGAGTAGGAATGAAGGTTATCAAATCACCGGTGGAAAACAAAGACGTCCTGCAGATTTTGCCACAGTACTCAAGAACATCAATTTTAAAGAAGCCTTGGTGGAATTTATTATAGATGATTAGAGGAAGTGAAGATTTATCCAATTTATGACATATATATGAACATATCAATAAAAATACATTTTTGAAAACATTTTAATAATACATATTTTTCATGCATAAGTAAATACGAAATAACCTGCCGAAGCCAGGTTCCATCACATGGCTGTCAGGATAGGTTTTTTTAATTGCTTTAATTATTACAGAAATGACAAAAAAATTCAGCTTTGAATATGAATAAATAAAAATTGAATTCTTTTTTCACATAAATATGGCTATGGCAGGAATAGACTGGTCTACAGAAGAAGTGGCAGGACATCATTTTATATCCTATTGAAATATTATTAAATAGAAAAAGTTTCAGCTTTTAAAATTTTCAACATTAACCTTTTTTTTTAAACAAAATTAGCAGGCCGCTGTGAATTGCTGTCACCCCTGCAGGAGTCCATTTCAGGTTTTTGTAGCTCTAATATGACACAAATAAACTAAAACTAATTTTTAAAAAATCTTACAAAATGTTGTGTCGCCAGCTCCCAGACTATAATGTAATCAAAAAGATCATTCACGTAAAAATTTGTCATCATTGTAGGTTTCAAGCGAAATTATAATAGAAAATGGCACTTACTTATTGGAATGTTTGCTCTGCATTGATATCGCTTTTACATCCTCGATAAATGTAACCAGAAAAGTAATCTCATTTCTTATATTCCTAAAATGTAGAAACCTTGCTTTAATTTTTCACAAATTACATAATCGTAAAAATCATTTATAAGAAAAATTCACTATTACGTCCTTAAGGTAATCAAAAAAATCATTCACGTAAAAATTGTCATCATTGTAAGTTTTAAGACAAATTAGAACAGAAAACAGCACTTACCTATTGGATTAGGGCATTTTCTCTGGATTGATATCCACAATTAGTCGTCCTAACTTTTCCAGCCAAACTTCTGTATCTTGGTCAATTGAGCAGCAATTTCTTATATTCTAGGACACCTAAAATACAGAAAACTTGCATTAATTTTTCACAAATTACATAATCGTAAAAAAAACATTAATAAGAAAAATTCAGTATTACGTCCTTAATGTAATCAAAAAAATCATTCACGTAAAATATTGTCATCATTGTAAAAGTTTCTAGGGAAATTGTAGAGGGAAATGGTACTTACAAATACATTTATGGAATAGTTTGCTCTGAACCTCCTTGTGAATTCTTCTCTTTGATATTATGCTTTCATCATCACCAACCAAGTTTTGTTGTTCTTAACCTAAAATATAAAAAAAACTTGCGGCAACTTTTCACGAATTAATATGGTAAAAGAGATTTTTGAAGCAAAAATTGCAGAACAAAGCCCACAGTGTAACAAAAAAAAATCATCCACGTTAAAATGGTAATCATTGTAGGTTTAAAAAGGGGCTAAAATTAGGAGGATGGTACATACCTTCTGGAATGAAGTTTAGTACATTTTTGCGTCGATTCCACAGCATTTTAGCGTTATTCTTCTGCACGAGATTATATTCTATATTTAAATTATGGATGAACATTGTACCTATATCTGCAAAAATAAAGTTTTTTAAAGAACATTGATGTTAGGATAGAATACAACTACGTAGCGGTTGTACAAAAATTGTTATAAAAACGGTAGAAACAAGTACTTACAGAAACTGTCAAATTATTTTGTCTTATTGGCGACCGAAACTTTGCGAACAGATTCGATTGCAAATGAGAGACTGAAAACCACAGCTGAAAAATTGACAACTACATGGAAGACAGAATTTTTGCAATTTGTATTTGTTTTAATAATTGGTGTTTTTTTTATTTGCTACAGCGTCATTTCTTTATTATGTAGTTCAATTGCCATTTTTATTCTTAGCTGCCTTTCAAATTTTTTTCTGGAATCGTCTTTCTGAAAAATTCTGTCATCTGCTCTTCGGCAACCTTCTTTTGAAGATTTATTTTCAACATGGTTTAGTTGCTTTGACGGAAGTAAGCAAAATTTCATCCACTAGATATTCGGTTTCTCTTGAAGAATAATTTACAGAAAGTGCCCGTTTTTCTATATTATTCTTTTCTATAATTTGATTACGTTATCACAAAAATTGATCATGACCATTGTCTTAAATTACAAACAATAACACAAAATTAGAAAAATAATTAAATTATAATAAAAATTATTTAAAAAAAACAACTTCCTTTGACAAAATAATTGTCATGATAACAATATTTATAGTCCAGTCAAATTACGAAATCTTCAAACATAAAATTATGTAGTTTGGCGATTGTTAAGGATCGATAGGGGGGTGCATTCTGAGCATACATTTCAATTTGAGGGGTTCTCCGAAGGTCAGCTGTACCTCATTTCGCTAAAAACGCGTTTAATTCGATATCTCGAGAACGGTTAGTGTTAGGCAAAAAATTGTAGAGGCCTTTTCTCTTCTAAATTAAATTTACTAACTTTTTTATCTAAAACATTTTTCTCTACTACCAATACCTTCGAAGTTACACCTTACTTTACCGAGCAAAATCCGCGCCATTGTCACAATATCATCGACATCAGTGGGTATTCAGTACTTTTTTTGCCTTTCGGAAGTAATAAGTTGAAAAATATTGATGTTAAAAAAAAAGTTTCAGATAAAAAAGTTAGTAAATTTAATTTAGAAGAGAAAAGGTCTCTTCAATTTTTTGCCTGACACTAACTGTTCTCGAGATATCGAATTAAACACGTTTTTAGCGAAATGAGGTACAGCTGACCTTCGGAGAATCCCTCAAATTGGAATTTATGTTCAGAATCCACCCCCCTATCGATCCCTAATAATCTCCAAACTACAAAATTTTATGTTTGATAAACCCATTTTGAGCCGTAATTTGACTGGACTAATAATAGTGTAAGAAAATTGGGCACATTTTGATCAAAAAAATCAAAAATCGGTTCTCTGCGATTTTTCGACGGATTTTGTTAGGTAATTGCTCGTACTTTAACATACTAAAAAACATCCTCTCGGAACCCTGAGCTTCTTACCAAATTCTTCGTCTGAAGTTGAAATTTTTTATAAAGGTGTGAAAATGATGTTTTTCGGCAAAATATTTTTAAACAAATTTCTATCATATAACTCATTAAAAAAATTAAAAACACTTAAAATATTTTAACATCCTCAAAATCATGAAAAGAAGAGTTCCAAAAAATGGTCAGGGAGTTCTGATTTTTGGATGTTTTAAGGTTTGGGGTCCTAATAAAAACTCTGAGTTGGCGACCTCCCGGATGTGCCGCCATTTTAAAAAAATGGCGACAACAAAATGTTTCTTCGCAATATTTCCTTACCAGTTGACTTTAGAACGAAAATGACTGCTATAAACAGGGCGGCCACTAGCAATAAGTAACATTTATTTATGAATTTATGGCACTCAAAGCAAAAATTTATGGCAAAATTATGGCACTCGATACAAAAATTTATGGCCGCACCCCGAGGGGGAACTCCCTTTATATCTCGCCCCATCCAGACAATTTACAAAAAAATGTGTGCATATTTCAAGCTAAAAAGAAACCAGTTTCGTGAATTACCCTGACTATTGTAGTAATGTCAGGGGCGTGCTCAACCAACTTTTTTCAGGGGGGAGCAATCCTCAATTTGCCAACTGAATCAATTAAAAATTGCCTGGGTGTAAATTGGGACATAACAAATAGATCATTTCATAAAAATTAATAAAAATATAATTTTCCCTATTAATACCTATTAAAAATTCTTAAACTTAAAAAAAATAAAAACATTTTATTTCAAAAAATATTCAATATTTTCAGGCCTGCCCGGCCCTGCAAACACGTGTTTTGTCGTTTTAAAATTTATATTTACGAGGGCGGATTATTAAGTACTTAGAATGAAACAGAGATGTCACCACTCTGGCCAATTTAGTGTTATTTTTGAGAAGTACCAACCTTGGAAAGTTAAAGTTTCTAATTTCATCCATTTATGTCAAATCGTTGAATTTTGATAGTCATTTAAAGTGAACAATTTGTATAAATTTGCTAAAATGGAGAAAAACGAAAATCGTGCGGTTATCAAATACTTGTATCTCAAAGGCTTAACGCCTTCAGAAATAGTTACTGATATGAACTCAGTGTTGGGTGAATCTGCTCCGTCGACTGCAACTGTTTATAATTGGTAAAATGAATTTAAACGTGGTCGTAAAAGCACAAGTGATGAACAAAGGCCAGGACGTCCAAAAGACGTTGTTACTCCAGCCATTGTCAAAAAAATCCATCGTACTGTATTAAATGATCGAAGAGTGAAATTGCGTGAGCTAGCTGACTTATGTGGAATAACGTATAAAAGTGTTTGGGATGTTTTACATAAAACACTGCATATGAAAAAGTTGTCTGCGAGATGGGTGCCGCGTTTGCTTTCAAACGATCAGAAACGCAATCGAATGGATCTTTGAAAGCAAAGTTTGGAATTATTTCAGCGTAATCCCAACGAATTTTTGCGCAGATTCATAACCGTCGATGAAACATGGATTCACTACTATACCCCAGAAACGAAAGAACAATCAAAACAATGGATGGAAGCTGGTGAAAGTGCTCCAAAGAAAGCAAGGACAGTTCCATCAGCTGGAAAGGTTATGGCAACTGTTTTTTGGGATGCTCATGGAATAGTGTTAATTGACTTCCTCCAGAAAGGAAAAACAATAACAGGGAAATACTATGCTGAATTATTGGACAAATTAAATACTGCTATCCAAGAAAAAAGACCTCATTTAAACAAGAAAAAAATCCTGTTTCATCACGACAATGCACCAGCTCACACATCAAGAATTGCAATGGCAAAATTGCATGAATTAAGCTACGAATTGCTTCCACATCCACCATATTCACCAGATTTAGCTCCTAGTGATTTCTACTTGTTTCCAAACTTGAAGAAATGGCTCGGAGGAAGAAGATTTACGTCAAATGAAGAAGTGATAGATGCAACAAATGCTTATTTTGGAGAGTTTGAGAAATCTTACTTTACCGATGGCATCCAAAAACTTGAACCGCGTTGGATCAAGTGTGTCGACCTAAAAGGAGACTATATTGAAAAATAAAATGAAATTTTCCCAAAAAAATTGTTTTTACTTTCTCATTCTAAGGACTTAATAATCCGCCCTCGTATAGCAAAACCGTGTTGTAGTAAAACAATTTTTGAGGAATCTTATAACTTTTAGGACAAATACTAAATAAAATAATAATTATGAATACCATAAACCCATACATTTGTGGGTAAAAAATGAAGAAAATATTTTCAGAAACCCCACAGATTTCTGGGTAAAAAATGAAGAAAGAAATGCAAAAATTTGTCAATAACAATCACATAAATTTTTATATGTAAGATATAATTTTTACCAAATTTGATCATGGGATGAGCATGGGTTCGGTTACTAAAAATAATTTAAGTATTTTAAATTTTAACTAAAACTTATGATATTTTATGGCAAAGTCGTAAAATTTATGATTTTTATAGAAATTTTCAAAATTTATGATTTTTTATGAATTTATGGCAAGTGGCCACCCTGTATAAATCTTATGGAGAACAAAATTTACTAGAACTTTTATCTAAGGTATTTTTCTCTAAGTCTAATAGTTGCTGAACGCCAGCAGTGTTAAATAGAGCACATTTTAGAAAATTTCAAAAACGCTCGAATTTGCTCAGACTTTTTTTTATAATTTTTAGTTATTCTCTCTAAAAAAGTCTATTATATGATCAAGTCTTTTAATATTTACTCTATTATAAAAAAAAGTCAGGTCAATTCGAGCGTTTTTGAAATTTTCATAAATGTAAAGACAGCCACAGACTACGGCTTTGTTCGACTGATTTGTTCGACAAACAAGTCTGTCGAACAAGTACGCCAGTTCGAATAGGCCACAGACTGCAGACTTGTTCGACGGTGTTATCAAGACAGAGGTAGTGATGAAACCCGTTCATTTGTGTGCAATGGCGGCGGCATTAGCTATAAAATCAGAAAGAAAACAAAAAAGAACAAAGTGGACAAAGAGTGGCTTTTGAAGAGAAGCCAGTTTTCTCACATCAATATTTTAAAAGAGCTTAAATTATAGCTCGATAAATTCAAGTAAAAACTTTTTATTTAAGTGGCGTAAATCCATCGTATAATAGTAATTCACGACGCTACTGATAAATCAGTCGTTTTTAAAAAAACGTTTACCCCACACGCTACGGACTTGTGACTGACTTGTTCGTCGAACAAAGCCGTCGAACAAATCCGTCGTTCTTGTTGGCGAACAAGTACGACAGAGTTACTGCCACACACTTCAGCTTTGCCACAGACTTGTTCGTCGAACAAATCTGTCGAACAAAGCCGTAGTCTGTGGCTGCCTTAACATCAGATGTTATAACAAATCCAAAAATTTAACAGTGCTGGCGCTCAGCAACTATTCGACTTAGAGAAAAATATCTTAAATATAAGTTGTAGTAAATTTTATTCTTTATAAGATTTATAGAAGTCATTTTCGTCCTCAAGTCAACTGGTAAGGAAATATTGCAAACATTTTGTTTTCGCCATTTTTTTTAAAACGGCGGTACTTCCGGGCGGTCGCCGACTCGGAGTTTTTATTAGGACCCCAAACCTTAAAACATATCCAAAAATCAGAACCCCCTGACCATTTTTAGGAAACTCTTCTTTTCATGATTTCGAGGATGTTGTTAAAATATTTTAAGTATTTTAAATTTTTTTAATGAGTTATATGATAACAATATAGCTGAAATACAAATTTGTTTAAAAATATTTTGCCGAAAAAACATCATTTTCACTCCTTTATAAAAAATTTCAACTGAAGACGAAGAATTTGGTAAGAAGCTCAGGGTTCCGAGAGGACGTTCAAGTACGAACAATTATTACCTAACGAAATCCGTCGAAAAATCGCAGAAAACCGATTTTTGATTTTTTTTTCGCAATTTTTTTATACAATAATCACTTGTCTTTAAAATTGTTACCACAAGCAAGAGTAAGGAATGGTACTAACCGTTGAAAAACAACTGTTCAGTAAACTTTAAGTTACTACGCAATACATAAAATAGCATGAACATACCCAAAATTCTTACAGATGACATACATAATATTCTATAATATAATACATAATATTATATATAACATAATAAATCGGCCCTTAAATCAAATAAATATATAAAATTTCTCACCTATAATAATTTATAAATAATATGTAGCAAACCAAAAACTGCCACTTGTTGCTTGTAGGTACACAACCTTAAACTAATGGCGCTAATGGCTACCGACGCCAAGTTCCAAGTTCTCAGTTCTCACTGGTTCTCACGAGCATCTGGAGCAGTCAGGAAATCCCAAAGGGGCAACGCAACGAACACATCTGTCATTGCACGCACAAGCGCGGTAATTTCAAATTGTATCTTTAAAGTGGATCGGTTTATGAACCGAATTTCGTGTATCAAGATAGATATTAGATCCATGAAAATTTATTCTTTATTTATAACTAGATGATACCCCGTCCGAGGACGGGCAGCTAGAAGGACGGGCAGCTACCCAAGGTCATATGGCTTTTGGATTGCACTGAGAGCTTTCCTTAATCTTCATTCAACTTAAGTTACCTTGGGTAGCTGCCCGTCCTTCTAGCTGCCCGTCCTCGGACGGGGTATCATCTAGTTTAAAATAAGTAAAATAATTTTAAATATTGATTAAGTTTAATTTAATTTAAAAAAATATATGTAAGTTTTTTGTTTATTTATTTAATGTTGTTCTCATTTCTTATTATAAAAGGCCAAGTCCTTCCTTCCTTCTGTCTGTCCCACGGAAATACCCGAAGCAAACCGAACCGAACGCATAACGGATAATTTCATAACCAATCGGATGAACGTATCATCGTATCAACGTATCATCGTATCATCGGATCAACGTATCATCGGATCAACGTATCATCGGATCAACGTATCAACGTATTTAAATTTCCTATATAGGTGAAAAATCTCTTATTATAAAAGGCCAAGTCCTTCCTTCCTTCCTTCCTTCGGTCTGTCCCACGGAAATACCCGAAGCAAACCGAACCTAACGCATAACGGATAATTTCATAACCAATCGGATGAACGTATCATCGTATCAACGTATCATCGGATCAACGTATCATCGGATCAACGTATCGCATGGGACCGAGCGTCAGCAGCTTGCCGCGCTTGAGTTTCTTCTAAAGTTTCACGTTGTTGACGTATCGCATGGGACCGAGCGTCAGCAGCTTGCCGCGCTTGAGTTTGTTCCAAAGTTTCATGTTGTCGACGTATCGCATGAGACCGAGCGTCAGCTTGTCGCTGTGATCGAAGCTGTTCTTCTGTGTTATTAGCTCTTGTACGTGCTTTTCTCTCACGATTCAATCGCCGTCGCTTTGCAGCAGGATTTTCAAAATTTTCATTATCCATTATGGAAGTTCACATAATGCTTTTTTGGAAATAGCTGTCCTATATAGACAAAATGATACGATGATACGTTGATCCGATGATACGTTGATACGATGATACGTTGATACGATGATACGTTGATCCGATGATACGTTGTGCGTTCGGTTCGGTTCGGTTTGCTTCGGGTATTTCCGTGGGACGGACAGAAAGAAAGAAAGACTTGGCCTTTTCTAATAAGAGATTCTTTATATTATAAATTTATTATTTATTAATATTTTATTATTTAAAAAAAACTATTTTTTGAGTGGCTACGCCACTGAAGCCAGTGGTGTAGCTAGGGGGCGGACCGCCCTTCATAGAAGTTTCCTCTGGGGCGCTACCCCTAAAAAAAAATAAATAAATTCGAAAAATTTGGGGGGGGGTTCAAGAATATGTGACGTAATACTTGGAGGGCGGTCTAGGTTTGTGTGACGAAGTGTGACGATGAGGGGGGAGGGGGTTAAAAATTGCCTAAAATTGCGTGACGTAATTTATGGACGACTCCTGAAGCTCAAACGACTGGAATAGAAGTTCATTGAAGCTTGGTAATATTTTTTGACGATTGGTACTATTTTTATTAAAACAATTCGCGATGGGGTTCCCCCCTCAAAGTTATGGTTCAAACTATCGACACAAATTTGCATGGGGGAGGGCAAAAAGTATCACTTAAAAATGAAATTTAGTGAGTTATGGTGAAAAACTACGATGGAGGAACTAAAATCCTTAAAACCGCACAAGAGATTTTAGTGGACTTTTTTCGGGGTTCATTCGGACATTCGTAGACAAATACTGCTGTCTTAAGGAAGAGAGTCTTATATGCATATTTTTAGTTTTTAATGTTTTGATATTTTCTGTCCTATCTACATATCGCACACCCAATACAATACCAACATAACTTAAAAACGATAGTTTCGAGATAATGAGCCTTGAATATTTCACGTTGCATTACTATCATTACTAGCATATTATACTATCATAAAGTGGTCCCAATTGTTTAATATTGAAGCTACAGTTATGAAAGTTTTACACTATAAAATATTGAATTTAACCAATATTTTAGTGTTCATAACTCGAAATCGTCATTTTTTGAGTTATGTTGGTATTGTATTGGGTGTGCGATATGTAGCCCAACCTTTTTTACTTGTAAAAGTTCTCTGTATAGCAAATAAAGTTCATAAAGCCTCTAATTAGTTTGTACTAAATCCTAGACAAGTTAAATACCTACAGGAAATATCTCAAAAATATGAAAAGGCAGATAGGACTATTTTCCTTAGGACGCCCATCCTATTAAATATTTGTGGTGGTGGAAATTAATTTTTTCATGGAGAGATGGGTATAATTTTTTGTGGTCCGCAAAATGTTAACAAACGAAAAATTGGGCCGTGTTCTTACAAAAATTGGACAGCTCTACGATAGGAGAAAAATGTATGCAGCCTTCTTCAAGTTTTTCTTCATTCTTCAAGTTTCAAAAATGCATGATAAAATTATTCGAGTATACGAATTATTTATCAAGAAGGCGCTGGAAAAAATAACACGGTTTTGACAGTAATTAGAATTTTGTAATCTGTCTAAGAAGAAAGAATCTAAGAAAATCCCTATTTATCCACTCAAGTGGCGGCAAACAATGCGATAATTCAAAGTTCCGTTATAAAATATTTGATATTGAGGAAATGGCATTCGGATACCAGATGACGGACTCTGAAATAATATAATTTTTGTTGATGCTCTTTCTTTGTAAAGAAAAATAACCATTTAAAAAAATTTACGATGACGTCACATCTCGGGGGGGGGGTTTATTTTTTATTACCTTTTGGTGACCACCCCAAAAAAATTGAAAATTTCCTATAGCAAAGAGGAAGGTTTATAGAGTATACTGTAAAAATTTCACTTGCGAAAGTATACATAAAATTTCGAGAAAAATCAATTTGAAATTACGTAAATTTAGCGAATTTTTCTTCGATTTTTGGGGTGTGCATTCGATAGGGAGGTTTATCCATCGTCAAAACCTACCTTTTCGGGGCGCCGCTCCGCTCCGCTCTGCACCCCTCCAGGTCGGTTTTGACTCTGGTTACTATGCTAAACATACGAGAAGGCGCCTCCCATCAAAAAAAAAAAAACGGGATAAATGAAACCGGGAGCTTAGAGACCCTTGAAATAGCATTAAAAAGTATTTGCGGTATGGAGCAGTAAACTATTACGTTTCACCCCCAAAAAATCGCGTAAAAACAAAAAATAATCGATGTTACATGTACGAGAGACGAGCTGCATCTGCCGGTGCGAAATACTCTAAGTGTTAGGGTCATTCAAACAGCACGGACTGTCAACAGAATGAGCGACGCGCGGAATCTCGTTAAATTTTACATGTAAATTTGCGAAGTTCAAATTCGATTTACTCAAAATTTTGATAATACTTTCGCATGTTTAAATTATATCAGTATACTATATAAACCTTCCTCTTTGCAATAGGAAATTTTCAATTTATTTCGAGTGGTCACCAATAGGTTACTCGACCCCACATCTCAAAAACAAAACATGATAAAAATATGCCAATGGCGGAAAAAAGTGTCATTTGAAAAAATAAGGTTGACATAAATATCTCGAGGATTTTATGAGAAAATCTCTCTAAAAATTTTGTTATCGAATTTGTTCCAAACTTTACGAGCTCACTGTATGTATAATTATTTAATGGCCGGTCGCATTCGGGAAAAGAAACTTGCCTAGTAAGGGTTTGGAAAATTGGCTTACCAAGGGTTAGGAAACTAACCACAAACTTTGAAGTCTGAAGACCTAAAAAATTTTAAGTCCTTTTAGGAGCCGAAAGTGCACATTTTTTGCTTTTATTTTCCCAACGCGCAGCACTTATAAAATTCATTATACAGGGTGGTCGACGAACACGAATAAATTGTATCCTCCACCCCAAGTTTTCTATTAATTATTATTATCGAGTCCAATTTGGTAAAAAATATTTATATTATAAGTTTTAAAAGTTTAACATAAAATAATATCCAAAATCCATTTAGTTAAAATATATATTGTTTTCATGGCCGATCTACTTGACTGATAAATCTTAAACCTGCACCATTCACCGGCTGTTTTGTTTTCAATGATAATAAGCGGTCTTTTTGTCAGTTCATTTCTGAGCGCGTTGTGAGGTGCGGTTTAATTATTTAAATGTCATATTTTGATGTTTTCCATAAAATTTGTGTTTTTAGTGTTGTGAACTTTTGTGGCGTAGGAGCTTTTTAACTAGCAATTGGTAACCCCTTTTTGTTTACTTTTCAAAAATTTAAATTTACTCTACAAGTGTCGGCACAAATTATAGAATAATTTTGTATATAAATATAGGTCACGGCTGAGTAATATATTAATAATTAACCTTGATTAGTTTTTCGAACGAAGTTTGATAATGCTTAATTTTTTAATTCGAAATTTACGAAACCTTCCATTACAAATCTTGAAGTGACTTTTAGAAATCAATCAATTAGCGATTTAAGATGGTATTTATTTAGTCGCTGTCCTTGCGATTTTGATTCTGACGTAATTATTTATTGTTTAATAATATTTTATTTTCTTATAAAACCAATGTCATAAATTATCTTTTGCGCATTATAAAAAATATGCAAAATGCAACTTTTTTACCAGGTAAAAACGATTTGCAGTTGACTAACAAAATTGGCCAATATTGAAAAAACGTAAATAACCATTTTTGTAAATCTGTAAATTATGATGTCATTTTTTTAACAATTATGTGCGTACTTACTCGAACGTGTAAATTTTATCGACATTTTTCCCAACACAATCTTGACTATGTATTTACGTAGCTAAAAAAATACCTTTTGTTGAAGTTAAAAATATTTTTAGAATGCAAAATCAAATTCATAAGCATAACATTTTTTGACGTTTGCTTTTCTGTAAGGAATTTTGGTTATCATTGTTATCAGTCTGGGCAGAAAATATAAACAAATAATATTTTAAACAATTTTGAAGTGTCAAGGTTAGAAAAGATAGGAGTCTCGCAAATCGGTTAAATTATAATAGAATAGAAGAAAATTGGGTGATTATTAAAACTTGAAAAATTCAATTTTTTTGAAAACGTAAGAAATCAGTAAATTTTATTAGATTTAAGCCCCCCCCCTCCCGTTGGGGTTCTGGTTACGTAACTAATGCCCGTTTTCACCAACAAATTCCTAACGTTAAGAGTTCCCTAACTTGGAGTTAAGAAACTCTTATGACACATTTGGTTTTCACCAAGTGCTAAGAGTTCCATAAGAGCGCGCTGCGGAAAGAGAGAGAGGGAAGCAGTAGATATGATGTTGAAAGAAGCCTCTAATCTTTTGTAGAGATTTAAAAAATTTAAAAAAATTATTTGCGCCATATCTAAGGAACCCTTGAACCCTTTGTGCATTAAGTTGATTTTATATAGTTTAAAACTCCAAAGCGGTCTATAGACGTTCAACTTGGTTGTCAACCTAAGTCATCAACCAGTTCGCCACACACTTTTCAACTTGGTCGTCAACATCAGTCTACTATCTACGCTTGTGTAGTTTGGCGCGTTAACTTTAATTTGTGAAATTTAAAACTTTATTTTACCATACTGAAATTTAACATGAATGAAGAATTGTCTTTATTACATTACGTTATAATTCATGAGTTATGTGACGAAGAGGTGAAACCCCCGAGCAGTGGCGTACCTAGGGGGGGGGGGTCCGCCCCGGGCCCCTTTACTAAGGGGGCCCCACCCAAAAATAAATAATTCCATGTTTCTCAAGTGAGCGAGCTCGT
Organism: Podabrus alpinus; assembly: GCA_932274525.1. NCBI lineage: Eukaryota > Metazoa > Arthropoda > Insecta > Coleoptera > Cantharidae > Podabrus > Podabrus alpinus. The sequence continues at coordinate 15,280,886 of OW026454.1, read as the reverse complement.
TCGTGGCTCAGTCGTTCAGAGAGCGTCGGTTTCGGAGCTGCGTTGCGTCGTGCTGAACGTCGTAGATTCAATTGTTCGAATTCGGGCTCTTACGATAAAACTTTTTATCAGTTTAACATTTTTAACAGTAATGATAATTGATGACCTCGGACTGCACGAGTTTGTTCCCTTATTCTATCTATTATTTCTCTGCCCAGGGCAATAGCTTATGGAAGACGGTTAGATTAAGGCAAAAAAAGGCTAGCCACATTAAAAAGTTTTTTTTTTTTAGGGTGAGGGGGCCTCCAAAATAAATCCGCCCCGGGCCCCAAGTGGTCTAGGTACGCCACTGCCCCCGAGAAAATGGAAAATAATGTGGTCACAGTATTGGTATCAAAAACGAAATCAATTTTCACATTCAAATTTAATGAAAGAACTACGCATTAGTGCACCTAAAGATTTTAAAAATTTTTTAAGAATGATTAGTGAAACGTATTCCGAATTGTTAGAGAAAATACGACCATTAATAGAAAAGAAAGATACTTTTATGCGAGATGCAATTACTGCAAATGAACGGCTATCGTCAACTCTCCGATATTTAGCCAGTGGGCAGACTTTTGAAGACTTAAAATTTCAAACGGCAATATCACCTCAAAGTCTAGGAAGAATAATAATTGATACTTGTTCTGCAATAATTAAAATCGCATCACAATTTGGTACGGTAGCCATTCTATTTTATTTCTAAATATTTTGCAGCACTTAATGCTTCGGTGAAAACTTCGTTCCTGACTGAAGTTGACGACTGCGTTGACAACATACCCACACATGTTTAAACTCCGTCGCCAACATCGCGCTCCGCCCACAAAATATCCAAAGCATTTGATTTTGTTCAACCTGCTCTTCAACTTGCACTTTTAACCTTCAACTAGCCTACACACCTTCAACTTTGTCGTCAACATGCCAAGTTGACGATTAGGTTGACAACCAAGTTGAACGTCTATAGACCGCTTTAGGGCACTTTTTGATTTACAAGTTTTGTACAAGTTTTCTATAATTGATGATGAAATCGCTTCAAAATCAGGTTTTGTCCTTATAATGATCTGCAGAAGGCAGTAACGAAGTTTCATTAAGATCGGTTGTCATAAAAATTCAAAATTGTCCTTTTTCATAAATTAAATTAACCTATTTACTTTTAATTTAAAGCGCTCAAAATTGGTTATTGCCTTCAATAGTCTTTCCTTATTAATATAAAAAAAGAATTACATTGATACGACGTTTAGTTTTTTAAATTTGTACCAAAGATTAGAGGCTTCTTTCAACATCATTCCCTCTCTCTCTTTCAGCAGCGCGCTCTTAAGAGCGTGAAGAAATCCCTAACCTAAATAAAAATAGTCGTGTTTTATTCTATTCCACAAAATATTAGTCGAATTTTACCAGTTCTCTCACTCTTATGTTGGTGAAATGCAAATTTTCCTAAGTATTTTTTTATGGAATACTTAGCGCTAAGAATTCCTTGGTAGGTAATTCTTAAGGAAAAGTTGGTGAAAACGGGCATAAATATTATTATTTTAATTTTAATCTCCTAAGAGGAATACTCAAATCTGGTCGCCATATTGGAAAAACCACGCGAAAAGAACCTCCTGCAATGTTCGTATAAGGTCTTTTCTGCAGAGAATTTAGTTTTCTTTATTTTTCATTTCCAATTATTTTGCTCTGAAGTGAACCGACATTTTTTCCCGCGGTTTTTCCAATTTTCCAATAAAGATAATGAAAATTATTTCAGCTTTCTCTCAATATCTTCTATAATAGCCCATTTAAAACCGGTTAGGCTTATCATCCCGACAAAAACAAGTAACGATTAAAAAGATTTTTGGGCGTCAGTACAATGTAAAATTCAACCTACAAATGTTTTACACGTCTAAAAAAGATATTGCACGACAGGAATAGTATATAACATTACTAGCAAGGTAAGAGGGTTTTTACTGGCGAATGGAGGATATAACTGACGAGCCGCAGGCGAGTCAGTTACCTCCTTGAGCCAGTAAAACCCGTTACCTTGCGTGCATTGTTTTATATTTTATTTGTTTCTCATTTGTAAAAAGGTTAGATAAATTCCAAAAAAATCTCAATAATTTGTCGCAAATGTCGTAAGCTATGGAAGCGTTGCCATGAACATGTCTGTTTATTTTTCTTTACATTTGTTTTGGCGAAAGCGAAAATGAATGTACCAAAAGAAATTATTGAGGCAGCCAGCAGTGTAGCTTCAAGTTTATTACCTGCAAAATCAGCTTCAAGGTACGAGCGAGAATACGACGACTTCAAAAAGTGGCAAAACAAAAATAGTTTAATTGGGGTAACTGAAGATGTTTTGTTGGTATACTTGAATCAACTATCAGCTAGATTCAGCCCTAATACTTTATGGGCAAAATGGTCTATGCTGAAAAGCTGCTTGGAAATGAAAGAAAATGCCCCTGTTCGCAGGTTTGTTTTCCTTAAAAAATTTATTGAAAAATATGACGTTTAGTTGTCATTTGCAGATTTCAAAAGGTAATAGCGTTTCTGAAACGAAAAAATGAGCGTTATGCGCCAAAAAAGGCCAAGGTATTAAGTAAAGAAGAGGTTGAACAATTTCTTTTACATGCTCCTGATGACCAGTGGTTGCTGGCGAAAATTGTAACAATATTTGGGATTTTTGGATGTTGTCGATGTGACGAAATTCTCTCCTTAAACATGAATGATGTAGAAGATATGGGAAAATACGTTATTGTGACATTGCGGCAAACAAAAAATTTAACAACAAGAAGATTCACCATAACCGATGATGGCTGCAGCTTCAAGCCCTGCATATTATACAGAAAATATGTAAATCTTCGGCCTCCTGGAACAGAAAGCCTAAGATTTTTTTTGACATACCGACATGGAAAGTGCATTTCCCTTAATGCTGGCCAGCACACTATTGGTGGTGTCCCAAAGCAAATAGCGAAATATTTAGGTTTAAAAAACCCAGAGTTATACACCGGCCACTCTTTTCGCAGAACTGGAGCCACTATGGTTGCGGATTCGGGTGGAGATATTTTAGCACTAAAGCGTGCAGGAGGGTGGAAGAGCACCGAAATTGCGATGAGTTATGTCGATGATTCGGTCAACAAAAAAATCGAAATGTCTAGCAAATTATTACACGAAAAAAATATGTATGGGAAAAAGTTTACATTCACACGACAAGATATGAAACTGTGGAAGAGAAGAAATTAACAGCAGCAAATACTTTAATACCGACGATTTTAACACAACAACATAAAATAAAGAAACGATAAAAGGATATAATTAAAATGATGGAATATTATACACAATTTTTTTTCTCACAAAAAGCATATTGAATATGGGAAATTCTTATCGGGTTTCTTACGTAGTAGTTTGCTATCAACTTCAAAATTAGGTTGCTCTATAATTTCTAACAACTTAATTAAAAAAAAGTAGGGGAGCATGGGTAACGGTGACACACGGGTAATAGTGAGATATTTGAAATAATTTTTATTCTATTCCGCTTACACAAATGGCACTCTAATGTAATATATTTCAGAGCCAGTAGATTTAGAGAGTACCGTCATCCTTTTATCTCACGAAATGCCGACAGCCGGCCATGTTTTATCCACCTTCATGGGCATTAGAAATGTTTATATTATTTATAATAAGAAAGATATAACAGTTTATTACTTCTTTACAAAATAGTACCATGAACTCCACAGTATGGGTAATTAATACAGAAAATTTGAAAAAAAGCAATTGTTTCTTATAGTTGACAGGATAAAACATGGCGGCCGTACCTTAAGTTGGCGGTACTCTTTAAATCTACTGGCTCTGAAGGTAAATTACGGCTAATAATATCGTAGTTTAGGGCCTTAGTAAAAAAAAAACATCTCACTGTTGCCCATGCTCTCCTATATTATAAACCTCCTAAGGAGTCAAGTGTCACTTGTAATCTCATGATATACAAACCCTTCAGATGATTTTACGATCTTCTTCTTATGTTAGGTCTGGAACCAGTGTTGCCAATTTTTTTTTAAATTACTACTATATATTATTATGAGCATTGCTTTTTACATCTTATGCCTCGTACGCATTAGCGAGCAAACCTACGAGCGTTTCTGCGAACCGCTCTAAATCCGCTTACCGAAAAGTTGGAAGCATTTCGATGAGCATCGATAAATGGTGGGGAAATGCACTGTAAAAGCTTAGGGAATGGAATGACGAGTGGATCTGCGACAAAATAGTGGGAGTAAACTGCTGGGCTTTACAATGAACACCGTTAAGTGTTAAATTAATTTAAATTATTTTTCTGACAAAATGTAGCGATTTTAATACCATATTTGCGTATTTTAAATTTATTGATTAATACTCGTAGATTGATTCATAAATCAATTTTTTTTTGTGTTCCCAATATATTGTGCTTTATTAATAATTAATTAATTTTAAATTTTCTATAACCAACTTTTTTTTATTATCGTTTGAATTCTGTCCAGCTACTTTAGACTCACAGGTTAATACTGTACCCGATGATGGCAGTTTGTTGCCAAAACGCGTAACAGAAATAAATACGAGTATTTAAATTACGAATAAGTAGTCGTAAAAAACCTTAAAAATTGATTGTAAGCAAAATATAATGTAATTATATGCTGAGAAGTAGCGCGCGTATTTATTTGGATAGACGCAATAAGTGCTAAAATCGCACGAACCACTCTTGAACTCCTGAAGTTTCGCTGAAATACCGACATTGAATTACTCATGGAAATGTTCACAACTTTGTTGAGAATATAATAAGCTGTAGTTACTTAAATATGCACAACTCTGCGCAGTTCGCCAAAGAGCTCGCAGTTTTGTTCGCTAGTCTGTACGAGATTTTCATGGTTCCTCGGATACCGTCGACTGCCCGCACATTTTTGCAAGTATCACCAAAAAGCTCGCTAGTGTGTACGAGGCATTAGGTAGCTTGCTAGGCTGGCCTTCGATGTGCCTATAACCGGTTTTTTATTGTTATCGACGGCTTTACGTGCTCTTTGAAGCACGGAATGCAGTCAAGAAATTTTTACGCTCAAACTCGGACTCAAACAGGGAAACCAGTTGATCGATTAGCAGTTTATCGCGTTAACTATCAGACCATGACCGTCGTCGATCTTACAATAATTTTAACTATCATTTTTTAGTTACTTTATTTTAATACTGCCTGCTGGCCGCCATGACATTTTAGTGTGTGATTGCCATGGTTGTGCGGCCTAAAGGCCGCACTGTAACTTATACACAGAGACACAGAACTGGTGTTTTATAATAATTATGAATAGTAATAATCTAAACGTAGAATTGAAGATATATTTAAAAAAAATTTTTGACCAATAACTCGAGAACACGTTGTACAGTACTATTTTCTATTGAACCGTCATAATAATCACAAACAACGAAATCAAATATTATGATAAACAATATCTATTACCCTATTAGACATACCTAATAATATCCAAACTTATTTAGATTTAATTTCTTTCCTAAAGACTCAAATTGCGATTATTTAATATACTTTAGACTGAAGTTAAAGACAAGATATATAGTAAATAATATTAATTGGGCGGGACTGTAATGCTGATTGATTTATGGCTATAATTAAAAATTATAATGACGGATTTATTGACTGCGAAATGACCCAATAATAAATCTCAAAGCGATATAAAGCCGTACCCATAAAGCCTTGTAAGATTACCTAGGTACGAACTACAACAATTTTGCGTTGAATCGGAATAACCGCACAAAGAGATCGTACAAAAAACCAGGATTCAAAATCGAGCAACCAGCATGGTATTAATAAAACGTTATAAACTCCGAAGGAATTAGAAAAACTGGAGATAGTTGAGCAATTAGTGAAATAATATTAAGAGAAAATATAAACCTATCAGAGAACGTCAATTTATGTTTCAAAAAAATAACAGATCTTTGATTGATTAATACATACTGTCCTATAATTTATTTTATTATTATTTATTATGTCACTGTACTCATTGTTTAAAAACTATTAAATATTTTTATTATTACTATTCCATTCATGAGTTTCATGATCAAACTTAAGAGATTGTAAACGTTATATTAGGGTCAATAATAGGTCGTGTAATTCTCCCCCCCCCCCTAAAATGTGAATTTTTAATAAAATTAGTATCAATAGTTTGTTTCTATACTCTTGTCGCTTGAGTCTCGATGGTTATATTACATTCATGAATATTGGGGGGGGGGAGATACCATATCCCATCGAGAATATTTTGATGAAGTTGGTGCTAATGGTTTGTGCTTCTTATTTCGTCGTCTTTGCCCCAATTCCCCAATGGTTATGAATATATTCTTGCAACCTTGGGAGAGGGAAATAATGACACAGTTATGAATTAGGACAAGATCTGATCTAATGGATACTTCTCCCCCCCCCCCCCGTTTTGAAGTTTTGTTGACTACTGCCCCAAGCGCCACCCTGTAATAGACACTAATTTAAAAATTCGAACTGAACTTGAGCTCGAGTTTTAACCAGCAGTAGCAATTTATCAGTTACGCCACTGATAAAAGTCATATCCCATTGTTTTGTAAATATAATTGTAAGTATGAACACCGATTACTTTTTACTTTTGTTACCGCAGTCCTTGACTTTTAATATTTGAAAAAAACGAAGTAAGATCCACCTACTTATGCTTATTTTTAGTACTTGAAGTTTGTTATGTAGGTAAGTAACTCATCATCGATGTACAAATGCTTTTATTATTTATTTTCTAATGTTATTTATTATCTTGTTGTACTATAATAATATTATTTTATGTATTTCCGACAGTCTAGAATATATAATGATTCATTCTTATTGGTGATCATCAGCTGAACTAAACTAATTTGAAGTTGTCCTTTAATAATTGGAGGGGGGGATCCTCAATTCGGACCAGTGACAGACTGGCCTTTGCAGTAGGCAAAAAAATTTCCATAACACGCTGTCCGCGAGCCGCTTTTTATTTTAATGCAAAATTAGTAATTATTTTCAATAATTAGAAGAACTCGTCGGTTCTGTTTAATAATATAATATTCTTTCATTACGACGTCGTCGAAACAATTCAAATCTAGTACAGTGGCGTGTTTAACCTTCGGAACGAAAGGAGAAATAATTTTTGGGAGTGCAAATGCCTTTCGTATCCATCTAATAAGAGACGATCACTTATGAATTTTCGAAACGCAATTAAATGCACTAAAAAATGAAGAGCACACGGGAATAACGATCAGAGTCAGAAGTTTTATATTTTGCAGAAATTAAAATTAAAGATTTACAGACTCGCAGAACATAATAAACCTAAGTATTTTAAAAACGTTTTCACGCTGGACTCGAATCATTTTTATATTATATTGTTTTAGTAGAAGATACCTTCCATTACCATCTATCAGATGGCATTAATAGTTTATTTTTCACCAAAATTGGACCCTGATCGTTATTCCCGTGTGCTCTTCAAATATTATGTACTAAATTACCCCTCACCCCATCCATGAACTTTGGCTGAATTCACCTTGGCCCAATAAAACCAGACATTTGCTTGCTTGGCGGTGCTATGTCGGCATTAATAGACAGGAGCTGGGGGGGGGTGCTTTCATCTAGCTCTCCCCTGGGCACGCTACTGATCGAGTATTACTGGTTATCATCTTTAGTTCTATAAAAATGAAAGATACAACAAACAACGGTGATAATGTTTTAAATATTTTATCTATTATTAATTTGTAGAATTGTACACTCAATATTATATTGTTACATTAATTTATCAATTGAAAGCGACCAGGTTTTATCAACTTCCTTTCGGTTTATTCAAGGCTTAAAGATAATTTTTTTGTATATATTCTTGTAAACGTTTTTATAGACCTCTGTCTTGAATTTGAAACTGAACTTGAAATTTTGTGGTTTAAAATACTATCACGATTATTAAAACGAAATAACATTTTATAATTTTTACAGAAATTGAATAATTATTACGATGGATGAAAAGGATCTACTATTGGCGCGAGCTATTGTAGAAGAAGAAAGGTCCAAGAAGAAATCCGTACGAATGGAACATGAAGAGAATTTACCTGATTCTGCTGCTGCGTTATCTAGGAAAGCCGAAAAATTAAAGGCGTTTCGGTAAGTTTATTTTTCATATTAATATTATTATTTTGATTAATTGATCAAGATCAACATTCTGCTGTTTTTCATTATAATCATTTACCGGTAAATATTCCATGCTACATATAAATTTTTTTTACATATAACATAGTACAGGTTAACGTGGAATCTAAACCACGGTTAAGAAAATTATAAAATGAATCTTCTTGCTCTATATGTGGTATTAAAGGATAATGATATTATTATTATATTCAGATATTGAATATTGCTTCGTTATGGTTTAATTTTAAAACAAAATAGCAACGAAACAATTAGAACTTGTTCTCAAAACCTTAAAAATTCAATTCGAATTTAAATAGCCCGGGTAGCTCAGTCGGTAGAGCATTGGACTTTTAATCCAAGGGTCCAGGGTTCAAGTCCCTGCTCGGGCGGATTTTTTTATATTGGCTTTGATCGACAAATTTTTGAGAATGTTTATTTGGCAACTTATCAACAACTAGTAGTTGAGTTTCGATTTTATTTTGATATTATATGTGCTAGCTATTCCCCGAATGGATGCCATAAGTCCAAATTATTTTAATATAATTTTGTAGTTTTGGTTTCATTCATTTGAGGTAGGACAGGTGTCTCAAATTAGTATACCTATCTATATATTTCGCCCCCTTGGCTCCTCCACGCGCAGATTAAGGTTCTTGACCTTTGAAACTATCTCTATACAAGTACAGTCGAGTCGCGAAATAGTGAATCTCTTATTATAAAAGGCCAAGTTTTTCTTTCTGTCTGTCCCACGGAAATACCCGAAGCAAACCGAACCGCACGCACAACGTATCATCGGATCAACGTATCATCGGATCAACGTATCAACGTATCATCGGATCAACGTATCATCGTATCATTTTGTCTATATAGGACAGCTATTTCCAAAAAAGCATTATGTGAGCTTCCATAATGGATAATGAAAATTTTGAAAATCCTGCTGCAAAGCGACGGCGATTGAATCGTGAGAGAAAAGCACGTACAAGAGCTAATATAATAACACAGAAGAACAGCTTCGATCACAGCGACAAGCTGACGCTCGGTCTCATGCGATACGTCAACAACGTGAAACTTTAGAAGAAACTCAAGCGCGGCAAGCTGCTGACGCTCGGTCCCATGCGATACGTCAACAACGTGAAACTTTAGAAGAAACTCAAGCGCGGCAAGCTGCTGACGCTCGGTCCCATGCGATACATCGACAGAAAGAAAATCGATACCAAAGTCAAGCAATTCAACTCCAAATAAGAGCATTGAGATTTGATGAATCTCACGTTACTCGACACGATTGTGGAGAAATGAATTCCATCTGTCAGTTCTGCGGCTCCAAGAATTTCGCCAAGGAGCGTCCAGTTGATAAACAATTTAACAACTGCTATCATAAAGGAAAAGTGAAGATTCCGCAACCGCTCGATCAACATGGGAATCTATTGTTATATCCCGAATTTCTTCGCTCTATGCTTTCAGATTCAGATAATCCTTACTACAAGAACTTTCGTCAGCACATCCGCTCTTACAATTCCTCGGTTTCTTTCGCTTCAATGGGAGCAGAGATTGTTTCAATGCCGGGTAACGGACCATACGTTTTCAGGTTACTGTACGGTTAATGTAACCACTCAAAACTAAATTTCTTCTGCTACACACTAAAGAACACAGTTAATATAACAAATTCTCAAAATATGAGGCGAGAATTTGTTATCAAAATTTTGAAATAATCGATTTTGAAAAGTACGGAAAAGTAGCAAGAGCATGGTGCAGAAGCGGTCGATGCCACTCTATCGCTCGGCCGGCGCGCATTTTGTTGACGGTACGTGCAGATAGATATACTCTTACACTTAGAAAATTTCGGAGCGGCAGATGCAGGTCGACGGTCGTACATGTTACATCGATTATTTTTAGTTTTTACGCGATTTTTTGGGGGTGAAACGAAATAGTTTACTGCCCCATACCGCAACTATACTTTTTAATGCTATTTCGAGGGTCTCTCACATCCCGGTTGCATAGATCCCGGTGTTCTTGATCGGTGGCGCTTCTCGTATGTTTAGCCTAGTAACCAGAGTCAAATCCGCTCTGGAGGGGTGCAGAGCGGAGCGGAGCGGAGCGGAGCGGAGCGGAGCGGCGCCCCGGAAGAGTAGGATTTGACGATGGATTACCCTCCTTTTCGAATGCACACCCCTAAAAATGGAAGACAAAAAAAATTTTATTTTTTCACTTTTTCGGCAATACACGGGTTATTTTCCATTTTTTTGCGAATATTTATTACCAAGATCCACTAATCACACCCCCATCTATCCGAATTTCAAAGAAAAATTCAAATCGGACCGAAAAAATTTCACTCCATTTCAAGGGACTGTAACCCGATATATGTGCAGACCCCGGGTTCGACCGGCTACATGAATTTACTTTCCCTTCTTTTCAAAAGTCGATATTTTGGTTATTTTTCAAAATTTCTCGCAAGTTATTTTTTCTATAGCCTAAAATAAGCCCATTCTTTAGTGTGTAGCTGAAGAAATTTTGTTTCGAGTGGTGACATTAACCCAACAGTCGCCCGTTTTCAAAATTCATGGACAGACGTACCACAGAACCACAAACCTGTATCCACCTGAAGGACAAACAAGAAAGTTTGCACAACTGTATGTAATGGACACGACAGAAGCGGTCAATGAACGAGTAAATCTGCCTGAGAATAGAGGTTGTCTACCTGAAGTGATTGAGAAAATCGATCGTTTCTTCCGCGTCAACAATCGTATCGCAGCTTCATATTGCCTGTTGAAAGAAATTGAGCAACAAGAGCGTGTACGAGCCGAAGAAGAAGGACAACCAGTTCCGGTCGTCAATATGGTGATGCGGCGCGATCGGCAGTCTGATCAAAGACGTTACAATGCTCCAACGTCCAATGAAATTGCAATGGTGTTCGTAAATGATGACGGCGAACCTCCTTTTGAACGTGATATCCGTATCTATCCTCGAAATCCCGTCGACAATGCACAACAATTCATTCGTATCAATATTCTCAGTCCAAATCTTGACCCTATGACTTATGGCATTCTTTATCCGTTTGGCGAACCGGGGTGGCAACCCAATTGGAGTTGCGAAGGATATCGGCAATCCCGTAATAAAATCAGCATGTTACAATTTAAAGTTGCGCAAACAGCAATTAGAAACGATTTCAATCCGATCATGAGTGCGGGAAAACTTACGCAACAGTGGATTGTCGACTCATATTTGCAAGTGGAAGCCAATAATTTGAACTACATATGATATCAACAAAGTAAATTGCGTACTGAATTGTATCAAGGTCTATCCGATCATATTCAAAACTAGATGATACCCCGTCCGAGGACGGGCAGCTAGAAGGACGGGCAGCTACCCAAGGTAACTTAAGTTGAATGAAGATTAAGGAAAGCTCTCAGTGCAATCAAAAAGCCATATGACCTTGGCTGCCTGCCCGCCCTTCTAGCTGCCCGTCCTCGGACGGGGTATCATCTAGTACCGTATATAGTGAACTACCGGAAATAGTGAACACAAAAATTTTAACATTGAGTGTATATGGGACTCCTATATAACGAACAGCGGTAACCCCGATACAGCGAACTGCGTACTAAATTGTGCAGTTTGAATGACATCATTTATAGGGGCTTCCCCCAAATATTGAGAATTTACGAATATTATACAGGAAAAGAAATTCAGATCGATTCTGAATCAGAAAAAGAAGACGAGGATGAGATGGTTTCTTATACTTTTAATGGTAAACTTATTTCAATAAATCATGCATTGACATCTTTAAATGATGTTATTCAGTGGAGTGAAGAAAGCGCAGAAGAAGTCAGTTTTGCTTAATTTACATATAATTTAAGGCAAAAAATATTATGTATTAAATTAAATAAAAAACAAGTACAATAAAAAATAACATCATTTTTCCTACACGTATTGTAATTGGGCGGTGTTATGCAGAAAGCTACCAAGCCACGTCTGCATAAATCCGAGATAATTAACAATTAGTACAGTATTAAATTAAAAAAATCTGATGTGGCCATCGCATAACTTTCCGAACAGACGCAAATTTTTACATTATATTTTTAAATAAAATGGTTACATAATTTCAACAGTAAATCGATGAAAAATTTCATATTTTGCCAAAATAGGAAGAAAAAAACTTTTGAATGCCTATATCTTGCAAACGAAGCATTTTTGGACCCATGTTATTAGAAACTTTTCATCTTATTTTCGTTAGTAGAATGCGGTTTACTATTTTATTTACAAATACAAAAAATGTTTACAAATACAAAAATTTTTGAAACGCCCTGTATATTTTAGAGAAAAACTTGTAGGACAAAAAATGTAGGAAATTCCATAGCGCTAATTTTTTGTTATTAATATTTTTACATATTTAATTTCGTTTCGAAGTTATGACGCATAATGTCATAATAGCTCCAGGTAAACCCCCCTTTCCCGTTACACGATTTAAATTATTTTCATCTCTGGCTTCGTCCTACGACAGGAAAAAGCTTATATGCAAAATTTGGAATGATTTGCTTGCTTCGTTTAGACGCTATCGTGTTCACAGACGTACATACACACACACATACACACCTACACACATACATACAGACATCCTTCCAAAAATGATAAAAATGGATTCAGGGGACCTCAAAACGTGAACATCTGTCAAAAAATTGGGGGGTCAAATTTTGACTGATAACAATACTTTCCTTACCTAGGGGTTCGGAAAGTAAAAATAAGTATTAAATTAAAAAAATAAATAAAAAAGTTATCCTGTGGCTTGGATGTTTTCAGCAGAATGTATAATGAACCTTACTGGCTCCGTACCTTCAATAATTGAAAAAAAAAAATGTGGCTTGGTAGCTTTCTGCATAACACCGCCCAATTATGTTTGTAGGTAACCATCAATTTTCTTTAAAATAAAGCTTTCATTTTCAAATAGTGAACAACCCCGAAAAAGTGAAAAGTCTTTGCCATATTTAATTCACTATTTCGCGACTCGACTGTATTTCATTTTTTGAGCGAATTTTCGAGTTTCAATCTTGTGCAAGTTATTTCGAGATTTTTAGAAGTAAATGCATGATCAATATGGTATACTTACGGATAAATAATTGTATTTCGGGTAAAACTTAACGTGGAATCCAAACCACGGCAGAAATAGTTTAGGAACACATGAGATTCGAACTCACAACCATCAGTTCCGTAGATCAAATCGTTGACCCCCACATCAAACCAAATAATAGTGTACATGTGATACAAGTACAGTTAAAGCTCCTTATTCACGGTTTCGTTATTCGCGTTTTCAGTATTCGCGGATTTAAAAAATGCAACCACTTCTTGTATTCGCGGTTGAAAATTTCGTTATTCGCGGATCAAAAACTAACAATATACAATGTTTGTACTACTTCAAAGATTTATAATTAAAATTACAATTTCGCACTTTTAAAATGATATCTGCTGTGTATTTTATCTAAAAGAATTCAGACACTTGCATTGCAAAATTGTGTTAGAACATAATTACATACTTATGAGAAATGATATCATACATTTTTTCTAAAGAAATGCTTATTATTAACAAATCTAAAAGTGATTCGCAAGATATTCAATTACGAATTAACACCACTCACCTATCAAAACAAACAAGTAGGCGCCCAAGTATTTATAAAGAGAAAATATTATTGTGGCTAAACCTAACGTTCTTGGACAAAAGCAAAATTTTTGCCGACAAGGTGCTATAATTTGATATAAGCTGTCTTGGCCGCTATCGTACTTGTTGAATTGTTCAACTTGCCATTCGTTGCATGAACTTTGATTAAATAACACGTGTCTCTTGCATTTATTTTGATATATTTTTATTTTATTTTCTAACCTTGGAACGTATCCCCTATATTCCCATACAAATTACCATTCCATATTCACGGTTTCTGTATTCGCGGCATAGTTATGGAACGTATCCCCCGCGAATAAGGAACTTTAACTGTATACTTTTATCAGTTCTAGTATTGGGCAAAGATTTTATTGGGCATGAGACGGTTAAGTGCATCTACTGCTAAAGCGAAATGCACGGTTCGAATCCGGGCAGAAGTATTACGTAATACCATGTAATACTTAGTTAATGACATGTAATACTATATACTACCATATATTATGTAAAACAATGCAAGTGTAGTACTGCCGTACTTAGTTAAAACGTCCTAACTAACAAGTTGATTTTCGGGAGAAAACTGACTTTATGTAGATGTTATAAAGCTGTCTTCATTATAAAATTGTATTTAATGCCTTCTGTAATATATGATTATATCAAATTTCTATTAAATGATATGAAAATGACTTTAAAAATCCATATAACTCATTTTTTACGCGAAAACCAATTTGTTAGTTAGGACTTTTAACCAAGGACGGTAGAATCTTTGGGCCATCTATTTTTAGAGTGATAACCTATCGTTTTTTCAGAAAAAATAGAGAGAGAAAAAGAGTGCGGACTTATTTCGTATAAAAATATTTTGCGGGTGGGATTTAATACATTTCTATCAGAAATTTAGATAATTGCTTTAAAATTAAAAATTAATTAAATAAGATATGAAAAACCATCAAATGCCACAATTATTTTGTATTAAATTTGTTTCTAGGGGACGATTGAACCCCCCTTTCCGTCCCGTCCCGCTGAATCTGCATGTTTTCTATAAAAAATCAAAATTAGGTGGACTGCTTCTACAGTCCTTCCAGACTCAAGTCTATGGTCTATCTGTACATATCAGATAACAGAAAATTCTCTTAATAATCAAGGGTGTTTAACCTCCCCCCCCTCTAATATGCTATCTCATAAAACTAACTTTCTTCCGTGCTCCTACAAAATCATGTAGGGTCTTGATTTCTACAACCCTTAGGGTACGTACTGCAAAATGTCATCCAGTGACATCTATTATATAATGTAACAAAATATAAAAAAAAATCATCAAAGATTTAATTATTGTATTCAAAACAAATTAGAAAGGTATCGCAGTGGTTTAGAAATTACGAACGTAAATTATCAAAAAAAAATACGGAGTTGATTATGTGTGAAAGCAATAAAAGTTATCAACCTTCGATAGCTCAGTTGGTAGAGCGGTGGACTGTAGTTGAGTTTATCAAAGCTGATATCCATAGGTCACTGGTTCAAATCCGGTTCGAAGGAAATTTTTTTTTTATATACAAATGAAAATAACCAATAGGGCCAATTGCATTGACGCATACATCGTCCTTGTTTCCAATCCATTCATTGGTTGTCTGCACTAAATCAGGATGCTATATTAATTAGTTTTCGCAGGGATCACTTATTTTGTGCAAATAATATTTTCATAGGTACAGGGTGAACAACAAGAAAATAATGTGGTTTTTCCAGTTTTTAAAAAATTAAAGACGAGTTTTGGATGAATTTTTTAAATTCAAAAAGTTCACAATAGTACCAACTTAAAAATATAACAATATTTATATATTGTAAGTAAGTAAAATTTTCTGGTCCTCATCTCCTCATAGTGAAATTGTTTGTGTTAGTAATTCTCAACGAAAAAATTTAAGAAATGGCAATGTCAAAGACGACAAACACCTATAATAGGCAAAACTGGGAAGATTCCGACTTTCCAATACTTTGTCAGACCTGTTTAGGTGACAATCCTTACTTGAGAATGATGAAAGAGAAGTACGGTAAAGAGTGCAAAATTTGTAGCCGACCTTTCACCACGTTTCGGTGGTGTCCAGGTCAAAAGATGCGATTTAAGAAAACTGAAATATGCCAAACTTGCAGTAAACTGAAGAACGTGTGCCAAACTTGTTTACTTGATCTGGAATATGGTTTACCAACGCAAGTTAGAGATTCGATATTGCAAGTACAGGATAACGTGCCCAAAAATGATGTCAATAAGGAATATTACATTCAAAACATGGAAAAGGGTCTTTCGAATACCGACTTACCTTCGAATTTAGGACCAAAGGCGGGTAAACCTAATGAAACTCTGGAGCGTTTGGCAAGGACTGCACCTTATTATAAAAGAAATCTGCCTCACATTTGTTCTTTTTGGGTTAAAGGTGAGTGTAAACGAGGAGAAGAGTGCCCGTATAGGCACGAGAAACCTACCGATGCGGACAATCCTTTGAGCGATCAGAAGATTAGGGATCGGTATTATGGCGTTAACGATCCAGTTGCAGATAAATTGATGAAAAAGGTTGCCGATATGCCCGCATTACCAGTTCCTGGTGATAAAAGCAATACCACGTTGTATGTTGGAAATTTGGGAACCTTAACTGAAGAGGACATCAGAAGCCATTTTTATCAATATGGCGAAATTCGTACCGTCAATTTAGTGCCGCAGAAACAATGTGGATTTATCCAGTACACCACGCGTTTAGCAGCTGAGAATGCGGCTGAACAGACATTCAATAAGCTGGTGTTAGGCGGTAGGAGATTGACGATTAAATGGGGTAAGTCTCAAGGTATTGAGAATCAATCGCAAGAAATTCCAGCCAATTCGTTGAAACCAGTTCCTGGATTGCCTATGGCTCTTCCGGAATTAAGCAATAATTATTTCAATATAAGCCCAAACTTGCAGCTGTCCTCTTCGTTCATGTTTGGATCACTGCCGCCATTACCACCTTCGTTTTATAAACCACCACAAGAATCAACTTATAATAATGCGTCAAGTGCAAACGTCAGCAACGTTATTCACTATCCCAGTCAAGATCCTGCTAGGTTTGGATCTACATCACAATCCAAAGAATAGATGAAAAAAACTTGTTTGTTTATAGAAATTGGAATTTAATAAAGTTTTAAAGATAATTTGGTTGTTTAGTGCCTTACATAAGCGGTATTTGGGCTGGCGCTTTTTTCGCTTTGAAGTTCCGTCGAACAATTTTTGATAGATCTATTTGGAGTTGTTCTGCGCTTGCAAACGTTATAATTCCGTTCATTACGGAACCTTAAAACACGTGAAGTTCTGAAATGAGAGCAGATAATGCGCTTGAAAGTGTGAAAAAATACCAAATCTAATTATCAGAATGTGTTGACGGAGCTTCAAAGCGAAAAAAGTGCCAGATCGAACACGGCCATAATATGAAATGTGAAATTCAGTTTCCTATTTAAATAAAAAAAAATTCCGGTACCGGGAATCGAACCCGAGCCTCCTGGGTGAGAGCCAGGTATCCTAGCCACTAGACCATACCGGATATATTATTTTGAAGAGTTTTGTCGGTTGAAACGCAATCTCGTAGCATCATTTCATAATAAACTAATAATTTTAGAAACTATCATCCAGATATTTACCTACCAATAATAATAATAATATTGTCAATAAAATAATTATCAATCTTTTCATTATTTATTTTGTAAATAATTCCAGCAAGCCGTGCAATACTCGACCTGCGGTCTCGTATTTTTATACAAACATTAATATTGTTGTGCTTATCAATGCAACAATATAGTTTTTTACATAGTAAACGGTTTCAGTGTCTGCACAAATTTCTAAATATAAATTCATGTGCGATGGTGGTGTAATGGTCAGCATAGTTGCCTTCCAAGCAGTTGATCCGGGTTCGATTCCCGGCCATCGCATAACTTTTTTTCCAATTTAAAAATTTTATAAAAAATTCCTTTGTTTGCATAAAATAATATGAATTCTCCATTCTAGCGGGAGAATCAAGTAATATAAATGATTGGCTTTATAATGAAAATGTACGATTGTAAACAAAACGCGACGTAACCTTAAAACGGCAAGCTACTTTTTGCTTTGTAATCAAAATACTTATTACAGAAAAGATAAAATGTAATTAAAATAAAAGCAATGGTACTTACACATTGATTATTGATAATTTATTACTTTATAATCAATGCATGCGATCACTACACTTTTGAAAATTTCAGTTTGTTTTCACGTTCTTGACGAACATGCACGCATGCGTAAAAGTATCGTGTTTAGTGTAGAACATCAACATGTATGAATAAGGTCAACAATCGACCCTAGATGTTGTATTACAAATTGCCAATAAATAGCAAAAATTATACCTATTTCTCCCGAAAGATGCTCTTGCAAATGTCGTGTCGTTGTAGGTGACCAAATTACATGTTTTTAATTGTGTTGGATTGGTAATCTAACCTAAGTAAATCGTGACAGTTACTTTTTGTGATAAGTTTTGTGCAATATTTTGACGATGGATTCCTTATGGGCTGGATCCGATGTGGATTTATCGACTTTGCACAAGTACAGAAAGGCTGACAAGTTGGAATATAGGTTAACATGTTTACATAATAAAGATTTAGAAAATAACACAGAAGATTTCACTGCAAATGGTGAATTAGATGGTACTCGTTCCAGAAGAAGAAGACGTTCGGGGACTTGGCCGTAAGTCACGTATTTTTTTAACAAATTTGGAATTATGAAGATTTTATTCCTTTTAATTCTTCATTGTGGAAAGCGCTTACCATTGACAGATGAACTTAGCACCACGTGTTTCGGTTGTGTTGTTGCTAGGTTACTTGACTACCCGCGTCGATCTCAAATTTGAAAATCATTATTAATGTAGTAATTATTATTTTCGATATTAAACGGTTTTATAAAGATCGAAAATATTAGTTTATATTTACTATAGACATAAATTTTTTTCGTCACAAAAAATATAAGTTCACGTTTTGAATGGGTGGGTTAATTTGGACTGCGCTGACGTAATCTTTCGATGAACATAAACAAAATTTGTTCGTGCAAATCAAATGTTTAGCATTGAGCTATTTTTATTATGTATTCGTGAAATTTGTACGTAGTTTATGAGCAGTGAGAGGCTTTACAGCTGTATTTCAATGGAAATTGACAAAAATATTCTTGATGCTTCAAGCAGCACCCAAAATCATCTTGAATATAGGTAAAAATTATTTATTTTTAATGCTTATACAATAAAAGAAAGAGTAAAACATGTTTAGTTCTGTTCTGTAGTGTGTAGTTCAACCCCCAAACCTCTTTATTTAAGAAATTAATATTATAAGACGAGGCAGCCATACTTAGGTCGATCAGAATTTCTCGCCACAGTTTTGTCCTTATATTACATCTTAATAATAAAATTAGTTTCCTTTTAAACTAATGTACTTATTAGTAAAGGGGTTTAACATCGGTGCAATCCCAAAAAAAAGTTTAACTACTTGCCATGACCATCGGTGCGATCTACATGAGACCCTCCTCGGTCATTTCCCAAAAAAAAGTATTAATGATTGGCCATGGGTGCAATTTTCATATCTTGTTTTTGGGCTTCTAGAAATTCGAACCTGTTTTGATGTAATTTACGATCATACCAATTACGATCAACTTTGAGCGAAAGAATCCCTAGCAGGACCCCCGCTTGAGAAATCTTAATACAGGCTGTTCCCTGTTTCATTTTCACAGAATAGGGACAACACAGCAATTCTTTCGCCTGAACCAGGGTTGCCAGATTCCGCGATTTATCGCAATTTTGGGCTACTTTTTAACCGACTTCAAAAAAGGAGGAGGTTATCAATTCGTCTGTATTTTTTTTTAAATGTTTGTTACCTCATAACTCCGTCATTTATTAACCGATTTTCAAAATTTTTTCACAATTCGAAAGGATATAGTTTCAGATTGGTCCCATTTAAATTTCATCAAAATCGGTTGAGTACTTTGGTTTTTATAAATTAAATAAGACGGTCATCTGTAGTTAAACACTTCAGGTCAACGTCGTTGTCATAGTTACGTTGCGATTTTGACACTAAAAGTTTAATTAAATGACACTGACATGTAGTCAGTAGCGGCTCGAGAATAGGGGGCACAACTTTGACATAAGAATGTTAACCTTAAAAATGACATTGACATATACTCAGTGGCGTTGCACAATATTTTTAAAATTAGCAAAAATCAAGTTACAAAGTGACAAATGAATTAATTTATGACATTAATGTACATTAATTAAATTAACCTATTTACTTTTAATTTAAAGCGCTCAAAATTGGTTATTGCCTTCAATAGTCTTTTCTTATGAATATAAAAAAAGAATTATATTGATACGACGTTTAGTTTTTTAAATTTGTACAAAAGATTAGAGGCTTCTTTCAACATCATTCCCTCTCTCTCTTTCCGCAGCGCACTCTTAAGGAACGCAAGATTCACTAAAAAGCAAGAAATAAAAAAAATTTTTACAAAAAAACAAAAACCGACTTCAAAAAAATGCACTAAAAAGTAAAAAATAATTGCGTTATTTTTAGACTTGAATCTACTCACAAAATATAAATTTTTTATTATAATAAAAAAAATATAAATTGTTATTTTTGGAGTCGGTGCCAGCCAAGCTGTTAAGAAATTTACAAAATGTATTTGAAATCACATTAATACGACAATGTAGCAATACCGATGTATTTGAAATCACATTAATACGACAATGTAGCAATACCGATGTCGTGTATACCTAGTGGTACTCCGCTACTTCGTTAATACACGTTTGTTAACCTTGGCTGGCACCGACTCCAAAAATAACAATTTATATTTTTTTTATTATAATAAAAAATTTATATTTTGTGAGTAGATTCAAGTCTAAAAATAACGCAATTATTTTTTACTTTTTAGTGCAATTTTTTTTAGTGCATTTTTTTGAAGTCGGTTTTTGTTTTTTATCATAGTTCATTTGCGTCAAATTTTCAACTTTTGCGATTTTAGAATTTAGGCTACTCCCAATTTCCAAGATTAATATTAAGTTCCATTTAGTGAAAGATGAATAGATACTCTATTTATGAAACGAAGACATGTTTAGTTTTTAATACCTTTGATTCAGGGATCTCAAATCGAGATCTGCTAACTAATGTTAGTGACGATGTCACAGATGAATAAATAATTCAAATTTATTCGAGTTTCATTATTTAATTACATCAAAATGACCGCCTTTAGAAAAATCTAACCACATTACATGGCAAAGGGCATCCTAAGAATCGTATTTACGTAAAAAACACTACTAAATTTATTTGTCGGTACCCCATAAAAAGAATTATTTACTTATTTCAGCATTGCGCTTGCACCTTTGAAAATAAAACCACCCTAATTAGCCATCAGGAAGCGCGGATTAAAAACAATTATGTTTTCTTTTCCTTCAAGATGTCTGCCTTGCCAGCAATAAGAACACAAATTGTTCCTATTGCGCGACAACCAGACTGGAACAGAGATCTTCAATCTTTGGCAATACACCATCTCTTTGTGCTAAACGCCGAGGGAGGGGGGTTATTTAATTGTTCGAAGTTGCGAGTGGTCAGGGGGGGGGACGTATACGGGGGATATTTTTATTTCTGACCGATTATCCCGGGATATGATGATCAACGCTAGCGTCCCAGGTATTCATGTGGTTCCAAAAGCATCCCGATAACGGGACTAAAGGGTTCTTGTTTCTCTTGCGATTTTTAATAATTTGTCTCTTTCTATTTCTGTTGTTACGAATTGATTTATCTGTACACTTGACGAAAACGACAGATCTATGCAACGCTCTCTATCGGATTCTTTTGACAATTAAGTTCATACAGAGTGTATCTAATAAAATAAGAGAAACGCCGATAACCTTTTCTATTGAGTAAAATTTAGTGTTTTGCGAATGATCTCGGAGCGTGGAATGCCTCACCTACGTCTGTGCAAAATTTAAACTTTCCAGGTGGTCTAGAAGTGGCTCAACATTTTGTTGAGTTAGTGAATCAAGTTAGTGATGTTGATTACTATCAACTTATGAAAATTAATATTAAATTCTTTCCGTCTTTCCAAAGTGAAATTCTTTATGTTATCTGCCGTGCTGTCGTGTCGTCCTCTTGATAGCACGACGCAGGGGCACTTTATTAATTGGATCATGCTTATTTTAATTTACTATTCTACAATAAGAAACTGAAAATATGAAAATAGAAATGTTAATTGCATACATAATATCTCTTGTTGGAGATGCCCCTCTATTCTTCGGGATAGTTAATTTTGAAGTAGTATCCCATTATTTTACTACGCACTGTATTATTTTATAAAGTTTATTTAACTACCAAGTAAACATGTTTTATAGTGCTTAATTCAACTATCATTTATAACAACGATTATTTAAAACGATTAGTGCTCATTTAATCGATTGACCTTTTAAATTAAGTAGGTCAACAATCTTGTAAAATCATTTTGTACTTGACTCTTTTTTTTCAAATCCAGAAGCAGAAGCTAGGAAAAACTGTAATACATTGTTAGCTTTTTGTACATAAAAAGTTTTGTAACTTTTAATTAATTAAAATTACCATAGGTACTAAAAATTATTATAACTACTATACATTATTTATTTTCATTGAAATTACGAATTTAATTAATTTATTTTATTTAATTAACACATTTATAATTATGTAGTAGTGTTGTTTTTATTTAAAATTTGCATTCTTTTTTTATAATAATATATTATACAAAAACTTAGAATAATTTATACATTTATTATGAATATTCATAAAGAAGGTTGACGTCTGGGTTATAGTATTAGTAATTAAATTGTGCATAATATGCATCATGTTCATTCGTAATTTCATTTGGACGGGGGGGGGATACCGAACGTAGGTTGAAAATACGTATTGATGATGGATCAAGTGAGCATGCATAAAATATTGGGTCCTTTTTAAATCCCCCAACTTCTCGTCACTAATTTCATAATAAATGCAAGTTAATATCAGGTTGATGCATAGGGTGACGGTAAATTGCACGAACGACTGCAGGTAGCCGGAAAAAAAAGTAGTAAATTGCACTCCGGGTAAACTGCACGAAATTTTGCAAACTGGTAAACTGCATTCCGAACATTTTCCAGGTAAAAATAAAATAAAAATATTTATTTTTATAATCATGAAATAGTAACGAGTTCGAGGGAGCGGTTAATCCACCTCTTTGCGGCAGATCCACATCTCTTTGTGGCAGATTTAACTTTACGCGGAGATTTGTTTGTTTTTAATTAGTTTTCTAAAGAAATATCAAAAACACACTAACTAAAACTAACGGCAGATCCACCTCTTCGCGGCAGATCCACCTCTTTGCGGCAGATTTAACTTTACGTGGAGATTTGTTTGTTTTTAATTAGTTTTCTAAAGAAATATCAAAAACTAACACTAACCTAACGGCAGATCCACCTCTTCGCGGCAGATCCACCTCTTTGCGGCAGATTTAACTTTACGCGGAGATTTATTTGTTTTTAATTAGTTTTCTAAAGAAATATCAAAAACTAACACTAACCTAACCACTAAAATCACAAACTCGACGTTGTATTTCTGATTTTAATAAAAAAACCTGGCGACGGCCCTGTACTGATTATCTCACAAATCTACTCTAAAGCTCGGGTAGTTGTTTTTTGAGACACCCTGTATTGCTTGGAGTGCAGTTTACCATTTTTATTTTTACCTGGAAAATGTTCGGAGTGCAGTTTACCAGTTTGCAAAATTTCGTGCAGTTTACCCGGAGTGCAGTTTACCATTATCAGGTGGTTTTGGGGTGCAGTTTACCTTACCCCGATGCATAAGTTCTTAGCGTTTTTTGGGGTCCAAGGTAAGAGTGCTTTGGAAACAAATTCGTTTGAGAAATATCAATGCCATAATATTGTTTTATTGAATATTTCTTGAATTTTTCAATTTGTAGAAAGTTAGGGGTAATTGTTGGCTAAAGAAAATGGAGTGGCAAGTACAAAAAAATTAACACTTCTGACATATCATTTTGTTTGAGTTTAACCTAGGAGTTAGGCATCGGAGGCCGCTAGAACAATTTGTGCCGTTTACGGAGAGAACGCCATCGTGGAAAGTACTGCACGAAAACGGTTTTCTCGTTTTCAGAGAGACCATCCGGCTTTGATGAAGACCGATTGAATGCTTCAATTCGTGATGATCCACGTCAATCAACTCAGGAATTGGGCAATATGATAAATTGTGACCACACTGTAAAAAAAGCACGTAAAAATACATTCAAATACGTGTAATTTTACATTCAAAATTATACTAAAATTACATATTATTGTGTATTATTTATTCCATTGATAATAGTGTGAAATTACATTATTATCAATGGAATAATACACAACATGTATTTTTACTATTATTTTCAATGTAAAAATTACACGTATTTGAATGTATTTTTACGTGCTTTTTTTGCAGTGCAATCAAATATCGTACGACATTTGCATTCCATGGGCAAAGTTCAAAAGTTGAATGTTTGGGTACCATACGTTTTGAGCGAAAACAACAAAAATCAGCGTGTTACCATCATTTGTGCTTCTTTGCTTGTTCGTCATCGTTTAGCTCGTCGACAACATCGACCGCTGTTGTCCAAAATTGTTACTGGTGACAAAAAATGGTGCCTTTACATCAATATCAAGAACAGAAAGGAATAATGGCTGAGCCCTAACAAACAAGCAAATCCTCGTGCAAAAGCTGGTGCCCATCCACGCTAAGTAATGTTGTGCATCTGGTGGGATAAAGAAGGCGTCATTTACTATGAACTGCTTCCGAGGAATGTAACCATAACTTCTGAGGTTTATTTTTAACAACTGCGTCGCCTGGAGGCTGTAATTCAAGAAAAACGACCGGCAAGACGGCATCAAGTGGTTTTGCAGCATGATAATGCCCGTCCGCATACTGCTAACATTACAAAAGCAGCTATTCAAGACTTCCGTTGGGAGGTTACTCCACGTCCGCCATATTCTCCTGATCTGGCTCCATCAGATTTTCTTCTTTTCCGCTCTCTATTCAATAATCTCCGCGGAATCTCATTTAATAACGACGTTACTCTTCAAAACTGGCTCGACGACTTCTTCACCCCAAACCATCGGATCTCTTTAGGCGTGGAATCGAAAAACTGCCAGAACGTTGGGAGTCGATCATAAACAATGCAGGAGAATATATTATTGATTAGTTTATGTATTTTTTATATTTGAAAATAAAATTTTGAAAATAAACGCTACGAAGTTTTGTATCAACCCGATATAATCAATAAGTCTCAATAGATGAGACAAAGACGAGCAAAAAGTATTAATTTATAACTTCTATTGAACACAATTTTTATATTTATTTTCTTTTCAGACGCACAAGATCTCTAAATGCACCATCACCTTTTCAACAATTTGGACCATGTGGGCGTATAATGAAATCTTCTGCTATGGTCATGTAAGTAAAATAGTCTTTCATTTTAATCAAATTTTATTCATATGGATTTGAAATATTATGTCTAACTAACTCTAACAAGAGGAAGCCGCATGTAGGATATCGGCAATCAAGATCCCAATTTTTTTTGGTGTTGCTAAAAGCCAAAAAAATTATGTGGGTTTTTGGGTTTTTGCCAATGTTGCTTGAGTTTTGAATTATGAATTTTTGAAAATAGGGTAATTCCATCTCAAATCAACTTAAGAATTTACTGGACCCCCACCAAATTTTACAAATGCCCTTTTGAACAAATCCTTAAATTTGTATTTTTTTATCTCTTACTAAGATGGTGTGTACCAAGTTTCGTCAAATTTGGTGGGGCGGAGCAAATTCTTCAGTTGATTTGAGATAGAATTACCCGATTTTCAAAAATTCATAACTCAAGAACCAAGCAACATTGGCAAATATCCAAAGACCGTCATAATTTTTTTGGCGAATCACCAAAAAAATTGAAATCTTGATGGCCGATATCCTACATGCGGTTTGCCCTTGTAAGTTAAAATATCCCATTAACTATTAAGGATAAACAGGAGGACTCTATTTAATTAAAAAGTTATGTTATATATTTTTCACTGTTGAGATGCAAGTGCTAGATTCGATTTCGGTAAACTATGCAGTAGAACTAAATGCAACCAATCGCACACAATCCCCAAACCGGTGTAGGCAGCTCAGAGGGTCTAATTTCTGGAACTGTTGTTGATAAAAATGTTGTATCGCGTGCAAAAAATTCATGGTAATTCTTTGCCTCTGAATATGGGAGAGTCTGTTTACAAAAGTTATATCTGCAAATATAGGCAGCTCTGAGTTTCGTTTTTTTCTAAATATCAGGTGTATTTTTGCATTTTTATTGCTGCAAGTTTAATACTTTCGTCTTAAATTGGGTCATTCATTGTACAAATGTGACCATTTATAGTTTTAAGAAAGTGTACCCACATCATAAGTGGAATAGCAATGGGCAACAATCAGATGCTTTATTTTGAAAAATACCAAAAGAGATATTATTTTCTTATAAGCCAAACAACGATCAACTCGTATGGCCCCATTAGCCTCAGAGTGACTCAGCGCGTATTTACGTATCAGTAAAAACAAAATTGAGAGTGAACTTCTAAAGGCCGGCTCAATAATATTTTTGACTATGAGCTAATGGTATGAATGACCGTCAAATTTTTCTAGTACAAGTGCTTGTACTTTGAGTAACCGATCTGGTTAATTTTAACTGGGGACGTTCAGTCTTCATGGATTCAAGTTTTTCAAAACTATTTACTCAATATATTTTTACAAAATATTATTCAGAGATATCGCATCCCCTACCTTGCGAGTGGGGGTGCTAATTCAAATTTTGGAGGTGCTTAGCATCCCAAGTCTCCCTCCTAACCCCACCAATCTTAATTAGTCGGTTAAATCAACAACAAATTCAGTGTTACTAGTTCAATTCTCAAAATGAGTCATATTTATTTTTATTATTAATAATTGGGTATATCGTAAGAAAATCATTATAAATTTATGAGTACTCGGTGCACCAATTACCTTGTAGGTATGTAATTAATGATAACGTGCTAAATTTTTATCTGGGTGAAATTTCAAAATAATTCACAATTTTTAATACCCAGTGAATATGATGGTGTTCCACTTTTCTAATTACGTGTGTCGAAATTGAGGTGAAAGATGACGATTAAAACGCCAAATAGAACGAATATTTTTTTTATTAAATTAATATTGACTTGAATTTCCAAAAAATTTCTTTACAAACAAATATTGTTCCATCGACTGATAGTATCGCGATCGAATCGCTTTTATAAATATTTTACCAAGTTTGTTATTGATCTTTATTTACTTGTCATACTAAATAAGACAATTTTACCTACAATAAACTACTTACACTTACTAATTTGAAGTGAATACGATGAGTTTACATTGACATCAACTGCGTGGAGGGGATTTATCAGTGTTTTTTAAAAGCTATGTTTGATTAAAATTTAGTAGTCGTCGATACGTGAATTTCTGTAATCGTGGTTTTCCCGGAAAAATTGTTTTAGTGTAGTGCCGCTTTTAGTTTCGTACTGCCATAAAAGGATTACCTTCGTCAAGTACAACTATGTCATCCCTAAGGAAATTTTTTAAAAATATCTTATCAATTTATCGATGATGGTGATTTAAATGTTGAAAAAATGGTTGCCAGTGGAGATGTTGTTATGACGGAACATTGTGGTGTGATTAAAAATTATGAATTAGAAGTGAAAAATGTTAATTCCAACTTTTATCATTATCGGTAAATACATTTTAATTTTTTTTATTTTATAAAAAAATGCTATTTTATTATTTTCATAAATTGTTTCATCATTTGTGACATCGTCAAGTCAAGGTGAAACGATTGTTCCAAAAAAATATTTTATATGTGCGCTCTTCAAGGTGATGAGCAAATTATTTAAATAATTAAAAACTGGTTTTTTTAATAAAAATGTAACCAATGAAAGAATCATAAAAAAATATATTTATGTTTTTTAACCAGGTGTTTATTACTTAAGTTTAACAACAAAATTAATATTCGGATTAAGTCATCTGCTAATCATCAATAATAATTGCACTGATTTTTAAAAATATTACGTGTTCAAGGTTTTTATGTCAATTTTCAAGTATAAAATTTATGGTTTTTGCATTATCATTTAGTTACGTTAATCATGGAACCCCGGCGTGATTGGTTTTTAAAATGCAAAAAGTAAAATGCACTTTGTTAACCTACTTAGTTCATTTTAATGGGTGAGAGGTAGAAATTGAATATGTATTGTTTAAAAAAGTTGCATATTTTCAAGTTCTTTTATTACTTTGTACATTTAAAAATAAAATAATAATAACGGATGATAAATACGATATTGTACTGGGCGAATTGTTTTCAATGGATCTACACGGGATTCTAGCTTATAAAGCAATGAAATGAATTTTTCGCAATAAAAAGACGACTTAATTAGTGCAAATATTTAAAAAAAATCAAAAAAGGAGGACATAAAAGTGCAGAGGTTGTTTTGATCGTCCTAATATGAACCATCATAATTATTAGATGAATACTTCTTTCACGTATGTACATACATAACCAAGGCTTAAACACGAAGCAATTGATGAGGTAGGGCCGAGGGGGACGGTAACCTAACTTTGGTCACCCCAAAAAATTGAAAATTTCCTATAGCAAAGCGGAAGGTTTATAGAGTATACTGTAAAAATTTCACTTGCGAAAGTATACATAAAATTTCGAGAAAAATCAATTTGAAAGTACGTAAATTTAGCGAATTTTTCTTCGATTTTTGGGGTGTGCATTCGATAGGGAGGTTTATCCATCGTCAAAACCTACCCTTTCGGGGCGCCGCTACGCTACGCTCCGCTCTGCACCCCTCCAGGGCGGTTTTGACTCTGGTTACTATGCTAGACATACGAGAAGGCGCCTCCCATAAAAAAAACCGGTATAAATGAAACCGGGAGCTTAGAGACCCTTGAAATAGCATTAAAAAGTATAGTTGCGGTTTGGGGCAGTAAACTATTACGTTTCACCCCCAAAAAATCGCGTAAAAACAAAAAATAATCGATGTTACATGTACGAGAGACGAGCTGCATCTGCCGGTGCGAAATACTCTAAGTGTTAGGGTCATTATAACTGCACGGACTGTCAACAGAATGAGCGACGCGCGGGAATCTCGTTAATTTTACATGTAAATTTGCAAACTTCAAATTCGATTTACTCAAAATTTTGATAATACATTCGCAGGTTTAAATTATGTCAGTATACTATATAAACCTTCCTCTTTGCAATAGGAAATTTTCAATTTATTTGGAGTGGCCAAGGATAGGGGACCGTACCCGGGCCGAGCATTCGGTATAAATACGGACAGCAGCGGAAAAAGAGATGCACCACATTCTTTAGTCTGATTGTATGACCGATTTCGGTGTTACCTGAAGAGATTAACCATTCTTGGATGCACACATGCTGTAGTAACTAAAACACCTCACGTCATTCTATGTAAAAATTTTGTGAGCGTCCTTAAAAATGGCAACTTTTGTAATTACTATCGTAATTTAAATAATTAAAAGAGTTAACGCGATACGGTCAGTGTGCATCTGAGGATGGGGAATCCCTTGAGGTGGACGTAACATTTTTATGTAACTTAATTTTATATCTTTTTAATGTTAATTAATATTGTTTTATGGGTGCCATATGGGATTTCTATGCTCACATTTGTTGAGAATTTCGTTAATATCATGCATAGTTATTTTGTATCTGAACTTTTTTGTAGATTATACACCCGGTTTTTAATAAAAATTCAATTCCTTAAAACAATTTTGGGAGGGACTGTAGAAATGCCTTTTTAAGAAAATAAATACCAATCGATCGAGAATTGTTTTAGCTCCAATGAGTTTCAATTCCGTTAAAAAAGTTCCAGCGTTTGAAGGAGTGCGAAATCGAGTGACATTTCACCCCCCCCCCATCGCGAATTTTTTAATGAAATTAGTGTAAAACGTTTGAGTCCCAATGAACTTAAATTAAAATCGTTTGTACCACACGCATTGCGAAGTTATTCGCGAAAAATGGGGGGGGGGGGGCTTCTGTAGAAACGACTGCCCCCTCGTCGCGATTTTTTTTATAAAATTGGTGTCAATCGATAGAGAATCGTTTGAGCTCCAATTCCCATCGTTTGAGCTCCAAAGGTAAAAAAGTTAGAGCGTTTGAAAGGGTGTGAAATTGTAAATTTTACTAATATCGGTTCAAGCAAGTAGCGCTCAAAATTTGGTTGTTATTTTTCCAAAATTGTTCTAAAGAATTCAATATTTATTAAAAACCTTTGAAACTCAAACAACGGGAATAGAAACTATTAGCTCAAAGGATTGACACAAATTTCATTAGAAAATCCGCATGGGGGAGATTGAGGTTCATCGGAGCTCAAACGATTCTCGATCGATTGGCGTTTATTGTATTAAGAAAATCACATGTTAAAAAAAAGCAGTTCTACACCCCCTTCCAAAATTGTTCTGAAGAATGGAATTTTTATTAAAAGACTTTGGGGTACAAATGATTTTTATGGAAGCTCATTGAAGCTTAAACGTTTGATAATAATTTCTTTAAAATTGATTGTGTGGGGGGGGGGTTGATTGATTTTTTGTCATTAAATGCATGTTGGAGATCGTTAAATTACAAGCTTTCTCTAAATCTACAAGATTTCAATTCAAAGTACTTTAGAATCTAGAATTATGGTGCGTCACCACCGCCGCTAAAAGAACGATTTGCATAGGAAAATGCGGAGAAATTTTATTTTTAATAAATTTACATAACAAATATTATTTTTGGCCACGTTTTTTGGGAAGGCCTTAGCTGCCTGTTCGCTAAAACCGTCACTGCAAAAACAACGAATTTCATGTTAAATATCATAACTTCCGATTTTTACAGTATATTTTAGTAAAAAAAGGAACAAAACTTATTAATTTTCACAAGCTAGATAATTTATATATTTGAAAATTAAAAATAATGCATTATTAACAAAGACCCGGTTCAAGTGAAGGGGCAGAATAAGCTTCAGCCCAGGGCGCTTTATTTTAGGAGGAGGGCCAAAAATCATACGCTTATTATTTAAATAATAAAGTTACTTTAAGGGCACAAAATAGTAGATGCGAGTAAATCTTATGTAAACAGGATACTGCAATATTTCCGGTAATGTTCGGAGTATTCAAACCACAAATAAGTTTGTATTATGGACAACTACCCAAATAAATAATAAAAATTATCTTGTTATATTTTTAAATAACATAAACAGCCGATCGAAGGACGATCTGTATCTGAGCATGGCTCAGGCAGTGATACGATACAACGAATTTGATAGATTTTGCCGTCCTTAGTTAAAATGTCCTAATTAACAATTTGATTTTCGGGAAAGAAATTACTTTATGTACACGGAGAAAAAATCTTGTGATGTTAAGTATTTTTTACTTCAAATTGAAGTACAAATTCGTTTCGCATCAATTTGATGGCAATTTTACAACAAATGAAGTAAATTTGACAGCAATTCAAGTAATATTTATTTTAAATTGTTGCGAGACGAATTCCTACTTCAATTTTTTTCTCAGTGTAGATGTTATAATGCTGTCTTTATTATAAAATAAAATTGTACCTTCTATGAAATATCTGTAAAATGAAATGAAAACGGCGTTATTATATCTACATAAAGTCATTTTTCTCGCAAAATCAATTTGTTAGTTTGGACTTTTTAACTAATGAAGGCAGGAGTATGCTCTTAACCTCATTAAATTAAAAAAATTTCTACCACGATTGAAAAACTTTCTATGCGAAATCAAATTCCATGATTCATTAAGTTTTTACTTACCAACCTAAAAAAGTTCAAGTGCGGCCTTTAGAACTGTAAACCATGTTAATTACACATTATAAGGTCTGAAGGTTCATGATGCCATGACTTTCTAATTTCAAATTTTAAAGACTCAAGATACTGCAAAAACTATTAACAAATCCAAAGGGTTCCTAAAAAAGTTCATGACGACATTTGAATATTTAATAGCTTAAGTGTAGAAGACATTCAAAGTCGCGAATAAGAACTAATAGGGCAAAATCTGTGAGTTAAAAGGACATATGTAGACTGCGCCGATGGTCAGAAATTAATCCTTTTTTTTGGGTAAATGACCATGGGCAACCTGTAGATTGCGCCGATGGTCATTAAGGGTAACATACAGATTGCGCCGATGGTGTACCTGAGGGATTAAAAAGTATTACTAAGGCATAATGGGGTTATTATTGTAAATCAGTTTATTATTAAATATTAATAAAAAATTAAATTGCGGTACCTAATTATCATTAATATGCCAATACTTATTGCAATACTTATTAGTAGATATTAATAATAAATATTATCAAAAAAATGGAAAATAACCGGTGTATTGCCGAAAAGTGAAAAAATGAAATTTTTTTTTCTTCGATTTTTGGGGTGTGCATTCGATAAGGAGAGTTATCCATCGTCAAAACCTACCCTTCCGGGGCGCCGCTTCGCTCCGCTCTGCACCCCTGCAGGGCGGTTTTGACTCTGGTTACTAGGCTAAACATACGAGAAGGCGCCACCCATCAAGAAAACCGGGATAAATTAAACCGGGATGTGAGAGAACCTCGAAATAGCATTAAAAAGTATAGTTGCGGTATGGGGCAGTAAACTATAACGTTTCACCCCCAAAATTATAGACCAACAGAATCGTGCACAAATTGTCTCGAAATTGCAAATTTCTCGTAGTTATAAATTTGTGTTATAAAAGTTTTTAATAATGAAAGAATCAAAATAATGCAGTTATTTAAAAATAACCTCGTCAAATTACTAACCTAATTAAAAATCGCACATACTGTATAGTAGGTACTCCTGTAATAAATTAAGTACCTTAATCCTCTAATGGGATTTTCACTCCGTCGTTACCCAAAAAAATTACCTATTAATTGACCATCGGCGCAATCTACATACTAACCCTAACCGAACCGGCGCAATCTACATGCTAGATTATGAGACCCTTCAACCATCGGGCGCAGTCTACAACCTCCCAGTTAAAATACCTCCAACGTCAAAACTTCGCAATTAAGTAAGTTAATAAATATTGACCAATTCTGTGAGTAAAAGCCACTTCTCATAGTTTAAAATATTTTCGTGCTACATTAGCACATCTTCAGAGCAATGTAAAAGAAAACACAATAATGTATCGCGAAACCGGTCACCATTTAAATATTTTAAACTGTGAGAAGTGGCTTTTATTTATCAGTAATAGTAAGTTTTTGTAAAACCAACAATGTCCAAAGTATGATCGAAGAAATAATATATTTTCCAATAAATTATTCACGGAAACAATATTTTATTGTTTGTATACTATTTATCGGTATACTACGAGTACCATAAATAACAAAAAAGAAAATAGTTTAATTTGCATTGAAAAAATTTGCCGGTCGTGGTGGGCGCAATTCTTACCATTAGCCCATTAGTTAAAAATATTCTTGAGCCGGGCCTATTAACAAAAAGACATACAAGCATGATGCTGATATTGAAAGATTATTGTCCCTTTTTAAGCATTTCCGTGACGTAGTTTTCTTATCGTTTGTATAAATTTAGATTTTATTGTAATAAAAATTTGTAGTTGATTTGTTTTACAATACAATAATTTCAAATATATGCAAATTATATATTGCCAAAATTGTAGATAAAAACACTTAACATAAAAATTCGATAATGCTGCCCGTAAAAATATAATTCTCATAATATACTAGTAGACATTAAAAGAAAATTCAATTGAGACTTTTTCTTAAGTCATAAATGCCTTTCAACTTTTAATTTGACTAAACTATCCAATGAAATTCGTCGATTTTATTTTAGCCCTGCTTTTATTTAAAGTTTAAAAGTCTTTAAGAGATAACGGAATGACCAGAATCGACCTATAAAAGATGGAAAACTGCACGGTACGAAATGTTTAAATTGCCGTCTCAGTCTTTTTATTGCGAAGAAATTATCTCATTTAAGCATTTTTATAAGAATAATCTGAAATGAAGAAAATAACTGGGACTCGATACTATTTCCCTGAGGAACATCAGGAAGCACACGCCTATTATGTTTATATCAGATTTAGAAGAATATTCTTCCACCGAAGCTAGCATAATTTTTAAATCTATTTCGATTTTGCTGAAAATCGCCGAGTTTAAATTAACTCAGGAAAACCCACCACTTATGAATTTTTTGGTATAATTGGTATTTTTAACCACAACAGTAAACTGACAACCTGTGTTAATTAATTATAATCATTATGAATTTTTTGGTATAATCGGTATTTTTAACCACAACTAACAGTAACCTGACAACCTGTGTTAATTAATTTTAATAATGATTAAGTAACTTAATGTACATATTATTATATAATTATGTGGTCAATCTCACCCCAAATGAACTAACCTAATTTTTTAACAACTTGATTTTATGACATTGTAATTAGTGGTAATGATTAAATTTTTTATTTAAGGACCATCCAAGATCCGGCCAGTCAAAGACTAACATGGTACAAACCACCTTTAACAGTTCTCGTTGTGAAGAAGGTCAGGGATGCGTCCGTTTATTCCCCATTTGTCCAACTTGTGCACTGGCTAATCGAGGTAATTAAATAATATTGTAGATAATTATAAGCAAATAGATTTTATAGACTTCAATTAAAATTGAATAGCATAACCACCGTTATTTTGGTTTTTAGAATAATTATGATAACATTTTCATATGGGATATCCTGTTTACATTGCTGACTTCTCCATAATATTATGAATTATTATGTATTTTTAATGTAAATTTTAAGTTTTAAAGTATAATAATAAAATTCCGAGCAAAACTAAAAATTTTAGTTTTTTGGAAATTATATTTTTTCGGGAAGTCTGCCAAGAAGAATAAAGGTTATTTGTAAATCCGTATTTCCAAAACTATTAAGGTTTTTATATTTACCCAGAATTTGGTTTTTGTTTTTTCACTTTGCCTATAATTATTTTCACAATTTTGTTCACTTTGCATCTCGGATGCACTGAAATCGAGCTACTAGTAAAAATGTAAAAAGAGTCGAAATTGATCAACTTTGAAATCTCATAGCTAAAGCCCTATTGTAACTAGAAGGTTGTTCTATGCAGGAGTTTAGGGACTTCACTCATCTGTAGACTACTTTTGCACCAGATAAACAGGAAAAAGTCGGCGTCAAAAACTAAAAATTCCTTTTTTCCTTGGGCAAAAAATCGGAGTTTTTTTAAGGCTGTATCTCGAAAACTGTAGGGGCTAAAGCAATTTTTTTTTAGTTTTAGCCCCATAATCTTATCTAGTTACATTTTGCTAACTACTTTGGGCACAGAATGAATAGGAAACGGCCAATCTACAATTTTGTGATTTATGGTTTTAAAAAATGGTACTTCCGAATTATTTCCATGCAAAATGACTGGAAATAATCACCACTTGATACCTTAACAATGATGTAGTGTTTGAGTTAGATAAGAGTTTTGATTTATCTAGAATAAGTACATGCACGAGCTTTTAATGATAAACATAAAAACTAGATTTCAATATTTCTGAAATTTAATTTTTACCAAGTTGGATTCAAATTTATTCAATTCAAATTGAGAACAAAGGTACCTCCATAAATTTGTAGAACTTTTGGTTATTAACTTGGAAAGCCTCAAATATATTAATAAACAGTTATTTTAAAGAAAATTGTTACTTTTTTTCTAGTAAACAATATTTTAATAGTTGGATAAAAAAAAATTACAATTTTTTAAATTTAGTAACGGAAAACACAGGTATTATTATTACATCGTGACGGTGTCTTAAATTTATTGGTTGTATAATTACTTGTATTATCTCTTACCTATTGTGTAATTGCATGACAACGCACTTTATTATGTTTGATATCACTATTCAAGGTCAGTTAGTGATTATCAAATAAAGGAAGCCGCAATGAAAAAATTATTAAATATTTTTACATATTTTAAAGATTTTGTTTATTACTTTTCAAAGGTTCAGACGTCGAATCAAATATTTTGGAAACATCCTGTATAGTATACAAACAATTTTACTTAATATGTTGACAATAAAAATTGCTCTTTGCTAAATTACGATTAGGCATGTATTTATCGTACACTCGGTTATTTCGTGTTTTTGATAAGCTCAGTTGGACTTTTTTTTGGGACACGTGTATGCAAAGTTAGAAATTATTTATACTTTTCGAATAATTTTAATATTTAAATGCAAAATGAATTTAAATGAAATAATACATAATTATTTAATCAATATTTAAATACTCTTTGGCATTATTCCTTATTTATTATTTAACCCTTCTAATTAAATTTAAACTTAGAAATTAAAAAACTATGGAATACTAAAATTCAAATTATTTCATAAGTTTTCAGCAATCGATTTCAGCCTTCAAATGTTTTTAATTTATTAAAACCTTATTCCTTATTTATTATTTAACCCTTCCAATTATACTTAAAAATTAAAAAACTATGGTAAACTAAAACTAAAATTATTTCATAAGTTTTCAGCAATAAATTTCATCCTTCAAATGGTTTTAATTTATTAAAACTAAGTAAAAGTATTTTATAATTACGTAGTCTTTTTTCAATGTTATACAACAAGAGGCGCCCAATGCGCCAGCCGCGGGCAAAAACTCACACAAGGGATTAAAAGTTACTTCAATCTCGAGTTATAAGACTATTGTATGCAACTATTGTATGCAACGGAGAGAGTGAAACAACAGCAACCTTTAAAAAAATATGAAATAAAAAATATATGGTCGATAACCTGAACCCAGGACAATCCAAACTTCCGGTAATCCAAACTCGATAAAATACTGAAATTTGGATTATCGTGGGTTCAGTTTATCGAGCA
Organism: Podabrus alpinus; assembly: GCA_932274525.1. Taxonomy (NCBI): domain Eukaryota; kingdom Metazoa; phylum Arthropoda; class Insecta; order Coleoptera; family Cantharidae; genus Podabrus; species Podabrus alpinus. The sequence continues at coordinate 15,244,111 of OW026454.1, read as the reverse complement.
TGTAATATTTTTGAGGGTCGCTGTTGTTTCACTTCTCTGTGGCATAAGATGGTATATAAATCTATCGCATTATACATTCTCAAGTTATATATTTTTTTACTTGACACTCCATTTTCTTTAGGCAACAATTACCCCTAAATTTCTACAAATTGAAAAATTCAACGAGTTATCGTATGATACAGCACAAGGGCAACCCGCGTTGCTGTTGCGATGATAATTCCGTGAAGAAACGCCACAACTTAAAAGCACAACATCACATACGAAAATCGATATTTAAAACGCCATTTTTAATGTCGATTTTAATGACGTCGATTTTACGCAACATTTACTGAGGATTAATTACAAAAAAATTGAACATGTGGAGCAAACAATCCCACAGAAATTACACCAAAATATTTAAATAGCAATAAGAACATCAAAATCAATATGCCAACAAACGAAAATAAGTGTGAACAGGTAACCGTGACAAATCAAACAAAAAATAGCGAGGTATACAAATAAAACAGGTCCTCTTTAACAAGCAAAAGTAAAATTAAGCCGTTTTTAAAAAAAATAAAATTTATGCTACGGCAGCGTTTCAAATTACGCAAATGGATACTAAAAAAATGGCAAGTTAGAAAAAACATAAAAAGAACCACTTCACTTACCAGAACAAAAATACGTCGTCGCAGGATACCCATTTTCGTTCCAAGCTTTTGCTGAATAATGACAATTCGAAATTTATCATTTCTACACTTTTCGTACACACACACACACAATTTTCGTTCCATATTTTTATTAAATTTTTAAACACGTTACCGATTTTATAGACGTATTCACGTCAAAACAACGCCAACGAGCACAAAGAAACTTACTTTCGTACAATACTCACTGCACACAAAAATTGAACGAGGAAAATAATTTAATAGACGTTTAATTCAAACTAAAAAACAAAAGCCCAAATTTAAATCACAGAGAATCATATTATTAATTCAAGTTTCAATTACAAATATCAAATACTCTTTATTTTCAAAACAATTTAAAATATTCAAATTGACCTAGGGTTATTTGAATATTTTCGTAGGATTTCAAAATAACTGGATATTTCACCTAGGGCTCACAGTATTTGCGGATATAATTCGACGGTGCACGAATAATTGTATCCGTATAAGTACAATGTAAAATAACGCACGCTGATTGGTTGAAACGCCAAAATTTGACCCTGAATTGAATTATCAATAAAACAGTACTATTGCATTAAAATGACATTGATATTTCTCAAACAAATTTGTTTCCAAACCACTCTTACCTTGGAAACCGAAAACGCTACGAACTTCTACATCAATGTGATATTACATTTATGTATACATACATTTTGCAATTTACCAAAAAAATTAAAGTTCTTTTTATTTTCATATAACTTTACAATGCATTAAGACTTGCCGATTACAATGAATGTGAAACACAAGACATAAATGCATTTTTAAGTCAATGATTTGTAAATGCAATATTCCCAGAACTATGAAATTTTGAAATCTTTTATTCAATTATTTCAGGTTAATTTTAGGAAAAGTGCATTTAAAAAATATTGAAATTTCTAAATAAGATTTTGTATGTCATGAAAGATAAATTGAAAGAATTTATTTATAATTTTACATTAAGATGGGATGAAGCATTTATTATTTAAATACTTCTTTGGAATTATTTATCCCACTTCTATAATATCATATTTTATTGATTTATTTTAAAAATGTCACTTAATTGTTACCCTTTTGTAGGAAAAACGAATGGTGGTATTTGTGGAAGGATCCGTCATTGATGACACCCACTTGGACCAATTTTCTAACTTTATTTCTATCAAAGATAAATTGATGACATTCAAAGATGGTAAAGACGATCTGACAGACAAGATCGACTTCATCATATGTTTGGGAGGCGATGGGACACTTTTATATGCTAGTCTGCTATTTCAACAATCAGTTCCACCTGTCATGGCATTTAATTTAGGATCGTTGGGCTTTCTGACGCCTTTTAGATTTGAAAATTTTCAAGAACAAGTCAACAACGTACTTGAAGGAAACGCAGCATTAACTTTGCGCAGCCGATTGAGATGTATAATAGTTAGAAAAGGAGATTTGGATGAACACAGAACTAAGACCGACAAGAAACCATCAACGAATTTATTAGTCTTAAATGAAGTTGTTGTCGATAGAGGTCCATCACCTTATTTGTCTAATATTGATTTGTTTATTGACGGAAAACATATTACCAATGTACAGGGTGATGGATTGATTGTTAGTCCGCCTACAGGAAGTACGGCCTATGCTGGTGCCGCTGGTTGTTCGATGATTCATCCCAGCGTGCCTGCCATTATGGTTACACCAATTTGCCCACATTCGTTAAGCTTTAGACCCATTGTTGTACCGGCAGGTGTAGAACTGAAAGTAAGTTATAGATTATTTTTTAATAGCGCCCACTTAGATAAAATTTATTTCTGTATATTTTCTTTTTATAGATTTCTGTTTCTGTCGATAGTCGAACAACAGCATGGGTTTCGTTTGATGGAAGAAATAGGCAAGAACTACTGCATGGTGACAGGTACACTTTATCTTTATTATTATTTAGTAAGCTTGTTCATGATGATTCAATATTTTGCAGTTTACGGGTAACCACATCGATATATCCTGTTCCTAGTATTTGTGCACAAGATCAAATATCAGATTGGTTCGATTCGTTAGCGGAATGTTTACATTGGAATGTGAGGAAGAGACAAAAACATCTAGACGAACTCACGGATTTAACCCATTCGAGTTCTAACGATACTTTAGATTCATTGGAACAAAATGAAGGGCTAGAAAAGGATAGTTAAATAAAATTTATATTAAACACTGATTTGTGAGAAGAGCTCTCTTAGGTATTAATAAATTTAGTGGAAATGGCAATACTTAATTGAATTATTGTATATTGTTTTTTAATTTTTTTCTAAGTAAATCAGGTGATATTAAATATTTTTTAATTTATCTTTATGTATTTATTAAGAAATCAATTTGTTCATTGTTTTTAAAATTATTATAAGTATTCGAAAGATAATAAGTAATATTTTCTCAGGTATGGGGAATTATTTGGATCAATTTCTAGGTATTTTGGTCATACAGTTTTAATTAATTTTGTATAACGAGTATTGATTTTTGAAATACTCCAATAGTACATTAAGAAGTTTGCACGACCACATTTTTATAATAATAATCGACCAATAGTTCGTGCCAATGTTATTATTTGAAAAAAATTTTATCTGTCTTTTTTTATATCTAATGTTAATAAATTTTATAGGAATTTGTAAATGGTTTATTATTAAACAATATTACCTAAAAAATAATTTTATTTCTGCTGTTAACCCAACTGAACCAATCGGTGTTATCTTACAAGGATTTTTGGGTTTTGAGCAATATTTGAGAAGGCAACTGACCTTATGTATTTTCTCTTCTGCTAGGCTTAGACTTTAAGTCTCAAAACCCCTATCTTGGTTATCTAAATGCAAAACGTAGTGCTAATTCGAGGGGCCCCTCAAATTCTGCCTATGCTCGGCCATTCATATGCAAAATAAATCTGAACTAAACTTTAATCAACTGCAAATATGCAACCAAGATAGCACTGGATAATTTTTCAAGATGCCCAACGGTGAAAATGAAACATAATAAGGTAAACCCAAAAATGTTAGTGCATTGTATTCCAACTGAACTGAATAAATAATCCAGAAATCAAGGTCCCAGACCATTTCCTTTCCCAATACTATGACCCATTATAATTTTATAATGGTTTGTCTTAGAAAAATTAAACCAAAGCCTTTTATGACTGAACCACCAAGTTAACTATGAAAAAATGCGATTATACCTTTACAACTTCAAATTGGAACTTTTTATCCCCAATTTAAAAATTAATTGTAAAGGTATGGTAGGTTCACTAACAATCTCTAAAGACTTATTCAATATCAGACATAAAATAAATTAAGGATCATAGACGAAAAAAGAAAGATAATGGGGCCCCAGCGACACCCCTGTGGCACTCCAATGCTAATAGGAAGCAATGAAAATCTACAGCTATGTCTACCAAATCCAAATTATTAGAGTAAACTCGATCATTAATAACTTGCTTACTTATTTAGTTTCTCCATCAGCATCGATGGAGATTGACTGTGGAACTTTTTTAAAACACGATGTGATTTTTGGAACTTTCTTCGAAAAATTTGTCTCCTTTTCTGCCCAGCCCGGGGACAGTCAAAACAGCGACTGTTTTGTAGCCCATACCCAGGTTTTTATTTTGGATGGGGGGCACACTCGTAGTTTATGAAGACAAAGACGACTTGGGCAACTTTTTTCCAAGACCAATGTCGGAAAGGGAGCGTATCTTCCAGGGAAGGGGGGGGTTCGGGATTCTACCCGAAAATTTTGGAATTGAAAAAAGAATTTTTGGTGCGATTTTTTCGCGGATAGTCCGATCAATAACTGGAGGTTTTGGTTATTGACGTGCTGTTTTCCAACGGTTTTATAAAAACAATCGCATTTTTGGGTTATTTCCACTCCCACTTACTACCCACTATTTTGATTTTTTAACGAAAAAATTTTTACAAAAAAACAAAAACCGACTTCAAAAAAATGCACTAAAAAAAATTGCACTAAAAAGTAAAAAAAATTGCGTTATTTTTAGACTTGAATCTACTCACAAAATATAAATTTTTTATTATAATAAAAAAAATATAAATTGTTATTTTTGGAGTCGGTGCCAGCCAAGGTTAACAAACGTGTATTAACGAAGTAGCGGAGTACCACTAGGTATACACGACATCGGTATTGCTACATTGTCGTATTAATGTGATTTCAAATACATCGGTATTGCTACATTGTCGTATTAATGTGATTTCAAATACATTTTGTAAATTTCTTAACAGCTTGGCTGGCACCGACTCCAAAAATAACAATTTATATTTTTTTTATTATAATAAAAAATTTATATTTTGTGAGTAGATTCAAGTCTAAAAATAACGCAATTATTTTTTACTTTTTAGTGCATTTTTTTGAAGTCGGTTTTTGTTTTTTTGTAAAAATTTTTTTTATTTCTTGCTTTTTAGTGAATCTTGCGTTCCTTAAGAGTGCGCTGCGGAAAGAGAGAGAGGGAATGATGTTGAAAGAAGCCTCTAATCTTTTGTACAAATTTAAAAAACTAAACGTCGTATCAATATAATTCTTTTTTTATATTCATAAGAAAAGACTATTGAAGGCAATAACCAATTTTGAGCGCTTTAAATTAAAAGTAAATAGGTTAATTTAATTAATGTACATTAATGTCATAAATTAATTCATTTGTCACTTTGTAACTTGATTTTTGCTAATTTTAAAAATATTGTGCAACGCCACTGAGTATATGTCAATGTCATTTTTAAGGTTAACATTCTTATGTCAAAGTTGTGCCCCCTATTCTCGAGCCGCTACTGACTACATGTCAGTGTCATTTAATTAAACTTTTAGTGTCAAAATCGCAACGTAACTATGACAACGACGTTGACCTGAAGTGTTTAACTACAGATGACCGTCTTATTTAATTTATAAAAACCAAAGTACTCAACCGATTTTGATGAAATTTAAATGGGACCAATCTGAAACTATATCCTTTCGAATTGTGAAAAAATTTTGAAAATCGGCTAATAAATGACGGAGTTATGAGGTAACAAACATTAAAAAAAAAAAAAAATACAGACGAATTGATAACCTCCTCCTTTTTTGAAGTCGGTTAATGAAGTTGTTTTTTGCCTCTTAAAATTTTTTTTAATAGATAGGAGTCACATATTCACATACAAAATTGAGAGTCCTCACTCACTCATCAAAAAATCAGGATTAACAAATCGACGAGCTTCAATTGCCTGATATAAAAATTTTGTAGTGGGCAAAATATACCCTGATCCAATTGCATTGGGTTACGCCTCAGACATCACATCAATACTTACCCCACTTGGTAAACTATTTTTAATTGGTTGGTTGAATTAGCAGGACGACTTTCTATACCTTACAGAAATTTGTTGACTGATACCTTAATAAAATTCGGCTCAAAAATTTCCCACCATTATAAAACGTAAATTGTAAAATAGAGAAAAATATTAAAAACCACTTAGAAATTAATAGTTGTTTAATTAACTATTTATAACAAAAATAATTACAAAAATATTTACATAGGTAGTTATTTTAGTCTTATATTATTAGACGTATACTAATATGTAATTACATTTGAATAGAATATTTAACAATTTAACAATAAAAGAAAATATTTAAATAAAAATACAAAATTTGCTTAGTTGAAAAATGATTTTGTATTATATGCAATAAAAATGTTCAATTTGTAAAAATTTATCGTTTCACAATTCCGTCATTTTTAGTTAAAAGAATTATTTACAAAATGTTAATAAGAATTATTAATTATTAATAATACGCTTTGGTTATTTCTTTATACAATTAATACTTCAATTTACGATTGAATATCAAAACTTCTAAATAAATCACACAAGGAACAGTCACAGTCTTATTTTGAATTTGTAATTTATGGAAATTTTTGAAATAATTGTTTTTCGATTCTGTACGAATTTGTAATATCGTTCAATTGGGAATCGGAATGAATCAGTCTCATTGTTGTTCTATTAATACTAGCATATTTTGAAGACTGGCGTGTATCTGTTTTATTTTCAAAATATTTACAAATTTGTTTCACACCTGAAACCGTACTACCACAATTGGAAATGTCGTGCATCGAAGACGCTCGTTTATTGCTCTCAACTATCGCTTTTATGGAAACATCTTCTGTACTCCTCACCTTTCTTCCCAATCGACAAAGCGACTCAAATAAAATGAGTTTATCCTTAACTGGTACGTAATTATCTGAATTTTGACATCTTTTGAGTAACACTTCGACGTTTAGTTCGTCTATTTTTGGTGTTTCTTGTTTGGTGATGATCGTGGGCTCATCTTTGGGTGTGGGTTGTGAGGTATTATTATACAAATTATATTTTAGGTGGGCAGTTTCCTCGATGTCATTATAATTCCAGTCTTTTTCGCAGTCTTCATTTTTTTTATTGTTAGTCTCACTATCAGTTAAATTTAATATATCTAAATATCTGACAGCTTCTAAAGGGGTTTGCCGAATTAATTCGATGGCGATCGTCTTCACCCATACATTGAACGCACGTTCATTTGCGGTCTGAAAATTTAAAAAAATAATTAGGAAAATATGCAACATTACATTTTTAATTAATATCGTCCTCTTTATCTGGTACCCAAGGACGTATCTATTATCACCATTTGTATTGATAAATAAAGGATATCGTTACATTTTTCCTTTACGATAATATGGTCTTTGGCTATTGTGATAAATTTTTGAAGTTACAAATATTGACCAAAGGGTGCCATTAATTCCGATAAAAGCAAAATTAACAATATTTTAATATCGAAAACTCAATAAAGAGCTCAGTGATAACGCATTCTAAAGGGGCTCTTGCGTAAATAGATGGTGGCAAGCTGGAATAAATTTTATTGTTTTTAGTAGGGTCTGTAAAAACACATACTAATTTTGCAGTCTTTAGAGACCCGGGATTTTGCTGCCATAGTGAAAAAACCACGCATTTTTAAGAATATTTGTTTATATCTCGGTTTAAGTACATTTTAGAGCAAAATGTCGAGTTACAGAAAATAAAGTAGACTGAATTATCTAAAGAAAAGTTCTTATTCATTTTTTTAGCTAATTGAGCGGTTACGGAGTTACAGCCATCAGAGCGCCCGGTATATATTTAATAGTATTTTATTCTACAAGGGGGGTAGAAACGATTTACCATCGCGATGAATTGTAACTCGAGACGCTTTGCAATTCATTTATTTTAAATGAATACAATTCATTTAAGACATTAAATAAATTACCCCCCCCCCCAAGTATTAGTAAATTATTTTGTTCTCTACTACAAACACATTTAAAACCACACAAAATTAAAATATTACATTTTGTTGTTTTATCACATAAAAATCAGGATATAAATAACTCGCAACATGATAAAATAGTTAGGGATAAGCCTGCACCTCCATAATAGTGCATGTAAGTTGCACATTGGTTGCACACAACGGTGTGATAACCGTTTGTAAGACAACAAGCGATTAATCAGCGAGGTGTTAAAATTGTTTCAATAGGAGGGCACAAAATTTAAATAAAATTCACTGCCAAAATATATCAATTCCAAAGAATTATTAATAAACGCAAATTTGAATAAAACCATTGTTCCAAATGCTGACCATAGATGATCAAAAGTCCTGAAAAATCAGCCAACTTCATGTTTTACTTTGAAAATATTTTACTCTTCATTTTCATGGCCATCTTGATCACCATATGCCGGGGGGTATTCCCCAAATGCCCCGGTTACAGCAGCCACAAATGTTTTACAACTTAATTTACAGTAGCAACTCGTGACTTTTTGCAATGAGAGGCTACAAAATTTAAAGAAAACTTATTTTTATTTATTTACTTAAAATTATTATTTTCTCTCCTTGGTTTATTTTTTAGTTACCAACCTAAGAAAGGTGGGGCCTTTAGGCCTCGCAAACATCATGGCAGTCGTGCCTGGTAGAAAAATAATCAATACATAAATGAGAAAATAATTCATATAAAAATAATTAAAACGATATTGTTTTTACGACGACATAAAGTGGACTGCCTTCAAGGAGCACAAAACAGTAGAAGTTAGTGAATCTTATGTAAAACAAGACACTGAAACATTTTCAGTAATATTCGTGGTATTAAAAATTCTCTTTTGTTGGTGTTTGTTCACAATGAACATAAGACGATACATAAGAATTAATTTTAATGCCTAAAGTTGAAACCATTTGAGCTTTATGTAATTTTACATACGACCATAATCTTAATAACATAATTACATTAAATTGGAATGGTTTTAATTTTATGTATTAGAATTAGGCTTTATGTAAATTTTACATATTTCTTATGTCTTACGTTCATTGTGAACAAACATATTTTTAAATAACATAAACTGCCGCTTTTAGAATGATCCGAGGATGTCTGTGGCAGTGATACGACACAGCTCATTTGATATATTCTGTTGTCCTTAGTTAAAACGTCCTAACTAAAAATTTGATTTTCAGTAGAAAATTGACTTTATGTAGATGTTATAAAGATGTCTTCGTTATACAACAGTATTTTAATATTTTCTGTAATATAATGGTTATATCAAATAATTATGACCATTCCATATTTGAAAAATAAAATTAAACCAGCGTTAAAACATCAACAAAAAGCAGTTTTTCTGCTAAAAACCAATTTGTTAATTATGACGTTTTAACTGAGAACGGCAACATTATTATTATAATTTTTATACCGAGATAGCTGCATTATCGCGGTGATAATGATTATAATAGGACGGACACGAAGCCAGATCATAAAGCTTCTCTCTATACTGCGTACAGAAGCCTAAAACTAAGGCTAGAAGAACTAATTAAATCAATTTCTGCGAATTTTCACTGAAAACGCTGCAAAAACCATAACAAATCCGATAAAATAACAATTGAACAACTAATACATTTTCCTACAAATTTTTCACAGAAAAAATATTTCAATGGTACCGCCATAAATAACTAAAAAGAAACTAATTCTTAAGTTTTTGCACGTTCTCATAAAAATATACCCTGAAGAAATTCATCACGATTCGTGACGAAAGAAGTTCGTCACAATTCTTACAATTAGCCCATAGTCAAAAGTATTCTTGAGCCGAGCCTGTGCCATTCTATGTCTATAGGGACCCTAATTCGTACCGCTTTTAAAAATACATTAACAACTAGATCATAAGGCTTCTTGTTATACTTTGTATAGAAGCCTAAAAGGCAAATCCGCTGGTTATGGCAGGCGGAAGTTGCTAGTCCGTCCGTGTCACGCCCCCTGCTCTTCTTTTCATAGTCACTAACTCCCTAAATTTTGCAGGTGCATTGACGATGGTCAAGTTTGACATAAATCGGTTAAAATGGCTTAAAGATATGAATTGTAAATATTTTAGAACCCGCGGAATATCTATTATGAATGACATAATATACCGTAGCGCTCTGATGGCTGTAACTCCGTAACCGCTCAATTAAATAGAAAGAAGTATAAGAACTTTTCTTTAGATAATTTATTCTACTTTATTCTCAATAATTTCACATTTTTCTCTAAAATGTACTCAAACCGAGATATTTATGTACACGAATATTCGGTAAAATATCGGCGACATCCGGGGTCGCTCGAGAGAGCAAAATTAGTATGGTTTTTGAAGGTCCCCAATAAAGATAATAAAATTTGTTCCAGCTTGTCCCGAATTTTTACGCAATAAAACATTTTTTGTCAATTGGCCTAAAATGAAATTTAAAACATAAATAATGTAACATGAGATAATAAAATAAAAAAAGTAGGCTATTTTAATAATAAAAATGATTAAGTGAAGTTCAGAAATCTTCATTTACTTTAGCAAAAGTGCCGATTCTGATAAGTTGTAATAATCATTTTTTACAATTTTTAATTATGTCGTTATTTGGCAATTAGTTAATTTTATTTTTAAAATTTTAATTATCAGGAAGTCGCCTTTTTGACTGAAATCAACATAATTATTTCGTATCGTACCTGAATGGTGAGAATCCTGTTTTGACCTCTGTAGAGTGCCAAACTATTAGGCAAGGGTCCGGCAGCTAAACTAAGATGTCGTAAAGGTAAACGGAGCCCTCCTGCTGCGTTTTCACCAGATGTGTTTCCTACTAAAAGTTGACCCCCTCGAACGATAACTCGCCTTGGTAGCCACCGTTGTTCGTCAGCACAAATTACCAAAAGGTCTCCTGCAAAAAGAACATTCATTCAAGAAATCTGATATTTACGCCTCATTGCAAATGTTTTCGTCAACATGGATAGAAAGCCCTCATAATTATTAAGGGAGCTTCTGGGTGGCAAAAAAATTTCCCAGGCAATTTTTCATTCAAATTTGCTACATACGCCTTTAGCGACCCTTCATGCATCTATTATTAGTTAGGGAACTTAAAATGTCGTAAATTATCCAAAAAGGATCAAATTACGCTTGTGAAACAATAAGGAAGAATTCACATATATTTTAAAAATACGTCGACAGGTTTTCGAACACTTGTTAAGGGGATGATAAAAACACATGTTTCCTCTTGTAAAATTTAACCGAAAATTCTAAATTTAGAAGACATGGAGTGCTTAATTAGATTAATAAATATTTAAATAGGAGTCGATAAAAAACCATACTGGCCTGTACGGCGCTGTTTTATCGTCATGACATGATGTATAATTAAAATTGACAAAAACCTTCAAATTAACTAAATTTCTATAAATTTGCTCTAAGTTCATTACCACCAGTTGAACAAACTCCATAAACGATAATGTAAATAAGTGTCAATTACGTTTACCTACGAGAATTATTAATTATATAAATAATAGTGCTTGTTATTAATAGATTAAAAATCGCCAATACAATAGAAGATGTTTTGCAAATATAATCATATATTACGTACTACCATAATAATATTACAAATACGATATGGGCTGGTCTAATGCTCCTTACTTTCCCAACCTTGGCTAATTCACGAAAGAAAATTTTTTCGATAAATTTAATTTTATACCACACACCACCAACAATATTGCATACTTGAATAAACTCAACTTGTCACATCTACAAATTTATATAATTATTATACAAGTTTTATGCGAAATATTCTGTTTGTAATTTCCTGTAAATTAATGAATTTTGATATCACATCCGGCCAGAAAAAATATGTATGGCCAGTCCATCACTCGAGCTCGGGAGCCAAAAACGGTAATCACCAAAATAATCTAAGGAAAAAAATCCAGGTAAAATAATCTACGAAAAATTTGTACATATTGAATGTGGGTTGGAAAAATGGTCTTTCCAAAATATTCTAAGAAAGATAAATTATAAATATTAACATGGATCTGCGATTCCGGTTTTTTTTCCTACTAACGACTTATTTATATGTAGTTTCTCTAGAAAATCATTCAAGGAGCAAATAATTAAACATTGAAATTTAGAATTAAAAAAGTATTTTCACATTTTCTTTGATTCTGTGCATAATTTTCGAATTCTGCCCCCCTCCCCTCAGGGGACAAAAGACTTTAAAATTTCCGGTCGGCTATTCCTTCAATTGGGGATTTAGTCTTCCAATGTGGTTTTACTCATATAAATAGTTTAATTTTATTTTACGGAAAATTATCATCAGACTAAACTTTAAGGGCATAAAATTCTCCCCAATATAAACGTTTTCAAAATTTACCCATGTCATCCTATTTTCGAAATAAAAATCAATCCCAGAAAGGCAAAATCTGTTGTTTAAAAAAAAATTAAAACGGTTTTGAACAATTCTAGCTCAGAACTAGGAGAGAGGTCGCCAATGTCTGGAATGGGAAAAAAACTCAGAACTTTTAGGTTTTGACCCAGAAAAAAATATCGTAAATCTGAAAATTGGCTCAATCGTCTCTCAAGTATTGCTGAACTAGTACATAATGAAACTCCCAAGATCTCAAACACCGGCTTCATTGATTTCTGTCATTGAAAGTAAGTCTTTCGCCCAAAACTTTTCGAGTTTGAACCAGAAAAAATATTTTAAATCTAAAAATTGGTTCAAATTTACCTAATACTTTGCTGAACAACATACTAAAAGCAGTAGCGGCTCGTGATTTGTTTCATTGGGAGGGCACAAAATATAAATAAATAAAAGGAACAATATAAATTTACTTAGGTATTTACTTCCACAATATTTTAATTCCATAGAAGCTTAATCAATAACCCTTGGAATAAACGCAACCAACTTCAACTTTTTGCGTTATTTTGAAAATATTATATAAAATATTCCATACCTCCAGATCCCCCCTCCCCGGTCACTGCAGCCTTCAAATTTTTAAAGCATCATTTAGAGTAGCGACTCGTGAAAATAGAAATTACTGTATTTTTATTTATATATGTACTTAAAATTATTATTTTTATAATTTTTTTTTTGATAGCTGTTGTTTCTGGTTTTGGATAGAAGGGCGCGATAGGAGGAATTACTATAATAAGAGTAACTTTAGGTATATTTTTGGAATTCCCCGTGTAAGTGCAATAAAACAAGCTGGCAGAAGAGCACTGACGTTATAACGAACGAGGGAGGGGGGTTAAAACTATTTTATTCCGCGAATTTATTACTTGGTGGAGGAGGTGTTTAACTAACCTGCTCATTAGAGAATCATGGTTTGCAATAATGGGGGGGGGGGATAAAACGATTCCAATTACATTTACAAGTTTTAATAAAGTGTTTCGAATCTGTGCCACTGTTGACGTCCAAGCGACGTTGAATTTTCCACTATTCGGCGGCTGAGTTCGCATTAAAAATATCATTTTTTATTCTGAGTTATGCTGTTTTGGGAAAGCGATATCCCGTCAGATTCCCCGTACCAACCGTCACTGATTAATAGTTCCAAGATCTCAAACACCGACTTCGTTGATTTTTGACTTTGTAAGTCTTTTAAAAGGAAATTAGGATGAACAAAGTTTATGAAGCGGTTAGAAGAAAAAATAACGTTTATTTTAGTACAATCATAATAAGGTTTTCTAAATTTTTTTCTGGGTGTGAAACCTAAAAGTTCTATGCAAAAGATGTATAAAAATAGAAACCAAAGAAATCGGCGTTTGATATCTAGCGAGTTTTAGTACGTTGTTTGGCAATGTCTTATGGATATTTGACCCAATTTTCAGAGTTACAATATTTTGATCTGAGTCAAAACTTATAAGTTGTAGTCGGAGGGCTTACAAAGAAAGAAATCAATGAAGCCGGGCATTTGGTATCAGTATGTTGTTCAACAACGATTTAGGAACATTTAAGTAGATTTTCCGACGTACAATATTTTTTTCGTGGGTTTTAATGAAATTTGGATGCCCTAGTAATTTTCGGGGTGGATTACCTAACCCTGGTCACTCCAAATAAATTGAAAATTTCCTATTGCAAAGAGGAAGGTTTATATAGTATAATGACATAATTTTCACAAGCGAAGATATAATCAAAATTTTGAGTAAATCGATTTTGAAGTTTGCAAATTTACATGTAAAATTAACGAGATTCCCGCGCGTCGCTCATTAACACTTAGAGTATTTTTGCCTTCATCCCGGTTTCCGATTTGAATTTTCTTTGAAATTCGGATAGATTGGGGGTGTGATTAGTGGATATTAGTAATAAATATAATCTGGCACGGCCAGAATTAGGCGCCGCGGCAGAGCTAAACATACGAGAAGGCGCCACCCATCAAGCAAACCGGGATGAAGGCAAAAATACTCTAAGTGTTAATGAGCGACGCGCGGGAATCTCGTTAATTTTACATGTAAATTTGCAAACTTCAAAATCGATTTACTCAAAATTTTGATTATATCTTCGCTTGTGAAAATTATGTCAGTATACTATATAAACCTTCCTCTTTGCAATAGGAAATTTTCAATTTATTTGGAGTGACCAGGGTTAGGTAATCCCCACCTAATTTTCTGTAAAAATTAAATTAAGCGAATTATACGGGAAAATCCACGTTGGGGAGAATTGGATCTAGCTTTTTCAGCCAAGGCCTGAAGGTTTGGCCAAATATAAACTCGCATGCACTTAAAGCCACTCTACCATTGCATTACTTCTGCTTTTGTTGTTCACCCCCAGAGTGACCAATGGTGCTGACAATGTCAAGTACGACCGCAGCCGTCAGGCGGCCTCTCGGTTTCACCATCTGACCAGAACTCGCCGACAAAGGCAGGCATTACGCAGACGATGGGGGTAGGGGTGATTTTTATTACACCGTTTGATATAATTAATTGGACCGCCGACTTTACGTGCCCTTCAAAGCACGCAGATGGTCATAGAAGGAAATAAATTCGAAAGAAGATTGACTCTCGTTGGGTTTGAACCAGTGCCTTTAGCATCAGTAGCTGATTGCTGTAACTACTAGGCCAACGACCGCCTCATTGCATGATGCTGTGCTGGGCTTATTCTATCAAGAGTTTCTTGACTTCGTCATCGTGCTCCACATATTTTTTCGACTTTTTCGGTATATGTTATCAACACAAATACTTTGGTATTTAGGTTGTACCAACGTTGGCCCTACTGCCTAGATCTGATGAAATGCTGGCGGCATGCGTTGGCCATAATTAGGCCCTGTACCTTAGGTCTCCATCAAGAGTCACTCGAAGTTGTCATATAATCGACATATTTGTTCCCTTTCTCGGGCTAGGTCGTCACCATCAAGATTACTTTAGGGTGTATTATACCTAGCGGCCGAGGGCCGAGCTATTTATTGTGGTAATTGGCCACCAGCCACTCGGAGAAAATATGTTAGATTTATTATTATTGCATCTATCTTCTGTTTGTTGGGCACGTTGGACAAAGCTTCTCAAGTCTTGATCTTAACAATTCCGAGTCTTAGAAGACTAGGTATAGCTCGGCCTGCGGCCTCGCAGTAACAATTTAGTGGTGGATCTAGTTTTTTCGGGGTTAGAAGTTACATAAGTATTTTATTGGGTTCTTTGACGAGATTGGAAATTTGCGACCAAGCAGTCAGTTGTATCATCATGTAAGAAATGGCCTAAAACCCAAAAGACACTACCACCAAATAAATGGGACCCCAATATACTGGAGACACGAAACATCAGCTTCATTAGCTTCCAGATATATTTTTATATAAACTACTAAAATTTATACTATGGATTTTTTCCTCGGATTATTTATTCTAGAATCCCTAAAACCATTATGTATTTTGATTTAGAGCACAATTTGAACAATTTAATTTTGAAGTACATCCACAAGGCAAATGCTAGGCTGTTTGTTCATAATATTTAATGTAATGAAAGATAAATATTTTTGCACAAGATTATAGGGGGATCACATCAAATTTACCGACGTATTATCACTTGTAGACAGTGGCTTACTAAAGCACTCCAAAATTCAGATGGACTGTCAAGTTTGTCCAGACAGATGTCGGCAGGAATTTGAGTAATCCCACTAATCACTTACACGATGTTGACCCATTATTATAATCTTGTCAAAAGATCAGGTAAACAAATTTAACCTGTAGCTATGTATGTATGTGTTTCTCTACTATACCTAGTATTTTACTTGATTACACCCTAATGAAATTTGTTGCAAGGTAAGATTAAAGTGTTGGACATATCCTAATCATTACTAAATCCGATAAGGCACTCCCATATTGCAATACATAAATGTTTCATTCAATTTCAACAATAATAATAATCGAGGGACATACAGGTGTTTCTTGCACAATTTCTTTGAATTACTCTTCGAATACAATAGAATGTACAACCATTTATAGCAATTATCTGCTCTGTTGCAATTATATTACGAATAATTACCATTACTTATAAACCATCAATGAATTATATATTAATCTCATGAACGTTGACACCAATAAATTGTATTCAGTATTAAGAAATTCTAAAATTATAAAGTAAAAACAGTGTTGTTGAACCACAACATTGAAAAGAAACGTTTTACAGTCATACAAAAACAATTTTGTGGTTAAACAAAGCGACTTGAACTTTGATAATCAATAATTAATAATAAAAATATAAACCAACTGAGAGATATCAATTTATTTGTTAAGTAATATAATATTGCCATACAATTAAAAAATAAGAACAAATTACGAAAAAATGGGTTACATATTGGTAATAAAAATAGTTTTTAATCTCATTAATCCATCTTGCGCGTCAGTATCATGGATGTTTTTTCCGAACATCCCGAAAACTAAAATCGGGAATATTGTAAAACATGTGAACAACATATTATTAATTTTGCTTGTTGTGGGTTTGAAAAACCAACGTTAATCATAAATTATTTCCTCTCTGTACTATTTATCAATACTAAAATGTATAAATAAAAGCGATAAATTTGTAATAAATAAAGACGAACAAACGTTGCAATCTCTGAATATTACGTTCCTTTTGAAAAATGTCTAGCCCGATTGGCAATATCTTTTATGATCCTCGTCTACAATTTTACAATCTATTCATGTTTATTATATCCGGACCAGGAAAGGTACTTAGACCATAACTTCTTATCGAAAACCTTTTTGGCGTTTGAAGATAAGCTGTATGGAAGTAATTTTATTACTATTGTAGTCGGGCAAAATTTTAAATGTCGCGACGTCAAATTGCGTAGGCGTCAAAATCACAGCAACATTTGGGCCCGTCAGCACTGTCAGAAACATTCGAGTGTGAAGAGAGTTGACGATAACAAAGAGCTTTTAGCGTTTGTGCTCAAACTCGCTAAAATAAAAGTTTTTGTTTGAAGCTTTCAAAATATGAATTTGGTTAATTAATCTGAGATTACGCTGATCTGCCAAGATAAAGCGCAATTTTGCGTATTACTTCCGTGCTACGCAAAAAATTTATACAAATCCTGCCTCCAAGATATAAAAGTGAAAACGATATCAGCTTCTATTATAATTAATTGGAAAACAAGATAGCGGTATAAATTGATAATTAAAAGTTTCTATAGTTAAACCAAATTAATGTTCAACGAAATGAAATAATGAAGTTTAAAAGCAGCGATTTTTATGTCAAATTCTAAGTAAGATAAAATTGATTAGAAAATTCCATAATGAGACGGTTTTATGTAATTTTTCAACCGGTATTCAAAATTGTGTAAAATAAATTTGAACTTGCGAAATTTATTAAAACGTACACCCACGAGGTATTTTCATGGATTCGGCCTAACAGCGTCCTTAAAAGTAAAAAATTCTTGTTTATTGCTCCCACAAATTTTTACATAATATTATTGGATATTCTACCGTTTTAACTGTACATTTGATGTTGAAGTACACAAAAATATTGCAAAATAATTTTAAATTATGGAAATGATGGAGTGAGCGTTTGGGCTTTTAACATTTCATTTCCTTTCTCAATTAAGAAAAAAGCAGAATATTAAAAAGTATTCTTCAACATCTGAAATTAGCATTAAACTACCGCCCGAAAGACCTTTTAATGACGCTAACTTAATATAAAAGCAGCCTTCACTCAAAGTATGACAAAAGTTATGCTCGTTATGAAGTTGGTGAACCATTAAAATTGCAGATTTTTTCATACAAGAAAAACCATTGAGATTTGACCCAAATAAGTCAAATAAAATCTCAAACTGCGTTTTGCAACCGCTCGACACAAGAGACATTATTTAATAATTCGTTGATGGAAACAAGTTCTGGTACTTAAAAGCGTTCAAGTGGCTTCTTCAACATTCTCAATTAAAATAATTTAATATTTCAAATGGTCATAAATCTGTTGATGTAATGGTACGTCCACGCATAAGTCGGAATTTTATAAAGGAACGGATTAAAATCTACAAGAATTTATACGCCGAACTTTGAATAGATTATGGGGTGACTAAAGGAATAATCCAATTAGGGTGCGAGTTTTGGATTTACTTGATCACCGGAATTGCTGCGTATCAAAACGGGTTGTTATTTATTGTGTAGACACAATGGCCGTTTTAGATATTAGTTTGGAACAATAATGAACATAGATTAAAATTTTTCCGAAAAGTTTAATTGTGTTTGGTGTGCACCAACTCTTATCGTTGTAATTATCCTTAATGGGATTGTAGTTAGTTTTTAGTATTTTTGGTATAAACAATTAAAATCACAAAGTATCTAAAGTGTTATGTAAAGAAGGTCGCTCGGCTCATTGTCAATTAAGTCAAGGAAGAAGTCAAAAAAGCGAAAAAGGTCATAGCAATTGATGTCGGAACTATACTTTTCTAATTATATAATTTAAATATCGCGTGCATCCGTTCTTCTTTAACGAAATTTTAACGTCTTGGCAATATTTTCATATTTATAAAAATTGATTGTAATTAAATTAATTTTATGCATACCTACACGAAATTTGAAACGCGTAATGAGTTCATTATTTGTGCAACATGATGCTTTTGTAAAGGTCGTTTTTGCGGTTTTACTTATTTTGAATTGTGGTTGTAAACATCTAAGCAGTTCCGGCTTAGAAAGAAATGGACATGGTACAGAACGCCAGAATTAAGGGGCGCCGATTTAAAAAAAAATTTTAATTGTAAGAAAATTCATATGGTTTCGGAGTAGGTCAACTCGGCAGAAGGTACAAGGGATAGGTTAATCCTACCGGTCAACTGGGCAAATGAAAACCAGAGGCCGTTTTAATTTTCGGTCAGCTCGGCAAACGCGCTGAATAATGCTATTTCGAGGGTCTCTCACATCCCGGTTTCCTTGATCTGTCGCGCCTCTCGTATGTTTAGCGCCCGCCGCGTAGCGGCTCGGAGCACGAAAAACCGCCCGGAGATGCGGAGCATCGGAGGGTAGGTTTTTCGATGCTCGCAGTTCTGGCCAAGCCAAAATTTATTACTTTGCCGAGTTGGTCTATGTATTTCCAGGTAGAAAATTTGGACCCGGATTAAATATCTGACCATTTGCCGAGCTGGCCTACAGCCTATGGTTTAGCTGCTTATTATACAGTAGAACCCTGATTATCCTCCTCTGTGAAGAAGTAACTCCTCTCCACATTAGCTCGAATAATCGGGGTTCTACTGTACCTACTAAAAATATCTTTATGGAAAAAATAAGCCCTGACCACTATAATATAACCATTATTAACCAGGAAGTGATTATAGCGGGATATGATGCTGCGGTTCGGAATCCACGTTAAGCTGTAGGTCCCACCACGTGACCAATGGTCTAACCCCGCCCTCATCACAAGGAATATAGTCCTATATTTACTATACAGTATAACTCCAATTTTTTCCCGTTAATATTTTAGATTTTAGTCTTTCAGAACAAAATTTCACGTTCTTCATTAATTCCCCTTTCTCTTCACTTCTTCGCCTCTTGAAGGAAATATTTTTACTCCGGCATTGTCGCAAAGTATCCTTTGAATTTAAAATCGTCGCATTTACTTACATACAATTTTAAAACTTCTGTTAAATGTTTTAGAATTCCGGCAAGTTTTTTTTTGATAAAATTTTCTAATTTTGCAATACGTACTAAAATTACCTATAATTACTACTCGAAAATTGCTTTTTAAATAGTTTTTACATTATAATTATTGATCAAACCTATATCCTATATGAAATAAAAGAAAGCAATTTCGGTCCTAATCTGAAGTAAGCATAAGACGACACTCTAAAAAATTGGGTTAATATTACTTGTAAAAAGTGAAAAAAATTATCCAATTCATAAGAGCTAATTTATCTTAAAAATTGTGTAATTTTGTTTTTACCGTGATATTTAGATTAATTTCAAATTTGTGACCATAAGATGTTCCTGGGGGGAGGGGGGGGGGTTGAAAGTCGGAAAACAATGCGGAATGGATGACTCCTTAGGACATTTATTTTTGTTTGTATAAAATTACATTAGGTAAATAAAATGACTCTGAAAATAGGAGGTAATATGGTTGCCCCCCAATTTTTGGGTAATTTTTCACTTTTATTTCGAGTGTAATAAATTAATTATACTACCTGAAAAGTAGGTTATTTTACCAAAAAATGCACTATAATTATTCCACTTAGGTACAATAAATGTAATTGTACATTGAAAATGTATTTTGATCTGTTTAAATTTACCTTGGGTCAATAAATTTATTAAAACCCAAGAAAATCTAATATGTAATTGCCTAGGTTGTGCGGCCTAAAGGCCGCACTGATGTTAGACGAATGCAAGCCGAACCTGTGCAACGATTCAGACAGAAAAATTATTAAGACTATTTTGTATATTATAGATTTTATATAATTACGTGTAAATACGAAGAGTGACAACTTACGTGATATATCATGCAAAGCTTCACATATATTCCGCTAGTTAGGGTATCGTTTAGTTGTAAATTCCTTATAGGGGTTTACTAGGTATGCATTAGGCTGTAACTGTAATTAGCAAACATCTTAAAGGTTTACATTATTTGAAGTAAATTTCGAAATTATCTAATGTCGGTTTCCAGTTCGCCTCAGGTTCGACTCTCTGATTTTCGATGATTATTATTAAAGTTTAGACACAATGGGTTGTTAGGCTGCATGCAGACTGATAAACGTTGTAAGACGAAACATTTTGTTTTATCTAAAAACATGATAAAATAAAACGTTGCCAAACAAAATGTTTTGTATTGTCTTAAAGCGTTTTGTTTAGTCTTAAAACGTTTTGCTTGATCTGAAAACGATTTGCCTTACAATTTTTTTGCTTTAATCAGTTTGTTTTCAGATCAAGCAAAACGTTTTAAGACAAAACAAAACGCTGTAAGACAAAACAAAACATTTTGTTTGACAACGTTTTGTTTTATCACGTTTTTAAATAAAACAAAATACTTTTTAATGCGACCAATGTTTTGTTTTAAAACGTTTTGCTTTATCAGTCTGCATGCAGCATTAGGATAATGATACAGAGGTAGCACCTTTCTCTGCGGTTGGTCACATCAATGGTTTATGACGGCAAATGATGCAAAGGACTGGCCATCGTATTGGCAAACCCCGAGAGAAGCAGAAGTTCTTTCTGTACTGGGTTGAGGCTCCAGAAGGTTATTTCTGAAAGCGTTCAGATTACAAACACCACAAAGCCAAATCGACAAATCCGGTCAAGGAGAAACTTCTGCACCAGATTATAAACAATGATGCCAATACACATACAATGGCCCCTAGTTCGTGGCAGGCTTTAAATGGTCAGGGGTGCCAAAAATGCCCACGAGGAGGAACCACCCGCAAGTGGAAAAAAATTAAATAGACATTAAATTCGGGACATGGAATCTGTTTTGACATGAGAGATATTTCTTATTGAAACAAATAATAGAAGGTCGAAGATAATGCTACTGGATTAAAAACCTCGGAGACTGGATGGATCTCGACTTTCTTATAATTGTGACGCATGTTTGTCATGATTAAATCGGCTGATGCAAAGCCCCGAGTGTCGGGCCCAAATTATTAAATTAATGAGAAAAATAAAACGTAACTTATACTTTGACTAAATTCAAATTATATGTAATTATCAAAATGATTAACGTTTTTTTAGAAAAATGTCTCAACCATTATAGCCTAAAGGGGGGGGGGGAAGGTTTCAATATTTTTCTGCAGGCCCAAAAATTCCTATCTACGCAATTGAAGCTTTATAATAGTTTGTATTTGTATTTTATTTTTATTATTAAAATTGGCTCTAGATTGGGAAAACACCTGGAAAGCTGCAATTGAGCAGTCTTCCATAAAGGACGTCTACGCCTGGGTGGAGGGAGGGGAGTTGGACAAATGTGACGTCCACATAAAAATCTCATTTTTAGGATAGATAAATCAAGATTACCTAAATTCTTGCTTGTTTAATTCCAATGTTTTTTAGTTTGAAAGGTCAAGCTCGATTATAGACAAATGAGGGGGGGGTCTTTAATTTGTGATCATAGGATTGTGACCTGGGGGGTCTGAAGATTGTGACCAACTGTGACGAAAAGGGGAAGAGGGGGTTGAAAAGTCGGAAAAAATGCGGACGTCCTATATATGGACGACCCCTTAACAGTGAGGTGAGTGTCCGAATGAATCCCCCAAAAGTTCCCAAATTCGAATCCCTCAAAGCGATTTTCCGCTTATTACTCGCTTAATTTTATCCTTACCAAATGAATATTAGATTAAAATTAAAGAGCATAATATTCTCTACAAAATTGATTTTTTTGAAATTTACCTACGCCATAGGACCATTCTTAAAATAAAAGTTAATCCTAAAAAGGTGGAAAACTGAAGAACCATTAAATCAAAAATAAAAACTCTTAACGAATTAGATGTTTCGTACTTATTCGCGATTTTACCCGTGAAAGTGATGATCTCACGAGATCCGTGCTGGTGAAATAATATAATTCAAACTTGCCTTGCAAAAGCGTTAAGCTTTGTCACATCCAATTTTGGTCTGATGATAATTTGTCGTAAAAATGAAATTAAGCGAGTTATAGACGAAAATCCGTGGGTGGGGGGGGGGTTTAAAATCCTCCATTTGAGGAGAAGCCGACAGTAAATTTTAGGAGATTTATTCGGACACTTAAATTAAGTACACGTTTGCTAAATTTCAGCTTGCCTGATTTTCTTGTAAGCTAAAACAGAAATTTGCTTCACTATAATAAATTAATGTAACGATAGAAATTTTCAATTTTTAACAGGGCGTCACCACACCTTGAGTCAGCCCTGCACGAAAATAAAATTAAAAAGATATAACTTTTTATAATTTTTAAAGCGTAAATTGCTTCAATTTTAACGATCCGTTTTGCAGGTTCATCGGGTATGCATATCAACATAATAAGCAGTAAAATCATTGATTGTAAAATCCATTCAACCACAAACTTTAATACAAAATCGAATTTTCTTTAATTAAAAATTGAAGGTAGAAAAATGTAAAAAAGTTTGTATGCCACCCGAATTACTGGTGGGTGTTTGTCTAAATTTTTTATATCGCGTTATTGATTTATTATATTCGGTTCAAATGTTAAATCTGAATAAAATTAGTGCGTATTCTCGTCAACGCATACATCTACATTTTTAACACACCTTTGTTGTATTATTATGTTTATGTAATATTTACGACTTGTACACAATATTACATGGCTGTTCTATTTTTTACATTCTGGAATAAAAAAAAACTAATAAACAATACGAAAAAACTTCGTCACGTATTCAATACAAAAAACCTGCCAATCGATAGGATGGTCTATAATTTAAGCTGATTACTATTAATACATAACATTGTAATTTCAAAAACGGGAGATGTAACTTCCCAAATGGAAGAAGTTATTAAACAATATAATTTTTAAGTGCAATTACTCACAGCTCAAGCTAATCAAATTTTATGAACATGCCAAGACCAACGGATGGATGACAAATGAATTAAAATATTTGCGGTTTCCAGTAAGCACCGAAGGTTTTAGCATGCCAAAACGTTCCAATCGTAATTGGAACACTCTCATTAATTATTAGGGTAAATAAACTGTACTAATGAAAATACAACAAATGTTGGTACCACTGTGTCTAAAAATATAGGGTGTGGTTTCTAAACCAAACGTGATTTTTTGATTTTCTTTCAGGAAGAAAAAATTAGGATGAATTGCCCACATGATAAGTCGGTCATATAGGAATTATATTATAAATACCAACACGAAAAGACAATTAATTTCGTAGTTTTCCGAATATTCTCGTAGAATATTAAGCAGATTCACCAAATAATTAATCACATTGTGTGATACATATTTCCCAAAATTTGGTCCTGCGTTTAAAGTCAATTTCCGGTATGCGTAAATAAATTCCTTCCAATTGCTGAGCACATACTATATATTTTATTATACACACGTTGTACTATTTATTCTATTGTCATTTTTATTTTGTGTAGTGTGAACTACTTTCGCTGTTTTGAACGGTATTTAAAGTAAATAACGCGGAAGTCAACAAACGAACTCTTGAAATAAATATAATAAAATTGTATGATCGTATTGTATTATATTTTAGTTGTAATTGACAACTCAGCGTAACCATAAATTAATATTTAAAAATGAGCCATTTGTTTGTCATTGCGATTACCAAGTTATTTTTGTATTATATCAGTAAAACCGCGAGAGTATTTGGTTACCTACTGTAAGATAATAAGAGAAATGGTTACTCAAATAAAATTACACTTAAATACTTTATAATCATTTGCAGGCAAATTACACCAAAATATGTAATATAGGTACACAAAATTATCTTTCTAATTTTCATGACAAAAAAGAGAAAGTTTCCTCTTTCCTAGTTTTGCAAAAGCATGGAGTAATTAAGTATGCACGTTCATTAGCATAGTTGCATAGCGGTTTTTTATGGTCCACAAAAGGGCAATAGAGTGAAAACTTTTCTGGACAGATTCGAAAAAGTATTGCTTCCTAATCAATTTCCCACACAGCCCCTCTTTCAAAGCGGTTTGATAAGAGATTTGAACATTGCCTAGTTGGAAAATATGAAACGAGATCTTACTTTTGTACATTTTATTATCTTGCATTCCTAATTGCAAAAGTTCCAAAACAAACAAAGCAAGCAAATGATTAAAAAGTCTAATTGAGCTGATGAACAAAGTGCAGCTTTGTCGATGAATGCAGACGACTCGTTTTTATTACATAATAATATTCTTTGCAGTAAATATTAATCTTGTTCATTCAGGCCTGCAATTAAAAAGTCAGGGTGGAACGAAATTTTATCAGAACAGTTTTGTTACTTCCGACTTCCCCTGTATGTTGCTTGCCTCTAGCCCTATGGTACAGGAAATGCTGGTGTGTACCGCGCGAGGTTAGGGGAGTTCCGATAATGACGGTCTCGAATACAATTTTTTTGAGAACAGTGCAGAATTTTTCATGGTGTAAAATCTGTTTTGTTGAATGGATTTCTGTCCGGTGTCTTTTGGAAAAGTCGATGTATCTTTGCGCCACCGGTTTTCTTACGAGAACTGAAATTTTATTCATAAACGGATATTTTGTATAGTGAGAGTTTTCTTTGAAGATCACCAGATTTTGTGTTATAAAGCTGAAAGTGAGAGATTTGAAGGATATGGAGATTAAAATGTGCTGATAGAAAAACATGGAGATCTATAATAGTAAGTTAATAAATACAGCAAAATCACACAAAAAGTTACAGCAAGAACGGCAATAATGGAGAAATGATTCACCTCGTAAAATGGGTTGTGAAGATTCCCAGGTTATATTCTGTCCGGAATGGGAACCGATATTCATTCATGTAAATGTGTAGTCGTGTTATTTTGTATAATTTATAAAATCGAATTTTGTGTTGTGTTGACTGAGACAACTCGTCGAAAAATCCTTGGAGTGCAGCGGGCCCCCGTTTCTGTGTTTTGTTGACCTTAAACAGGCATTCGATCGTGTGAGACTGAAGGACGTCCAAAGGATCCTAAGACAGCACAACATTCACCCAAAATACATAAAGCTGGTAAAACAACTCAACACCAACAATACCACCAGGGTAAAGGCAGGTAACACATTGACCGATGAGGTACCTGTATCGGTAGGAATAAGACAGGGTGATAGTCTCAGCCCGATCCTGTTCAACATGGTTATGGATGAGATAGTGCGACGGGTCAAGCAAGTCGACGCAGGGTACAGGATGAACCAGAAGACTGGTAAAATACTGTGTTATGCTGATGATGCGGTTTTGATGGCGGAGAATGAAGACCAACTACAGAGACTGCTCTTCGAATTCGCCAGAGCAGCTAAAGAACTAAATATGGAAATCTCAGTAGAGAAAACTAAAGCCATGGTTATAGCTAAGGAACCGATCAGGTGCAAGCTGGTGGTGTATGAAAAAATTGTAGAACAAGTTATGAGCTTTAATTACCTAGGTGTGTGGAAATTTAAAGCAGTAGACACATCCTAAACGAGGTACGACTTCAGGTCAGCAAGGCAGCACGAATATCTGGCTGCCTGAGAGACACTATTTGGAAGAACAAGTTCAAGTTCATGTCCATCACCAGCAAAACCAGGATTTACAAAACCTGCGTGAGACCAATTCTTACTAACGCTGCTGAAACTAGAGCTGAGACAGCAGCTACCAAGAGGCTTACCCGCACTACGGAGATGAAGACACTCAGGTCAATCAGAGGAGTGACCCGTTGGGACAGGATGAGGAATGAGGACACACGGGCGGTGTGCGATGTACAGGATGTAGTCAGATTCACAAGGGCAAGGAGACGACAATGGGGAAACCATGTTGAGCGGATGAACCATGATCGGATGGCAAAATGGGCGAAGACAGCATTGCCAAGTGCGAGAAGACAACCAGGTAGACCACCCAAATGCTGGCGAGAGTGCTGGACCTCAATCTCACAAGAAGGTCAACCATAGCAGTTCAAACAGGGCACAGCCCATTTAGAAGTAGAAGAAGAAGAATTTTGTGTTAAAATTGGTACGCCTATGGTTGAGGCGTTAAAAATTTAAATTTGTAAAACTGATGGCAGGAAGAACACTTGGCGTCGAACCAGGCCCGTAGCCAGGATTTCATTTGTGGGGGGGGGACATTTGTAAGGAAAAAAAGTTTTTCCAAAATATACCTATTTTATTTTCGAAATTCAAATGTTTTACTTTCAAAATTTTTGTTTCTTTTGAACATTTCGGGGGGGGGGGGCACGTGCCCCCCCCTGGCTACGGGCCTGCGTCGAACTACGAAACAAGTCGGTCCAATTTTTTTTGATAAGGGTCGAAAAATTTTAGTTGAGATATTAATTTAGAATAAAAATGAAAATAAAGGAAAATTAGTGTTTAATTAATTATGATTGGGTAATTTAAAAGGAAGAAAAGGCAGGAAAAAACGTTGCGTGAGTAAACTTAAAATTGTTAATATTGCAGAATCGGTTATAATAAGCGAGAGGGCATTTTAACTTAAAACTTCTTTTTTTTTTCTGAAAATGAAAAAAATGAAAAATTTAATTTCCATTTAAAGGACGTACAGGACGTAGTCCTAGAATAAGAAGAAGCATTTTAATGAACATAGCATCTGTGACAATAATCAAGAGAAGGTGTTAAAAGAATTGAAAGTTTTCGTTCGAAGAGAAATAAAAATTTGGAGGCATTATAAAAATTCATATCATTAGTCGGCCCAAAGTGGTGCGTCATTAGAAAATTAATATCAATTTGGCAACCCTAAAACGTGGGGTGTTCATTCCTTTTGTTAAATAAAATTGAACCTACCGTCACCTTGAGAGAATAGTAAAATGAATATGACTCGATTCATAGAGGCTTTTGAAAAGATATATCAAAAATTGGACCAAAAATTTAAATGAATCGTAATATAAATTTCGATTAAATGTGAATAGTAGAATCCTTACAAAGAGAAATTGATAATAAAATACGCGAAGTCGTTCATCAATGCGAAGGAAGATTGAACCAAATAATAAGTCAAAATTTACTTTGGGATGAAAAATTGGTTAAACAGGTGCATAAAGCTTGAACCTGAATTAGACAACAAAATAGAGGGATGTGTCAGTACCATTGCCGACAATAAAATCAAATCACAATACGATTCTTGTATCTCGAATGAAGATTTATTGAAGAAATTAACAAAAGATTAAATGAAACCATTAAAGAAAAACAAGAAGATTTAGAAAATTAAAATGTTGCAACATAAAAAACCGCAAGAATGGAACACTTAATTCCAGGAGGAAATCAGAACTGAAAGTTAGAAAAAATAAAATTGGAAAATGGAAGAAACCAAAAATTAAAGGAATATGGAACAACGAAAAAATGTATAAAAAAACTTTATTTAAAAAAATTTTAATATTCAATTAGATCCATTGATGTTTTGAGAAGTGAAAGGGGTGGACTACCCGTCTTCTACATGGATGAAAACTGGATGCACCGACAAAAATGGTACAACGATCAAGTTTGATTAAGTAAAAATGGGCAAAATGAGAAGGATAGTCGCCCATATCCAAAATATGGACGCCAGTAACGAAAATTCTCTCGTGAAAGCATGTGAGATAAAGATGGAAAAGTCAGAGCAGTCCGATTACAAGGATGAACCATAGACTCCATCTCAACTTAAAGGAAAGTTGATTTGATTAACGAAATTCTTAATTCGCAATTAATTATGATTTCAGTTAAATTGGAAATAATTTGGGACAGTTTAATTTTCTAAATAGCTTAGAAGGTTTAAGTTGAGTTGGGGAAATACTAAATTGATTAGATGGTAAAACCAGGAGATGTAATTGGGTAGAAAAACCACGAATTTGTTGATTTTTCTCAGGTAAGTCTTTAAAGGATTTACATGTTCAAATCTGGAAGGGTTACGGTAGTGTCTTTTATATAATTTATAAAATTGAATTTTGGGTTAAAATTTTGTACGCCTACAACTTTTAAAATAATAAAATTTAAAAGGTATTGAAAGAATCGGAGGTTATCGTACGAAAAGAAATAAAAATTCATATATCAATAGGTACACAAAACATTTTGCTTATTCATGAAAAAGAGAAAATTTTCTCTTTCCTAGTTTTGCAAAAGTATGGAGTGATTAAGTATGCACATTCATTAGCATAATAGTTGCAATGCGGTTTTTATGGTCCAAAAAAGTGCATTAGACTGAAAAAATTTTCCCATAAGTACATCTGGACAGATTTGGTCTCACTTGCTGATCAATTTTCTACACAGCGTTTGATAAGAGATCTGCACATTGCCTAGTTGGAAAATATGAACCAATATCTTAATTTTATACATTTTATTATCTTGGAGCTTGCATTCCTAATTGCAAAAGTTCCCAAACAAACAAAGCAAGCATACGATAAAAAAGTCTAATTGAGCTTATGAACAAAGTGCAGCTTTGTCATTGAATGCAGATGACTCGTTTTTATTACATAATATCCTTTGAAATATATTAATCTTGTTCATGCCCGTTTGCAATTAAAAAAATCAGGGTACTCGAATTGTTTATTACAGAATTTTCGAATTTAATTTTCTATATAAAACCGCACTCCGTTATTTCAAAGAGAAAATTGCAAGATTTCCTTTGGGATAAACAGTGGAACACTTCAGCGCTCATACTTTTTCGTAAACCTGATTTATTTATATTTTGAAGTGAAACTTGATACTTTAGAAATTTTGGGAGTATCACTTTATCCTAATGAAAAAATTCAATAAAAACCATAATAGCACGACGAATACCGGCTCGGTATTGGTTGTGAAACACGCAATTACTGAATACACTAAACTCTTATTATTTGTTCTGTATTCCTACACGCATTAAAATTTTCTTTTTGTGAATACACAATGATGAAATTAGATGTGAATCAATATTTAGATATACACATTTGCAAACATTAATTTATTGCTTGTAAATATTAATAACACTGTCAAGGAAATATGTAAATTAGGTAAATAACAAAAACATAATACGCGAGAATTTGTAATGATTCAGATTTAATACGTTTACGTATTTTAATATTAAATTGTATTATTTAAAATATTATAAACAAGTTTTATGTGTTGTTAATGAAATGCAGGAAATTGAAGGTTCATCTCTGGTAAATCTCTTGGCAGTTCAAGGAAAACAAATACAATTCCTAAATGTTTTCCGTGTTAGTTTTTTAAATTATCCATTATTGCAAAAATTCTATTCAACATTTAAAGTGCCCATTAAAAGCAGAAGATCTGAAATATTTCTTTCAATATATTATATAAGTAATATTTACACTTCACATACTAATCCTAATGACATTACTTGTCAGATTATATTGCCACTGAAAATTTTGATTTATCCCCTGACTGAGCTTCCTATCTATTTAATACGGTTATCATAACTTATAATGGATTTTAAGCTAAGAAAGCTTTCATAATTGGAAGACTTGTTATAGTTTACCCTTATCGTTCTAAATATTCCCCTTTTGTTCTTTTCTGAAATGAAAATGATATAAAATAAGGTTACGTATCTTTTCTAAATTTATAATCAATGGAATAAACGTTGTTTGTTATACGGAAATACCGTTCTTACCAGTACCTACATAATAGTAATTAACTACATCCAATAAAATGAATATCATATAGGAGATTCCACCTTCTCTTAATTTTTTTGTTAGGTACCTTAACATGACGTCAACGCACGAAGAGAAAAAATCATGCTATATTTTATCTAAGTAATTGCTGTACTAATAATAATAATTATTACAATTACTATTTAAAAAAATTATCCTTGAAAATGTTGGAGTTCCATTGTAAAAATAAACTTACAACATTTTGGTGCGTATACTGTCACCAACTGAAGTCCTCAAAATAATCAGAACATTTCAAATAGTTGGTCAATTGTGTTCCTATTTTTTTTTATTAATAATTACAATCTCATTAATAAGAAATTTATTGAATTACAATAGGCACCCAAGATCATGCATCGTTAAGCAATTGAGCATTGGAGGTTAAATAAAGCAATTGAAAGTTAGACATTCTTTTATTGTACAGAATAATTAAACGAATTGTGTAACTCTCATCTAATGTCAACACTTGCTTTAGCTATAACAGATTTGAATCTAGTAATAGATGAGTCAAGTGCATGTATAAAAAAATTTGTAGAACATATTTTTTATCACTTCAGTATTTAAAAGTAAGTTTTCCTTGTTTGGACAAAAATATATTTATTTCAAGGATACCCCACAATAAAATAATAAACTCCAGTTAGAGAAAATAAAGCTGACTGCATTTGGGTTTGGTACAACATTTGTATTGTGTTTATGCCAAACTTGAAGACAATAAATAAATATAGGCAGTTGTGGCTGGTGCGGGGAGGGCGCCGTCCTGCCAAAAAAAAACAATATTTTTACCCCGCTAACAATCCGACGTCGTTTGGAGTATAAAAGGTTGCACACTTTTCTAAGAAGTGAAAAATTTAATTTATAGTCTCCCCCCCATTATAGTAAACTACGAACCAGTAGGTACTGCTGAGCAGGTTAAACAACCCCCCTCCCGGAATAGATTTGCGAAATTAAATTGTTTTCACTCCCCCCCAATCAAAATTTTAAATTAATA
This sequence comes from Podabrus alpinus, assembly GCA_932274525.1. NCBI lineage: Eukaryota > Metazoa > Arthropoda > Insecta > Coleoptera > Cantharidae > Podabrus > Podabrus alpinus. The sequence continues at coordinate 15,212,517 of OW026454.1, read as the reverse complement.
TTCATTGCATAAGTGTTGGGCCAATATTATTGCATTAGGTACTACTTTAGTACAATCGATTTATACTTTTAGGAATAGGAAAAAATCCGAATTTATCGAAACCTCGAAAATAAATTTTATTATGTATCCACTTAAACGTTGACAGTCTAGAAATAATAACCTTTAATTTATTGAAGTCAAAATAATTTAAAAGCATAATTTCTACGTAAAATTTTTACGAAGAAGTACCTAAAGTTGCCTTTTTATTAATTTATCTATCTATTTTGTGTGTTTATAACGCTAAATTGATCTGGCAATCAGGACCAGTGCGGCCTATAGGCCGCATAACCATGGTAATCACGTTCTTGTTATTGAGCCTACATAGGGTGATCAACAGTACTTATTGAGTAATTCGTGTTTTATGTAATTTACTTCCAAAATTCTACAAAAATTGAAATAATCAGAAGTAACCAAATATCTTGATAAATATAGTTTTAAAGGTTAAGAACCTTAATCTGCGCGAGGAGGAGCCAAGGGGGCGAAATACATACATATACGAATTTGAGCCTTCGGCGGCGATTTTTATTCAAAGCTAAAGAACCCCAACCTGCGCAAGGAGGAGCCAAGAGGGCGAAATACATACATATGTATACGAATTTGAGCCTTCTGCGTCGATTTTTAGGAATTGATCAAATCCTACGTCTAGTCGTTTATGCAATATTCCCGCGTAAATTCCATTTTTTTATGCTTACCCGAACACACATACGTGTAAAGATTTTTGTGCAATTTTAAAAGTAAATTACATAAAATACCAATAATTACTCAATATGACACTGATGAGCCGTACATTTTTATATGAATTATTTTTTCTTTCATTACATTTTTATTAGTGTAAAATTGAACACGGTTTTGCGATTGAAACTTTTTTAGGTTAGCAAACAAAAAATAATCCAATGAGGACATTTCATGAACAAATAAATAAGTAGAAAGGCCGCACCGATTAGTGATTGTTCAGGTTGTGCGGCCTGAAGGCCGCACTGAGGGAACGGATCATCGGCTCTATTTAACGAAACAGACAGACACACACACGTTCATACATTTAGGCTATTTTATACTATGTTAATAATGATGATTTAGGCTTTTACTGAAATATCCTTATCGATGACAACGCGGAAGCGGTGCTCCCACTCCATCGGAAAGAAGCAAACAGTACCTAAAGGGCACAAGAACATCGATAGTAGGCTGGAGTGCTTATTTCCATTTCATCCGAACGAAGAACAAAGACCCGTAAGGGCGGAATAATAAGGATAGGACACAACAGCATCGCAGGTTGACAGCTGAAGAAATACCGAGCGGTGAATCCGGCTGTCACCGGGGAGGGGGTTTTAGTGAGTAAGAATCTCACACTACCATGAGAAAAAAGGCTTTTACTGAAAAATAATAAAATTCTTTTTGATTTATTGTATTCGCCCCCCCCCCTCCAGTATTCACTTAAATAAGCAAATGTTGGTTGGATACACCAATATGTCGTGCATGTCAAAAAATAAATGGGACAATTCTGATTGGCTTCATAATGTTTATGTTTCGAATTGAGCAGTGGCGGTTTACCCTAAAAAGCCCTCCCTATTCAAAATCGGAAACAATTATCTAAAAATAATTTCAAGTCTTCTTTTTAATAGCTTGCTAGTCTAATAAACACAAGGGGGGCATTGGCTTTACGTCCCCTCGAAAGCATGGAAGACGGTCAAGAAATTTTAGACTGTACCCGGAGTCGTACCGGGGAACCTTGCATTAGCAGTTGAACTCGCTAACATTCAGGTCATGACCGTCGTCGGTTATGGTATAATTTTATATTTTATACGGATAATTTTAAGTAAATAAGTCAATTAAAATACAGTAACTTTATATTTTTCCTCGCTCTTTAAATTTTGTACCCTACCATTGAAAAAAGTCACGAATCGCTACTGCAAATGAAGTTCTACAAAATTGGAGGCTGCAGAGACCTGGGGGTCTGCCCCAGAAAATGGAGAGCAGGTGGTAAAACATTGAAAATATTTTATGATACTGCTTTACTTGTTTTTGGCTATGATATAGTTGGGGGGGGGGGGAGATTCCGTAACCTGCAGAGCCCCGGTAAAAATAATAGTATAAAATAAAACTTCTTTTGAATTTAAATATTTTGAAAGTAAATAAGTAGGTATAATATATTTTTCCTGTTTATTTAAATTTTGTGCTCTCATTTGAAAGAAGTCACGATAAAATGCATTCTTTCACATTCAATAAAACATTATTTACAAGCATTTTATTAATTGTAGGGATAAAATTCCACCTGACGCTAAATAAACTTGTGTCTATAAATAAGCAAAATCATGTGTTATTGTCTCAGAAAACGAATTATAGATTCGCGAAAAATACAGATAAACAACATCGGATGACTTTTTTTATTCAATTAAAGGAATGTTAATTTTTATATAATAAAAATGGACGTTTTTGTTGATTTTGGATGATGTTTTGTTTATTCAGTCAATCGCGTATTGCGATGAGTCCTGAAGTAATCACAATAACCGACGTCTACCCTACATAATAAAATAAAGACGTGTCGTAAAACGAGAGAATAAAAACCAACTAAAACATGCCTTCCGTAGACAGATGACATGGCATAGAGAAAATCCATCTTTAATGAAAGGAAGCAACTGGGAATCAAGCTTATTCAATGGACTAACTGATGGGGCACAGATCCTAGTCGTCATTGAAAGCACAGAATACACATTGAAAGGCAGACCCATTGCAAGCCGAAACCCACACGATGGTGTGGCATTTAGTTCTGGGTAACTGCCAGTCATCCAAGTTAAAAATCCTTCAAAGATTTCAAAATCAAGTACACTGGAAGTGAACCACAACAATCGATTAATATGGTTAATAAAAAAACATAATCAATCTTGGATTTGAAGACCATGTCACGAGAAACGAAACAAAATTAAGCAATTTTCATGATTTAAATTAAAATATTTGCCAAAATTTTTAGGAAGATCATTTTGAAACATGACAACCACAAACCGTAATCATTATCCACTTTTATCTATTTTTTGCTACTAGAATTATTAAGCATTTAGCTTACTGCTGTTTACTTCGTCCTAACATAGCGATATCTTCCAAAATACCTGTTTTCGGTATCGCAAGTTATTTTTAAGTTGTTTTTGGGAAGCAGAAAAAATGTAGTAATGAAAGTGCGAGTTACAAAATACCAAGAAAATCAAACTTAAGGAACTTAATTAAACTCGTTACCTAATGATGCAAGACAAGAATTTAAACTAATAGAGATTATTAACGATAACAATAATGAATATAATACATATAATATAGTACTATGTACATATAGAATGCATCTGCATTAAACTCTTAATTTATCTGATGACTTGTACATTCTAATTTAACGTTTAGCAGAGTAATATTATGACAATAAGGAAAACTACGAGATGTACCACACAAGTTGTGGCATACAATAAGGTCAGAAAATAAACTTTTTTGTTTTGCTTTACAGAAAGTTTGATAAAGAAGCGAAGCTGTGCGTGTTTGTCTACACGTAGCTTTAATGACCTTAACCTCAAAAAACAAATTTGACTCGGAACTGACTGAGTTATCTATTGTTATCTTATGCAAATACTTTTCTCCGCTATAATTACGAATTATATTGCAAATGAAAGGAAATTTTTACAACGGAACTCGAATCAAGTTTAACAGATCTCCGATTAAATGTTTTTTTTTCAGTTGATCTACTACTTCTTCAGGCAAGGGTCCGTTTAAAACTATCGAAATCGAAATTCCTGCTCCAATTTTTTTTCTCAAAACTGAGGTTTATAAATACATTTTTTTAAATAGTTCATAATATTACATTAAAGTACAACAATGGGTAGGTAACCTTTGTAATAGGAAATCCATTTGTTACTGACACAAAGTTAGACCTACTATAATAACAACAAGCTATTATTATATTATCTATACAGCATAACGACTATGTTTTCACTTTTTAATTGAATTTACCAATATCGATCGATTCCTATTCTCGAGACAAAGTATGTTAATAAAAATCGAACGCGATTAAATAATTATCATGCAAAATAAAATGCGGCAGTATTTTGTAACTTGGTCTAATACACATATTTTTACTTTCTCTGTATAAAATTAATATACAAAATTTTTTTAATATGCTTTTATTGTTTTGAATATTTTAAATGCCCTACTAAACCAAATCTCTTAATTGATTCCAAACTTGTTGCTGAATAATTCAATAAACTGGTTATTTTTATTTTTATCTTCCGACTATTGAACGTCGTGAATTAACCAACTAGACACCTCAAAGTTCCCATACAACAATATTAAAAACCCAGTTCTTTTATTAAATCAACCATCCACATTTGACAAACCCTTAAACCCAACACCAAATCCAGTTATTTGTTCTATTGTACGGTAAACGACAACTGCACTTATTATTAAAATAATGTGGGGAGGGGTTTGGTTACATTATTAGTAATAAAAACTTCTAAAATAAATTTGAAGCAGCAACCGAAATTCCTAGACTTCGCACAGGTCACCCTAATATTGTAGCAAGACCTAAGGGTGTATTTTCCCTCCACGAAAGGTAAATAAAGAACCAGGTGTAATTGAGCGTAAACTTTAAATCTCTGTAAAGAAAATCCATTCTTCACAACTTAAGATGAAGAGCTATAATGTTAAGTAAAACCAATTTTTTTTGTTGATGAATATTCAACGGCCTTCGGGCTTTTCTAATATTTACAAAGTGATGAGAATTTAATAAGGCACTGGGTTAATCTTGGATGCATAAGGTGTTATTAGAGGATGCGCGTATTACGAGGTGTCCATCGAAAAAAATAAGTGGTAATTTGATACTTTGTCTATCAGGTTGATGCATAAGTTCGTATTTTTGGTTACCAAGGTAAGAGCGCGTTGGAAACAAATTTGTTTGAGAAATATCAATGTCATTTTAATGCCATAGTATTGTTTTAGTGAATACTTGTAGAATTTTTCAATTTGTACAAAGTTAGGGGTAATTGTTGGCTAAAGAAAATGGAGTGTCGAGTACAAAAAATGAACATTTCCGACATTTCCTTTTGTTTAAGTTTATCCGAGGAGTTAAGGCATCGGAGGCCGCTAGAACCATTTGTGCCGTATACGGAGAGAACGCCATCGTTTACGATACTCTCCATTTTCGTGCAGTACTTTTTAAAGTACTGCACGAAAATGGTTTTCTCGTTTCAAAAAGGGGCATTTTGATATGAACGATTTCCCACGTTCAGGGAGACCATCTGGCTTGGATGAAGGCCGATTAAATGCTTCAATTCGTGATGATCCACGTCAATCAACTCGGGAATTGGGCAATATGATGAATTGTGACCAATCAACTATCGTACGACATTTGCATTCCATGGGCAAAGTTCAAAAGTTGGGTGTTTGGGTACCATACGTTTTGAGCGAAAACAACAAAAATCAGCGTGTTACCATTTGTGCTTCTTAGCTTGCTCTTTAGCTCGTCAACAACATCGGTCGTTGTTGACGGAAAATGGTGCCTTTATATCAACATCAAGAACAGAAAGGAATGGCTGAGCCCTAATAAACAAGCAAATCCTCGTGCAAAAGCTGGTGCCTATCCACGCAAGGTAATGTTGTGCATCTGGTGGGATAAAGAAGGCGTCATCTACTATGAATTGCTTCCGAGGAATGTAACCATCACTTCTGAGGTTTATTGTAAATAACTGCGTCGTTTGGAGGCTGCAATTCAAGAAAAACGACCGGCAAGACGGTATCAAGTGGTTTTGCAGCATGATAATGCCCGTCCCAATACTGCTAACATTACAAAAGCAGCTATTCAAGACCTCGGTTGGGAGGTTATTCCACATCCGCCTTATTCTCCTCATCTAGCTCCATCAGATTTTTATCTTTTCTGCTCTCTATCCAACAATCTCCGCGGAATCTCATTTAACAACGACGTTGCTCTTCAAAACTGACTGGACGACTTCTTCACCCCCAAACGACTGAATTTCTTCCGGAGTGGAATCGAAAAAGTGCCAGAACGTTGGGAGTCAATCATTGATTATATTATTGATTAGTTTATTTATTTTTTATATTTAAAAATAAGCGCTACGAACTTAGGCATCAACATAATATACTTACTTGGGTAAGTAAGTAGAAGTTACTTCCTGATATTAATATTCTGAAATTTAAAAATTCTTGTCGTATGAGTGGAAGAGAGAGATAACATTCATATCAGGTAAACAATGTTCCAAACTTAGTTTCTAATCATTTATCAAATATTTCCCAACGTACACCTTGGCGCATTCACAGACTGTTGTAAAAAATGATATTTAAAAAAATCGGAACTTGTTCATCAAGTAGATGAAATTTAAACATCACCATGGATTAATATTTAATTTTTTTAATATTAAAAAATTCGTTGAGTCACTAATCCGTTTTCTATTAAAAATTTACTGATATGATTGTATTATGTACAGAAAATTAATAAAAATGGTTTTCAACATAATAGAATTCTTAGTAAGACGCAATAATATAATCTTGGATTATTCTCTCGAGATATCAGATTTTTAGATATCAATACAATATTACGCAATATAAACTATCGATCGCAAAATAAATAAGACAAGTCCTCAACTCGAATCCTATGTTATGTTATCATACAATTTGTTTAGATTTACGGTATAAAAAAAATCTAATTATGTACGCATAAATGAACAACAAGCACCGAGGTAATCTCGTTAATACATTCACACGCATCACTGATTGTATTAATTAATCTATGGATACATTATTAATACAATATCATTTATTGTCCCGCACGAGATTTGAATTGGTAACTTACAGCTTTCAGTCCAAATTACTTTAAACTGCTAGCCAACTACAAATAATTAGAACCAATATTGAGATTCAAATTTACGACCACTAAATTCTTATAAGTAGTATCTACAATTCTACCACTACATATAAATTATTTTCTTGTCCCATATAGTTTATAGGTATTAGATACTTAAAGGTAGGCTTTATTTTACATATATAAAAACACGACAAGGATTACTAATTTTCTACCGTGACTGCATTTTTGGGTTCAATAATAATGTAATTTTAAATAAGTTAAGAATGGAAGTAAAACGTTACGCTAAAATAAATTGTATTTGTTTTGGAAGACCGTATGAGCTTCTGAGACGTTGCAGCATAGTGAAAATTTAATGTTTATTTAAATGTTCTGATTTTTAAATTTTTATTGGATTAGTGTTTTGAACTACACGGTCATTGCGCTTAAGAATTTTACAATGTTTGTAATTATAATGTATGTAGCTGTATTATGAGTATGACACAATGGATTTTATTTGGTAAGACAACTTAACTTTCACTAAATTTGGCGATAAAGTCATTGTACAAAAGAAATAATAAATATTATTTAAATACAATTTGTCAATACTATTTTATTTAAATAAATTTTGAAAGACAGCATCTTTGTAGAAAACATATTAATTCTAATATGAATCGAATAATTTTCGAAACTGATGCTTTTATATTATACATTTCAATTCGGTTATAACGAACTAATTTTCAGGTTCGTTATATCCGAATTCAACTGTATTTATTTTTTGTATTCTTCTTCAGGCTAATATCATAAATCAGTATATTTTATTAATACTGTACTTGATTTATTTTGTTTAGTTTCATAATTTTAGTCAATCGAAAAATACTCCATTTTAAATATAACACAAAATGTACTAAACGTACCAAGCGTACTGTTGATGAAACATGTATTCATTATTATACGCCAGAAACAAAAGAACAGTCTAAACAATGGGTAGAAGCCGATGGAAGTACTTCGAAGAAGGCAAAAACAGTGCCATCAGCTGGAAAGGTTATGGCTACTGTGTTTTGGGATGCACGTGACATATTATTTTATAATTATTTAGGAAAAGGTAAAACAGTAACAGGACTATATTATGCATCATTATTGGATCGACTTAATGAGGAAATCAAGCAGAAACGTTTCAAGCAAGCACATTTACAAAAGAAAAAAGTGCTTTTTCATCATGATAATGCACCAGCTCATTCGTCGAAAATTGCAACAGCAAAACTTGTAGAATTACGCTACGAATTACTTCCTGATCCACCATATTCCCCAGATTAGGCACCTTGTGATTATTTCCTGTTTCCAAATATGAAAAAATGGCGCCGTGCTAAGAAATTTCGTGAAGTCCCCAATTCGAACCCACACCAAGCCACTGCTGTGGATAATCACCAGATTAAACAAGTTTAATTATTATTGTTTTTATGAAATACTGTAGGTAATTATTATTATTATTGTACGCCAAAAGATTGGATTCATGTTGTAGGTGTGAAGTGACTAATGTTTATAGGATGAATAACCTACAACTTTTTACGGATTAACAAGTTGTAAAAATAATATATTTATCTATATTTGGCAAAATTAAATTTATAATAAACTAAGCGGCATGACATTGCAACTTTTTTGGGCTTTCTAGACATAACTCGATATCACACCTGCAATTCTGGTCCCAAATACGGCTCGATCATTTCATAAAAGTTGAAAAAATCGCGAATAGCTTTCGCGGAGAAGTTTAAAAAACCCTCCGCCGATTAAATAGGAATCGAACGTTACCCAAAATCTTTCGTGTGCATACAAGAACATACTGGAAGTCCAATACTTTGTAATAGCTTTGTTATTGCAGGGTTGCCACAGAGATCTAAGCAAGAAGTGAGTGAAAAAAGTGTATTAATTTTCAAAAAAAGTGAAAAAAGTGTATTAATTTTCAAAAAAAAGTGAAAAAGTGTATAGACTTTGAACAAAAAGTGTAATATTTTTAAATTGTTTTTGATTTTATTAACATAAATTAAAACAAATACGTTCATAGTAATTTAATAATCAGAAGTTTTTGCTTTCTTATTAAAAAAGTTTCTATTCGTTGGAATTTAACATTGTATGTAGTATGTATATTCGGTTTTGAACGTCTTGCGACATTTTCCCGAAACCTCCCTGTCCTGTGCTCATTGCGTGTTGAATCTTAATCCTGTCTAATACATAACAGTTTTAACTTTATATTTTTATTTGTTTTTTAAAATCTACAATGTGTGGTCGGTCATCTTGGCTATTATGGATATCATCAAATATTATTGTTAATACCAACAAAAAAACATTTTTGAAAATTTGAATTTTAAAAAATAATAAAATTGAAAATTATTTATTTAAAATCTACAATGTGTGGGTTATCTTGGCTATTATGGTTATCATCATATATTATTTTTAATACCAACAAAAAAATCCAGAAAAGTACCAACAAAAAATGTTTTTTTAAATTTGAATTTGAAAAAATATAAAATTGACAATTATTTATTCAATATATTAAAAAATTTAATTTTTATAGGGGAATCATAAACAAAAGTGAATTTTCCCCAAAAAAGTGAAGAAAAGTGTATGATTTTCAAAAAAGTGAAAAAGGTGAAAAAAGTGATACTGTGGCAACCCTGTTATTGTAATTCTTCATTTGTATTGGTGGCTCGCATCTTTAAATGTATGATTGGTGCTCAAGGTATTTATTCCGCCTTCCAAGTTAGTACTGCCATCTATCGATAAAACGTTTTGAACTTCACCGGTGTTTCCAAAACTCCCATAGCGTTTGTCTATCTGAGATACTATTACATAACCAAAGTTATTAGTAATGGCATTGGCTAGTATAGCTAGAGATCGTAACAAATCAAAGGAGGCTAATAAGTTCACAGTTTTAAGTTCACCAAAAGGGGGGGGTGGTTCATAGCCATAGGGCTATGAGCACGACACTGTGCAGTTTAGGATCTATAGATTTTGCACGAAATTGAAAGATATGACCAAAAATATTTTATACTGATATACTTTCTAGATAGAAGTTCGAACTATATTTTTATATGGAATAGTGGCCCCATTTCCATGCATGATGAATGGTATGGTTTACTTCTTACAATAGTTATATCGTCTAATTTAGATTTTTAATTAAATAAATAATAAATAGTGGAAACTTGTTATAAACAGATTGTAGGGTCAAGTCCGGTAATAAATACACGTTTATTGTTTAATAATTAAAAATTTCTTTAAAAATGTCTAAAGTGCAAAGTTGCTGTCTGGATAGAGTTCTGAAAGTCTCCCGCGCCGCTCGAGTTATCACAGGCACGTGAAATATGATAAAGATGAAATATGATGCCAGCGTCATTATAATATTAAAATGATATTAAGTTGGGTTTTATTTTGAACTCAATTTTATATTTTACTCTCACTCAGCTGTGTTCGAAGTATAATAGAAAATCTCCTAAAACGTTATTCAGCAATGGGGTGGAAAGGGAGGGGGACTTAATTATATGAATTTTAACAAGTAGTAACTTCATGAACAGCTAAAATATTTGAATATTTGCTGAAATTTATTATGGTAAACCCTATTTTCCTACAGAATAGGTCTGAAGGTGAAGAGGAACGAACGCTAAACGACGAGTAACTGAGGTCCTTTATTCGAAGATCGATGTAAAATCTTGCATAATATTCATTAATAAAGCTAAAATTTACCCTAATAATAATTAAGAGTGTTCGAATTTACCAACGCATGGAAAGTTTCAATAGGTTTAGGCCCAGGTGGAACGTATCGAGTATCATGTTATTATTAATACCATCCCCTAGCTTACATAACGTAAAATTTAATTACACAATTAATTATTTATTGCGTTAATTATATTTTTCATTTCCACCAAATTTAAGACTTAAAAAAATTCGAAGACCACATCGAGACTGTTTATTGGAATCAATATTTTGTGGGCAATAAAATATCTCAAACATAATCAGGTGAATATTAAATGAATATTTTATTAAGTAGTACTACTACATTAGTGGTGATGAAAATTTCCATTTAAAGTTAATTAAAATGTTTGGCGTTTTCTTGGAGAAAATTAAAAAATTCCGCTTTTTTAGAATAGATAAACAGCATTAACAAAATATTAACGGTTAATTTTTGAATTAAAATCAAATCAATTTTATTTATATTAAATTCATGCACAAGACATTGATTTGCATTATGATTTGCTTTGACGGTGGTCACTAAACGCTTCCACCGCAGTTCGTTTTTTATGGGCATCATTATAATTTTTAATTCCAACCATCACAGATTCGTACATCGAGTAAAAAATGTAACTTCACGACCATTCGTAGTAACCGCCCATCAATTATTGTGGTTGTATCAAAATGAAAGTTATTTCCGAGTTTCGCTTTTCCTCCCTCCCCCAAAGAGTAAGAAAAATAATTTCCGATTTATTCAGAATTTTTCAAGATAATTAGAAGCTTGCAAGATCCAACAGAACAAGACAAAGCATAGGTTATAGGTTCCAAGATGGACAAAGCGAAGGTACAGAATTCCGATGTAAAGAGGAGTTCCGAAATTTAAATACTTTTTGCTTTGCGATTAGAGAACGTTTACCTACTGGTGTTGTAAAACAACATTGGGGTGCAAGCCGAAGTTAAAAATTGCATTGGGGTATTTAAAATACACCATCAATCATCAATCCCCTTATTGCAGTCTCCAATTTTCACACGTTTGGACCACTTGTAGATACAGGGGCTTTAATGACTCAGACATTGTAAATGGTTATAATATAATTAGTTACCTAAATTACCATAATACGAGGGGAATTCAAGAAGTTCGGTAAAAACAATATAAGAAATAAATACTTTTTAATGAAATAAAATTTTATTTTCCAGCATAATCTCCTGAAGCCCAAGGGCATTTGGTATTTCTTCGCATTAAATTTTTCTAAACCGTTAGAAAAAAAAAATTTGATTGCCTCACAAAATAGCTTTCCACAGCATCCATCATCTCAGCATCGACACTATTAAATTTCATCCCTCGTAATTCTTTCTTTAAATTGGGAATAGAAAGTAATCGCTAGGGGCCGTCTAAACTGTAAGGTAGGTGATTTATTTCTTCGAAGTCACACTTTTTAATAGCAGCCTGTAAAACTTTCGATTTGTGAACTGGTGCATTGTCATGGAGAAGCAAAAATTTTCGTTATGTTCGTTTTTGGATAGCTTCCTTTAATTTCTAGAATATTCCTGGATAATAGATGCCTGTTATACTCTTTTTACGACACATGTAATCAATTAACAGAATTTCCTCGACATCCCAAAAAATTGTGGCTCGATTGTGGCCATAATCTTCTCAGCGAACGGTTGAGTTTTGAACAATTTCTTAGGAGGCGGCTTTCCGTTTTCTATCTACTGCATCGATTCTTGTTTGGATTCGGGGTAATATTAATGAATCCATGTCTATTATAATGTTATTTAAAGATTTTCTTCGATCAGCCTTGTATATTTCCAAAAATTGCCTAGAAGTTTAGGCTCACAATTGTAATTTATCTATCTATCCGTCTATTTAATTGATTCGTTAATATTTTCCCCATTGTGCGGCCTAAGGCCGCACAACCAATGTAATCACGTTCTACATGGCTACATTAAAAGAAATTTCGATTTTGGATCCAGAATTAATTATTTTCTCATTTATTTATTCATTACTTTTCTACTAGTGCGTGATTGTTATTGTTGTGCGGCTTACAGGCCGCATTGATACTTTTTCAAATTGGTAACCAAAAAATGAACTGATGAGAGATGCTTTATGAATTGATTGATTCTTTATTGCCCAGGTTGTACAGCTGAATTTAGCGTTACAGACATACCCACACATAGATCAATTTAGGCAAGGGACACTATTCTGCCCTACTTAGAAAGAACATCGTATGTACAAAATAACGATTTTGAGATATTTCAGTGCAATGGAAACAGGAGGAAAAATTAGTTAAAAAAATGCATCGAACTCAAAATAGTCAAAAAATGCACATACGGTGCTTTTCTTTAGAAGAGCAATATTACCACTAGCACTCTGGCTTGACGCAGTCCTGGACATAGACAAATACCTAATGACGTCGGGTTTCCCTGCTGTTCCGTAAAAAACCTTTGAAGAAACCATATAGGTTTATTTAATTTATCCCCCCCAAGCGATTCACTTAAATAAACAAATAATATTGGCTGGACAGTACGACAGGATGTCGTGCATGTAAAGAAATAAATGCGACATTAGATATTGATGCAGTGGCGGCTTACCCTAAATTGTCTAAATTACCCCCTATCCGAAATCGGAAACAATACCTATTAAAAAATAATAATTCTGGGTCTAATACCCCCAGCACGTGGTAATCATAATGACCATCTTGATAAGATTTCATACCCCCCCCCCCATAGAATTATTTAATTTGACATTTGACAATGAAGAGTATCAATATTTTCAAAGTAACACAAGTTTATATTTTTATATTTGGGTAATTCCATATCAAATCAACCAACGTATTTTCATGTCCCTCTTCGATTTAGCTTAAATTTGGTATACTTCTAAATTATGCCAAATAAATTGACCCGTATTATTTTGTTTGGCCCTAAAGTTGCCCGTTTACAATTGTGCAGACCTTCAAAATAAGTCAAATGGGGGCTCTGATCAAATTAATTATGAGTGCCTCTACCTCAAAAACGAGATAATTTAAAATTATCAAAAAAATATTATCTTTATTATACTTTTGGCTACTTGTATAGTACCAAATTTTAGAGTGGGCATGCTTTTGGTTAAGGAGTTATATCGAAATGAATGAACGTGATCATAACTCTAAACACCTTATCAAAAGTACAAAAAAAACCAAAAGCGTGCCCAGTATAACATTTGGTATACAAGTACGTAGTCCAAAGTGTAATAAATTTTTTGAGAATTTTAGATTACTTTTTGGAGGAGGGACACTCAAGAGTTAAAATCAGGGCCCCCCTTTTTGTGGTCTTAATTATTTACATACAAAAACTCACTGAAAAGGCCTATGCAATATCTTCATTTCAAAAAAAAATCGTGTCTCTAAGTGGGACGTTTCGGCCAGTAGAAATAATTTATCGAAGCTATACAGGCCAAATATGACCTTTTTGAAGGGCTGTACAATGTAAACGGGCAACTTTAGGGCCAAACAAAAAATATGTGTTGATTTATTTGGAATAACTTAGAAGTACACTAGACCCTCCATGTACGCGAGGGTTCCGTTCGCCAAAAACCTCGCGTACATGGAATTCGCGTAAATGGAACCAACGAAGCAATAGAAAAAAGGGGGTTAGGTTCCAAAATTTATTTAAGACTAAAAACAAAAGTTTAAAACTCAGGTTTATTTACGAAATAGGTAAAATATATTGCATACAAAAACTAAAATATACTGAAGTGATAAAAAAATTAAATATAATGCATAAAAAAAACTATAAATCGTTGACACCGTATTTGTATCATTCAAGTGCTACGTTTCAGCGCCTGTAAACGGAGTAGAAATTACATATTCTGAAAAATTCGCAAAGGAAAGGAAAATTGATTTTGAGTAGCCTGCCTTCCTTTAAGGAATCTCGATCAACTACTCAAAATCAACTTAAAAAACAATAATTAATGCTGTCAAGCTGTCAACCGATCGACAATGCAAATACGCGTGCACGTGCTTTACGTTTCTATTTGACCAATCTTAACCAAATTTGGTGTAGAAGTTATTTACAACGCTACGAAAAACATAGGCTACTTTAGAACCTTGGAGTGAGGCCGAAGGCTGAACAACCACATCCGATACGGTCTAGATGGCTAAAGGCGGCCGGTAGGCCGACTGTGCCAGCTAGTTATTTTAATAATACGCGAAATCTGAATTCATGTTAAAGGGAATTTTGCTTCGCGTACAAAAAATTCGGGTATCAAAATCTAATTCGCGTACATCGAACTCGCGTACATGGAGGGTCTAGTGTATACCAAATTTGAGTAAAATCGAAGAGGGACATGAAAATAATAAATTGTAAAAACTTGGTTGATTTGGATCGGTTTAATTTTTGAAAACTGGTCTTCTATTTGATTTTGTTACATTTCACTTTCGGGATTTTTTTATAACTCCTTTCCCTATACCGTTTTTACCGAACTTATTGATCTACCCTCGTATTTAATACATACTACGCAATTTTGATCCCTAATTCACCTGAGTTACTGACTTAATACATCCATTTGTATGATTTGCAATTATTGGTTCCCACCTATTACTAATTTTATATAGAAGGTTTCTTTGAGTCAATAAAAAAGTTTATTCGTGACTTCCGTTTTTTGTTTGATTTTTTATATTATAAGTTCTCAAAATGAGTTCCAACGATATGCGTTCACACCATCCCATGGAAGTGATTTTTAGAAATAGTCCATTATACTTCCACGAGATTTAAATATGCAAAATCGTGACGCATTTTCTCTTCCTAATATTATATTAATAAGTTTCACTTTTAAAGTAAAATTAATAAATAAAAACCGGATATTTATACAACAACTAAGGGAAAGCCATTCTAATTTTGTTATTGTGTAAACTTGAACATTTTTCCGGTTTGACCGATATAAAATTTTCCAAGCCCGTATTTTGCTACTTTCAAATAACCTAGACCAGCCTTAACCGATCAAGAATGAGATCAATCAGGGTGTTTATTGTAAGGGGTGCTTTCAACTTTCTTATGTACAAGTACCGCAACGGGCAAAATCTATTTGACTCTTTTTAGGGGTGAAGAAGTGAAAAGCTGCATCAGCCTAAAAATTCAAAATTTTTAGGTTATGAATGCAGCCCAAAGCCTTGACAGCAGTGGTATCGTTATAATCTATATTATGCGTTAATTAAAGTTTTGGGCCTACCCCGTTAGGGAATAGCGTGACCGGGTGATATTTGTTTACGCGATCATTTGGAGCAAAAACAGATAGTGGCGATACGAAAATAGGCAAATTGTATGTTATCAAATTTTAACGAAATTATAATGAACAGATCATTAACATAATTAACATTAAATTATTACGTAAACAAATGAAACGAGTGGATGAGTGTGTTTTATCGCTTTTAAGAAACATTATATGACTTTATCTTATCGGAACAACTTGAAGAGGTATATTTGGAGAATAAAGGTGATAAAAACTTACCGCTAATTCTGGGCCGAATTTGTTCTTTCGGTTTGGCAGGTGAAGTTTTTCGAATTTCGGAAATAATTCTTGGGGGTCCGCTGTTTGAAACCGTTTCGAAAGGTAAATAAGGAGTAGCCAACAACATTTTCAATTATACACGCACGCACTCACACTCACCGATTACTTTTTAATAGATTAATTGTCAGATATTAAATGGAGCACTGATTAATTGCCATAATTTCACCAATTGTTAAAAACTTTTTATGATTTAGAAATGTCGCTCCAAGTAATAATTACTCTTAATAAGGTGTAATCGTTCTGCAGCAAGTTGATTTTTTGTTAACTCGTTCTACTTTCATTTCATATTTTGCGAACGCATTTGCACCGCACCGGTCACATCTCCACTTAACGAATGCAATAACAGAAATGAGTGGAGTAGTAGAACGTACCGAACCTATTCAAACCGTACCGTCATTACGAATGAATGGCATGAATCTCCTTAGCCCAGGCCAGGCTATCGTAAACATTTTTCAAACTATGATAGTGGGATGGGATGGATGATCATTTTAGCCGTTGGTATACTGGTGACAAATTATTTCTATGACCATGTCCCCCTCTGCATATTATTTAATGCGGCTTCAAAAATTTTAATACGGGCAGGATTTATTTTTAATATTAATATTTCAACTTTCAACCCTTCTCAAATCAACTCATGTGAACGAAATTTAATGCAACTGGTTTATTGTATAAATGGATCCAAAAACTTTTGCGATGAGATCTATAAAATATATTTAAATTTTAAATAAATAAAATTAATAGGACCGTATCAGATATTTTTAAGAATATAATTTAACAACAATGAAAGTAACAGATTTGTTAGAAAAATTAAATAGCAGAACATATTAATAATTTATTAACGGTAAATAAATATAAAAGTAGTAATAAACAATACGAAGACAAGCAATAATAATTAAGTAGGCAAATATTTAAGCTGCTATATTCATTATTCATAATATATTTTATGTGCTACTGAAATAAGATTTTTTTTAAATTTAAAACTTTGTTGGAGTATAATAATTATGTGCTATCAGTGGCGGCTCGTGACTTGTTTCAATGGGAGGGCACAAAGTACATATAAATAAAAAGGAAAAAAAAACATAAATTTGCTTATAAAATAACCGCAACTTTGAACAAAATCCAGTGTCCCAAATGCTGACCATAGATAATCAAAAGTCCCGAAAGATCAGCAAAAACTTCTTGAGTTACTTTGAAAATATTATTACTCTTCATTTTCATAGCCACCATATTCTGGGGGGGTATTCCATACCCCCCAGACCCCCCGGTCACAGCAGCCACCAATGTTTTAGAACTCTATTTACAGTAGCGACTCGTGACATTTTGCAATGGGAGGGTACAAAATTTAAAGAGAAAGGAAATAAATGTTTATTTTTACAATTATTTTTGGATAGCTGTTGCTTCTGATTTTGAATAAGAGGGATTTTTTGTCAAAGTTTTCTTCCATGATTGCAGGGAAAACCAAAGGTGCTTATATGGTGTTTGTTTTTGTCGACCCGGGATCGCGCTCATTTCCCGGGCGATAGAACCTCTGTGGCGGCAAAAACCTAAATCATCATTATTTAAAACCTATATGTACTACATCTGAGTGTGTTTTTGTATGTAAACTCACATTGAGCTGGTAATCTGCTCCCTCAGTACGGCCTTTAGACCGCACAATCGAGGCGATCACGAATCGGTGGGTCCGTAAAACAACACTTCTACCTATCAGTTTGTTCGTAATGCACCTCTCATTATTGGTTTCATTTTTAGTTATCAACCCAAGAAAGGTTTAAGTGAGGCCTTCAGGCCGCACAAACATCATGTTAAAAGAATAATCAATAAGTAAATGAGAAAATAATTCATACGATATTAATAGATCTAGAACGTGATTGCTTTCGTTGTGCGGCCTACAGGCCTAATTGGAGGGGAGATTGATGGATCAATTTAGCGTTATAGATACACATAGATACACTACAGCTCAAAAAGATAAGTACACTTATAATTTTTAAGAGTTTTCAAAATTTTAAACATTAAACCCTTTATAAATCAAATATTTGAAATGAAATCAAGTAATATAATTTATTTACAACAAATTTAACAAAAAAAAACTGAAAAAATGTTATTATGTTGGCTAAATTCTGGTTTCTTACAAAAATCCACCTTTTGCGTTTATAACAGCTCGGTACAAACGAGGCATTCTTTGGGTGAGTTTATGCAAAGTTTCAAATTGAATTGCATTCCAAGCATTTTTCAAGACTTGCCATAAATGGGTTTGTGATTTTGGGCACTTTAGTTGAACGTTTCGGTCCAGTTCCTCCCACAATAGCTCTATAGGATTCAAATCCGGGAACGGATGGCCAATCCATATAATTTAGCACTCTTCGTTTTTCATTTTCTCTCAAATAGTCTCTGGACAACTTCGATGAGTGCTTGGGATCATTTTCTTCTTGAAAAATAAAACCTCTCCCAATTAAACGTCGACCTGATGGCAGCACATTGTTCTCCAATATTGGTTTATAACCTTCTTTTTCAAAATTCCTTCTATTTTAATAATATCTCCGAGGCAATTGTTGCCAAAAACTTAAAAAACGTAAAGATAAATTAACTGCAAGGTATAGCATTCGAAATTGGAGAATGACGGCTCCTCAACTTACTGCTGAAATCAACGAAACTCGTACAAATAATGTCAGTTGTCGACGGTAAAAAGAAGGTTGCAAACAGCAGGCCAATTGAAGAATTGCTATGCGGAAACTTTTGTTAAAACCTCAAAACATAGTGAAGAGACTAGCTTGTGCTAAAAAACATTAAATATAGTCAATTAGTCAATGGAAAAAGGTTGTTTGGTCGGATGGGTCGAAGTTTTAAATCTTCGGTCTTCATCGACGAGTTTTGTGAGAATGCGCAAGGGAGAATGGGCTATGGATGAATGTATTGTCCCAACGGTGAAACACGGCGAAGGGTCCGTTATGATTTGGGGATGTTTTGGCAAGAATTGTGTCGGAGATATTATTAAAATAGAAGGAATTTTGAAAAAAGGAGGTTATAAACAAATATTGGAAAACAATGTGCTGCCATCAGGTCGACGTTTAATTGGGAGAGGTTTTATTTTTCAAGAAGAAAATGATCCCAAGCACTCATCGAAGTTGTCCAGAGACTATTTGATAGAAACTGAAAAACGGAGAGTGCTAAATTATATGGATAAGCCACCCGTTCCCGGATTTGAATCCTATAGAGCTATTGTGGGAGGAACTGGATCCGAAGGTTCGACTAAAGGGCCCAAATTCACAAACCCATTTATGGCAAGTCGTGCAAGATGCTTGGAATGCAATTCAATCTGAAACTTTGCATAAACTCACCCAAAGAATGCTTCGTTTGTGCCGAGCTGTTATAAAAGCAAAAGGTGGATTTTTGTAAGAAACCAGAATTTAGCCAACACAATAACATTTTTTTAGTTTTTTTTTGTTAAACTTGATGCAAATAAATTATATTACTTGATTTCTTTTCAAATAATCGATTTAAAAAGTGTTTAATGTTTAAAATTTTGAAAACTATTAAATAATATAAGTGTACTTATCTTTTTGAGCTGTACTGTATATTAATAAAAAAGTAACTGTAAGTACTCTTCAGAAGACCCTTTATTTATTTGTGGTAAAATAAATTTGCAAAAGAGCGTTAGTGTTGTAATGAACCAAGTTGTTTCTTCCGGTTAGGGGGGGCTTAAAAAATTTAATTTTACGAATCTAATATTTGGTTTCCAATAATGGGGGGGGATTATATTTTTCACTTTTTAGTAGGGTTTTTAGTAAATTTATATTATTTTTCCTTCTTTAAATTTTGTGCCCGCCTATTGAAACACGTTACGAGTCGCTATTGCAAATGAAGGTGTAAAAAATTGTACAGGATTCACCCACTTCTACTGTTTTGTGTCCATTGAAGTTTTTTACTTCAAGTGAAACTTGCAGTAACTTGGTTTTTTGATTGTAATCCTATAGTGTTTGGCGCTCCTTGAAATAAAGTGCCCTGGGCTGCAGCGCATTCTGTCCATCCCCTTGAGCCGCACCTGACTGCATAATAATACATAGGCGTCTATATAATTTCTTTCGGAGGAGGGGGGGAAAATAAAATATTTGAATACATTAGAACCTCAATTATACGAACCAATGTGGGCTTTATTCAGATTAGTTACACAAAATTTTCGTATATGTTGGACCTTTGATTTTCTGGGAATTTTGGAAACACCCGGTGGAGGTTAAAAGGTTGTCAAGAGATGGCGCTACTAGATTGGAAGGCGAAATAAAAATGGTTTAAGATCCACCACGGACTTCTTAAAGATCAGTAAGCAGCAATACAAATGAAAAATTAACAATAACAAAGTAATTTATTAGACTTCAAATTAAGTAGCGCCATCTGTTAATTACTTTTTCAACCACAACTTTCCAAAATTTCCATAAGGTTTTCTAATCAAATCCTATGTAGTATACATAATCAAAGCTCAAACAAATCACTTTTTTAAGAAGTGATTTGTTTAATAATATTAATATCAATCGATCGAGAATCGTTTGAGCTTCAATGAGCTTCTATTCCCATCGTTTGAGCGTCAAAGGTTTTTAATAAAAATTCAGTTCTTTGGAACAATTTTGGGAGCGGGCGGCAATAGAAATGCTTTTTTTTAAAAGTAATTTCTTTAATAAAATTAATATCAAGCGATCCAGAATCGTTTAAGCTTCTATTCCGATTGTTTGAATTCTAACGGTAAAAAATTTAGAGCGTTTAAAAGATTGAGAAATTTTAAATTTTACCGACATTACTCCGAGCAAGTAGCGCGCAAAATTTTGTTATTGTTGACATATAATTGATTATTGATTTTTGAATTATGATTTTTATAATAACAAGTCACCTATGGCTTAATCCTTGCAGTTGATGATGATGATGATGATAATAACGAAATAAATTTAGATACAACGAATTTTTTCCAGTTTGTTTTACCAGACGCAAATTTTGGACCTCAGATTGCAAGGCCTGACTACTGATGTACACTTTCCTGGGTGTTGATTTGGTTTCAGGAATAAGCATGTGCACATCTATCTCTTAAATCGGTTAGGGAAATCAAAAGTACAAAAAAAATCTGTATCTTATCCTACGATCAATGTTGTCTTTCCAGATTTTCCACTTTCAGCCTGAGCCTCAAAAAAATTTATAACCAGTAGTAGTAAGGTAACTTGAAAAGATTTGGATTAGACCTGACTTATTGCACGTTGAATTCATAAAAATCACATCTTGAGCTGTGCTGCCTGAGAATTTTGAGAACCTTGAGAAAAAAAAGAAACTCCGATGGCTGCTCCACGAGCATGTGTAGCACCTTTTATGGAAGATTGTAAGTATTCATCAAACATCAGGATCACATTGTAGTATTCGTATCTCGAATACTGACGTAGGACACGTATTTTGAGCATATTTCTTTATATGTCATATTATGTCAATATGTGTAGCTATGTGATTTGATGACGAAGGTACCCGCCATCTACCACATAAATCTTCAGAGCTGACGTTTCATGGATGTCCTTCAGTGATGAGACTACAGTCATTACTGTTGATTTATTGTTTACACGCATTGTTCTAAAACCTACAGGAAAAATACACAGCATCCCATGAAATAACTACATTGAGTTCATATTTATTAATTTACTCTCGCAACCATTCAATCACTTTGTCTTTCTGTTTTAGATGGATTTATAATTTTTGGAAAAATAATTTTGTTTTAAAGAAAACAGAATACTTGTTCTGGAATAAAAATCAAGTAGAAATTCAGGAATTTCTAGGTTAAAATACAATATTTATTATACACACAAAATTCAAATTTTCTGTATCATAATTGCCAAAAAACTTGAAGAAGTTCGTTATATCTAAATTTATTTCATATGAGATGAGATAAAATTGCAAATAAAAGTTATTATGAAAATCATAACTCATATTATTTATGCAAAAATTTATAAAACGAGAATTTCGTTAAATCCAAGATCGTTATATTGAAGTTCCACTGTATTTTTTAACCTATTAGTATCAGCGTTGACGTAAAAAATTATGTTCAACACGATAGACAATGTCATTATCAATAGGAAAAAGAATTCACCAACAGAAATTAAACTTACATTTCAAAGAAATAAGCTATTAGCAAGATTCCCAGTTAGAAAAACTGAAATTAAGTAAGGGGAAGGAAATGCAAATAGTGAAATAAGATAGGTTCTGGACGAGACTAGGATTGGAAATCAGCACATGCTGGAAAACTGGAAGATTTAGTTAGAAGAAATGAAAGCTGAAATAAGCAAGAGAATAAGTTAAACTCCAATAGGAAAGTTACTATAGAGAAAAGAAGAAATGGTGAAAGGAGAGCAAAAAATGGAAGGTCGCCTCAAGATGGCTGAAAAAAGATTGGAAGCAATGGAGAAAAAGTAAGCAGGAATAACATAGTGATAACGGGAATATATTATAATTTCATGATAGGAAATCAAGACATAAACAGAACAGATAAAGAACAAAGCTAAAGGAAAGATAACAAACTTTTTGGGAGTAAAACTTGTCATGTTTTATTTAAATTAAAATAAATACGCACATGTACCTGATGGGCTATCTTCATGTTAAATTACCCTTTTTGCTGTTCAATTTCTTAAATCTTTTTTTTTGTGTCTTATTTCATTGTTCAAATCTGTTATTGTCCTTTCTCTTTAAATTCTAACGCTGCGTCGTCTAATCTTTAAGCCCCCTTTTCTTAGTAAATAGCCTGGGTTTCTTTTAATTATCTTTTGGTCTCTTGGAAATTTTATTATTCCCAACCTTTTCAAGAATCCCTTCCCGAATTTTGTTCGTGAACGGGATGGCATTTTTGAAAAAAGCAGTTGGTGACACTAATTTATACTGCGTTGGTATCCACCAGCAGTTAAATCTACTTTTAAAGATTTAAAAATATTGTGAGCAAGTGTCGAAATGCACTTGTCAACGTATTGAAAACGCAACAATTAAATTAGAAGATGCGGTCCATTATGAAGGATACAAAATCAATAAGGCGGGATGCTAGCAATGATCGATTTAATTTTGCAAATTCTCAACGACATGGCCGAAACGACCATATATTATAGTATTTGTGCCAATCCGTTTTTGGGACAAGTTAACTGTATTTTTTTACGGGGCAACTGTTTGTAACTCATTATTATTTTTATATTGTTTGTCCATAATTATAAATATTAGAAAGTCGAAAAAAAACCACGTGTTAACCTAACAATTTCGAGATATCCCTTGTTTAGAGTCCTCGTGCAGAGATAGATCTTTTTTTTCTCATTTTCAAACTTATTTTTAATTAAAGACTGGTTATAATAAGGTGCCAGGAGAAGAGCAAGCGAAAGCTAGAAACGTGCGAATTTGATATGTGGAACTAACAGTAAATGGCGAACAACACTATTGGAACCAGGAAGCAGAAGAGCCATAAGAGAGCTAGGAAAAGTTTGAAGGGGCAAAAAACTGGCCAAAGAGTAGTGGAAAAACAGAAGGATGGGAACTGGCTTTATGGCTAGCGAAAGGAGTAAGAAAACGATAATATGTTTTATCAGATAGGATCTGCCTGCTGAGAATGAGAGGACAGAATATGCCGATAAGCATATTTAATGTAAGTATATGCGCCTACAGAAGAAAAAGATATCGAAATCAAAGAACGATTTTATGAATTCATGAATCTAGAGTGTAAGAAGAGACCCAGATATTATTTTAAAATAGTCATAGGTGATTGTAATGCGTAAAGAAAGCAATGAAAGTGGAAGATTTCTTATTGATTTTGCAATGGACATACATGAAAATAAACACTATGTATTATGAACATAAAGACGTCCATAAAGCAACTTGGGGTTAGTCCAGATGGCAGGTATTCTTTGCAAATCGGATTGATGGAGTTCTGATAATCTGATAGATACATTAATTAAACAGAAGAGAATTGGAAGAAAATATAACTCAAAAACAATTACCAAAGGGAAAAGTATGGGCAAGTAATGGCGAAGATATGAACAAATGCTCAATATGGAAGAAGTAAATGAAAAATTTTAATTTAGCTTACCGCAATTGGATTCCTTGCAAAAAAGGTGCACAAAACAGTCAAGTAAGTGCATTTTAAAATGCACCTTTTCTTTTATTTAATTTAATATGACTTTATCTTTTCACCCCCCCCCCGTAATACGTTGGTTACAATCTTTAGAGTCCCCCAGGAACGTCCAATGGTCACAAATCAAAGAAAAAATCGAACTTGACACGATATTTGGAATTTAAGGAGTAAAGAAATTTCTTTACAAAATATTGCATAAAAAAATTTTCTTAGAAATCTCAAAAATGGGATTTTTATGCGGACGTCACATGTGTCCGTTCCCTCTTCCGATCGCACTTGGTTACATTTTGTAAAGCCCCCTTCCCCCCAGGCGTGGACGTCCTTTATGGACGACTCATTTGCTACAATTTATTGTCTACAATTGAATTATCTGGCAATGTCATAATATTTGGTTATGTAATAAAAATGTTTATGAGGGACTCTTATTATAAACAGCTTATCATGGAATTATTAAATAAAACTGTTGATATGAAAGATGTAAACAATGGAGAAATATTTTTAATGAATGAGTTGCTCATTTATTCAACTGTTAACCTCAAAATTATACTCGTTATATCCAATTTCGATACGCCGGTTAATTACACTTTTTGTTTCCATGTACAGTACAAGTTGCGACATATTAATGTTGTATTGTTGGTCCGAGGTAACATTATAAATATTATGGCCTTAAATTGTCTATTCTCGTGGTTCGGAATTCACGTTAAGCTGTATGTCCGCTGTGTTCGTCACACAGTTTCAACACGCAACGAGCACAGACAGGGAGGAAATCGGAAAATGTAGAACATTGTAGAAACCGATGTATTTATATAAAACAAACGAAGAGTTCAGAACTTGCATACTTTGGGCATGTAATTAGGGGTCCTAAATATTTATATTTTATATCATCGAATGAATGATAAAACGCAAAAGTTTTAATTGCCTGCAAAACACTGATGTTCTAGCTCCGTAAAACATATTTAGGTAACATTTGAGTGAAGAAACTGTTCAGTCGCTTCCAGTTCTGAAATTTACCCCAATATTGTAGACACGGTGATTCCTAACGCCTGAATCAAACACGGAAGCTAAAGAAGAAGATAGGAGAAGAGTAGTCCTCATTCATTCAATTGTCCAAAAATCGGTGATGATCATAAGCAATTTCTTAAACGGTATAAATTTATAATATTAACAATACAAAATCATATCATCACATAATCATCATTACATGAGAGAAAAAATGCGCAAATGCCGTAATAAACATGTTTTAGATGTCAAGATAGGATTGAACGGTTCGGCCAAAAAAAGAATGAAAGTATGTGGCAATGCTGAATAGAGTATCTCAATGGTGGCATTCAGCAGAGGTAACAGTTGTGCAACGGTTGGGGATTTTTCTGCTGGCACGTCCGCTACCTGCTCGATTCTCCCAACATGTTGAGGAACGGTCGGCCATTTTTTGTAGCTAAAATTCTTCGCTCGTCTTTGGTAACTGTTGTGGAAAAATGGCGGGAAGTGATTATTCGAATATTTCTGAATATATATTGTTGTGGGTGTAGCCGCTAAATGAATTTTAAAAATACATTCAGTAAACATTGACAACCGTCACTTCAAATGTCAAAATTATATCGAGCGGACCGTTCAGCAGAATTCCGCTACCTTTACTCAACTGTTGTACAACAGTTACACAACTGCTTTTTCTGCTGAATGGCTCCATTAGTTCCTATTTTAGTTACCAACATAAAAGACCCAAGTGCGGGGTTCCAAATCGATTAGCACACCAATCCATTTGCACATCAATTGAATTATTCCAACGAGCAAAAAACGACGAGCAAAACGCTCTAGATTTTTTGACAGCCAGCTCGTTTTCGAACAATTGCTATGTAACGATGTCTTCGTATTTACATATTTACGATGCTACTTAACGATCTAAAAATGAAGTCTTTCTGTATTATTACTGATAATTGATGGTGTGTCCTGTGTTATTTTCCTTTTTGCTGCTTGTTTTGTAACTCATTTGGTTCAAAAATGACAGTTTCTTGTAATGCAATTTTTAAACGGGACAATTTTAAGTATCTGATAGCAGACTCCATTACAGCAGTGAAGTGAGGGTATTTTGTTTTTATCAAACTGTCTCACAGAGGAACGGAATGCTAAAAAAGTGGAAATTCAATATTTATTTATTTGCAATTTCCAAATTATTAAATGCGATATTTTGTACTATAATTTATACGATTATACCTTTACATGCTTTATAATTACTATACCATTATGTTATCACAAGATATTAGCATTTAACACTTGGACAATTGCAAAAAATAAATCTTGACTTTCAACTTCTTTGGATTTTTTTCCACTGTGCGCTTTGGTTAATTAAATATTTTATAAGAGTTTTCATGAAATTTCTATTTATTGGTGATTGTATGTTGATGGAAGAATTTTGGTGTTGGTATGTAAGCAATTTTGTGTTTGTAAATTTATCTTATATCCCAGCAATTCCAGGAAGTATATTAATTCAAAACAGATCCTGATGACGATGTTGTTTGTAAATTAATTTTTGAATGAAATTCCAACAACTGCTTTTGATGATCATATTTTTGGCAAGGATGTTTTGGATGAATGGATATGGGTGGAAAATGGATCAATTCCTTCGGAGAAAGTTCATTCTTTTTTCAGATGTCTCTTGAGGATAGCATCAGATCGTTTTGAGCGGTTCCTACAGAACTTCTTCAATTTTCACTTTCTGTTTTATTTATGATTTTTATGGTGTCCCAGATTTCTGATTTTGATAAACACGCCGCCCATTTTTGTGTCTGATGCTTATGGCGAGATAATAAAGGAAATGATCGTCTTTGTTATTATTTTCTTAAGCTCGTCAAGCGTGCAAACTCTGGGTGCTGGAGAGAAAGGTTAGCTGCCCCCGAAGATTCAAAACAGCTTAAGTTGCGAAAGAGTGAACACAAATAAAAAACACAAAATCAATATGATTTTTATTTAAAATTCTTAAAATTGAGATTTTAAGAATTTGTTTGAAGGAAACCTCTGAAAGAAGCCTGGGCTGCTTGCTCCCCTTAAAGACGCCCATGGCTGGATTAACGAAAACGTAAGAAAAAGGCACAACGGAGATATATTGAAAAATTAGTGATCAAGCCACAGCAAGAAATGTAAAATTAATACATACTTTCAAAAGATTTACACTTTTATAACTTTGTCATTATGTTTTGAGAAATTCTGCGGTAATCGTAGATAAGCCATATCTGTTGATCAATACAAAATGGCAATTTTGCACAACGTTTAATTAAATTTGTGTAATTTTAATACTTAACTTAACCTACTTCGTGTTGCGTTTAATAACGAAAATTAAAAATTTTTGGATTACTATTATATCTTCACTAGATTAGATTTTAATGCATGTTAAATTACTTGTATTACACAGCACGTACACGCAATAGTATAAAAATTGTTCGTTGGCGGGGTTGCTTAGTATTCCATTCGAGGCTCGAACCCAAGAAGAGTAATATTTTTTCAACAGCAACTAAAAAATTATTTAAATCTCAAATTTATTAATTGAGCAATCAATCGTCAGTAAAATTATATTACAGTGATTTTCCTCGTTTAATTCGGTAAAAGATATAAATAAAAATTAACGGTGTTAAATTAATCAAAAAAATAGAACGTTAAATTAATATTAAAATAAAATTGAAAAGTTGTTTCATTAAAGTTTATAACATAAAATAATTCGATTGATTTTCTATGTTTATTGTATGAGTTATTTGATGAAAAGCGATATTAGTAATCCATTCCATATTTCACTTTAATTTAAAATTTCTCAACCGTAACAATTATGTGAAAATAAATGAACTAACGATTTCTAATTTTAATATTTTGACAAAAATTAAGCGGGTCAAGTTTCACTTACGCGTACCTTAGTATAATTTTTATTATAGCGATTTTGATTCGGTGTTTAAAAATTTTTAATAATATGCTTATTAAAAAAAAAGTTCTTACGTAAGATGAATAATAGAATACTTAATAATTATTATGTATACTCATAATTTATTATTACCGAACTAATTATGTATTGTTTAAAAGCGAACTTAATTTGGTTACACATTCATGCAATTGGTTTTATCTTAAAAATTATTAATTGAAATCGTGAAATACTCGATGACTGTTGATTGACCAGTGACGTAACCCACATTACTTGGACTGCTATAAATACGCACGTCTCCAGTGGCGGAGATAACGTCTTGTCTGCTGTGAAGATATTAAAAATATTTTTAGATATTTTTCGGGGGGGGGGGGGTTAGCCTCTAATGAAGTGAAGAGTTAAAGCAGGAACATGTTAGGTTGATGCATAGGTTCGTAGCATTTTTGGTTTGCAAGGTAAGAGTACTTTGGAAACAAATTTGTTTGACAAATATCAATGTCATTTTAATGCCATAGTATTGTTTTATTTAATACTTCTTGAATTTTTCAATTTGTAGAAAGTTAGGGGTAATTGTTGGCTAAAGAAAATGGAGTGTCAAGTAACAAAAAATGAACATTTCCGACAAATCCTTTTGTTGGAGTTTAACCGAGGAGTCAAGGCATTGGAGGTCACTGGAACCATTTGTGCCGTTTACGGAGAAAACGCCATCGTGGTAAGTTCTGCACGAAAATTGTTTTATCGTTTCAAAAAGGGGCATTTTGATATGAATGATTTCCCACGTTCAGGGAGACCATTCGGCTTTGATGAAGACCGATTAAATGCTTCAATTTGTGATGATCCACGTCAATCAAATCGGGAATTGGGCAATGTGATGAATTGTGTCCAATCAATTATCGTACGACATTTGCATTCCATGGGCAAAGTTCAAAAGTTGGGTGTTTGGGTACTATATGTTTTGAGCGAAAGCAACAAAAATCGGTGTGCTACCTTTTGTGCTTCTTTGCTTGCTTGTCATCGTTCAGCTCGTCAACAACATCGGCCGTTTTTGTCCCAAATTGTTACTGGTGACTAAAAATGGTGCCTTTACATCAACATTAAGAACAGAAAGGAATGGCTGAGCCCTAACAAACAAGCAAATTCTCGTGCAAAAGCTGGTGCCCATCCACGCAAGGTAATGTTGTGTATCTGGTGGGATAAAGAAGGCGTCATCTACTATGAATTTTGCTTCCGAGGAATGTAACCATAACTTCTTAGGTTTATTGTCAACAACTGCGTCGCCTGGAGGCTGCAATTCAAGAAAAACTACCGGCAAGACGGCATCAAGTGGTTTTGCAGCATGATAATGCCCGTCCCAATACTGCTAACATTACAAAAGCAGCTATTCAAGACCTCTGTTGGGAGGTTATTCCACATCCGCCCTATTCTCCTAATCTTGCTTCATCAGATTTTCATCTTTTCTGCTCTCTGTCCAAAAATCTCCGCGGAATCTCATTTAAAAACGACGATGCTCGTCAAAACTGGCTCGACGACTTCTTCAGCTCCAATCCACCGGATTTCTTCAGGCTCGGAATCGAAAAACTGCCAAAACTTTTTAACTCTTAAATTTAAAAAAATGCTACGAACTTATGCAGCAACATGATAATTCCATTCAGGGTCAAATTTTGGCGTTTCGACCAATCATCGTGCGTTATTTTACATTGTACTTATACTGATACAATTCATGCACCGTCGAATTTTACCCGCAAATACTGTAAAATATCCAGTTATTATGAAATCCTACGTGAATATTCAAATAACCCTAGGTCAATTTGAATATTTTGAATATTTTAAATATTTTTGTAGGGGGCCGTAAAAGAGTATTGAATATTTGTAGTGGAAACGCACTCGTAAAGCGCTAAAAAATATTCGCTGTAAACTGCCCTTGAATTAATTATATGTTTCTCTGTGATTGGTCAGAAAGTCGTTGTGGTTTGGTAACTTTTTGTCACCATAGCCTTGAATCTAAAACTATTAGCTTTGCCATTGGTCACATTCGTTGTAGTTTATTAACTTTTCAGTTACTATTATCTCTTTAACGTAATTTTGTAGTAACTACAAAATTTTAAATTAACCCATTGGTCAATCAATTTATGGTAGGGTAAAATTCACCCCCAACGCACCAAAATTTGTCCTTCGCAACCTTGTACCTTCCGGTCTACGTTTGATTTAACAAGTGTTTTTTGTGTATTCCTAAGTGCTTTGAAATATGGTTTTTGGTTTTTTTACGGTGAGTTTTTTGATTTTTAACTTTTTAAATAAGTGTAGTTATTTTGGGTACGGTCCCCTAACCCTGGTGACTCCAAATAAATTGGAAATTTCCTATTGCAAAGAGGAAGGTTTATATAGTTTACTAATATAATTTAAACATGCGAATGTATTATCAAAATTTTGAGTAAATCGATTTTGATGTTTGCAAATTTACATGTAAAATTAAGGAGATTCCCGCGCGTCGCTCATTCTGTTGACAGTCTGTGCAGTTATAATGACCCTAACACTTAGAGTATTTCGCACCGGCAGATGCAGCTCGTCTCTCGTACATGTAACATCGATTATTTTTTGTTTTTACGCAATTTTTTGGGGGTGAAACGTAATAGTTTACTGCCCCATACCGCAACTATACTTTTTAATGCTATTTCAAGGGTCTCTAAGCTCCCGGTTTCATTTATCCCGGTTTTTTTATGGGAGGCGCCTTCTCGTATGTTTGGCATAGTAACCAGAGTCAAAACCGCCCTGGAGGGGTGTAGAGCGGAGCGGAGCGCAGCGGCGCCCCGAAAGGGTAGGTTTTGACGATGGATAAACCTCCCTATCGAATGCACACCCCAAAAATCGAAGAAAAATTCGCTAAATTTACGTACTTTCAATTTGATTTTTCTCGAAATTTTATGTATACTTTCGCAAGTGAAATTTTTACAGTATACTCTATAAACCTTCCTCTTTGCTATAGGAAATTTTCAATTTTTTTGGGGTGACCAGGGTTAGGTCACCGTCCCCGTTATTTTGATACAGAACAAAGTCTTATTGTATTTAAAACATGTGTACATAAATCCTTTGTTCACATATGTACATAAATCCTTTGTTCACATTTAAAATTTTGTCTGCATATTTATTTAAATCTTATAATACTCGTTAAAATTTGTACTATCTGTATTGCTACTTATAAATTGCACTATTTTAATGCATAAAATGTTTCCATTAATTTGCATTCAGACAGGACATTGGTGGGACATTGGTACTAATTTTTTTTGTCTCGTCACTGTTAAGGGTGAATTCAATGGACGCCATTGTACGACGTGAATGTAAAATTTAAGCTGCAATGAGTTTATTTTCTCTGTACGGAATGCATTTTATGCACATCAACCATTTTACACACATTTTAAGTTAAATTTTATACAACTGAGCGTCAATTTAGCTTCAACGATTAATTTCATGTTTACTTTTCGGCCATTTAAATTTGGGCTCTTGTTTTTTAGTTTGAATTAACCATCGAAGTATTTTCCTGTTCAATTTTTGTGTGCAATCTGTATTGTACGAAAGTAAGTTTCTTTGTGCTCGTTAGTTTGTATTTAGTGCAAATAGTGTTACAAAACTCGATATTTTACAACATTGAAAATGGTGTAATATATGTTGATTTTTGTTTCACCATTTTCGACATTAAAAATGGCGTTTGAAATGTCCATTTTCCTATGTGATGTTGTGCTTTTAAGTTGTGGCGTTTCTTTACGGAATTATCATCGCAACAACAACGCGGGTTCGGAAAATACTCAAAGATTCAGCGAGTACAGGTTTTAGCAAGGAGATTGCACGAGCGTAGCGCAGCGGAGCGAGTGTCAATCTCCTTGCTAAAACCTGTACTCGCTGAATCTTTGAGTATTTTCCTTACCTTGTGCTGTAACATACGATAATTAATATACATTTTTTTAAAATTTTTATTAAATCTGATAATTAGATTAAGCGGCCACCAGAAACTAAACTAAAATAAATGAATTCAGAAAGTTGTACTTTATTACCTAGGTTCCACGATAATTTTTTCTCGTTTATTCCGTAGATACTTAATAGAAATATAATATCTTTTGTCATTTGGAATATAATAATATATTATAATTAATAGACAAACATGCTTTTATAATAATTAGGAAATACGTGACAATAATGTTTGGTTTGTGACTTCTACAACAATGCAGAAAGTAAAAGTGCACTGAAAATGGTTTTTTTATGTATTGTTTTTCCAGTTGCTGATTTGAATAGTAATAGGCAAGTTATATCGTTTTCGCACAATTTTTGTTCTTTTGGAATAATGGTCGATAATATATTAAAAAGCCGTTTGTTGTAAAGGAGAAGCGGTGTCGCATGTCACATCAGATTAACTCATAAGTTTTATTTATAATTCAAATTTCTTATTGTTGTTTATATCTGGAATCTTAATTAGGTTTTTCAACCCGTGGCGTATCTTTTTGTGAGGGAATTTCAATTAACCTCTTTATTTGTTTCTAATTTATTTGAATTAAAATAAACTTTTATTTTCAACATAATAAAAGAAAATAATAATATGGTATTTAATTAAAAGTAATAAATTATGTGTATATTCAAAACGAATTAACATTTTTTATAACCTATTGATTTTAATTCCATGTTTTATGATTATATAAGTCGATAATCTGCAAATAATTAATTTAATTATTATTTGGAATGTATATGCATTTAAATATATAATTTCCACATTTTTTACGGTGTAACTGCTTGTTATTTAATAATGGGGTGCAAACTTCGTTATACATTGTTTTAAAAAGTAGGTCGATTATTTATACGTTTGTAATTAATAGGTTTGATCTTATATAATAAAAAAATCCTTATGTAGTAGGTATACAATAAATACATAAAGGCGTGGATCGTCAGGCATTAATTCAATTTAAAAAAAAAGT
The DNA here is from genome assembly GCA_932274525.1 of Podabrus alpinus. Taxonomy (NCBI): domain Eukaryota; kingdom Metazoa; phylum Arthropoda; class Insecta; order Coleoptera; family Cantharidae; genus Podabrus; species Podabrus alpinus. The sequence continues at coordinate 15,179,409 of OW026454.1, read as the reverse complement.
TAATTACTGAAATTATATAGCTGAAACCTTTTAGAACTCTTACAAAAATATTAGATGGTTTATTTCTAAATAATTTCTAAATTTAGAAGCCAGCCGACAAGTGTTTTATTGGAATAATTTTTATTAAATTTATTTGGACCTCTAAAAAGACATACTAATTTTGTACCCTGTAGTGACTACGGATATCTCGCCGCCATAGGTGAACAACCACGTGAAGAATGACATTTTTACGAATATTCGTGAATATCTCGGTTTAAGTTCATTTTAGAGCCAAATGTCAAGTAATTGAAAATAAAGTAGACTAATATATCTAGAGAAAATATCTTATGCCTTGTTATGGTTAATTGAACGGTTACGTTACGGTTATCAGAGCGCTCCGTATATTATATTGAAAATTCTTTATTTAACAATATTATTCATGTAAGCAATTTTAATTGATTTATATCAAAGTTGACCTTCCTTAATGTACCTGCAAAAGTTAGGCAGTGAGAGTGACTATGAAAAGAAGAGGGGGGGGGGGCGAGACATGGAGGGACTAGTATAATTTCCATAGTAGATAGTAGGTCTCCGAGGGATACCATTTAAAAAAACGCTGCGAGTGCTCCAATATCGAACTTATGTCTGAGCGAAATTTTAACTATACATAGTATAATGCATATATAGATAGATACAAATATCTATCATTGAGGAAATAACATTTTACTTATTATTCTGACGACGGTCATGGCCTGAATGTTAGCGAGATTAACTGCCAAAGCAAGGCTCCCCGGTTCAACTCCGGGTATAGTCTAAAATTTCTTGTCCGTCTTCCGTGCTTTTGGAGGGCACGTAAAGCAGTCGGTCCCCCTGTGTTAATGAATTGCCATCATAACAATAAAAAACAGGGTGCAGGCACATCGAAAGGCAAGCCTAGCAAGCTGCCCTGAGATGTAAAGACAAAAAATGCTCATAGAACTAATTTGAAGTTTTGTTATTGTGAATCGATCGGTTATGGAGTTATAGCTATGGAGTTGAGGCGGTAGTTGTTAGTGGACGAAGGAAACTCCCTAGCATTCGTCTCCACCTCAACCAGTCCCCCATCGCTCTAAGGAACTCGGCCGCAATTATCGACAAGAATCTAAACTACGTCAAGCACATCAGGGACGTGTCCACCAGGGCAATGGCAGCGACCATATCAATAGCTCGCTTCATGCCAACTATGATCATGCTCTACGCGGCTTCAGTGTGGCCTGAAGCATGGACATAGCGAGGTACAGAGCCAGGCTCCTCAGCGTCCAGAGGTGCATGGCCCTGGGGGTGGTATGCGCTTATAGACGGTTTCTATCGAAGCGTCCGTTGCTAGTAATGGCTTTAGCGACGCCGTTCGATCTTCTCACCTCGAGAGAACAGCGAAATACGATGGCCGGTCAGACACCAGAGAGGAGACCCTCACGAAGTGGCAGGACAAATGGCGAATAACTTCCAGGGGCCAGTGGACCCGGAAGCTCATCCAGAATATTGAGCCTTGGGCCTCTAGAGAGAACGGTGAGCTAACGTACCATCTTACCCAGTCGCTCACCGATAACTATTGTTGTAAGGAATACCTGCATGAGTTTGGAAAGCTGGCCTTCCCGAAATGCAGCCACTGTGACAAAGAAGAGCACACCTTATTCCATTGCCGGAAGCAATAGGACAGGAGATCATACCTGACACCATGATCGCCATCATGCTGGAAGACCAGCAGTCTCGGAACACCGTAACCATCAGGTTAACAGTCACCATTCGGAAAAAGGAGGAAGCCGAAAGAGAGCAACAAGCCGCCAACCGACCCCATAGCCATCCGCAGGGTACTTGGAAGAAATGCCAGGACGATGAAAGTGACCTCTGCAACGAGAAATGGCAGAGAAACACCGAGAATACCGGATTTCAGTTTCCAGTTTCTGATTGTCTTCTACGGAGCAACAGAGTTGAATCCCATATATCCTTCGTTGGGTGTAGGTAACTGTCTGCGGGAATTTTGGAGGCCGATTGGCGTCGGGTGCCAGCGCTGAGCTTGACTGGCTGGCTCGGTTGAACCTGTTTTTGGACTGTGAACATAAAAAATGTAGAAGAAAATAACATTTGGGTTTAGGAACGATAAGACTCTCGATTTTCGTTGGTGGGGGGGGGGTGAGTTTAATGGGTGAAGTCCCACACTACCAACTCCCATCTAGTTGGTGTTTCATACGAGATTCTCACCTCCCTGCGTAAGTTAAAACAAAAAAAACTATCGAAACGCGTGATATACCTACATTATAGCCATTGTTCTGTGCGCCCCGAACTATTTTTATTAAGCATAATTTTATTTTACCGCTAGATGGTATGAAAATGGGTATAAGAGTAAAATTATCGGCAATAAAAATATTTTGGGGCGTACAGGACAATGGCAAATACATATTGCTGTGAAGGCTTTTGCCTCACCGGAGCTAAACGTTCTAATATGAATGTCTTGTACGAGTGTACGTAAATGTACCTCGTCAATAGAAATGTCTGTAAAGTTATTGTTGATAAATGCAATAATATAAATTTATACCTCGGCTTGACTATTTCGGTGAGCACTGACCTACCTTATCTCAAGTTGGGCTCTTTCCTTGACCAAATCGTGATACTGAAATAAAATATTGCTGGTCTTCGGAAATGATACAAAATTATGCTCCGTCTCGTAATGCAAATTGTAAAATTTATTATATAAAATGTAATTAAAGCTAAACAAATCTTTAAACATCAATTAATAAATCCTTAAAATTACCCCAAACTACAATTATTAAGTCGACGCGACGCGGTGTAAAATTTTTATTAATGTTCGCACTAATTTTATCGAAATTAAAGTTGTATGGCTTTACCTTAAGGAATCTGGTTATTTTCTCGTTGTTGAGATGTTCGACCATGAACTGTTGTTGATATCACTCGTGGATGACTTATCTTTTCATAAATATAAGCAGATGTATTTTTCATGTGCGTTTTACCTCGTGTAAATTCATATACGGCTTTTTCCAAAAATATCACCAATCGTTAAGTTTTTCTTCTTCAAATCACTATTATAATACGTAAGTAAATTTTCTTTATAATATTGAACACTTTTATGTCGGTTTTACTTGCAAAATTCACTAATTTAATTTATTTTTTATTAGCAGCTACACAAAACTCGACCACCATTAATTTTATTCAAGAATCAACAACCCAATAATCTCAACCAATTGTTTTTCCATTGCTACCTGTATTTTCAAGGCAATCGTGATTTTGTTCCATTGGTCGATGTAAAATCAATATTTGACGTTATAATTTACAGGTTCGGTTTAAGCCCAATGTGACTTATAAAATTTTAATAAAATTTTTCATGTTTCAGATTAATTTGAAGTATTTGCACCTCGTGTGATCTTCCAGTAAAGTTTTGAAGAAAATGTTTTTCCCATTTGTGGTACATTGAATTACGAAGCACTCCGATACGTGTAAAAATTTTCCTTATTTAAGTTTATCGTATTAACACATTTTTATCAACTAATATTTTGAACAATTATTTTGATTTCACATTACATTTCTTATAATTAATTAATTTAATTGATAATTTTAACAAACATTTTTTATAAACAGAATTAAGACGTTGCATTTGAATTTATTTTGTTATCTCGTTCCGTGACCTTCTCTTCATATAAATTTATGACGTTAAACCAAATTTTTGGTATCAGATGAAACCTTTACGTTCGAACAAATAAGTCATGTGCTACCTTTATTAATTAAACAAAACTTTGAATCGTGACGTGATCATTTCTATTGACGTGGTATTCGTCCATTGCAATATATACCCCGCGCTATGATGACTATAACTCCGTAACCGATCGATTAACAAGATAAAAACATAAAATATTTTCTGTAGATAATTTCATCTGCTTTATTTTCAATAAATTGACATTTTGCTCTAAAGGGTACCCAAATTGAGATATTAACAATTACTTATTTAGAAAAATGACATTTTTCGCTTGTTTTGTTTTTTCCTATAGCCGCCAAATCTGGGAGGTGCATTTCGCCAGTAAATAATTGCTGAATATGCTTTGTCTTAGGGTGACATTTTATACAAATCACGACTCGTAAGTACATACATGGCTACTGAACTTAGAGTGAACTTTTGTCAGTGTTACGTCAGACGCAATGTTTAATTGTTCGATATGTCTTCAATAAAATTAACAGCAATTATTCCGCAATACCATTTTATGCCTGGTGGGGGGACTTAATTCGCACCGCTTTAGAAAATACGCTAACAGTAGACCCACTCGCTGTGTCGGAAGTTCCTAGTCCCTTCGTGTCTCGCCTCCTGCTCTTCTTTCCTTATTGTCACTCACTAACCGAATTTTACAGTTACATTGAGGAAGGTCAAGTTTTATATAAATAACTATAAATCGGCTAAAATACTCTGATATCTGTTATGGGGTCGTTGTCGTTCATAAATTACGTCACGCTCCTAGGGGGGTGGGGGTTCCGACCTTTGTGACGATGGGGGCGGGGGGTTTCAAAAATTGTGACGTCACAAAATATATAGATTAAATATTTTTTTGGACGAAAATTTATGGACGACCCCTATTCTGTAACCGCTCAATTAACCAAAAAAAGCATAATATCTTTTCTCTAGATATTTTAGTCTACTTTATTTTAAATAGTTGAGAAGAGGTTCTCGGCTAAAGCCAATTTGTATTTAAAATACATCAATTTATTTTAAATAAATTTATTTTAAATAACTTGACATTTTGCTCTAAAGTCCACTCAAACCGAGATATTCACGAATTTTCGTAAAAATGTCATTCTTCGCGTGGTTTTCCATTATAGCGGTGAAATCCGGGGTCGCTAGAGGGTGCAAATTTAGTACGTCATTTTAGAGGCCTTAACAAAATAATAAAATTTATTCCAGCTTGCCCCCATTTATTTACGCATTAGCCCTTTTAAAATGCCTATTAGTAAAATCCGTAAACAATATTCTTAAAATATTTACAACTTGTTAATCACATTTTGTTAATAGCTTTTGAAGAACTTTTCATGTAAAATCACTTTCCCCTTTAATTGTTCCCATAATAACCTTGTGACTGTTTTTATTTACAACAAAAAATGTATTAGACGTATAGAATTAGTCACTCCTTGTCGCAGGAAATTATCAACTTTTTAGTTTCTTATTACTCAGTCTCGTGTTATAATCAAATTAAAATTCAAAAATCTTCCATTATTAAAGTGCATTTCAATATGCGACAATTATTAAATTAATTCCAGCATCATATTATTTGTTTATTATGGAGGTAATTTATTGTGAAGGTAGTCTATGATGTGCTTGTTTACTTAAAAATAAAAAAAAATTTATTCAAAAATATTCTTTTCCGTGGGAATCACCTTAAGCTTATTTTTTACTAATCTGCTCACTGTAAATCTTTTTGACACCAAAAATTAAGGATTTCCTTCGTTTTATTATTTTTAATGAATAATCTTATGTTGTTAGATTTAGTATCCCTGCAATTCTTTAAAGTAAATTAAGTGTTTATTTAATTTTAGTAGATTGCAATCTTAAAAAGTAAAACTATACTTAATATAAAAACGGTGAAAATTTAACCCAGTAAATTAAATCAAGAATTTGTATCCGCAGCTGAGACGAGGAATCTTGCCGTAAGCAAAATTTGATATTCAATTTTATGCAATCGATAATATAAATAAATTAAAAAATTATACGTTAAGGTATAGAGAAATATTTCCGGAAGTTTAAAGAATAGAAGAAAGTTGGGATATTAAAAACAAATAATCTAAGAAAAGTGTAAGCAATTTTCTTATATAATACGTTTATGCTTCACCCAATGCAATTTATATATCTTTAAACTTTATTTCGTAATAATAGGTACAATAATGTTCAATTATTTCATGAAAAGAAAGCAAGTGACGATTAAGTATTATTATAAAATCCTAATTTAAGTTCATTAAACCTTCAATTAAAGTCATAAATGGTACAATGATATTAATTGTAAAACTGACTATGTAATTAATAATTTACATACGTATCCCATCTCATTTACAACAATTACATTTTGTGAATACAACAAACAACGAGCAATTTAAAAAAATTTATTACTTATTTATTTATTTACCGTGTCGGTAAATACGGTGTCGGATGTGGTTGTTCGGCCTTCGGCCTCACTCCAAGGTACTAAAGTAGCCTATGTTTTTCGTAGCGTTGTAAATAACTTCTACACCAAATTTGGTTAAGATAGGTCAAATAGAAACGTAAAGCACGTGCACGCGTATTTGCATTGTCGATTGGTTGACAGTTTGACAGCATCCATTGTTGTTTTTTAAGTTGATTTTGAGTAGCCTGCCTTCCTTTGAGGAATCTCGATAATCCATTCATGCGCGTCCCTATGGGACGCGCATGAATGGATTATCGAGATTCCTTAAAGGAAGGCAGGCTACTCAAAATCAACTTTCCTTTGCGAATTTTTGCACTATTTCAATACAAAAATATGCGCAGGGACCTACATAATAACTGTGCCAAATTTGGTTCCGATCGGTCAAACGGTTTAGGAGTCTATAGGGAACATACATACAGCCTTGGCCATAATAGTGAGGCACTTTAATTAATGTACAATATCTTAATAATTCAAGAAAACACAAATAAAATAACGATTAAGGGTTTTTATAATGTTTATTTTTAAATAATTTTTAATATTTGGTTGGACCTCCTTTAGCCTTTTTGACCGCTTTGACCCTTTTAGGGATACTTTGCACTAATGGGTAGGTGTAAATTGCGCAAATTTGCATTATAAAGGATAATGCAAAATTGCATTATAAACATCTATGATTATAAAGGATGTACAGTTTACAAGGAAATTCGTGAGAGAAAGTTCCCCGCCTTGAGACCAAAACAACAACACCCACAAACACCCACTTCTACAACACAAAATCTCCCCCCACAACAAACGAGGACTTTTCACTCAAGAGTTTCGTACGCAAACATGGCAAATCGACCAACGCAAGATTACCCAATGAACAATACTCAACAGCCCACCCTTTTGACCCCAAATCAGAACACCAACTCTCTAGAGAAAATGATGATCACACTCATGGATAGAATGGACCAAATGCTATCTATTCTAATAAAACTCGTGTCAAAAATGCCATAATGTTTTACTCCACAAAACTAGCATTGTGGAACGCCAATGGCTTGTCCCAACATGGACAAGAGTTAGTAACTTTCATAACTAATCAAAAAATTGACATCATGTTAGTATCGGAAACCCATTTCACAGCTCGTAGTTATTTAAAAACTATTCCAAACTATTCCATCTATCATTCACGCCACCCTGACGGTACGGCCCATGGTGGATCTGCTATTATTGTTATAAACTCACTAAGACACTATGAGTTACCCAAATACCAACAGGAGCACCTACAAGCAGCGAGTATTATGGTCGAAGAGCTGGGAGGCCCCATAAATATTTCGGCCGTCTATTGCCCTCCAAAACATACAATCAAGGAAGATGGATTCACAAAATTTTTTGATACAGTTGGTCACCGTTTTATTGCAGCAGGTGATTTTAACGCCAAACATCAACATTGGGGCTCCAGAACTCCTAATTCTCGTGGCAGAGAACTGCTAAAAACCCTAACTAAAAATAATCTCAACTATGTGTCGACAGGCCACCCAACATATTGGCCAACGGATAGAAACAAAAATCCAGATTTACTGGATTTCTGCATCACGAAAGGTATAGCCCAAAACTACCTGGAAGCTAAATCTTGTTTGGACTTGTCGTCAGACCATTCTCCGATCTTAATAGAATTGAATTCTCATGTCGTAAAAAGAAATAAACCCCCATCATTATGTAATAAGCACACCGATTGGGTTAGATTCAAGGAATTAATTAACGAGAATATCGATCTAACTCTGCCGCTTAAGTCGGAACAGAACCTTATCCTGGCAGTTGAACATCTAACGACCAATATCCAGAATGCTGCTTGGGCGTCCACTCGTGTGCATATTTACTCAGAAAACGAAACTTGCCTGTTCAAGGTAAAAGAAGCTATTGCCAAAAAGCGCAAGCTTAGAAAGATATGGCAAAATACTAGGCAACCAAGTGACAAGACAAATTTAAATCGGTCAATACAAGAACTTAAGAATCTTCTAAGCGAATTAAAAAACAAATCAATCCAAAATTATCTGGAAAATCTATCACCACTAGAATCGAGCGATTATTTCTTATGGAGGGCTACGAGGAACCTGCAACGACCAACACCTTCTATACCCCCGATCAAAAAAGCAGACGGAAACTGGGCGAGAAGCGATCAGGAGAAGGCGGATACTTTCGCGGAACATCTGGCAAGAGTCTTCCAACCATTTCCACCAGAAACCCAAGAAGATGACGAAGATAAATCAAATGAATTATTGAACGGCCTTTCCAATGCACAAATAACTAGCAAACCTTTTAAAATGAACGAAGTACAAAAACTTATCAAATTCGAATTAAATCCCAAAAAGGCGCCTGGGTATGACCTCATCACTGGGAGAGTGCTGAAGGAGCTGCCAGATAAGGGAATCAGATTCATCACTTATGTTTTTAACACAATTCTTCGTTTGAATATCTTCCCGACGCAATGGAAGGTTGCAGAGATAATCTTAATACCAAAGCCCGGCAAACCACCTCAAGAGCCAACTTCTTATAGACCAATTAGTCTCTTGCCGGCTTTGTCTAAGGTGTTTGAGAGACTATTGCTTCAAAGAATCCAACCAAAATTACTAGATAAGGACATCGTACCAGAACACCAGTTTGGATTTAGGAAAAAGCATTCTACCATTGAGCAGGTGCATCGAGTGGTGGATGTTATTGCTAGGAACCTTGAAGATAAAAAATATTGTACTGCTGCTTTCATAGATATTTCCCAGGCATTCGACAAGGTTTGGCATGACGGCCTGTTAATAAAAATCATGAAAACACTGCCTGAAGTATATCCACTGTTAAAATCATATCTTTCTGAGAGAATGTTTCGGGTTAAGTATCGGGAAGAGTACTCAAGCCTTTGCCCTATAACATAAGGTGTACCGCAAGGTAGTATCCTGGGACCAGTGCTTTATCTCATATATACAGCTGACTTACCAACTTCAAATTTTACCACGACCGCCACCTTTGCCGACGATACGGTGATTATGGCTTCGCATATAAACCCATTTCATGCATCGGAGGATTTACAAGACAGCTTAAACCAAATCCAAAAATGGTTAAAGAGATGGCGAATTAGAGCCAACGAATCGAAATCTGTTCACGTTACCTTCACTTTGAAGAAAGATGTTTGTCCACCAGTATCCCTCAATGGCCGCACACTACCTCAGGCGGATGACGTGAAATATCTAGGTATGCACTTAGATAAACGTCTTACGTATAAAAAGCACATCTGGACAAAGCGCAAACAGCTTGGACTCAAATTTAGAGAATTGTACTGGCTACTAGGACCTAAATCCCAAATATCACTGGATAATAAACTTTTATTGTACAAGTGCATCATAAAGCCTGTTATGGACTTACGGTATCCAACTCTGGGGATCAGCCAGCAACTCCAACATTGAGATCCTGCAGAGATACCAATCTAAAGTACTCCGCACCATAGCTAGTGCACCATGGTACGTAACAAACGAAACTATTCACAACGATTTTCAAATAAATACAGTGAAAGGTGAAATAAAAACATACAGTGAAAAACATCAAACAAAGCTAAGTGTTCACCCAAACAAGCTAGCCATGAACCTCCTCCAAAACAACCTCACATCTCGTAGATTAAAGAAGTATTATCCTTCAGATCTCCCAAATAGATTTGTGAAACATTCATAAACTTGTGTACAATTAATAGTAATGTAGGACTTATCAATACTGTAATTAGTAGAGTCCGGATAAAAAAGCATGAAAAATTTGAAAAAAAGTGCTTAAAAAAGCATCAAATATTACCAAAAAAAGCATCAATTTAATAAAAAAAAGCACAATTTTATAAAAAAAAGCATAAACAAAAGTATTAATTAATTTAATTTTTAAAACAATTTATTATTAAAAATTTTTCTAAATGTTCAGGAGTAAAATTAGTCCTTCTATCACTTAACAGATTTTTGTAAACGGAGAAGCTTCTTTCAACGTCCACACTAGTTATTGGTGCAAACTTGAATTTTGCTACCACCGAGGGATCCATTGTTAAACTTGGAATAGTTTCTCCGGATATTGTTTTGGCTATATCAACCAATGTTATCAATCCTTCATTTTTTTCTAAAACCCCGCTTAATTTATTTTTAATAATGCTACCAATCTCTCCTGCGACGGTAGAAGTGGCATTTTTAAATTTTTCTACTAAACCGAGTGATTCGGTCAAAAGCATTTGCTGCTTCTCCAAAGATTGTATGATATCGCTAACAAATTTGCAGTGGGTTTTAATGAATGCCAAATTTGCTTTGAGTTCTGGATTTATTAACACGTTTTGGAAATCTTTTATGGATTTAATGCCAGAACTATGTAATTCAAAAACAACGTTTTTAAAGTTTTCAAAATTTTCTGCATAATACATAGCAGCATTCAACCACGTCCCCCATCTTGTTAAAATTGGTTCGGGAGGCAGTCGAAGAGTAGGTAGTCATACTTTAAACAGTTGCACCCGTAAAGGAGCTTTATTAAAAATTTGTTTGCCATTTTTTATAATTTCATTAACTAATGGAAATTGCAGCCGAATTATTTTTTTATTATTTACTTCATAAATTAAATTACAGTCAACTCGCGTTATAACGAAGTTCGATATAACGAAAATCTCGATATAAAGAAAGAAACTGCTGGTCCCTTGAAAATCTCGCGTTATATAATAGAATATAAACTGAATTTCGATATAACGAACTTTCGATATAACGAACTTTTTTCCCGGTCCCTTGAAATTCTTTAGAACGCGAGTTGACTGTATTAATTTAGGTAATCTTTCGTTTTTTAATAAATGTAATGCACATACAACTGAATATGCACATATCGCATTTTGAAGGTGCACCGACGGTATTTTGTTTCAAAGATTATAGTTTGCAAGCTTGATATGATAAGAACGCGACAATAAGTCGGCGGAATGTTTCCTAGGAAAAAGCATCAGACCAATGAAGTCTGAAAAAAAGCACAAAAAAGCATAAAAATTGAAAAAAAGCACAAAACCCCAAAAAAAGCAAAAAAAGCATTTAAAACATAGTGCCAAATGGACCCTTTTTTGATAAATCGCATAGATTATTTAAAAACTTTGAGCTGCTTCGAATTTGCAGGAAAAGCATAATAGCTACAAATCCGGACTCTAGTAATTAGTAATACCAGTAATACTTAAGGAAGAGAAGTCGTTGGACTTGATCTTCTATGACGTTGTAATGTTAAACCATTTACTAAATGTTTATAGAACAGATTGTAAATAATATAGGATGTCAAATAAAAAAAAAAAAAATCTTAATAATTCAAGAAAACACAAATAAAATAACGATTAAGGGTTTTTATAATGTTTATTTTTAAATAATTTTTAATATTTGGTTGGACCTCCTTTAGCCTTTTTGACCGCTTTGACCCTTTTAGGGATAGTTTGCACTAATGGGTAGGTGTAAATTGCGCAAATTGGGCAGGTAGAAATAAAAGTACAAGTGTAAATTGCGCTCCAAGCAAAGAGGTCGCCAGAAATCTGAAATGTAAACTGCGCAAATTTGCCCCTAATTACTCATTTTTCCTAACTGCCGAATTTGCGCAATTTACTACTTATTTCTACCTGCCGAATTTTCGCAGTTTTGAAGTATTTACCTAATAAATATTCTTTATTCATATATTAAATATTTTAAGAATAAGGTCTCTAAATAAACATAAACAACTATGGGGAAAACCTAGGCCTTGCGGTGCTAAGCCCCGCGGCCGGTTTTGATGGCGCTAATTACTTTTTAGGGTGGTTCCGACCCGGCCAGAACTATGTGCATAGAAAAACCCAAGCTGCCCGGGCTCCGCCCGGACGGCCGGTTTTTCATCGCTGTCGCCGCTCCGCGGCATAAAGCTAAACAAATTTGAAGTGCCTACCATCAAGAAAACCGGGATGTAGGAAACCGGGAACTTAGGGACCCTAAAAATCGCGTAAAAACAAAAAATAATTGATGTTACAGGTACGAGAGACGTGGTGCATCTGCCGGTGCAAAATACTCTAAGTGTTAGGGTCATTCATTCCACGCGTACCGACAACAAAATGAGCGACGCGCGGAATCTCGTTAAGTTTTTACATGAAACTGCCACCAATAAATAAGTAAGTTAATTACAGGTCGCCGTAAATTATCAAATTTTAAGGAGATGTCAAAATATTTTTTAAACCGTGCGCCAAAAAGGGCTGTTTTATGTCCAATTAAATGCATAATTTGGTAATATTTACGAAAAATTGACTCGATTTTAACCCGTAATTAAGTCGTTTTTAAATTTCAATAACCCCTAACAACATAAGTAGGTATAAGTAGGTAACCCATTGTTAAAGGGGTGCGAGCGCAGTTTACATTTCAGATTTCTGTGAACCTTTTCCCTCGGAGGCAATACCTCGGAGGTATTTGGAGACAATTGATCCCATTCAAACTGTTTTTTTTCAAGTCAGCTTTTGATTTGCAGTTATGTTGGGCAACGTTTTTTTTTCAAGATTGACCACAAATGTTCAATCGGATTCAGGTCCGGTGATATCTAAAACTGACAACCCCTTTGATTCAAACCAACCCCTGCTGGCTCTTGACGTGCCTTAAAATAAGAAGAAACCTTGCACGAATTTTAAAAAAGAATTTGCCATCACTAAAACAAGCTCTTTGGATAGAACTTAAACTTGCAAAGAATAAGCTCAAAAAATGTATCAAGGACTCAAAAAAGAAAGGCTGGAAAGAAGTTTGTGAAGAGATTGCTACAGATGTTTGGGGTAGGGGATACGGTATAGTACAAAAACGACTAATCGGATATCCACCTAGACCTCAGCTGTCGCTGAGGGCTATAGAGGGCATAACGGATAATTTTTGCGAAGAAGAGCTAAAGATGGCATGTGCGAAGTTAAAGAACAATAAAGCTCCGGGTCCAGGAAATATACCTACGGAGGTAATTAAATACGTAGTTTCGAAAAAGCCAGATCTTGTGTTGGAAATGTTTAACGACTTGGCGACCAGCGGCGACTTTCCAAGATTCTGGAAGAGGGCAAAGCTTGTTCTGTTAAAGAAGGGGGATAAGCCGGTGGGTTGCCCCAGTTCATACAGACCTATATGCCTGCTAGACGTTGAAGGAAAGCTGTTTGAACAGCTAATTCTGATAAGGCTCAAACAAGAAATAGAACACACTGGTGGTCTTGCAGATAACCAGTATGGCTTCAGAGAGGGCAGACAAACAGTGGATGCCATCAAGCACGTGTTGAAAATTGCAGAAAAAGCAGCCGCTTATTCGAAGCAGTGTCGACGACTGTGCGTCGTTATAACAATTGACGTAAAGAACGCCTTTAACAGTACGTCATGGCAAGTTATCTTAGAGGCCTTGAGGCGTCGTGGCATAGACGAGAGCCTTATTAGCATAATCGCATCTTATCTCTCCGAAAGAGAAGTAATAATACAAGCGGAAGGTATCTCTAAAGCCATAAAAGTGACCAGCGGAGTCCCACAAGGATCCGTGCTAGGACCTACACTATGGAATATCCAATACAACGACTTACTGGAGCTAGAAATGCCGATGGGAGTGGAGCTAGTTGGCTTTGCTGATGACGTCGCTGCTGTAGTAGTAGCACAGACAGAAGAAATACTGATGAATACTGCAAACGCTACCATCCTAAAAGTTGCAAATTGGATCAGAGAGAGGGGTCTAGAACTGGCGTCTCAGAAGACAGAAGCGGCTCTCCTAACCACGAAGCGGAAAATTAAAGAAATTAACTTCGACATACTGGGGACTACAATTAGTCCTTCCATAGCATTGAAGCAGCTGGGAGTATGGCTAGATACAAAATGCACGTTTTCGGAACACCTTAACAGGACCGTTCAGAAAGCAGAAAAAACAATGACGGCCTTGGCAAGCCTTATGCCAAACATAGGTGGACCTAGATCTTCCAAAAGAAAAATTCTGGTAAGCGTGGTGCACTCTCAGCTGCTTTATGCTGCTCCTGTTTGGTATCCCGCAATGCGGGTAAAAAAGCTACGGCAAAAACTTGTGAAAGTCCAAAGGCTTGTGGCGATTAGAGTCTGCAGCGCGTATCGCACTATCTCGGCTGAAGGAGCAAGGGTGATAGCTGGAATACCACCCATATATCTGCTGGCGGAAGAAAGGCTCAAGACCTACGGAGGGATGAAAAAACAGGAGGCCAGAAAAAACCTAATGGCAAAATGGCAAGAGGAGTGGGAAGCGGGCACGTACGGAAGGTGGACTTATCGGCTTATACCAAGCTTGGAAAAATGGACAGGGCGTGAACACGTGGAGGTCGATTACTATCTCACCCAGGCCCTTTCGGGGCATGGCTGCTTCCGAAAATATCTTTTAGACAGAAAGAGAGCTGCTAGTGACCGATGTCCGTACTGCAACGAGGTAGATGATGTTGAGCACACTCTTTTTCAATGCAAAAACTGGGATGAACCTAGATGTGTTTATAAACAAAACACTGGCAGACAATTCGACGCCGAAAACATGATGCTAAGCCTGATCGCGTCCGAGGAAGAGTGGGAACAGTCCTATAAAGTTGTCCGCCACATTATAGATCGCGCGTCCAGTTAGTCAAAGTGAATACAAGTGCCTAGCAGTGAATAGTGCTCAGTGCAAACCAGTTTGTGAACAGTTAAAATCATCCAGAAATGGGTAAGCGAACAAAAAAGACGAGACACCAAGGTGCAATGGCGTCGAAGGGCTCCATTGTACCAGTGCCAGCAACTCCTGCCAGGGCTAAAACCCCCGGCTCGTCACCCGAAGCCAGAGAGCTTCAGCAAAAACTTAAAGAGGCAACGGTACTTCTTGGTAAAGCAAAAGCAGTAGTGGAGGACAGCCAGAGGAGCTCAACCCACCTAAAGCAGATCTACGAAACTGCCGTAAACATGGAAGAGGGGCCCGGACAACGCAAATTCATCCGCGCAGCGTTAGGCCTTCCGCCTGACCCTGTAATGGAAGACGTCATCGAAGAACCAAACATCGAAGAAACTCCATCCTGTTCCTACGAGCAGCCATTTGAGACCCCCAGGAAGGTAGCTAAACGAAAACTACCCATTTCATCTAAAGAATCCTCTCCCGAAAATGTTGAAGTGTCCAACAGCTTCAGCTCACTCGAGGACCTGGGTAGCGATACCGATGACGATGCAAATTGGCTCGACAAGCAAACTAAGAAACAACGGACATCGGAATCAAAGGTTAGTCCAATGGTATCCCGTCCAATAACTCCGCTTGCTCTCATAGCCCCTGCCCATCCGATTGTAACCGTAGGCTCCTCCCCTCCGGTTGCGAACCTCGCGAACGCGAACCCGATCGACACGGCATCACCACCGCGTCCGACACCACGACCGCGCCCGGTACCACAACCGCGCCCGGTAACTCCGATCAACTCGCCACCTGTACCTCCAGTACAGCCGAGTAAAGTCCCACCAATTGTTGTCCGTGCTAACGACAATTGGCCAAATATTGTCATATATAATACCACAAGAGACTATCAAATTGTCGGCAATAATTTTTGAAACTGGAACTGAGTGTTTGTCGCCCTTAAAATCACCCTGAGTGCTTTAGCACGAATGGTGATTTTAAGGGCGACAAACACGAAGATTCCATGGTTTAAAAATTAACCGACAATTTTATAGTATCGTGTGGAATTCGTTTGACAATTTCGTAAATAAAATTTCAATTTTTTCTGACAACAAAAAATTTATAGTATGCGTTTACGTAGTTTCTATCGTTACTTGACAATACAGACCACGGTGGTCGTATTGCCGCGACAATACACCACCGTGGTCTGTATTGTCAAAGGAAGTAGATTATGATTGGTTCAAATTGATGAGATTGTAACATCCTATTGGTTGAAATATTATGAACAAAATTGTCAAACTAATAAATGAAAAGCGCATCAAATATAATAAAATCAAGACCGTTTCAAACGGGACTTCGATACACGCAACTACAGAATTGGACTACCGCGCACTGTCACGTCTTTTGGAAGCTGAAGGCATTCCGTCTCACACGTATTCGCTTCCAAAGGACAAACCCCTCAAAATTATCATCCGAGGGTTACATAACTCCCTAAAATGTAGCGAAATCAAGGAGCATCTCGAGGAACGAGAATTCAACATCTTTTCCGTCCACCAGTTGCTTCACGGACGTGACAAACGCCCCATGCCGCTTTTCCTGGTCTCCCTCGAAAGGACGGCACGGGGAATCTCTATTTGGAATGCCACGACTATCCTAGGCATTAACGTCACAATCGAGACAACACGCAAGAAAAACACAGGCATAAGCCAATGTCACCGGTGCTAAGACTTCGGACATGTGCAGAGGAACTGCCGTGCCAAACCGAAGTGCGTCAAGTGCGCCGGTGACCACTTGACCGATTCCTGCACCAAACCTCGCAGCGAACCAGCGACCTGCGCCAATTTCGGTGGCGCACACACCGCCAATTATAAAGGGTGTCCCTCGCACCCTAAACCAAAAGAAAAATTAACCGCCAGACAAATACAGGAAAGGTATAACATCGCTGATCCAACAGCAAGAAACGCTCCTCGTACTACCTCAAGAGACCCATCCCAGACGGAACAACAAACTGCCTCCGAACCTGAACAACCGCGACATAACATCGAAACCATGACCATCACTGAGGTCATCTCGATAATGACCACTGCTATTGTCACTGCCTTGAGGGAGGCAGGCATTAGCAGCGAAATCCAAAATAATATCCTAACCAGCGTGAACAATTCGGTTCAATCGCACGCCACCATAAACTAAATAGTTTCCCCGGTCAAAGGACCCCACGCGTGATTATCGTGCAAAAACAATTAAGACAATAAAACATTACCACACAAGTGACTTTTTTCGTGAATTTTTTCAGACAATACCGCGAGTGGAAAAACAATTCCGCGTGTGAATAATTACGTGAATCACTCAGACAAAATCTTACGATGAACAAACCTCCTCCCCCTCCTCTCCCGTAAAATACCATTGCGATTATGTTCCAGAACATTGTCCGGAGTTACACTCCGAAGTTTGATTGACAAATCAAACATTTCAACGCCCGACAGTCCGTTGAGACCGTGAGAAGGCCGGCCATGCCGGGATGCTCTATAAAATCATCTCAGAAAACTGAAAACTGAAACATTATAGATGTAAAGGAAAGCGAAGCGAGAGAGACCGTCTGATCTCGATCACCAGACAATGCGCCCACACTGAAGTAATGCTAACGCGGTTTCCGGTGTGAAGCGTGACGCTCTAGGAGATGTAGGTTTGTTTTAGTCGGTAAGAATCCGACACTACCCATAACATCTTGGGTGTCTTATGCAAGATTTTTTTTCCCCGCATCTCCTTCCCAAAACAAAAAAAAACCCTGCTGGCTCGCGAGGTATTACACGGAGGGTTATTTTGCTGAAATGTAACGGTTGAGTGGTCTGTTTGCGGAAATATTTTGGCATATGAATCCAATAGGGTGGATTCTAACATGGCCGTATAGGTACTACTGTTCATGCGACGTTCGCATACGAACAAATTTCTGGGCTTGCCAGGCCATGAATGCCCAAACCATAATGACCTCCCCCCAGGATTGAATTCTTCACCAGCCCTTCTTTCGCACATTAACAGCGCCAAGGGTTCCAAAAACCTAAAATTAATAATAATTAAAAAATTTTTTTCCATAATGATACATTAAAGTTTTAATTTTGAATTGTATATATAAAAACATGTTTTCTTAACATTACCTCAAAGTTTGATTCGTCGGACCAAACAATTTGGGCCCAGTCTTCGTTTGTCCAATTTTCATGTTATCGAGCCCACTCTAACCGTCTTCTCTTATTTGTTTCTGAAAGCCACGGTTTGCGCCAGGCTTTACAACCTCTGAGACCCGCTTCGTTCAACCTACTCCTCACTGTCGGTGATGAAACAGAGGGCTTTCCTGTTGCTGAGATGTCACTAGCGAGCTGTGAAGATGTTTTTCTGCGGTTTCTAAGGGACTCGCACTGCAATACACGGTCGTCGTGGACAGTTTTAGCACGTTTTCTTCCAGTTCTTGGTTTGGACTTGTATGAAGAACTTTCATTAAACCGTTTCAAAGTTTTTTGAACTGCACATCGCGAGCATTTCTCTTGTTTACTGATTTGGGTCTGATTATACCCTTGCGAATGCAATAAAACAATGTTGGCCCTTTTAGCTTCACTTAAATCTTTGTTTTTGCCATTTTAAAAATTGTAAATTGTTATTTAAACAATAAAAAATATTTATAATTCAGTCGCTAAAACTTTTCACGTTATTAATTTAAAACTAAACTCGACGGTTACTTGCACTAAACAGAACAATTTACCAAAATCTTTTTTCTTATGATTCAGGAAATAAAATAAAAGGGATTTATTCCTAATAGTACTTACAAAAGACATTTAAAAACTTTTGTTACAATTGGTTAGATCAGAAAAAGTACCTGCAAAGAATTAGGCACGATTTTTAAAGGTGCCTCACTATTATGGCCAAGGCTGTACATACATACACCCTTACATCCATTTTTATATATTGCCGTGATAAGACAAAAATTTTTAATTTTATATAGCGAGGAAAGAAATTAACGGCTCTTTTTTTCTACTTCCGGTTACTCGGCAATGAGACTCTAATAGTGGGCGTGTAGATGGTTCGATTATAAGAAAAAGACACCTCGCTTGGTTACTAATTCGTAACTCAATTAAATGATACAAAATTTTAATCTGTACCTGGATCTGTCTTACCTATGCTGTATTTTATTAAACAAAAATGTACTCAAATAAAATCTACTCAATCAGTACCTGTTCATTTATTAACACATTTATGATTGAGACAAACCATAAAACATCAAATAAAAAAAACAAATCAAGGGTACAAATATTATAAAGTTCAAATATCCTATCCACCCCCCGATTACTTCGCACCAAGTCAATTTTTAATTTATTATTAAACAATTCAAACAGATCGCGCACAGTTTTCTCTTACCAAGATTTGTCCACCATCGAACAAACGAAGCAGTGCTGTCGGTTGCTGAATTTGCTGACATTGACGTAATCTCGTGTCCAATCTGTCCATCCACGACTCGAAATGTTATTAAAGGAATCGACGACCATAGAGAATCTCATATAACAACCCAGAACCATATTTCAAAAATTACCAATAAATTTGTATTAAACGGTACCAAAAAAACTTCTTCTATTAATACTAATTTGTTGCTTCTTAATTCTTAGAATATTTTAAACCACAATTTCTTTTCATACTGTTCACCAATCGTACCCATTTTCCAAATTAACATCCAAATGCAGTTCAAAAGAAAATTTATCCTTATTATTATTATTGGACAACAAACCAAATCTAACTTCCAAAACACGTCCTCACGCTTCTATGGACATACCGTGAGTCATTATCCTTCAAGAAAACTCCCCTTTCCAAAATTCTCACGAGCAGGCGCGTTTTACCAATTTTCGAATTCGTCGGAAAATAAACCCGTCCTTTTTCACCATTTATTCACTTTTATCACACATCGATTATTTATGCGTTTACCTAACTTATCAGATTTTAAATTACTTAATTTGTTTTACTCTGCAAAGTGAAATATTTATCCTAATTTTATAATTTATCTCTTACATTTTTTTATTTTTATAATCAGCACCCATCGAAGAGACTTTATCTGAGTTTCGTAGTAGATCTGAACAAACAGCATTTCAACACTTTTAGGCATTTCCAAAGCCTGGTACAGTTAGTTAAACAAACTCATAGTTTCTTAAACTAACTAAAAATACGATTGTGTCTTTTAATCCAACCAACTCATTTTGGACCATCGCAATATATTGATTATTTACGGTTTACTTTATCTATGAAAATGCAATAAATAATGTTATTGGATGAGATCGGTTGATTCTGGAAAATTTTTCGGAAAAATGTAAACATAAATTAATTTTAAGAGGAGAAAATTTTAAACAAATAAAATTTATTAGCAATCCTTCTTCAAAAAAACTTATCACCTACTTTATTTAAGAAAATGTAAAAAATTATTTTAATAAATTAGATCGATTTTATTTGGAAACTCTTTCGGAAAAATGCAAATATAAATTAATTTTATAGAGGAGAAAATTTACTAGCAAACAAATAAATTGATGTATTGATTGAGACATTGTATTTTTTTAAAGATATTTAACGCAATAATTGAAAACTGAAAGTAATTTTGTAGCTCTCGACTCGAGAGGGACACAATTTTTTTCTTTTTCAGGAGAGCAATTTAAAATCGGTGTAATTGCTGTAAATCTGATAAAAGCTGGCATATAAATTTAATAAATTTTAAACTGATAAATTCCTATTCCTTCTGCCTGATTTACAGCAATTACGCGAACTTCAAATTGATCTCATGAAAAAATGCAAAATGTAGGAATTTGTTTAAGAAGAACTAAATGATTAATTTGATTTCACGAACGAAGGGGATTTTTACACGATAATCACCTCTCAAATTTTCATTAAAACGAATGGTATCTTCCTTCTTATAGTTCTAGGTCCTGGCATTGCGACGTCAACTTTGAAAAACGCCAGGGGCTGGATAAATTTTCACATAGTACCTATTCCATTTTCACAAATTGAAAACTGGATATAAAGCAAAAGTTTTGGACGCATGTAAGTTGGGCCAGCGGTCAATGAATTTTAAAATTATTTTGGTGGGTAGCTTAAGAAAACCCGTAATATGGGCCAGCGGTCGGCGTGGGCAGCTTAAAGGTAAAGCCATTAAATAATATTCAATTGTATATATTAAGTATCGCAAAACGCAAGTAAGAAAAAAATTTTCGTGTGCTACACACTAAAGAACATGGTTAATATAGTCTATAGAAAAAATATTTTTCGAGAAATCCTTAAAAACAACCCCAAAATTGAGTTTTGAAAGTACGTAAATTTAGGTGTTTTTTTCCGATTTTTGAGGTGTGCGTTCGATTAGGAGGGTTATCCATCGTCAAAACCTACTCTTCCGGGGCGCCGCTCCGCTCCGCTCCGCGTTGCACCCCTCCAGAACGGTTTTGACTCTGGTTTACTGGGCTAAACATACTAGAAGCGCCTTCCATCAAGAAAACCGGGATAAAAGAAACCGGGAACTTAGAGAACCTTGAAATAGCATTAAAAAGTATAGTAGCGGTATGGGGCAGTAAACTTTTACGTTTCACCCCCAAAAAATCGAATAAAAAAAATTAACCATGGCAGTTTTCTCAGTGTGCGAGAGCCTTTCAGAACTGCGTCCAGTATTAATCTTTTGTTCTTTAATTAATTTATTATATGGAATATA
Source organism: Podabrus alpinus (assembly GCA_932274525.1). NCBI lineage: Eukaryota > Metazoa > Arthropoda > Insecta > Coleoptera > Cantharidae > Podabrus > Podabrus alpinus. Next base: position 15,157,905 of record OW026454.1, on the reverse strand, counting down.
AATAATAATTTCAATAGTCCGGCATTAATTAAAAACATTTAAAAAAATGTAATTTACAAAGTTGAATCAAAAAAATAATAAGTATCAATAAGTATCAAAAAATAATAAAAAATACACGGACAAAAGGCAAAGGATTAAAATAATTACAGAACCTTTTCTGGCCCAATTTACATGGGACCCTTATAATCTTTTGGCCCAATTTACGGGTAGGCTTAAAAAGAACCTGACCGCCTGGCCCAACTTACAAGCGCCGAAAGTTTTAAGTGTCAATTTTTAAATAATCTTTTAGTTATTTACTTTGCTACATTTATAAAAATTTCATAGTAGGTATGATAAAGTTATTCATTGCACTGATGAATTTATTCATTATTAGAATGAAATAATTATAAAAATATAGTAATATATTTTTTTTACTAAATAAATTAATTAAATAAAAATAATAACTAAAAACTGTTCAACCCGCTGCCGCTGGATGAAAGGCAAGTGGAAAATTGCAGTGGCTGGCTAGTAAATTGTATTATGGATTATTACAGGTAGGGCCATAAAGGCACCGGCGCCATCGGTAATTGTAACTCCAGATCCCTTTGTGATGTGATACACTTTAACAAACATAGACATCTAAAATTTCGTGCAAATATTTATATCTTAGTCTATTATTCAAACAACAACACAAAAATTCTTATGTGAAACACGTGGGGAAAATAGTTTTCTGTCCTTGCCTGGTTTTTATTCTCAGATGATGTTTCGAATGGTAGTAAAAAAATTTTGGGATGCAGCGTGGTGCAGAAGTGAAGTTGAGGTCAGGCCCGGCTTAAGGGGGTTGGCAGGATGGGCTCCAGTCCAATGTGCTTTCTTTCAGGGGGCGCCAAATTGTATTCTTACAATTTAAATAATAAAGTTAACTAAAAATTACCGCTCATATTCCAAACTTCAAGTTTGGAATTGGGGATTTTAGTCCTACTCGCAGTTCTACGACAATATTTTCAAAACGTTTTGGTCACGGAATCCTTTCACAATTTTTGAAACTTAGAGGAACGCTTGGAGTTCAACAATTTCTATAAAAATAGAGAAGGTTTGATTAATTTTTTATAATATTTCATTTGGCGTAATATCTGACAACTAAAAGGTTCTAATAGGGTGTTTTGGGGGCAAACAACGATTTTGAGACCTGAACGTCGCACCGGATCAGTTGTTAGGTTCATAACTATGAAATTAATTAATACTAAGAGCGTTAGGGAATGATAGAATTTCTTGATTCTAATTCTAGATAAGACGATTGCCATGGTTTTGCGGCGTAAAGGCCACAGTGGAACTTTTTTTAGCTTGGTAACTAAATAATTAACCGATAATTATAAATGTGTTAGGAACAAAATAATGTGGACTTTCTACATAACATAATTGGATTCTCATGTATCTGGAATTACGTCATGATTTATTCGGTTAAGTCGATGCGTTCGATGTATTTTCGCATACATAGAGGACCTACTTGTTTAACGTGAGCTCCGAACCAACGGGAAGTGTCATACGCTTCATTTTGAGATGGATTCTCATGGCAGAGTACCTCGGTGGTTTGCCTTTGACTTCCGAGGAGAGACGGTCAGATAAAGTTCTTGCCGGGCCCAGATTTGATCCGAGCGTTTCGCATTAGCAGTAGACGCATATTTAATTGCCAAAGCTATGATCGCCAGAAAAAGTAGATTAACAGTATATAATCCAACGGAACCGTAGTTTATTATTCAGTGCGGTTAGGTTACGTTATATGTATATTTAGGTTTAGGTTAGGTTTAGGTTAGGTTTAGGTTAGGTTTAGGTTTAGGTTTAGGTTTACGTTAGGTTTAGGTTAGGTTTAGGTTAGGTTTAGGTTAGGTTTAGGTTAGGTTTAGGTTAGGTTTAGGATATGGTTTAGGATATGGTTTAGGTTAGGTTTAGGTTAGGTTTAGGTTAGGTTTAGGTTAGGTTTAGGTTAGGTTTAGGTTAGGTTTAGGTTAGGTTTAGGTTAGGTTTAGGTTAGGTTTAGGTTAGGTTTAGGTTAGGTTTAGGTTAGGTTTAGGTTAGGTTTAGGTTAGGTTTAGGTTAGGTTTAGGTTAGGTTTAGGTTAGGTTTAGGTTAGGTTTAGGTTAGGTTTAGGTTAGGTTTAGGTTAGGTTTAGGTTAGGTTTAGGTTAGGTTTAGGTTAGGTTTAGGTTAGGTTTAGGTTAGGTTTAGGTTAGGTTTAGGTTAGGTTTAGGTTAGGTTTAGGTTAGGTTTAGGTTAGGTTTAGGTTAGGTTTAGGTTAGGTTTAGGTTAGGTTTAGGTTAGGTTTAGGTTAGGTTTAGGTTAGGTTTAGGTTAGGTTTAGGTTAGGTTTAGGTTAGGTTTAGGTTAGGTTTAGGTTAGGTTTAGGTTAGGTTTAGGTTAGGTTTAGGTTAGGTTTAGGTTAGGTTTAGGTTAGGTTTAGGTTAGGTTTAGGTTAGGTTTAGGTTAGGTTTAGGTTAGGTTTAGGTTAGGTTTAGGTTAGGTTTAGGTTAGGTTTAGGTTAGGTTTAGGTTAGGTTTAGGTTAGGTTTAGGTTAGGTTTAGGTTAGGTTTAGGTTAGGTTTAGGTTAGGTTTAGGTTAGGTTTAGGTTAGGTTTAGGTTAGGTTTAGGTTAGGTTTAGGTTAGGTTTAGGTTAGGTTTAGGTTAGGTTTAGGTTAGGTTTAGGTTAGGTTTAGGTTAGGTTTAGGTTAGGTTTAGGTTAGGTTTAGGTTAGGTTTAGGTTAGGTTTAGGCTAGGTTTAGGTTAGGTTTAGGTTAGGTTTAGGTTAGGTTTAGGTTAGGTTTAGGTTAGGTTTAGGTTAGGTTTAGGTTAGGTTTAGGTTAGGTTTAGGTTAGGTTTAGGTTAGGTTTAGGTTAGGTTTAGGTTAGGTTTAGGTTAGGTTTAGGTTAGGTTTAGGCTAGGTTTAGGTTAGGTTTAGGTTAGGTTTAGGTTAGGTTTAGGTTAGGTTTAGGTTAGGTTTAGGTTAGGTTTAGGTTAGGTTTAGGTTAGGTTTAGGTTAGGTTTAGGTTAGGTTTAGGTTAGGTTTAGGTTAGGTTTAGGTTAGGTTTAGGTTAGGTTTAGGTTAGGTTTAGGTTAGGTTTAGGTTAGGTTTAGGTTAGGTTTAGGTTAGGTTTAGGTTAGGTTTAGGTTAGGTTTAGGTTGGGTAACATTTAGCTAACGTAACATCATTCCTCCTCAATTATTTAAAATTAAAATTTTATTTCTTCAAACATTTAATTTAATTGAAAGATTTAAAAATTCGTGACTAGATTTTCAAAATTTTCGCGAATCACTTGCCACTGGTAGTCAGCTCGACAAGCTGTGCAGGTCCTAGGGTTTTACATGCTTCATTCTTATTTTTTCCTTTAATTTTTATAACACAATCTTGTTTTTCGTGAAGCCCGCAATTCGAATCCATAGTGTCCGCACCCTAACTCAATCAGTGATTACACCAAGTACTGCTGTGGTTTGCATTCTTATCCACTGGCATGGACTAGCAAATAATTTTCATCGACAATGATGACTTTTTCCATTCTAGTGTTAAAGAACAAAAACCTATTTCAATTATCATATTATCATTCTGTGCGCCGCTTGCTCGGAGCGATGTTGGTAAAAATTTACAATTTCACAATCTTTAAAAAGGCTCTAACTTTTTAGCTTTAAGGTTCAAACGATGGGAATAGAAGCTCATTGAAGCTCAAAAGATTCTCGAACGATTGGTATTAATTTTATTAAAGAAATCGCTATGGGGGGGGGGGGCGGGGGGGGACTAGCATTTCTACAGCCCCTCTCAAAACTGTTCTAAAGAATAGAATTTTTATTAAAAACTGTTGAAGCTTAAACGATTGACATCAATTTTTATAAAAAAATTTACCATGGAGGAGGGGGCTGTCGTTTCCACGGTACCCCAAAAGCTTTTTTGAATAACCTTGCGATGCGTGTGGTTTAATAAATTGATTAATTTGGCACTAATTTCATTACAAAATTCGCCCTGGGGAGGGGAGGGGGCGTATTGTACTTGCAATCATCAATCGGTATTGAGCAGATATTCAGTATTAAACGAGACAAAATTGCATGCCCCGTTGATGAAATAAATACCGGACACCACTGCTGGCTGCTGTAAGCCAATAAAACGGACAAAATTCAGAATTAATTAAATACATAAAAGTTCTCATTTTGATTTGATTTTGACTCCATATATGGAGTTCAAAAAGATTTTTAATGAAAGTGTAAGGACGTTATTCGATTTTTACATTAAGAACTAAGTAAGTATGTTAATCTCTATATTTTTATGGACAATTTTTTGTGATTTAATTGCAGTAGAATAATATATAAATTCTTGAGTGCTCATGAAAATCATTAAATTAAAAAGTAAAAAGCTAAGCAGATGTATTAATAAAATTCAAATTAACTTTTTATTTTATTTTGAAAATAAAAACTTCTGAAGAAGATAGTAATACTGTCTTAGGAACTAATTTAAATTTTATTACATTTAATTATCAGATCGTCAATTATTTTTGAGTTAATAATTTTTTTATTCGAAATCCTATAACTTACTATAATATAATTAGTTTCGTTTAACTTAACCATAATATTACGATTATCAGTTTAAGGTCAACATTAGTAAAAAATTTTTGAAATTCAAAAATTTATTTCTTTTTCGTTTAGTTAGGTTATAAATTTAATAATTGTGATGTTTAGGAAAGTAATGTTATTATTATTTTAAAGAATTTAAATATTATTCATTTTAAAAAAGCATATAAAATCAATGCATCCACTTGATTTGTTTCCATAATATAGCGTCTATTTTAGTATCAGCTGCGGTGTCCGAGTGGTTAAGGAGATGGACTTGAAATCCATTGGGTTCTACCCGCACAGGTTCGAATCCTGTCCGCAGCGATTTTTTTTATTCTAGAAGTCCATTGAATTTATTGTTAACCGCAAAACTTTTTGCATTTTATGACAATTCAATTAGGTTGAAGCTATTTGTAAAATCTACATGGATTTTCCAACAAAGCAATAATTTCTAAATTGGTACAATATAATGGCATTATGTAAACATTAATTGGGTAGGAATATTGAATAGGAGTTATTTACAATTTCAAATTTGAATGATTGTAACAATATCAATACCATTTATATGAATAAATTATTGTTGTTTAATAATTTAATATGCTACTTGGAGTTTTATACGAACTGCCAACTTTTTGGTAAAATTTAAGTATTCATATTCAAACATAACATAGGTATCTCCCATATTTTTAATAACATTTTGGTGCAGAAACTTTTATTTTACTTCTCATTGTGATAAAATTGCCTATGAAATAGAATAATTATTGCTCATAGTGTTAATTTGAGTGGTTTTTCAAAATCCGTTGAAAATTTAATTTGGCGACAGTAACGATGTAGTAGTAAATGACATTTATTTGACAGATAAATGATAGTGAAAAATATTGAAAAACTGTTTGACGAGTTTATTTTACTTCTCCATTTATCGTTTAAGTAATAAAAGTCTATTGTGATAGACTGACAAAACAGATTTGAGTTATAGCACCTTTTTCAAGGTGCTATAAGCCCATAGCAATTGTTCGAGACCATTTCTGGAATAATATCCGAATATAGGTACATTTAGCACCTCCCCCCGTTCGCGAATTTTTTGATGAAATTAGTGTCAAAGTTTGAGCTTTAAAAATTTGAATATTTAGAACAATGTTGGGAGGAGCTGTATAGAAATGCTAGCCACTCTCACCGTGATTTTTTAATAAAATTAATACTAATTGATCGAGAATTGTTTGAGTTTCAATGAAATTCTCTTCCCATCGTTTAAACCCCAAAGGCAACAAGGTTAAAGTGTTTTAAAAATTGTGAAATTGTAAATTTTACAAAACATTGCTCCGAGCAAGTAGCACGCAGAATTTTAGCGTTGTTGATAATAATAAAAATGGTTTTTATTTTTTAATATTTAAAAATAGCAATAACAATTATCATCGAGATAAAAATAATTTGCTAGTATACAGCAGTGGCTAGATGTGATTGCTAGTTGAATTACAAATTCGGGGTTGCATCTCAGACGTACATTTTGCTGCCTTCCTCCTATCGTAATTTTTTTGATGAAATTGATGTCCATCGTTTGAGCTTCAATGAGTCGTTATTTACGTCGTTTGAGCATACCCGAAGGTTTGACAACGATGATACTGAGACATCTAATATCCAATTCTTGTGGTAGGAGCTGCGTTTTGAACTTTTATATTTAGTATGTGAGTGACATCAAAAATTGCTCGGTTTGTTTAATATTTGCATAAAGTAACTATCGAGTGTTAAGAATTGTTCAGTAAAAGTGTAAAAAAGGGATGAGCGGAGAAGTAAAAAACTGGAAGAGTGCGAAGATATTCGTGAGACATGAGAAAATATAAAAAGCACAATAAAGAAATGCATGGAGAGAAATGTAGGGTGCGCAGAGAATAGAAAAAAGCATAAAATGGTTTGATGAAGATGGCGAAAGAAAAATTGAACAGAAGAGAAAAATAGATGAAAACAAAACAGCCTACGGATAGAAAAGAACATTCAAAAGTATAAAAAGGAGCCGAAGTCTGTATGACACTATCACACTTTGGTTAAATTTTCGTTCAACTTTGTTGTCAAATGTTTGATGAGAAAAATTAAGCCACATTACATTATCACATTTTCGTCAAACTTCTGTCAAATTTTCGTCAAACTTTGCTTCAAACAAAGGAAAGAAAAGTGCAGAAATCAAAAAGAATAATTAAAAAGAGTATTAGAAGGGGCGAAATCACGCAAGAAACTGTAAGTAGTGACACGAATGAGGAAACAGGAGTAATCCACTTTACATATGGATTGAAAAGACCTTAAAGGAGGTGGCTATATTCCGTAAGGAACGAAAATCGAAAAAGAAGAAGAAGAAAAAGAACAGTCAGGAGTGGAAGCATGTTCCGGTCTCGCCTGTGGTGCATCCTTCCCATGGAATTGGTAAGGAGACCATCACATGGCGAATATCCAGGTCTTGGTGGATGTCTCTAATGATCACTTTTAGGGGTTTTCTACCTGAGGATTTTCAGATTGAAGTATCGGGTTGATGCATAAGTTCGTAGCGTTTTTTTAAATTTAAAATTTAATTTTTCAAATATAAAAATACATAAACCAATCAATAATAAAGGGTGATTCATTTAGAGGTACTTTTTGTGGGGGGAATTTAATTGCAGATCGCGCATGCGTCGTGTCAACTGAAGTGGCCATCTTGTTCAGTAGTGTTTGACATTTCATAATGGAAAGACTTAGCCCGGCACAGCGTTTACAAATTGTTCAGCTTTATTACGAAAATGGGCGTTCTACGAGGAACGTGTATCGGGCGCTTAGAGCAACTTATGGTCCACATAATCGGCCTACCGAACACACAATTCGCTCTACCATCAGTAAGTTTGAGACCCAATTTTCATTATTGGATAATACTCGACCAAATAGACCACATCCAGCACGTAGTAAAGGAAATATAGGGGCGGTAGCGGAGAGTGTACGCGAAGACCGTGAAGTGTCGATTCGTCGCCGTTCTCAACAGCTTGGCCTGTCGTATTCAACAACTTGGCGTATTTTACGTAAGGATCTTTCTTTAAAAGCATACAAAATTCAACTAGTGCAAGAACTGAAGCCGATCGACCTTCCGAATCGTGTCCGTTTTAGTCGTTGGGCTCTTGACAAGCTTGCAGAAGATCCACTGTTTTCGACAAAAATTTTGTTCACCTATGAGGCCCATTTTTGGCTTAATGGGTTCGTGAATAAACAAAATGCCCGTATTTGGGGTGATGAAGAACCCAAAGAGGTTCAAGAGCTACCATTACATCCACATAAAACAACTGTTTGGTGTGATTTATAAGCCGGTGGAATAATCGGTCCATATTTCTTCAAAACAGAGGCCGGCCGGAATGTTACTGTGAATGGTGACCGTTATCGCGCCATGATAACAGACTATTTGATGCCCGAAATTGAAGCCCGTGGTCTCGACGAAATTTGGTTCCAACAAGATGGCGCCACTTGCCATACAGCTCGTGAAACCATGGCTTTACTGCGAGAGCAATTCGGCGAACAGATAATTTCACGCTTTGGACCAGTGAATTGGCCGGCTAGATCATGTGACATCACACCTCTTGACTTTTTCCTTTGGGGCTATGTAAAGTCCAAAGTCTACATGGATAAGCCGGCTACGATTGAGGCATTGGAGGCCAATATTACTCGAGTCATTGGCCAAATACCACTCGAAATACTCACACGCGTCATCAAAAATTGGAACTTCAGAATGGACCTTCTAAACCGTAGTCGCGGACAACATTTGAAAGAAATTATCTTTAAGAAATAATTGTAAAGAATGGTTCTTTTGTATGATAATAAAGATTATAAAATAAAATTGTTTTTATTCATTTTTTTTATTTAAAAAAAAAGTACCTCTAAATGAATCACCCTTTATATTCTCCTGCATTGTTTATGATTGACTCCCAACGTTCTGGCAGTTTTTCGATTCCACGTCTGAAGAAATCCGGTGGTTTGGAGGTGAAGAAGTCATCGAGCCAGTTTTGAAGAGCAACGTCGTTATTAAGTGAGATTCCGCGAAGATTGTTGGATAGAGAGCGGAAAAGATGAAAATCTGATGGAGCAGGATCAGGAGAATAGGGCGGATGTGGAATAACCTCTCAACCGAGGTCTTGAATAGCTGATTTTGTAATGTTAGCAGTATGCGGATGGGAAATATCATGCTGCAAAACTACTAGATGCCGCTTTGCCGGTCGTTGTTCTTGAATAGCAGCCTCCAGGCCACGCAGTTGTTGACAATAAACCTCAGAAGTGATAGTTACATTCCTCGGAAGCAATTCATAGTAGATGACGCCTTCTTTATCCCACCAGATGCACAACATTACCTTGCGTGGATGGGCACCAGCTTTTGCACGACGATTTGCTTGTTTGTTAGGGCTCAGCCATTCCTTTATGTTCTTGATGTTGATGTAAAGGCACAATTTTTCATCACCAGTAACAATTTGGGACGAAAACGGCCGATGTTCTTGACGCGCTAAACGATGACGAGCAAGCAAAGAAGCACAAATGGTAACACGCTGATTTTTGTTGTTTTCTCTCAAAACGTATGGTACCCAAACACCCAACTTTTGAACTTTGCTCATGGAATGCAAATGTCGTACCATAGTTGATTGGTCACAATTCATCATGTTGCCCTATTCCCGAGTCGATTGACGTGGATCATCACGAATTAAAGCATTTAATCGGTCTTCATTAAAGCCTTCCTGAACATGGGAAATCATTCATATCAAAATGCCCCTATTTGAAACGAGAGAACCATTTTCGTGCAGTACTTTCCACGATGGCGTTCTCTCCGTAAACGGAAAAATCGTTCTAGCGGCCTTCGATGCTTTAATTCCTCGGTTAAACTCAAATGAAAGGATATGCTGGAAATGTTCATTTTTTTGTACTTGACACTCCATTTTCTATAGCCAACAATTACCCATAACTTTCTACAAATTCAAGAATTATTCAATAAAACAATACTATGGCATTAAAATCACATTGATATTTCGCAAACAAATTTGTTTCCAAAGCACTCTTACCTTGGAAACCAAAAACGCTACGAAGGTATGGATCAACCTATACATTGGAAATCTCGTTAATCCCTTCACGAATTATACGCGTCAGTGAAGTCATATCCGCAACTGTATCTTTTGCTGAAAATATGAATGAAGCACTAGAAAAACTATCGAAGCACTAACGATTTCGATATACAGGGTGTCCCCGTGACCGTGGAGAACCTTTGAGGTGGTGATAAAGGACACTTTTCTAAGACAAATTTTCAAATAAAATTTTTGCCCAAGTCCAAACCCTTGGGGGGTACCTCCCTTTAAAGCAATTTTTTGAATTTATGATTTCAAACGGCCATAGCTCCGATATGATTGATTTTTTAAGGTTAATGGATTAGAACTTTTTTAAAGATCATTCGCTTGTCTACAAATTAGGTTATGACCCCTTATCGTCTAGAATCAACCGATTTCGAGTTATAAATTAAATTAAGGGAAAAAATGTTTAAAAAATTCAGGTTTTTGTTTTTTTTAATTTTCTTGAGAACCCCGTATCTCTTAAACCAAACGTCTAAGAGAAAAACTAATGGCCCAAACCGGATAGGGAATTTAACGGGCTACAACTTTTGTCAAATAAATTTTTTTGGGAAACCAACCGTTTTCACAGAAACTCTGAAAATAATGAACAAGGTGTAGGTAAAAAAAATAAATTCACAAAATAAATTTAATAAATGCTCAAAATGGCCTCCCTCATTTTCAGCACACAGGCGTGCTCTTTTCAAAAGGTGTTGCACGGTATTATTTAATACGTTTTAACATTAAAACAAATGCTATAAATCAAATTGAGATTTTTAGTAATTATGTGAATTTATATTTTTTACCTACACCTTGTTCATTATTTTCAGAGTTTCTGTGAAAACGGTTGGTTGCCCAAAAAAATTTATGTAACGAAAGTTGTAGCCCGTTAAATTCCCTATCCAGTTTGGGCCATTAGTTTTTCTCTTAGACGTTTTGTTTAAGAGATACGGGGTTCGCAAAAAAAATAAAAAAACAAAAACCTGTGTATTTAAAACATTTTTTCCCTTAATTTAATTTATAACTCGAAATCCGTTGATGCTAGGTGATAAGGAGTTATAACCTAATTTGTAGACAAGCGAATGATCTTTAAAAAAGTTCTAATCCATTAACCTTAAAAAGTCAATAATATCGGAGCTATGGCCGTTTGAAATCAGAAATTCAAAAATTTGCTTTAAAGGGAGGTACCCCCCAAGGGTTTGGACTTGGGCAAAAATTTTATTTGAAAATTTGTCTTAGAAAAGTGTCCTTTATCACCACCTCAAAGGTTCTCCACGGTTACGGGGACACCCATCGAAGATAGTGTTTTCAGAGTGCCTGCTTACAGAGCCGTTTATTAGTACCTACGTCAGTACTAAAATTAGAAAATTAACAATAATTGAAGGGCCTAGTGGAAAAAGTAGTTAAGTCACTTTTTTTTCAATTTGTAGTTGAGCACATTTTCACATTGCGGCATTTATTCTCTACAAATTAGTATAAAAATCAACAAATTGAATAAAAAGTGACTTAACTTAACTCACTAGGCCCTTCAATTGCAGTATAATAACAATTAAGAGTAATAGCAATAGCAATAAATATTAAGGTAAGGGCGCTGTTGCTTTTTATTTATTTATTTATTTTTATTTATGATACATTGAAATAATTATTTAATTATTAATTATACTAATTTTATACTCAGTCAGTGCCCTTGCATGTCCTTAACTTTTACACGATTGTCACATAAATGTCAGTTGGAATACAAATTTGTAAGCAGTACTTACATAAATTAATGAACGTGGAAGATGAATATTAATAAATTATTAGAATAATGAACTCTAATGGCAAACAAATTTTATTGTATTGTCTGCCCATTTGTGATAATATCGATCTCGTTGTTTAGGCTAACTCTAAAAGTTGTAATCAAGTATCAATTTACTGGTTCTAAATTTAATCAATTCGATGAATAATAAAAATTATAAAATTCTGTACGCCTTGAACTTGAATTAAAACCACTTCATTTATCATTTCTTGTATATTGGACATAACAACTTTTAAAATAATTGAAATTTTTAATTTAATTTTTCGCGAATATTTTTTTGCGAACTATTTGACACAATTTACAAATTTCTTTTAGTACCAATATTACATGACGTCAAAATATAAAGAAGACGTCATCGTTGTTGTAGGGATACACTCACGTGACGCGCTAGAAATATTGAATTTGTCCTGTGGGTCCTTGTCCTTTGCGTCGCTTCATGTTTTGCAATATATCGAATTGATTCGAATTTGGTTTGATGTCTACTTAAATATAAGTTTTAACATCAAATTTAATAACACCGTAGTGAGTCAGTGTAACATATTAAATTAATGCGCTACCTAGAAATTTTGCAGAAAAGGGTCCTAATGCTTGTAAAAATACCTACATAAATACATACATAAAATGCGAGGTATTTACGCGTGACTTAAATATAAATTGGATGTTGACGGTTTCTATTGGTTCTTCCATAATATTTTTTCTTACCGCAGATTTATTGTAACGTATTTATGCAAAGGTGGATGTTCGTAAAAAATATGAGTTAAGAATACCAACCTTTTTCTAAAAATAAATCCACAATTATTTTTTTTGTAAAGTTCGAGTAAATGGCGAGATGTTGTCTTCGCTTATTTAAATAATAGCTTAATTGAAAGCTTTTTGCTACCCCCTGGAACTTGGTTCCGGGGAACCACACATATCGTTTGCACCCTGGTTCTGTAACGACATGCACTTAAAGAATAAAAGCTTTTTTAATGTGAAAATATTTTAGAATATTTTTTATTGAAATATCGATTTGCAATGAAAATTAATTTGTTTACCTGTAAACAGTGTTTAATCAATATTGCACAGGCTTCATTCATTTTTAGGTAAATTCTTTGAAATCCATGTACCTACTTAGTGTTGATGGAAAGCTATTTTGGATTTGATAAGTTATACAGTGTACATATTATTTACGTATTATTTTTTAGACAAAAATGGTTGTGGGATTTTCTTGAGCGTAGAAGTAACTTGAAAATGGTAGCACATAAAAAATATGGTTCACCCTAAAAAATGATTAAGAGTTAGAGAACACATAGGTCATTAGCAGACCCGGTTCAAGAATATTTTTAACTATGGGCTAATGGTAAGAACTGTATTTAAATTTACTTTTTTACTGCAAATTTATTTTAAATTCCTTTTTTATAGTTGTTTCCAATTAAGGATAGGAGAGCGCGTGCCCGTGTGCCATTTCGATTAAAGCAACACTGCTCAATACGAAATATAAACATCCTTTAGCCCAGGCCCGTAGCCACGCCCCCCGAAATGTTCAAAAGAAACAAAAATTTTGAAAGTAAAACATTTGAATTTCGAAAATAAAATAGGTATATTTTGGAAAAACTGTTTTTCTTTACAAGTGCCCCCCCCCAATGAAATCCTGGCTACGGGCCTGCTCTAGCCAATCAGAATGACAAAGTAAAGGTTTCAAAACCCCGTTTATTTCTTGACCTAAACGAGATAGGTACTTGAATGTCCAGCCAGCATTAATTTGTTTATTTTAGTGAATTGTTGGGGGGGGGGGGTAAATAAAATAAATCTAAAAGATATTCATTGTTTTATTGCCGACCTTATTAGGTATTTGTGTGGACTCAGGACACCTGGGCTTATAAAAGTTATCATCGTTATCGACATAATAATAGCCCAAATGTATCTGAGTGTGTGTCTGTCTGTAGGTCTGTTACAAATGGGGCCGATGACCCGTTCCTTCAGTGCTGCTTACAACCTGGGTAATCACGAATCAGTGCCGTCTTAGAATATCACCTGTTACAAAATTTTTTCAATTTCGCAACATTTTGAATTTAATTAAATTCAAATTCTTACATTTAGCGCCACTTTCGTAACGCCCTGTACAACGAACGTGATATGACAGGAATTTAGACACGCGCATGCGAGTATAGTCAGTCTTGGTCTGAGCAGTTAACGGTGCAGTCGACATATTTTGTTTTTCAATTTTTGTAATCGATTAGTTATTCGATTTTCGATCGCCAGTTGATAATTTATATCGTGCGTAATAGTATTTTTACCGTGACGACGGATATCAAGAAAATCAAGCGTAGCGATACCGTTAACAGCCATTTCTACCGTTCTGGATATATCATTTTTTTATCACCACCACATTTTGTACTTTCCTACGTTTGACACGCAGTGTTGCCAACTGTCATTTGGTGTGATCCGACTTGTATTAATTTTGACAGTCAACAAGTTTGTTGTCTTTTTGGATGATCGAATATTTTGTTGAACGATCATCATTCACTATCATTGGATTGTTGAGTGTACCATTACATCACACATTCTACTGAGGGGCGCAGATCCGTCAACGTTCATCCTGCCGAAACCTGCTGTTCGTGCCATCACGTCGGTGCTATACGTTCGAGGATTCGAGGAGGGAAGCCATAGTGTCAAAAATCAAAACCACCTATCCATCCAAGGAGCCTTTGTCACCATTAAGTTTGTGAACTTTCCTGAGCTCTGGTAAAGTATCTTTTTTATTCTTGTTTGTTTATGGTGGTATATTTTTTGTATTCAATTGAAGCCAACATTTGTATTGGCGGGGTTACCTTCTGGTTTCCCGAATTGTGTAGTATCTTTGACGTGGCGTTTGTTCAATTCATTAACGTGCATTCCATTTTTAGCACGTCACAGCTACGTTTGTTTTGTCGATTTGCTATTATTAAATATCGTCAATTTAAATATTGTTTTATTTCTACGAAGGCGTATCCTCACATTATTTTCAGCACTGCACGGAGTGGAATTCACGATCCTCGCTCCCAGCTACAGCGAGTTAGTTTACAAGTCCATCAGGGTTACCACGCAATAAAAGTAGAGGGTTTTACCTTCTGCGTGGTACGTTTTCTTTTCTGGGCCGTTCCTTCCTTAGGAACGGGGAGAAAGGTTAGCGTTTCACACCTTCTGTCTAGTTTTTGTTCACAACGCATCCTCATTGGTTCATTTTTTAATTACTAACTGAAAAAGGTTTTAGTGTAGCATTGAGACGCATAAATAAAGTAATGAATGAGAAAAAACTCATATCAAAATCATTAAAACGATATTAATATAAATATTTTGTTCTAGATAATAACCGCTTAGATCTGCTAGCAAGTCCTACTTCCACCTCAGAGGTGGGAAGCTCTGACAAAAATCTTCCTGGTCCTCCACGTGGGGGGTTTATGCAATGAGCCTGCTCCCCATTACTTTTAAAAATAATAACACAATGCAAGAAATTCTAATCGCAAGCCTCGGAATTCGGATGGTTAAAATAAACAATAAAAACGCAAACGAAAACGGTCAAATATTTTTGGTGTTTGATACATAGAGGAACTAATAATAAAATAATATGAAGTACCTAGTACAACTTAAAGAGCTGAGAAAAATCACCATCGACAAAAAAGAAAGGCTCTGGTACAGAAGAACTGAATGAATACATCCATATATTATACAGTGGACTCCCAAAAGAAGAAAGAGCCAAGTGCGGTATTTTTAAGGTTTTTAAAAAGAACTAAAAAATAAAATAAAATGGGAAGCATTAGGAGAAATACTTTTACTGGTGACTATAAACATCCATGGTGCATATGCTCCCACAGAAAATGATATAGACGACAATAAAACACAGTTTTATGATAATTTGACAATTATACTAGATCGGGTAAAAAGTAGAAGCGAAATTTGATTGATGGGAGACCTAAATGCCACAATGGGGAGTAACACTGAAGATAAGCTTGTGGGATCACATGGAGAGGACGTATTGAACAGAAATGGAGAAACCTTATCGAGGTTTGCCAACAAAATGAACTCAGAATATGGAATGGGCATGTTCAGCATTAGAAGAAGGCTTTGAAGCCTGAAGAACAGCCACCAAAAGACTCGATCCAATAATCTGGAATACGGCACTAACAAAACTGACAAAACGATTAATATACAAGACTATTGTGGAAGCTGTGGTGGTGTATAGCTCAGAAGTTTGGGCAATAACAAAAAGAAATAAAGGAAAGCTAAAAGCAGTCGAAGTGAAATATTGGAGACGAGGTTGGATTTGACAAAACTAGATAAAGTCAGAAATGAAGAAATTAGGAGGCAAACCGAGGTGGATATAGACAAAACGGAGACCAAAGAGGTAGAGCAATGAACATGGCATGGGCATTTAAATAGAATGTGAACAGAGAGATGGCCGAAAAATTATTAAATTGGATGTCACTCCAAAAAAGAAAACTAGGGAGACCAGGCCTTTCATGGAAGGAAGGTGTGATATCGACAATGATCAGCGCCGTAATTATTACGTTGTGAGCGTCCTATAACCTATAATCGTCCTATAACCGGCCGTTTCTATTATTTAAAAATTTAACAAAAGAATTTTTAATACTACTACAAATATTTCCGTATTCAGTTTGACGCAAGATTCACTCACATCTACTGCTTTGTGCTCCTTGAAGTTTTGTACTTCAAGTTACTCTTGAATTAACTTTATTTTAAATTGTTAGCGTATAATTTTTGGCGCACATTGAAGTAAAGCGCTCCGGGTTGGAGCCCATTCTGCCCACACCCTTGAGCCGGACCTGGACATTAGCGTTACAACGACAAGCAACATTTGCAATATCTGTAAAATGAAAGTATGGCAAAATAATGATACCCAAGCTATAATAAGATGATTTGATATTGATGAATGTTAATTTATTAGTAATCAATTCAATGATTGCAGTAGTCATTTGTTTCTATCGTCGTGGGTTAATTTATTTAGGTAACATCAAATAGCAATTTTAATTTAAAAATAACGAATAAAGAAAATAAAATTAGTTTTCTTGTCGTGTAGTTTTGTAAGTGGAAACTGTCAACGATATTTCCAATGTAATGTAGTCGTTATAATTTCATTATACGAGTAGTAGTTACGATTTTGCTCGTGATTTACTGGAAAATATTTTAATATTATAATGATGAATGAAAGTCCTATGTAATTGCAATTTTCTTTTAAATAGTTGAACCTGTTCTATTTTTAGCATTAATTTCCTTTTCAATATCCTTTCATTACATGTTTTAATTGCTCAATTTTCCTTTTCATCACAAAATATACATTCATTTGATGCGTTATTACAAAAATAGTTATTAATTAGAAATTTGTCTTGGGTGGTTAAATAATATGGTAATTAATCAAAGATAAATGAAGAAAATAGACTTAATTAGTGGCTAAATCGATATTTATTAATCCAACACTAAATACGCTTTTATTTAAAGAAGGGAACATGGATTGAGGTGTAATCGATAATGTTCACTTTGCTAATTCGTTGAAGTACATTTCACCTTCATTGTCTTGAAATATAATAGAATTTTGCATAATTGTTATTAATATCCTTTCTAAGGTTTCGTTTTTTGTTTTATAGAAACTCAATTTAATTTCTCTGATTGCCGTATCGAAATAACATTTTCACAAATTTAATTGATTTGTAAATTTCCAATTTAGTGGAAAACGACTCATCTTTATGGGTGATTTGTATACCGGGCGTTCGTTTCAAAAGGAGCCAGTCGAAATAACTTTTTCTTTGAGTAAATTTGAATAAATTAAAAAATACGTCGGTTTAGATAGGGGAGGGTTTAGGTGCATGTCAGTGGCCCCCCCAGTTTCGAATTTTTTTATAAAAATGGTGTCACACGTTAGAGCATCGTTAGAGCCTGAATGAGCTTCCATTATTTTCGTTTGAGCCTCAAAGGTCGCGGAGTTATTCGCAAAAAACAACTGGGCGGGCCGTAGACATGATGGCCCCCCCAGTTTCGAATATTTGGGTGAATTTGGTGTCAAACGTTAGAGCATCGTTAGAGCCTGAATGAGCTTCCGTTATTTTCGTTTGAGCCACAAAGGTCGCGGAGTTATTCGCGATAAACTGCGGGGGGGGGGGGCGTAGACATGTTTTTCCATTTTCCTTCCTATTTGGAATTTTTGTATGAAACTGATGCCAACCGATAGAGCATCGTTAGAGCCTCAATGAGCTTTTATGGTCATGGTTTTAACTTAATATATTTACAAAGTTATGGATGTTTTAAATTTTCGACCAAACTCCGAGCAACATGCGTTAACTTGAATTTTGCCAGATTGAAGGTTCCCACAATCATTACTATTTTAAATTCCCTGACTTTCCATGACGAAAATTATAAATGAAACATCAACTTAAAGGAATATAAAGCTTTAGTTGATATAAATAATCATTATTACCTTCATCGATTTCATATAATATCAACTGCAAAATTATTGTTTGAAGAAAAAGTTTTATTAATAAAACTAAAACTCGCAGTGCATTTGTAGTCGGTAAATTACTGGATTGCAAATCGCCATAGTCCATAAGTTTTCGTACCTCGTCATTTTGGATATAAGAAGGTGTCATTTTCTCATTGATTAATTTAGTTTCTAATTCTTCCCGTTTGGCTTTCGATATATTTCTTTTAACGTCTTGATTGCAGTTGTTAATATAACCAGTGTATATGCACTCCATCACGACATCACATTCCGCTTTTGGAATATTTTCCACGACACATTTTAAAATGCCATGACAAGATTTGCATCGACCACTTATTTGAAGGTAACAAAATCCACTTTGGTAGATTTTACAACGTTTGTATATTATACAACATGGAATTTTCGTCTCTCTAAAAATTTTGGTATGAATTAAATCTGTCCAGTAGTGTGCTTTCAAAGTTTCGTAATTTCTAATATTATTGTTGTTGTTCCCATCTGATGGTTTGTAAGAGCGATTGGACGGAGAAATACTATTCCACTCTTCCGCTGTCAAAGTTATTCGAAATTCTAAACGTTTGCCGTCCTTCGTTTTCTTCTTGATCCTCATCCGATATATCCAAGTTAATTTCTGCAGTGTATTTTGGTGAAACCTGTAAATTTAATTCTTCCATAATGTTGTGCCTGTTCAAGATCACGTGGTTATAAACGTATTTTGTGCAAAACGGTGGTATTACCAAATTGTTTTACTATTTCCGACCAACAAACATTTGATGGGCCCCAAAACTTTTTACCCATTGGATCATAAATTTTCTCTTTATTGGCAACAATAACCAGGTTAAGGTACTTCAGATCAATATTAGATTTTCTCGGCATGATGATATTCTATTTCGCTATATTCCTTCGATAAAATTTTTTATAATTTCAAATACAATTTCTCGTTATATAGGGTTTTTTATAACCAACTTAAAAGTTTTTATCTTTTAATCTGGCATGCATGTTGCTCGGAGTTTGGTCGAAAATTTAAAACATCCATAACTTTGTCAATATATTAACTTAAAACCATGACCATAGAAGCTCATTGAGGCTCTAACGATGCTCGATCAATTGGCATCAGTTTCATACAAAAATTCCAAATAGGAAGGAAAATGGAAAAACATGATGTCTACGGCCCCCCCAGCAGTTTATCGCGAATAACTCCGCGACCTTTGTGGCTCAAACGAAAATAACGGAAGCTCATTAAGGCTCTAACGATGCTCTAACGTTTGACAAATTCACCCAAATATTCGAAACTGGGGGGGCCATCATGTCTACGGCCCCCCAGTTGTTTTTTACGAATAACTCCGCGACCTTTGAGGCTCAAACGAAAATAATGGAAGCTCATCCAGGCTCTAACGATGCTCTAACGTTTGTCACCAAATTCACGCAAATATTCGAAACTGGGGGGCCATCATGTCTACGGCCCCCCAGTTGGTTTTTGCGAATAACTCCGCGACCTTTGAGGATCAAACGAAAATAATGGAAGCTCATTCAGGCTCTAACGATGCTCTAACGTGTGACACCATTTTTATAAAAAAATTCGAAACTGGGGGGGCCACTGACATGCACCTGGAGGATTTAAAACCAATACTGTATGGATTTTAAGTTTAATCTCCCCTAAGTTTAACCTACCTTGCGGTGGAAAATCCTCGTATTGGATCCGTTTATGAGTTAAATGTAAAAATTTGAAAGAAACATGAATAATTTTATTCGGAAAATATTTTATTTTGACGAAAATCACGTTAGTAGTGATAAACATGTTCACTCCACTATCACCTAAGTCCTAAGATAATAAAACAATCCATCGCAAATCATTTACTTGAGTTTTAATGGCACTTAAAAATGGTCGTGTACTGTTAAAAATAAACATTTGCTTGAAAATGGTGTATACTTTATACGAATAACTAAAAATAATATTTATTTACGGCGCTGAATTTCCTAGAATTTTCAATGCAAGCCACCCTGAAAAAAATATAGACCAGATAAAGTTAGTACGAAAATTTGAATAAACCGGTTCCATATGCAACAAAATTACTATAAGCAATGCAGAATTTTTCCAGATGGGAAATTTTCTGCGAATCCTGGCACCTCCATTCGAAAGGTTGCTAAGTCAACAAATATTTCAATTGGATCCATACATAAAGTGCTAAATTCACCAACAACTTGGCGAAATCGATTTTAATAGAAGAATCGAGTTTTGTGACCATATCACAGAGAATTCAAGATGACCCAAATTTCGTCTAAAATATTTGTTTCAGCCATGAGTTAAATTTGTAATTGAATGAATTTTCGAAAAGATCATACACAGTATGCTCAAAAAGTCAATGTGTAGACTGCTATACTTGGAAATGCTATTATCGGGGCCATTTTTATTGAAGGAAACCTTACTGAACAATTATTACAATTTATTAGAAAATAAAATTGTTCCACCTATCGATCAGTAGGTATTTAAAGTACTTATCAAGTTTAATGAACAAAGAGAAATCCTGCTAGATGAACATAAAGTACATTTTCAACAAGACGGAGCATCCCACAATACGCATTAAATGTATGACAATGGCTGGATGAAAATTTTCCTGGAAAATACATTTGGTAGCAGAAGACCCACAAGCACCGACGTAGCGCAATGAAAATGTCTATGGTCATTAGATATTACGGAACGTCAAGCAAGGTTGCTAGCGATATGCACTTAGATGGGTGATCGCGTGGTAACCATTTAAACAAAAATAACGCAGCTAGTCGTTGCTCCACTACCAATCCGTACTTGGCCAGCGCGGAAGGGCATGGTCATACCCTCCCTTTTATGGGAAAGAGGCCTACATCCAGCAGTGGATAAATGAAGGTAGGAAAGAAGAAGCGATAGAATGGCCGGTAAGATCCCCCGATTTGACCGTTCCTCTGGGAACATTTTAAAATGGTAGTTTACAAAACTCCTCCCGAAAATCTTCTAGTGCTGCAAATAGGTTAACCCAAGAATGTAGACAGATTAGTCCAGAAACATTTTAGGAAGTCCATCACGAAGAGTTTCAAAATCGGCCGTATTTTGTTCTGCTCTGCCATAAAAATATGACTATCGTCGAAACGTGTCATTCATTAAGAATATTTTGAATTCATATCTTGGGTGCTACTTTCCAATTGCATTTAGTGCCTTGGGTGGTACCTGCCATGTTGTGTGCTTTTTATAACGGCTGATGTACTGGAATTGTATCTGTAGTTGAAAATGCACCATCCAATCATGATAGATCATGATGACTAATCGCCTAAATATTATAACATTGATTTTTAATTATACATTGTTTAATCTTTAGAATTTTTTAGGAAACTGCCCCAAGCATTTTGCCAGAAAACAGCTTATGATTTCAACACATTTACCCATTTATGGGACCGTCTCCCCTATCAACCTACACTGACCGGCGTGGTAGGGTATGGCTAAATACCCTTCTCTAAAAGAGAAGGAGGTCTGCTCAGTAGTGGGCAAAGATGACTGGAAGATGATGATGATGTATGGTAAATCAGATTAACCCAAACCAGCCAGACTCAGCCCAGTTCTCAACCCAGAGGTTGACAGACTCTTAAGTTCGCAGTCAATTTTTTACCTACCAGATGAAGGAGTATGGGCTTCGCCCTGGCGCTCCATTCTAGCCAAGAAGATCATTGCTCATAATTCACAGTATGTATACCTCTATTGCGATTCAGGCCAAAAATGAACAACCACGTCAGGATCCTCCCCATCACGAAAGTCATCGAGTCTTCCAAAGCGATCACTAGCTCAGCTCGCGATCACAAATCATGTGCCTACTACTCCATTATTTACTTTCACATTCACCTTCAACGGATAAAAATAACCCTTTTCATTAATTTTTTCTGTTTTTCTCTTAAATTTTATATTCATATATGCGAAACAGTTCAGTCTAGCCCAGCGCTACTTCAGGTGCAAAAGCTTCCAAATCCACTGTCTGTCCAGTTATATCTGGATGAAGAAGATATAGGACCTCGACCTGGTACTATCTGCACTACGTCCAGCCCAATTCATCTCGTTTTGTCAGGAAGCAAATCAAGATCGAATGGGATCTACATACCTCTATAAAAAAGTAGTGGAATATCTTGCAAAAAAACAATATTGAATCCAAACCCCCAATACCGGCAGGCTACCTCGGTGGTAGCCTGCTTTTATGTCTTTTTTCTTAATTTTTCCTTGCGATCTTCACAAAGGAAGTTGACAATAATCATGGAAAATGCTTCTCTATTTTCTGCTCTTCTTGCCAGACTTTTAACATTCAATCTTGTCCAATCTCTAATATTTTTAATCTATTTTTCTCTATTTTGCCTTTCATTATGAGTTAGGAGAGCTCGTATTTACTATTACGGCGTATGAATATTCAATCCGTCTACGGGATTCTCACCCCTTGAGATCTTGGTGGCCAATTTTGATCGCCGAAACGAGAATAACTGCATTGTTTACAGCGCTGTGTGGCATCTGGCACCGTCTTGTTGAAACCAAAAATTAGAATCAATGTTTCACTTGCATCTGTTTTGCACCAAACAAATATTAACATTAAGTTTTCATATATGTATTTATCTCA
Source organism: Podabrus alpinus (assembly GCA_932274525.1). Lineage (NCBI taxonomy): Eukaryota > Metazoa > Arthropoda > Insecta > Coleoptera > Cantharidae > Podabrus > Podabrus alpinus. Next base: position 15,135,365 of record OW026454.1, on the reverse strand, counting down.
AATTCAAAAAAAATGCATATATACTACCCCTTTAATTCCAAGGCCCTCAAATGTCTTCAACATCAATGTCATCCAATTGCTTTCGAAAAAGCGATATCGTGTAATTTGATGCCGTTGGATTTTTTCTTCGGGGTTATGTGAAGCAAATGGTGTATGCCAATGATCTCCGAACGATTCTAGGGTTAAAAGACGAGATTCGACCCGTTATTTATGTACTACCCCAGGATTTATGCCGAAAAGTAATGGGAAATTTCATCAAAAGAGCGGAATTCTGCAAGGCCGGCCACGGCGGCCATTTGACCGATATCATTTCTCATGTTTAATGTCAATGTCTTAACATTATTTTCCTAGCAACTTGATGAGAATGCCGAGTCTTTGGTTCAACTCCGGACGTAGTAAAAAACTTGATTATGATTGTCCCCCTCGGAATGCAATGGCAAAACACCGAGATGTAATTTGCCAAGTCAAATCTTTCTGGAGATATAGTGCGTACACTTTCAGCGAATCCTCCGGAGAGGAGTTGCCTTAGCCTGGGCTCAGATAAAGGACTTGAAGAAGAAGATTATGTATAAGCAGTTTGTAATTGCACATCATCAAATAGCTGAAAGGATCTACCCATTGCGAAGAAGGTCCTTTTCGGATTGTTGTGGATATCAAACTTATTTGGTTAAGTAATACCTTAGATTGTGGTGCAGGGCTGTTCCAAGCCCATTGAGCACCCGCGTGCGATGTAAGTATGTGGCCACAAGTTATAAGAATGCTGTTTTTTGTGGGTGACACTGCGGGGGGGGACGGTTCCACCTTGAAATTGGAGTATATTATATTCGTAACAGTTTATGGTGTATTATATATCATTAGTACGTGGTTTTCCAAGTTGTGCGGCCTAAAGGCCGCACTGACGGGACGAATCACTTGATCAAGTTTAGGCTATTATATTATTTCAATAAATAAAGACGGTTACTGGAAAGTTTAGAGAGTTTTTTTATCGTTAGTTTTTAATTTAAAAATTTTGTAGCGCCTTCAGGACATTGGAGCCGGCGTACGCCGCATGCCTTGTATTTCTTGTACGCCTTGTACGTTTCCCTCTCAGAACAAGTGATTTTTAAGGTTACAAGGTCCAAAAAACAAAATACAGCATTAAATTAGTTATTAATGCTGTTAATTCCGAAAATAAGGAAAAATATTACGGAACTTCATATTTATTAAAACTGATTAAATGTTTAAAAATGTAGACAAGGTTTCGTTTTGAAAATTTAATTTGAATTGTTTGAGTTGTAAATAGCATTCAATGTTTGTTAGCTTTAATTGAAAACCTTATGTACTACTCTACTTCTTTTTAAAACTCTTTCAAAGAATTTATACGTTATTGAACATTCTAAATGGTGGCTTTTATTGCATATTGATGATTTAAAAATCTTTTACTTCTGAACATACAATTTTCGGTCACAAAAGTTTAACTTGGAAAATTTATAACTCGAGTTTTAAAATTGAAGAAGCTATTGAAGTTTGATTAAAACAAACTTATAGAGTGTTCAATAACCTATATATTGGTGGTTCTTCAAATTGTCATTTTTATCCTATAACCAATTTTAAACGATAACACCAGGAAAATATAACTTTGTGCTGGCAACACATCAGCAATTTTAAATTTAATCGCGTAAATAAATAATACGAGGGTCAAGCTGAATTTATTGAGAATAAAAAACACGGTTAATATTTTCTAGGATTTTATTTTAAATATGCTCAAAGTAATTCCCTCCAACAATGATATACTTGACCATTCTTTCTTTCCATTGCTTAAAAGCTCCCAACCAATCTTCTTTCGGAACACCTTCAAAATAAGTATGAACTGCGGTATCAATCTCTTCTTCAGACGAAAACCTTCTGCCCCGCAAATTTTTTTAAGCCCAGAAAATAGCCAAAAGTCGCACATTGCTAAATCAGGTGAGTACGGCGGATGTTCTATGACTTTTATATTTTTTTCAGCCAAAAACTGGCGAGTTATAGCTGCCGAATGGGATGATGCATTATCATGGTGGAGCATAATTCCCTTGGCTGGAACTCTACTGAACACATCAGGTAAACATTTTTCAGTGTACCATTTAGCTGTAACTGTCTTTTGTCCATCTAGCTTAATGGCATTTACTAGGCCCGTACTTCTGAAGAATACCGCATACATAACTTTTTTCATAGCTCGCTGTTTCTTGATCATTGTTGGAGTTTCCTCATCTTCATGAATCCATACACGACTCTCTTGACGAGTAGGTATGTCGAAAAAGGAAATATAAGTTTCGTCACCTGTCACGATTTTGGAATAAATTTGGTGTCCGCCATTATTTAACAAATTTAGAGTTTCATGGCAAATTCTTACACGCTCTGCTTTTTGGAAATCAGAAAGGTGACGCGGCAAAAAACGACGGACCACTTTTTTTAAATGCAGGTGATCGTGTATGATTGTTTTAACAGCTGAGGATCCAATCTTGAGTTGATGCTCTATTACCCCATAAGTGGATTTATTGTCCTCTTTAATTATTTTTTTAACAGCAGCAATGTTTTTGTCGGTAACAGCGGTAGAAGGACGTCCTGCTCCTTTTTGATGCTGAACGGAATTCCTTTCGGGTTCAAATTCCTTATACCATCGGTAAATTTTAGCCAAGGAAGGTGCTTGTTCACTAAAAGTTGAATCTAAACTCTCTTTGCACTCGTAAGCGCTTAAATCTTTTTTAAAATCATAATAAATCATGATTCGAAAAAGCTCTCTTGTTAATTCCATGTTTTCACTTGCAATGTCATTTTAAAAAATTAGTAACTTGAGTTATAACGAACGTATTTTCAACTTCTAAACTCCAAATGACAGATAAAGAGTTTCTCTAAATAATACCGTATGTTTTATTTTTAACAACTTACTAGATCTGTTTTATTCTCAATAAATTCAGCTTGACCCTTATTACTATATCCCAATAATTGGGGCCTATAAAAGTGGATTATCTGCAGTTGTGACGCGCACGAATAGATTTTTGTAAATGAGATACGATTGCAATAGTAGATTACTATAAATAAGTATGTTTAATGCTAATGCAAAAAATAAGAATATGCAGAACAACCAAGATTAATATAATATAAGGTGCGATATTCAGAATAAAAAGGGCTCGGCTGTGGGTTAGAGAGCTTTTCATCTGGTATCCTAAATAGGTGCTTAACGTTTTTATCGGATAATCTTCCTTTAGTGTTGTTTGTGTAATGAAGTGACTTCTTAAGATAATAACCGTGAAAATAAACCAACCAAGTGTGAAATAGGTGACCAAAATGATATTTGTGGTGCTTTTAATATTTAAATAAAAAGACAACCTAAATTGTTTGAAAACACACAGAACCTACAAGATGATTAAAGCTTGTCACGGCATGGTATTATTTATAGCATTTTCAAACAAGTCTACATAAACAATGTTATCCGTTTTTTTACAATATCAAAACAGATTATAGTATGGGGTAGGAATAATAGCAGGGTAGGTAAATAAAAATTTTTGCAATCTTGTAAACATCATTTGTACTTTTCTGTGACAAACAAAACTTGTAAACAAGGAAAATTTTGTTTTGCTCGAAAATGATAATATAAAACAAATGAAAAATGGACTATTACAGATGGTTTCTTTTAATTTAACAAATTATCCTGTAGGTACGTAATATCAGGAGAGATTATTTATTTCGTCCAATTAAAGTAATAATATATTATGTTAAAGTTTTTATTATTGTACCATACATTTTGTTGTATTGTCTTTTTTTAATTTAATGCAGCATAATAATACAATCTGTGCACGTTTAGTTTTTGTAAAAAATTGAATTAATAAAGGTAGCGCTTGCGTGGTGTAAGGCACGCTGCCTATCGAACGGGAGTTTAGTCTTACGCTGGCCTTTGACTTGTACGTAGTGTTGCATAACACACTGGATCGGTGGGCGTTCCAATAATGTTTTCGACAATACAGACTTGCATTTCACTCATTTACAGAAGCAATATGCATTCTCATCTCTCTTTATTTGCTTGTGCCAAAATAATTAATTTTTGAACTATTTTTGCGCATGTGACTTTTGCAATCGTTGATAGTGCACTGATTTTTTTATACAAAAGTTTTTTAAGTCTTAGATTTAGGTGTGTATTACAATGTACACAATTTAGATCAATTAATCATTTACAAGAAGTACATTTTCATTTAAAATATATTTCTTGTAGAAATAAGTTAATATGCCTCAAGGACCCGCAACAAATCCCTTTATGAAGCCTTTTGTGGTTTTGGCTTTACCCGGAATGTATCTCTTTTACAAATACAATCAATATAGGAGGCGTAAAAAAGAAAATGCGAGAAGAAGATTAACAGAAAAAGAACTTCAACACCTGAACAATAAAATTGTAAGTAAACTAGATCAAATTTTCAAAAATTTTTGTTTGCCGAAAAGATACCATTCTTTATTTTGTATTGCCTGTCGTATAATACTTTTGTGGTTTGTTTTATACAAAAGAATTTATAAGGTACATTTGTATTCACATCAGCTCTAAAAGGGAACATTTTTCTTAAGAGTTTTGCTTTGCTTGCCAAAATAGTGAAATATAATATGTAGCGAAATAAAAAATTTGATTTATACTCATTATTTCCACTTTTTTCAAAATTTCTGTTCAAAACATAATATAAATTATTATACGCAGTAGTTTTCGATTCGAAAATTTGTTGGAAGTTGTGTAACTATTAGATCAATGCAGCTATTAGGGTGCATTGGAATTTATATTTGGATACAGCCCAAAGTCCAAAACCAACATTGGTCAATAATAATTTTAGACAAATATTTTTCGTGGAATATTAGGAAGTTTTCCTACCCCACAGTTTTATACTTTTTGATTTCCCAAAAGTATAAATAATTAATACGGTAGAGGAAAACTGGAAAATTTATTCATATAACCTGCTTTTCATATACCAGACTAACCATAAAAATCTAGCTCTCAAAATTTTCTAGTTTACAAATTATTTTTAAAGAATTCTTCAAGCTCTTGTGTGAAACATTACCAAGTTGTATAACTTGACACAATAACAAATTTCGCTAACGGCGAAATAACTTACAAACTTTACAATGATCCTTGCTGACTCTCGGGAGATAAAAATTGTATATTTAAGTTTTAAGATGTTTGCTCTTGAATTACACAAAAAGGAATTTTAGCTTGGTAAACTTGTGAGGAAGCAAGTCTAAATTACATTTCCCGAACTAATTGAAATTAAGCGTATTTGGATAAGTAGATACTTAAATTTTCAATCGAAAATTTTAATTTTATTGGAATAAGTAATCAACTCTCCCGATATTCTTTCCCGATTTTATAACATTACGGTCGGGAAGTAATATCGAATATTTCAATATAAATTCTGCTGCCTTGAATACATTTGTTATTTATCATAAGGAAGTACGTCTAGAGGGATTCTAGTCAATTAACATAAATTTAATTTTATGAATTGTAGATATTAAAATATTTAAATTTAATCCTTTTAAATATAATGAGTTTCATCTACTCCGCTTTATAAGTATAATTAATTATTGATCAAAATAGAGCGATTCTATGTATACTGAAAATTGTAAACAATTTTCCTATTATAATTAAACTCGCTGGAATGCGCGGCCTTGCGGCCGCATTTAGCCATCTAAATCGTGTCGAATGAGGATGTTCAGTTTACGCCGTGAGGAAGAGTGGACTCTAGAGGCCGTAAACTGAACCTTTAACATCATCATTTAATACAACATTTCAACTTTTTAGGACCGGCCGTTTGGTCCTTGTTATGAACGTTATGAAGTTCAAGGTTTTTTATTTTTTAAATTTAAATTAATGATTAATAATATACTATATTGGTAGTATAAGCTACGTCGTTAATAACCCTCTCCGGAGTCACCAATTACTTTAATTGCATTAAGTACTTTCGCGAATTCTTCCTAAAGCGACATACAGTTGTCCGTGAATAAATACATCGCTTTTTGCACTGCGACTTTTTTTATGGTGAGTCCGTAAGCTAGCTTAAATGGAAATTTTTGCCGGAGCATCTCCATTCCGTTATGGCCAATAGTGAATTTGAACAAAATTCGTGGTATAAGAACCGGTTCGGTTGCTGTTGGAAGACGCGCTTTAAAGATGCGAGAAAGCCTCAATTGAAATTCAGATTAGTCAATTGTAATTCAGATTAGTTGACTTTAATTTCATCAAGTGTAAAAGTTATTCAAAATTGTGAATATTTTTTAGTTTGGAATAAATGAATGAACCAATCAGAGATGAGTTACAGCGATCAGACAGACAATATTCGTTTATGATTTTCATCAGTATGCTTCTTATAACGTTTACTTACAATAACATGACTTCCTCTCGGAACAGTTTCAGTTGAAATTCAGATTTGTCAATTTTATTTCAGAAAACGTCAATTGTAATTCAGTTTAGTTAAGTTTATTTCAGAATGCGTTAATTGTAATTCGGAAAGGGTTACTTGTAATTCAGAAAAATTATTTAAAAAATACATTAGTCAAATATTTGGCTTATGGTCAAAGAGTGTACTACTGGATTTATATAATATATGAGTTATTTGATGTACAATGCATTTATTGAAAAAAATTAAACTTACATTAAAAATGTGTTTAACGTCCAACTGCCATATCACTATGATCTATGGTGATATGTTGCGCTGCACGAGAACAATCACCTCCGCTTACAGTGCTTTTTGCTTCATCACTAATCTCTTCTAAATAGGTTAATCTTTGTTCAATAACACCAGGACCTCTAACATGTGGAATTCGCATATAACTTTAGCCCAAATCTTGATTTTTGACCAAATAATCTCAATAGAATTTATCATTGGAGAGTAAGGTCGGTGCATTATCACAGACAATAACTAAATCTGATAGTTCATTCCCCATGTCCTCCCACGTTTCTAATAATCTTGTAACCGAATCATTTGCTAAAATGGACGTGAATGAACCTCTCCGACGTTCCATTGCAACAACACCTGTTGCCGACATTGCTCCTATCAAATGAACATTTGTACCTCTTGCTGCGGGAAGGATTTGTACTGATCTGGTCCCAGCTAAAGAGCGACCTCTTGCTCTACGACAAAATAAATTAAAATTGGTTTCGTCTATCCACACGATTTGTTCGCCCAGCTCTATAATATTCATTAAGAATTCGAACATATTCGGCTCGTTTCCTTTCATTTTCTTCTGAATTCATTGTAATTGGTTCAGTATGCACCTGCTTTACAGTGAAAAGTTTGCTTTCAAGATAATTTCAAACAGTTGCTAAAGATACCACTACTTGAAAAGTATCCAGTACCTCTTCTTTTAACTGTTTTAGTGTATAACCACTATCGTCTTCAATCCATGTAATCCATTATATTGATCGGTAAGAGTTTTCGGCTTGAGGTCGACATTTGGTAATATTTTCTCACGTCCAGATCGCACCCAATAAAATGCTGTATTATAGTTAATATTCAATGTCCGAGACAAAGCTACCCAATCGTTATCTCTGTTGGTGCACGCTACTATTCTTTATCATAGCATTTTCTTTCAACAACCTCACTTCCAATGAGAGAAATTTCGGATGTGGCACAAAATGTCTCTTCTGGTTCAGCAATTATAATTTCAGCGATTTCAGCGCATCTTCTATGAAGAAGATGACTGCATGGTAGTAATCGTATTAATTCCGCTCTTGCCATAGAAACTTGGTAAATTGCACAATTGTCTTTCATATCTATTTAAACTGTTATTCAACATTAATTAATTAACATTTAGGGTCGAGGCGCCTAATATTGACCACCCCAAATAAAATTAAAAATTTCCTATTGCAAAGAGGAATAAGGTTTATATAGTATACTGTTAAAATTTTACATGTGAAAGTATTATCAAAATTTTGAATAAATCGATTTTGAAGTTAGCAAATTTAACATGTAAAAGCCGACCGACGCGCGGGAATCTCAAATGAGATTCCGCGCGTCGAGTTCTGTTGACGGTACGTGTGGAATGGTATACCCTAACACTTAGAAAATTTCGTCAGATGCTGCTCGCACGTCCTACAGGTAACATGACTCGAATCCCGGTTTTCTTGAAGGATGGCGCCTTCTAGTATGTTTAGCTTTTCGAGGCGATGAAAAACCGGTCGGAGCTCTGGAGGAGCGCAGGCTTGGATTTTTCGATGCCCACAGCCGGACGAGTCTCGAATCCAAACCCCAAAATTTCAAATTGGTTTTTTTCAAAATTTTTACAGTATACTATATAAACCTTCCTCTTTGCTATAGGAAATTTTTTATTTTATTTGGGGTGGTCAATAATAGGAGCCTGCCCCCAAATTTTATCTTAAATATAGAATTACATTAATTATAATAACAAAATTAAAATCAGATTATCCCATATAAAATTCCAGGACAAAGAGATTAACTTATAATCCAACTCTTTTACTCGGCTTTTACCAACCTAATGCGTGGTTACTCGATGAATCTGTACTCAGATAAAACAGAAGCAATACTATTTGTGGATCTGAATTACAATTGATGCTTTCTGAAATACAATTGACAAATCTGAATTTCCATTATCACTTTCCGAAATACAATTGACAAATCTGAATTACAATTGATGCTTTCTGAAATACAATTGACAAATCTGAATTTCAATTGTCGCTTTCTCAAATACATGTGACCGTTTCTGAAATAAAACTGGAAAAGGTGTAGAAAACCGAGATTGACAACATTACTCTGGGGTTTGTAGTACCTCAATGTCAAAGTCTACGTAGCAATAAAGGCCAAAACGTAGAATGAAACTGACCCTCTCGACACACTGGGCGGAATTGACGAAAATCTCCCATAAAAACTATAGGTGTTCTTCCAAACTGTAAATTATTATAAAAATCCCTCAGATTACGTTCCGAAATCTGAACGATATTTTGTGCGCCGTGGGAGCTTCATCAAAGATGATTAGATTACCTTCTCTAATAAGTTCAGATAATTTATTCCGATAATGCTGCTTGATGCGGTACAGAGGACGTTTTGGTCTGATATTCGCAGTCTGGCTGAGATCACGTTCAACAACACCGTCTTTCCTATATCTACTGGTTCATCAACAAAAAAAACCCATGAAGTTCTGAGCACCAGAGGATAACGATACTATACGATTATAAATAAATCGCTGTTCCACATTAAGCTTTGGCTCCCATTCTTCTACAAAATTTTTACATTCAGCCACTGCCCATCGCATTTGTTCTCTTCCCACTTCGGTGTTTTGATCGGGCACATCGGGTAGACCAAAATTAGATAACGTCCGACTGTGAGCACGTAACTTGTTTTTTATTGTTTGTTGACCTTTCCAAATGATCTTCGTATAGTAAGTCGCGAAATTCTTCCCATAGAACAGAAATAGAAACACCCGAAATCAGCAATGCAATTGTTTTATTATATTTTTATTTCTAAATTGAATACATTTTCTGAAATGCATATCCTTTATTCGGAGATGCGGAAATGGCCGAGACCAATAGATTACACGAGTGCAGCAGGGTTGCTTGCGGTTTGCACTTGGATGGGTGACCGCGTTGTGCCCAATTTAAAAAGCACGCCGCTGGCTGATCTCCTGAAAACCCGCTCTTGTCCAGCGTGGCAAGGTATGATCTGAACTACCCCCTCATAGAGGAGAGGCTTATAGTCCAGGAGAGGACTGGACGTTTGAAAGAACATCGAGCTGACGAGAAGTAGAATCTCCTTTATAGAATGTCATCACAAGAAAATTTTAATATTCCGTCCACTTATGAACCACCCCATACTTTTTCCAATCCTTAAAATTCATTTCTCACTAAAACGGTATCTCGACTCTTTAATCAGGATCTTACCCAGTTGGATCTGTCAAAACCGATTATTGAAAAATAAGCATTCCATCAAAATTCCGATCAAAAGATTGTTTACCAGGCCCGTAGCCAGGGGGGGCACCTGGGGGCACGTGCCCTCCCGAAATGTTCAAAAGAAATAAAAAATTTTTTTGGAAATTAAAAAATTTAAATTTCGAAAATGAAATAGCTGTATTTTAAAGTGGGAAAAAGTTTTTTTCCAAGTTTATTTGCCGTAATTCATTGTTATTTACCTTGTCGGCTTATAGGTTACCCTGCTTATCCCTTTTTTTACCTGAAAGCCATGGAATTAATTTAATATAAAAACCATGTAACGGTAAACATAATAGCTGTTAAGAATAAAGTATAAACTCTAAAATAAAATAAAATTTTAAAATAAATTAAGATAAATAAAATATTGAAATAATTTGTTTGTAATAATATAAATTCCCGGAAGGGGAACCCCCGAAAATTTTACTTTTAAAATTTTTTTTAAAAAGTAGTTTAATATATAAATAAATAAAACTTAAAAAAAATTGCAATAAAAGGGGGAACCCCCAAAAATTTACTTTTTACAAAAAACTTTTTACAAGTGCCCCCCCCGAAATGAAATCCTGGCTACGGGCCTGTTGTTTACAATATACCTATTTATTTCCATGAAAAAATATGCTACACTGAAATAAAGTTAAAAGAATTCAACTTCAGAAAGTAATTCCAGTTTGACCAACATTTTCTTCTATCCAAGCATCAAATTTCTTGATCATTTCGGGCGACATTACAGTTTTATATCCACCCTCTGTACCAGATCGAAGGAACGGAGTCCTTTCCACAGCAAAATTATGTTTCACAAAAAAGTTTTCTATCATAATTTCCTGATTCATGTCCGGATTTGCCTTCATATTATCAAAACTTAAATAATCGGCTGCTTTTGCGATGTCATCATCAGAAAATCGTTTTTCTAAAAACTCAGCTACCTGTTTAATGATACTCGGAAGATCCTTTTTCATATCAGAATATTTAATAAATAATATATTGGGACGATGTCTTTGTTCCCAAAAGCTTTTGACGTGTTTCCAAAAGTGCCCAAAATAAACTAAAAGTTTCGGTTTAACATAATATCAAGTAGATATCAGTACATTTACTGCAATACCTCTTCCGGCTAAAAATAATTGACAAAACTGTTCGAAAGTTCCCGTATAGCTGTACATAAGTCTACTGTGATGATAAAAAGAAATGCATACATCGTAAGGATTTCTTAACGGCACTATAATCTAAAGTACTTTGTTAGAGTATAAACAGTCACGAGATCCGACATCATACTTACTTTAGACATCTTAGTTCCATCTCTTATTGCTTCAGGCAGTAAAGAAAAATACAAATGAGTTTTAAGGTTTCTTGGATTTTCTTTCTGAAAGATCATCTCTGTCATTAATTCGGCGTCAACATCAATATTAAGAACAGTTTTGAGTCGCTCAAAGTTGACAATGCCAGCACCTCTGTAAAAACAAGCACCTTCAATATTTTACTTCAACACCGTTTGTTGAAAAACCTACTCTATGCATGGTAATCTGGTAAACTGTGCTTCTTCCTTTATTTTATTGTAGTTGAAGTCGTGAGAAACCAAGAAAACAAGTTCGTGTAACCACGTGGAACCTTTAATTTAGAAAAAATAATCAGGGCTATATTATGATAGTGTACCTATATTATGTGAAAATGTCAATTTACCAGTTTTTGGATAAGCCGCAAGAAAGATATCTTCATCTCGAACTTGTAAATTTTTTATACTAACCGCGAGTTCTTGATTGAAACCATCTGTCATAATAAATTTATCTGGTCCTATCTCGACAAAAAAAGGAACTACCGAAGATACCAACAAGGTGTTTAGCATCCGATCTTCTTCTGTATCATTTCCAATTTGTTTAAATTCATACGCCATTTTTAAATTCACTTATTAGATCCAATTTTAGAGTAGAACTACTTTAAAATAGTTGTACAATAAATAACTTCTTGTTGTAAAAACTTGTCCTATTTTGGAGTTTATCATTGTGTAAATAAGATAAATTAATTGAGCAACTTATGATCACTTGTAATTATTGAAGTAGGTCGATAATAATCTATATAATCAAAGATATTAAAATATTTAATAATCGTATATCTATTATACAGTGAGCTCGTAAATTTTGGAACAATTTTTTTGTGAAATGAAGATATAGAATAGGCCTTTTTAGTGAGCTTTTTGTGTATATACTTAAGGCATTGCTTAAGGGCACAAAATGGGGGCGCTGATCAAATTTTGACTTTGAGTGCCCCTCCCGCGAAAACGAAGTAATTTAAAATTCTCAAAAAACGCATTATCTTTATATTTTTTGCTACTTGCATACCAAATTTTAGAGTGGGTACGCTTTTGGTTTAGGAGTGACATCAAAATGAATGATCGTGGTCAGAAATCGAAACACTTTACCAAAAGTTCCAAAAAAACCAAGAACGTGCCAAATCTAAAATTTGGCATATAAGTAGCCAAACGTATAATAAAGATAATTTTTTTTTTGAGAATTTTAAATTACCCCCTTAATTTGATCAGGGCCCTCATTTTGTGACCTTAATTCCTTCAGACGACAATGGTCATGCCCAGAACGTTAGCGCGATCAACTGCTAACTCAAAGCGCTCCGATCCGGGTACACTTTAAAATTTCTTTTAGCCGTCTTCCGTGCTTCAGAGGGCACGTAAAGACGTCGATCCTCCTGTGTTAATGATTTGCCATCATAACAATATAAAACAGGGTGCAGGCACATCGAGGCAACCCTAGTAAGCTTCCTATGATGTAAAAAAAACCAAATGCTCAAAGAAGTAATTAAATAAATTAGTTAACTAACAGGTTGTTGACCTATATTAAGAGGAAGAAGAAGCATAATTATTTACAAAAATAACTCACTGAAAAGGCCTATTCAATATCTTTATTTTACAAAAACAATCGTGTCTCTAAGTGGTACGGTTCGGCCAATAGAAATAATTTATCAAAGCTCTACAAAGCCAAATTTGAATTATTTTCGAGGGTTGTACAATGTAAACCAGCCACTTTAAGACCAAACAAAAAATAGGGGTCCGTTTATTTGGTATAATTTAAAAATTTCCCAAATTTGAGCAAAATCGAAGAGGGTCATGAAAATACTTCGATTGATTTGATATGGAATTACCCATGCATATTTATTGAAGTTTTTAGATTTATGACCACGATAATTCATTTCGATGCCACTCCTAAACCAAAAGCGTGTCCACTCTAAAATTTTGTATGCAAGTAGGCAAAAGTATAATAAAGACAATATATCTTTTTGAGAAGTTAATTTACTTCGTTTTTCGGAAGGGGCACTCAAAGTCAAAATTTGATCAGGGCCCCATTTTGTGATCTTAATTATTTACACAATTATTGTTGGCCGGTAGAAATTAATATAAACGGACCACTTTACTGCCAAACAAAAAAAATACGGGTCCGTTTATTTGGAATAACTTAGAAGTATACCAAATTTGAGCAAAATCGAAGAGGTACATGAATATAATTGCAAAAATTGGGTGAGTTGATATTTATGGTCATTATGGAATGACTTCCTTATTTTTCTTTACAAATTTGGAAATAGCACAATTTTTTGAGTATGAAAATGTAAAAAAAAGTTGTCCTTGAAGAGAAAGGCTACTTGACGAGGGGAGTGGATAAATAGAGATTTTATTGAACCTCGAGTAAAATATTTAGCTGATCATCTTCTTGAACTGGTGGACGACCCGATCCAGGACGATCGGAAAACAGAGAAGACTTGCTTCATTAAATATCAGCTTTCGCTTCATCGTTCAAATCTAAAAAAGCTTTGGAAATGTTTGTTTTTTTTGGGGTGTACATACACTCACGTTCATGTAACAGAATCTCCCTACATTTATGTGATGATCCCGAAGCCGTCAGTTCATACTTTCTTGACTCCGTTCCGGAAGTTTCGTCTTCAGCTGAGGGTAAATCGAGTTTTGAGGACTCTTTTATCCCGTTATTGAATCTACGCCCTCTATTGGTGTGCTGGAGTTCATTGTGAGGACTCTGAATTTTGATGCTCTTAGATTGGATGGCATTACTCTACGTATGCTCAAACTTATACTACCTTTTTCCAAGGAAGAGGTTTGTAATCTCATCAATCGTTCCTTTAGAACTGTCGAGGTGCCAGCCATTTAGAAGGCATCTCGTGTGATGCCTCTTGCCAAGGTTCTGTTGACCTCGGATTGTGCTCATCTTCATCCAATTAGTGTACTGTCCCCATTTGCGAATATTATTGAATCGTTTATTAAGCGCGCGTTAAGTGAGCAACTTGCGTTTCACAGGGTTCTTCCATCCGCGCAGTATGGTTTTACACCAAATCACAGCACTACCACCTCTCTGGTGAGTCTTAATCGGATGTCACAGCATCAATTAACCGTCCTGAGGTCACTGTACTGGTGCACCTGGATTACTCCAAGACCTTCGATCCGGTTGAGCACCATAGTCTTTTAGCCAAACTCAATTACTACGGCTACGATGAGTCTTTTTGCGGGTGGTTCGACGTGTATTTGTGTGGAAGATCCGAAGTGGTTGATATGTGAGATGGTGTGTCTCGATCTTCGGTTGTTTCTCGAGGAAATCCACAGGGAAGTTTCTATGTCCCACTCCTATTTATCTTATATACGAGCGATCTAGTGGAAATGGTTGACTCAAATTTATCGCTGTACAGTTCTTTGAACAGAAATTTAGAAGCTGTGAGTTTGTGGTCACTATTCAATGACCTCTCATTGAATTCTGCGAAGTCTGAGGTTGAAGTCTTGGGCAGTCCTCTGCTTGTTCGTAAAGCTTTAAATACTGCGACATTTTCGGTGGTGAGGTGGTCAGAATGCTCGATTCTGTCTGGAGCTTGGGGCTTGTCTTGGATAGCGAGCTTGGCTTTCGGCAACATGTTGACCGTAAGCTGAGTTCATGCTATTTTAAGTTAGGATCGCTTTACCAATTTAGAGAGGTCCTTCCTTCTTACTTAAAGTGGTCTATTGTAAACAGCACAATATTATCCCATATTACCTATTGTGCTGCGGTCTATTGTGGATATTTTAAGCAGGATTACAGGTATAGGCTCCAGCTTCTTCGAAACTCTTATTGTGACTTGCATTTAACATCCATAAATACGACCATGTGACCCCTATCTATCGTTGTTATATACCCCTATCTATATGCACATCTTGAAATTTGACCAGAGGTACTCGTTGCTCTTGAGACATCTATCTTCTCTTTAGGATCTTGAAGAGTGGAGAGCCGGTTTATCATCGGGACATGTTGAGGCTGCGCTCGTTGTATCATTCTCGAGTTGTGCGTGATTTGGATAATTACGTGCCCTTCCATGCCACGACGAAGTTTACCAATTGTTTTTCTTACCTGGCACCCAAATTTTTCAGCTAGATGCTGACTTGTTGAGAGTCGCCTCTTTTTGTTGTGGTTTAGTGATAAATAATAATAATACTCGAATAATGTTTTCAAGCATTTTTGAAACTTTAGGAATGATTATCTTGAAAACTTTTCTCTTCAAAGTTACAGAGTTTTTATATTTTCATACTCAGAAAATTGTGCTCTATCTTAAACCAGAAAGAAAAATATGGGACGTCCTAGGATTTTCTGATAAAATCCCCCTAAAATATTTAATCGAATTTGTCCCAAACTTGTATAT
Organism: Podabrus alpinus; assembly: GCA_932274525.1. Taxonomy (NCBI): domain Eukaryota; kingdom Metazoa; phylum Arthropoda; class Insecta; order Coleoptera; family Cantharidae; genus Podabrus; species Podabrus alpinus. The sequence goes on along the minus strand of OW026454.1, from coordinate 15,119,767 downwards.
GTGTACGAGTATACATAAGTTAGCAACGATATGTTTATAGTGTTTTCTTCAAATGTCAGAAAAACATTACATTGCCACCGGTTAAGTTACCGATGTACAGGTAAATTTTAACCACACAATTTACATTTACTGTCGCCCATAGCTGGTAGTAAAAGTACTTTTAGTAACTGGTCAGTATTGTGGGACTCCTTCCACTCGTCCGCCAAACCCTTCCGACTTTCCATGAAAGTGACACTTTTATTCCTAATTGTAATTTTCGGTGAGATCGAAATAAGAAAATTCGAATTTCCAATTTCCGCATTGCAACTTCGCGAGCGAACACAAAACTTAAGTTTATTTTTGAAAATGAAATTGATGTATTTTAGCAATTTATTGTTAGTGCAATTATGTTACATTTCGCTGCAAATAGTTTAATATGCTACAAAATATTCATTGCCTTTTTTTTTGAAAACTACTACGAACTATGTTTTACAATGTAGACAATATTAGAAGATACGGGTGCTTGCATTTTATTGGTACTTTGAAAATGAAGAAACTATTTCTGGAACCTCTTACTAATGTAATGTTGATATCAAAGATTTTAATGGGAAATTCTAACTTTAACAAAATATTATAACTTTGTTGCGATATTATTTTCCTTAATCTATGATAATCGGAATTGAAATGATTTTCCAAGTTTATAATATTAGATTTTAAATTATGTTTAAAAAGAAAATGAAAACTATTCCCGAGATGGAAAGCATTCAGGTAAATATAGTTCTGATTGTTTCGATTTTTTTCTATTAGTAATATCAAAAGATTAAATTTTTCTGATAGTTTTCATGAAAGCAGGTTTTAGATTAAACCTCTGATTAAAAATCGTTCCTATCAAACTGTAGTTTTGATTTCGCAATGTAAAAAGTGATTTAAAAGTTTTTCCATTTACTCGTATATTCGACGAATTTAAAAATTTAAAAATACCTTTTCCATTATACCTTCTTATTATTTTAGTACGATAGGGTTTAATACGTTTTGTAGAGAGTTACAAGTTTGTGATTAAATTATAATTCACAAAACGATCAATTTGTAAGGTGCGGTCATTGTAAATAGCACAAGCGAAGCGCTGTGCTTTGGTTAAATATTTTTTAATTTCTATTTATATCGAATTCAATTTTCTTCGGGAAAATTTCAAATATTTAAAAAGATGATTACCGCACGTAGAGAAATTAGAAAGGAAATTAGTTTAATTTAATTTAAACTGAAATGCTAAAAAATACGAACGTGTCATACTATTTTGTGGATTTTCCATGACGCAGTCGAATTGAATATTTAATAGAAAATCCGGGAGAATTTCAATCTTAAATTGGGGTAAAGTAACAAAATTTTGTAATAGTATTATATTAGAATTAACAGCTAAAGTGTTTATTTGGATGTTTTTTAAATTAGCTGGATAGTATACAAAATAACCAATCGCTTGGTTGTTTTATTAGAAAACAACATTTCTGCCAAATTTGCGGTGAATTTGGGTTTCTTTTGTCTATTAAATTTAGTTTTCTATTAAAATAAGTAACCAAACTTCGACCTTGTCAGTGATTGATTAAAGTTATAAAAGTCCTCGAATAGCTCACAGTAACCTAGTAATAAAATATGCATAAAAATTTTGAATGCCTTTAGAAATTCCCAAAAAATATAAACATGTTGATAGCAAACTGATAAGTCTTCACTCAGCACAAAATTAGTAATTGGCTTACAATCCCATCAATCAACGCGCTCCATTTGCTAAATTTAAGCATTACCAAAAGGGGTTACTGTGCCATAATGTTAACCACCCAAATCAAAATTTCTTCTACGACACAATAAAGAACATAGTTAATATAGCAAATTGTAAAAATATTTAGGGTGATAGGGGGCCAAACTTTTGAATAAATCGAATTTGAAGTTAGCAAATTTACATGTAAAATCCTAACGAGATTCCGCGCGTCGTCATTTTATTGACGGTACGTGTGGAATGAATGACCCTAACACTTAGAAAATTTTGCACCGGCAGATGCAGCTCGTCTCTCGTACATGTAACATCGATTTATTTTTTGTTTTGTTCGATATTTTGGGGGTGAAACGTAAAAGTTTACTGCCCCATACTGCAACTATACTTTTTAATGCTATTTCGAGGTTCTCTCACATCCCGGTTTCATTTATCCCGGTTTTATTGATTGGTGGCGCCTTTTTGACGATGGATAAACCTCCTAATCAAATGCACACCCCAAAAATCGAATAAAAAAATTTAATTTTTTTCACTTTTTCGTTAATACACGGGTAATTTACGATTTTTTTGCTAATGTTTATTACTAATATCTACTAATCACACCCCCACCTATCCGAATTTCAAAGAAAAAATCAAATCCGAGCGAAAAAATTTCACCCGTTCAGAAGGGAACGCCGATGCATTTGATCGCGTCTGCCTGGGGGGCGCGGCCTATTAGATGCTAATTTCCCTACTTTTAAAAAGTCGATATTGGGGTTGTTTTTAACGATTTCACCCAAAATATTTTTTCTATAGACAAATATAAGTATGTTCTTTAGTGTATAGCACACGAAATTTTTTTTCGGGTGGTTAACATTATGGAACTCTTCCCCCAAAAGGTAATAAAATTTTACTGTATAAAGAAAATAATTCAAGGAAGCAATGAAAATTAATCAAAAGTAATTGAAAAATAAAAGAAGTATAAAATTACATCAACAATGTTCTTAGCCACAAAAGAAGTAATAGAAAATACTTTTAAGAAAATGTTCAGAATACGGATGCATTCCATATAACAAACTGTTCAGAGGTTCCGGGTGTTCTTAGATTTGGGGTAGGTCAACTTTTCCATTACAGCAGCACATCCCAGAAGATTCGTTTTTCCATTTAATATCATTGCATCAGGTACAAATAACATTTATTGATCCTAATTCCATTGTTTTATCACATTTGTAAGAAAGATCTGGATGGTACCGAAAACCAAAAATAGCTGTTTGCCCACACAAAACATTTCTGCGTTGCACTCGCTTTTCATCCAATGAATTGTACCTAGAAACAGGGTCCGTTACTTGGCCCCACCAGCTAAAATTTTTTCTTTAAAAGCTAGCTCTCGATTCCTTAGAGTTAGCACCCACCAGTTTTGTCTACAAATCAATGTTTTTACCGGGCGGTGAGGGCGAAGTAAAGCCAGGCCCCCCACTTGATATTCTTTCTTCATTTATTTAGCACCGGCTAGCACCCAAATATTAAACCTAGCACCTTGTCTACAAACTAACATTAAAAAATCATCAAAAACCAAAAAAATCAACATTGAGTTTGTACAAACCTAGGAGGTGCTAGCTTCAAATTTGGGTGCTAGCTCTAAGGAATCGGGAGCTACTTTTTTGAAAGAAATATCAACTTAAGGGGGGGGGGAGATAGCGTTATTTTGGCCCTCCCGGTAGAAACATTGATTTGTGGTGCTAGTTCTAAGGTAGCGGGATTTAGCTTCTTGAGGAAAAATATCAACTGGGGGTAGGGGGAACGTACCCCTAGAAACGGCAGCTCGATTAACTTCGGAACGTTTCTTAGCAATACCTAGGTGCAACTTCACACAATTGTTTTTTCCAATGAGTTGGCGACAACTTCCTACACCCAGACAACATGGATATCCAGTGGACATCCAGAAGCTAGTGGATATCCACTAGATATCCATTAGTTATTGAGTGTTGTCTGGCCAAGGTCTGTCCCGCTTAATCTTCTTGTTGGACAGGCATAGGTTATTCCGAGGTAACTTTTTTCTCTAAATTTTCATAATAATTTTCCATTCCACTATTATTCCTTTATTATCAGCATTTGCGGAGGTATCACGAATTTTCAATAAAGCAAGGGAAACTACTTCGCTATTTTCCAGAATAGGCAAAGTATTTTCATAAACATCAAAATGCCCACTATTCGGCAGGCCAAGAAATTGAAGTTTCTTTATGAATCTGCTATATGGTTGGGCTCTAAAATCCCTGATTGGTTGATTTATTATTACTAACCCATATTTATTATCAAACCAAAATCTAAATCTATAAAAATAAAAGTTTAGTCACTTAAAAAGTCCTTGTTGTATGATTTCCAACCACCAAAATGAAGTCAGAAGATGTGGAAATTGATAAACACTGGATAGTTCTATACAGTCCTTTACTTCTGAAGATGTTTAATGCTCACATCAACGTGAGCTCATTAATCCTGTATGTCCACAATGAATCACATCAATAAGTTTTAGACACGTCGTAATGGAAAAATCGATCAAATCTCAAAGTACCAAGCAGACTGGTATAGGTATTTCCAATAATTTTTAACTGAATTTGCGAAAACATTGCTGTATGGCGAAGTCATTGCAAAATAAATGAAATTGTTGAAGAACATGTCAGTATTCCATCTGGAAATATTTTGGCAATATTTACACAGGCCATTTGAGAAACTTTGATTTTAACTATTTGCAAATGTTGTTGCGCACAGTTGAAGGTTCAATTTCCTTCAAAGATCTCAGAAAAGTCGATGGAGTTGAATACGATATTTATCATGCAGCTTGCCTAGCATTGAGACTACTGGAAAACCGACAAAATTAATGGGACGTGACATTGAATGAAGCGAAGGAATCGAATTCACTATTTAAAATCAATAACTCCTTCCAAGTCTTGCTGTTATTTTGTAAACCGTTAAATCCTTGACCACTTTGGAAAAGCCTGCATGTTTGAAGATATTTTAACGTCTTTGACGAGAGAATTTTTAAATGACTTTAGAACTCATTGACGATATTATCTAGAATGAGGCTAACTTAAAGATTAAGTTTCAGAGATGATCGGAAAGTCTTTGATCGGCAGACTCGAAAAATGCTTCGAGAGGTGTTAAATGACTTTTAAAAAAATCCTGGATTACGTCGCAATTTATCCAGATGTTGTACGACGACATTACCTCAATGAAGGTAAAGTAATTTTTCTCTTTCACCAGCGTCGATAAAAAAAGCGAAGAACCAGGTGGTCCTTCCGAACCGGAAAGAATTTTGTAATACTCTGATTCGCATTAGAGGAAAAGAGAGGATTGCATGTGCATATTTTGGCATCGCTATGACGTTAATGACACTGGCAAACGAACAGCGCTTCAACGCTTCAAATACAAATTGACTTGGTTCATACTGAAGCGCCAGTTTGCGAAATCCAACCAGGAAGTATTGCTGGAAGGTAAAGCGTTATTCTAGGATAAAATATAGAAAATGCGTCAGCACGGATGGTCGAGCCGCGATGGTTGATGAAATCAAAGTCTGACTGAAATCATCACAGCTTTGTAGAGACCTCACAACAATGAAGCTTACGACCAACACGAGAGGTCAACAATCTGAAAATTATGACTTCAAAATTTTCTGTGAGTATTTGCTCAGCATTGGGAATGTCAAGGAAGCAAGCAATAAGCAAAACTAAAAAAATTAAGCTCTTAGAAGAACAATAAAATTTGCCCTACTCTGAAGAATCATCAATTGCGTGTATCCAAACATCTGAGTAAATATTCTGAATCGCAAATAACTAGCTTAAGAAACGTGAAATGCTAACACCACTAAACATCATTCAACAAATCTTTTCATGAAATGACTCGAGTACTTCCACGAACATTCTTTTCTAGAGATGAACGTATTAATGAACACGAAGTGATAAGGTATTCTGTAAAATTTTTGAATCCAAACAAAATTCAGGAACACAAATTAGTGTTAAAAGTTGAATCTTCGATCACGCTGTTAAAAAATTTAATTGAAGGGTAAGACCGAATATTGAAATACTCCGAGTGCTGGCCAATTTACTTACTCCACCAATCAGTTGCACATCAATCGGTTTCCAAGTGATTCATGCACTAGATGGCTAAGGGCGGCCGACAGGCCGCACGTGCCTCCTAGTATTTATAATATAGTACTTAGCACGGATCCCAAAAGAACATCAAGACGTGGAGTCCTCTTCAGAATTAGGGTTAAATGAAAAGCTAACCAGAAACTCATAGAATTGTAGCGGTCCTAGAATTAGTTCACGATAAATAAACAAATCGCCTCAGCAGCGCAGTTGTTTGAGCGCACGTATTCACAGTTAATACGTCTGGGTTCGAATCCAAGTTGAGGAACATATTTTTCAGCATACCATCTTGCTAAAGAATTTAAAAAAATGTCCCGAGTGGCATGTTTCGATCTTATACGTGATTTTACACGTGATCTGTTGAGACAGTTTCACGTGTTTGGATGCGTGTTATATTAGAAACATATCTACTTTGTAAATTATAATGATATTCTTCAACTATAATTACTATGATTAGATCAGTTTCACGTGTGAAATCGTGCATAGGATCTTTTAATAGAAAATAAAATTTCTCCCAAATTAACTAGGAATTTGGTTGGTTTATCAAACCAAAAAAACTGAAAAAAATTCTTCAAAGTTTATTATTTATTATTAAAATAACCAAGTGATTGGTTAGTTTGTATACTATCCAGATGTTTTACATAATTATAAACTAACCAAATCAGCATTTGAGTTGTAATATATTTTTTATACCTTATATTTTTGGTTTTGTAGGTAGGTACTATTACATTTTCCGATTTTCCGATTTTCCTAGGTTGTCTTTTAAAACGTTGTGATGGACACAGCATAACGTGGATAACCATGGGAATAGCATTTATGTCATCTTACCAGCAGGTAGACCTATGGTAAGTGAAAAATCTTGCTATAGATGGTACACGCTATGTGAGTCAACCCGTGAATCTTGGCACGAGAAGCAAACACGCCAACCGTTCGGCCATTCACTCCCTTACAAGCAATTTTATATTTGCATTACTTGATATACTTTTAGGACATCATGCATGTAATTTACTATAATACATACTAGGTATATCTTGGAAAACTCAATAAAATCAACTTAAATTCCAAAAATAGACGTCCTTGAAACTAAGTTTCAGTAAGAAAATTTGAATTGTGGACTAAACCTTTCAATTGCATTGTCAAGTCTTTCTCCGTTAATTGAAGTTGCAAATTAATGAAAACAATGAAAATAAATTTAAACGGAAAATGAAAAAAGGCGACTAATTAATCGGAGAGCATGAGAATTAATAAAATCTGAGAGCTGCACAAGATTATTTTTACATACCTGTTTTTGGGAAATTAGGCTTTATTAAATAACAAAGGACTTACGTACTATATTAAAGAAATAGGAAAATCTACGACAAAACGTATAAAAACACAAAAATACCTTAAAAAGTAATATCTAGAGCATAAAACTAATAATAAAAATTGATTTATTTACGCGCAAGTTTTACCTCATTTTCAATTGGATGTAAAATAAAGCGATCACTTAAAAATTAAAATAAAAGAGTTAAATAAAAAAATCTCAGGCGTGAAATATAAAATAATTGGGCATATTTAATAACATAAAAGCAAATTATTGTTTACAAAACCAACGATTACATTTAATTAATCAAAAACTATAAAATTGAAATTATTGCTTTGAAAATTTATTTTGCATTAAAAAAATTAATTTGCATCGTAAAATTGGATAAGTTTTTTTTACTTTTTTAACGAAGTAAAAGAACTTATAAAGTTTTAGTAACTTTTAAGAGTTGCAATTACTTTGATGCCAGGTGTTGGGAAATATGATGATGATTGGACCCTTTTAGTGCTTGTTCACAATAAACGTAAGACATAAGAAATATAGCCTTGGCCATAATAGTGGGGCACCTTAATAAAAGTGTAATATTTTAATAAAGCAAGAAAATATAAAGAAACAAACGATTAAAGTTTATTAAAATATTTATTATAAATTATATTTTAATGTTTTGTGGGTCCTCCAATTGCTTAAATCACAGCTGCAACCCTTTTTGGCATACCGTGGACTAATGATTTGCAGATACAAGGCAACAATTTACACCAATCCATCTGCAATTTTTCCCTCAATTCCTATTTTAACTTACAGTTGTGTTGTCCTACATTCTTCTTTAAAATAAACCATAAATAATCAATTGGATTTAAGTCACGTGACTGTGCAGGCCCATTCACCCCCTTTGACACAAACCACTCTGCTCGCTCGCGAGGTATGGCAAGGAGGATTGTCCTGCTGAAATATTATACCCTGGGGCCTTTGTTACGAAATATTTTAGCGTAAGATTCCATCAGATTGGTCTCTAACATTGCAGTGTAGGTAGAATTGTTCATACAACCCTCGCACACGAAGATGTTTCCTACCCCTGCTGCTGCCATGCAAGCTCAAATCATGACCCCCCTCCACGGTGTTACACCGTAGGTACGATGCAATCTGGACGATATTCTTCCCTTATTTTACGACGTACGTACACAGCCCCAGGGGTGCCAAAAACCTATGCAAACAAAAAGAAATAATAATAATACAAATGACAATCACAATTTTTGTAAAATCAGTTTAAAATTAAATTTTTATCATCGAATTTATAAAATAGGGGTTGTTTTAACTTACGTACCTCAAAGTTTGATTCATCTGACCAAACTACTTTCTTTCAATTCGCAACGGTTCAATTTAGGTGTTCACGAGCCTACTCTAGTCTTTTTTTTTGTTTTTTTTCCGAAAGCCACGGCTTACGCCGGGCTTTACAACCCCTCAGGCCTGTTCTGTAAGCCGTCTTCTAACTGCTCGTGCCAAAATCGAAGGCCTTCACGCATTTGGTTAGCTAGCGCTTTCGACGTCATTTTGCGATTTCGAATACGCACGCGCCGCAACACCCGGTCTTCAGATGGGGTTGTTATCGTTTTCTACCACTTCTCGTTCTTGATTTGAACGAATTTAGTTCTTCATACCTTTTAATTGCATTTTGAACCGGATGCCGTGAACATTTCATTTTTTTTACTAATATGAGTTTGATTTAACCCTTGCGAATATAAGAGAATTATTTGTGCCCTTTTACTTTCGCTTAAATCGCTATTTTGTGGCGTATTAAATTATTTACATACCTTAGAAATAATTTTAAATATTTTATACACAAATGTACACCAAAAAAATTGAAAGTAACTGAACGGTCGCTTTCTTTAAATTAAAAAATTTTGTACATTTTAAGATATTTTAATTTTTATGGCCCTCATAAAAATAATAAGGGACAAAATTTTCTTTGTATTATATCACAATACCATTCTAGACTACCTGCTAAAAATAGATCGGTCAAATATTACACTGAAAAAGAATTTACCGCTATTTTAAAGGGTGCCCCACTAATATGGCCAAGGCTAAAATTTGCCTTAAGCATAATTTTTAATATATAAAGTAACGGCTACGAATTTGAGCGTTAATTACATGAATGAAAATATTCCGTAAAAAGTTAGGATGCAGCACACTGTAAAGTTTGACTTTACTACACCTTTTCCAGCAGTAATTCAGAAAACCTCACCTGCTGTTCAGAAATCGTGAATTGTAATTCAGATTATTTGTCAACTGATATTCAGAAATCGTGAATTGTAATTCAGGTTTGTCAACTGATATTCAGAAATTGTAATTCAGATTTGTCAACTGATATTCAATTGCAATTGACAAATCTGAATAACCGTTGACGATTTCTGAATATTAATTGACAAATCTGAATAACGGTTGACGATTTCTGAATATCAATTGACAAATCTGAATAACGGTTGACGATTTCTGAATTACTGGTGGAAAAGGTGTAGTACTAAAATTAAATATTTTATCTAACTTCAAAACATAAATGCTGACTACAGACAAAACTGATGTTTAAACATTGATTTAAAATTGCTTTGGTGTAAAAATTAGTTTGACAACGTAACGTCACAGGTTAAGAGCGCGCTGCGGAAAGAGAGAGAGGGAATGATGTTGAAAGAAGCCTCTAATCTTTTGTACAAATTTAAAAAACTAAACGTCGTATCAATGTAATTCTTTTTTTATATTAATAAGGAAAGACTATTGAAGGCAATAACCAATTTTGAGCGCTTTAAATTAAAAGTAAATAGGTTAATTTAATTTATGAAAAAGGACAATTTTGAATTTTTATGGCAACCGATCTTAATGAAACCTCGTTATTGCCTTCTGCAGATCATTATAAGGACAAAACCTGATTTTGAAGCGATTTCATCATCAATTATAGAAAACTTGTACAAAACTTGTAAATCAAAAGTGTCCTTAGTGGAGTTTTAAACTATATAAAATCAACTTAATGCACAAAGGGTTCAAGGGTTCCCTTAGATATGGCGCAAATAATTTTTTTTAATTTTTTAAATCTCTACAAAAGATTAGAGGCTTCTTTCAACATCATATCTACTGCTTCCCTCTCTCTCTTTCCGCAGCGCGCTCTTAATTGCGAAACAAAATAATAGACTTAAAATGACGGTAATTTCGATGCACTGTAAAATTGATGGAGTTTCCTAGTCAAGCTGTGTCTTTCCTTCAGCCGAATCTTTAGATTCATACTAGAAGTTTGGCGTTGTAAATCGGTTAACTGCTTGGTGTTGTCGTAAATTCTTTCGGTCGGAAGATTTTGTAGATACTGTTGCAGGTAAAATACACAAGTGATTTTAATGGGTCGCTTCTATTATAGAATAAGATCCCCAAACTTGGATTTTCATAAATTGCAAAATAATGCACGATACGTAATTAACTTCATCTTAAAATAAGGAACCCGTCACGTTAATTTTAATAACTGAACGTTTACTAGCGGTAACCGTGTTTACTGATTTGATAGTAACCAAATCTTAACTTGAACGTTAAAATCGGGAGCGTCACAAATCGGTCATAAGTCATAAATCTGGCCTCCAGGAGGAGCGTACTTGATTTTTTCAACAAAGTCCAAGCTTAACTTACTAGCTAATGCATCGTCTGAGATAAGAAGAGGGAAATGCCGGTGATCCCTATAGGATAGAAATGCATCTCGACACCACCGAACATAACCACGTTCTCACGGTCAGCGAAACTGCCAAGGTGTCGTCTGACGCAATAATAATATGATAAGAATTGCAAGCAATATGCTGAGATGCTACCATTGTTGGAGATGCCAGCTGAGATGCTACCATTGTTGGAGTGGTCAAGACAGATGACTGGACGACTTAGAAAGAATGAACCAACATGATGCTGAAGGTGAACATGGGGGAACCAAGAAGAAGAAGGGTAGATCGAAAACAAGATGGAGAAAAGAGGAACATCTTCTTAGGGTGCCGCACAGTATTCCACGCGTCGGCGATCTCTTTCCTATGTCTAGGTATATTGCAGTTTAAGTATTAGCACACACATAGGGGACCTACAGCTTAATGTAGGTGGTTCCGAACTGCAGGAAGTGCATGCACTTCATCTTCAGAGAAGCTGCATTCAAGCAGATTACACCTCGGTGGTTTGCCATTACCTACCGAGGGGAAACGGTCAGATTAAAGTTTTTACTGACCTCGGAGTCGAGCATTCTCGAATTCAGCATTAACCGCTTAAGCTGATGACCGTCTCAAAAAGAAGGTACAAGAGGATTTCAATTCCTTGAGCACCACTGGATGTTTTTGTGATGGCAGATCATTTTAAACTATAGCTTCACTTCTACAAAAAAAATTTATAATATTGAACATTACAACAAACTTGATAAAGTTGTTAAGCTGGTTCAGGAATTTTTAATACTGTAGAAACTGATTTTTGTATCAGATTCGATTGGTTTTATAGCGTTCTGTAAAGTCACGATTAAAATAAATAAAATAAACGTTAATAGTTATTTACGTATAAGGAACAGAAATAACAGGAAAATATACTTTACGGAATATTAAATTAAAATTCTAAAATTTACTAGTAACGTAATATAACATTGAGGAAAAGCAAGTAACCTGGTATAACATGCTGGGTGAAAATTTACTTTCGGAGCATGTTATATCAAGTTACTTTTAGATTGTACCAGAATTGCTGGATTTCGCTGCGATAAATTGCAAAGAAAGAAATCATTTTCTGCAGTCCTGGAGAAAAAATAAATATCACGTAATGATACTCAATATAAATGCAATCCGCTCACCATTCCCTCGTTTCAGGCCACTTTACTTTAAAATTATCAACAGAAAAATATTATTTATAAAATCTCCATGTTTTCCGTGTAGGAATAAAATTTTGACAGTATGAGTTATGTATTAATATCACACTAGGTACATATTTCTTCTAAAACTACATCAGTTATTATCAAAAACAAAGAACAAAAAAATAAGGAAAAGGATTAGAAAGATTTGTGTTAACTGTAATGGCCAATTCTCTGTTAACCGTACAATAGATGAAAATTCATGAGATTTATTGGAAGAAAAGAATCAATGAAGAGGAAACTAATAAAGAAAATGAGTCAGCCCTGGTAGAATTTCTATCTAAATATTTATTTTTAATGCGTTAATTTATTAATTCGGTTCGAACTGAAGTTCGTGATGTTTTATGCGTTTATGAATGTTTTATCAAAATTTCCGCGCCGTCGTTTTCCTTAATTACACCACAATTACAGATTCTACTAAATTTTAGCTTTTAAGCTAGACGGATGGAGAGGGGAGATTTTGTTATTATACTGAGTGCCAGAACTTAGAATTTATATTTCTCATAGAGGATATTTCCTCTATGATATTTCTATATAAGGAAGATAATACAGAATGCGGCAAAATCAAAACATCAAGGATAAAAAATCTGACGAAGGCAGGAATATCACTGTCGAAAGTTTATAAAATTAATTTGAATGTTATTATTGTTTATTCAAATTAAGCAGAATTTCGAACTACCTTAATAGATATCCAATAAATTTTATAAAAATTATATTTGACAATAATAATTAATACACGCAAAAAGGCGATTAAATTTATTTTTTAAGTTACGTTTTAGAGTACGAGATGTCATTACGATTCCAATTATATTTTTCTGTAAAGGCACATAATACGAGATATCTTTCTACTTCTGAAGTTTCTAAATTAATTAGTATAGCAGCTCAAGTTTGGATATAGGTACAAATAAGTATAGAGACACACATCGTAATCCCATTAATAAAGCTTGTTGGGGTTCTTTGTCAAATATAAATTATACCTTTATTAATTATATTATATAGAATACAGAATATAAATATAATTTCAGGATTTCTGATTGACCTATAGATCAAAGGGCTTAGTTTTATGACTTTCTTGGAACTGTACTAAGGAGCTTTAGAATTAAGATCGTCCTTGGCCGTTCGTACTTTAGTTGATAGTAATAATTTTTCTTATCTATATTTTCAGTCCATTTCTTAAATCATACAAAATTGAAAATATTTGCTGTACAATGCATTTTACATTAATAAAAAATTACAGCTCGACAAGAATACTTTATTTTTACTTTGATCTTTTTGTCAATTTCTTTCTACTTACTACAACTCTGCTCTGTTATTAAATTTTTGCTTTATAAGAAAAGTTTCATGAAGTTACAAAACTCAATATTGTATTTTGTATTATATGTGAACTTTTGGTTTTCAATTTATCACGTAGTAATTTTACTTATTAGTTACCTATTAGAAATGTGCCAATAACATTTACGCCTAAAGAATTTTATTTTTAACTAATCGGTATATGTGTAATCGGTAATCGCCTTTAGCCATCTAGAACGTGTCTAATGTGATTGTTTGGTTTACGGACTCGCCATAGTAAAGTGATGATCTCCCGCTCCTGTTGAGGTCGTAGGCCGAACAACCGGGTATATGTAAACTGCCCTCATCCTCCAAGTAGATTTCCAAAAAGCATGTTAACTGCTCTCCGAGCCAAAAGGTAAACACTTAAGCTCACCTGTAAACTGCCCTCCAAAGTTAAAATGGTTGAGGGGAGTTTACATGCAGGACGAAACCAAGAATTTGTAATTACCGTTGCAGAAATTCTTTGCGGACGGTGTTTTTGTTGAGACATCCAGATTCCCGACATTTCTGGTGCTTCTAACTTTTAACGTTCAACTTGCGAAAACAAAATCGTTTACTAACACTAACCTAAGCTCGACCCAACCGATACACCTCTGAGCGGCCGATTTACCTTTTCCCCCAGTAGTTTTTCGCGAATAATTTTGCAACCTTTGAGACCCAAACGAAAATAATGGAAGCTCGTTCAGGCTCAAACAATGCTCTAACGTTTGACACCAAATTCACCCAAAAATTTGATACTGGGGGCGCCATAATGTCTACGCCCCCCTCTCCTTAGTTTGTTGCGAATAACTTCGCGACCTGTGAGACTCAAACGGTGCTTTAAAGTTTAACCCCAAATTCACCCAAAAATTCGATACTAGGGGGGCCCCCCAATGTATACGGCCCCCCAAAAGTTTTTTGTAAATAACTCTGCGACCTGTGAAGCTCAAACGAAAATAATGGAAGCTTATTCAGGCGCAAACGATGCTCTAATGTTTGACACCATGTATGAAATAAAAATTTGGACATCTTGGGTACATTTTTAAAAATTGGAAAATACATCGCTACAAATAAATCATGTAAAAAATTACGAAAAGAATACACAAAAAATTGAATTATAACAGCAAAATTGTTTGGAATAAAATGGAATATTTTCTAATCTTCCAGTTGAGCACTATCTCTTTTTGCTTTAGACATTGCACTCAAATCTATTAGAGATGAGAGTTGCGATGAAGTGTGGGTTTTCAAATGAGAACGAATTTTGTAAGCCAATATTTCACGTTTTCTGATTACATATGTGGATGCTTCCAAAAGGGCAATTTCTCGTTTTCTTAATTTCGGTATTCCATAATTGTGTATAACACCTCCTGGTCCAAATTTAACTGTCGTAACTAAATGTCTAAATGAGAATTGTAAAGTTTAATTGCAATATGAATAATACATGAAAATTGGTTAGTTTCATTGTGGAATATATATCGAAAATTATTCATTGTTACTTGTAATAACTGGATTGTGGAACCCATTATTTGTAACTAGCGCGTTAGTTGCAGTTTCTGTTTCGAGTTAAGCCCGCATTTCATTAGAGCTTCTAGAAGCGCGCTTCTAGAAGCTCAAAATTTGTAATGCATTGACTCTTATGGAACCAATTTCACTTGGGCTGCAACAAGCCGGTATCGAATTTCACCAGCCCAGTATCGAATTTCAGCAGCCCAGCTTCTAAAGTAGTCCACGTGGACTAGTGTACGTAATTGGTTAATATTTAGAATAAGGACTTATTATTGGATAATATTTCTATCCGGTTATTTTGTTATAAGTTATTATGAATCACTTCACACTTCCACGAAAAGCCGAGCACTTTGTTTGTTTATACTAGTTTGTTTACAAGCATAATAAGAACGACTTAAAAAAAACACGTTAAGCATTTTATGTGTAAAATTTTTTATTTTAGACGGTAGGATGGTTGTAGCAACATGGAGAATGAACAAGTGAAACGAAGAAAAGCAATTATTTCCACGCATTGCAAAAATTCGCGAATGTCGCAAAGAGAACTTTCAAAAAAAAATTGAAAATAACGAAATCGACGTAACACAAACATCAGGAGCGCGAAAATTGTATGCCGATTTTTTAACAAAATTTGAATGTGTAGTAATGGATTATAGGTGAGAGCATTTTTAGAGACCTTTAAAAAATTGCTTTTTAATTTTTTAATGTTAAATACTACCCGGTAAATTTAATAACTAATAATAAATTGCGTTTAAAAAATTTTTGCGCTAAAAAAAAACATCCAAAAATAATCACCTTCTTTTATTGCTTTTTATTATGGGAACGATTAAAAAATTAGTATAAATATCTAATTAACGATGACATCGAATAAGCAAAATTGTGTTACAACACATATTATTATCTAATAAGTAGAAGTATCTGGCTTGTGAAGCTTCACTTGTAAAAATTTACAACTCCCCAGCTTCACAAGCGGGCTGCTTAAAATTCATCTTTTATCAGGTAAAGTAAACAAGTCCACGTGGACCTGACGTCGGCCTGCTAAGAGAATTTTCGTAATACAAATATTATCCAATAATAAGTCCTCATTCTAAATATTAACCAATTACAACTACACTACTCCGTGTCGAGCATTTTATATTATCCAATAATAAGTCCTTATTCTAAATATTAACCAATTACGTACACTAGTCCACGTGGACTACTTTAGAAGCTGGGCTGCTGAAATTCGATACTGGGCTGGTGAAATTCGATACCGGCTTGTTGCAGCCCAAGTGAAATTGGTTCCATAAGAGTCAATGCATTACAAATTTTGAGCTTCTAGAAGCGCGCTTCTAGAAGCTCTAATGAAATGCGGGCTTTAAGGTAAATAATAGCAGCAATATTACAAAATGATATACTCAGTATTGTTATAACTTGAACTATCAGTAGCAGATATGCTATTTTCTTTTGCATAATTTAATTAAAGCTTATACATTTTTTCCGTTATCCGTCTACCTGTCATTTAAATGCCGGTCTAGGATGTTTCGCTCATTTGAATATAACCGTTTGGACGCAAGACTGCTTGGACGTGAGACATTTGGACCCAAAAGACTAGTCAAAGGTATTTGTTATAATAAGGGCATACAGGGTGCAACAAACAAGGTATAAAATGTAACTCTCCAAATTTAGCTATTTCGGGACCTGAAGCTAAATATGTTATGAGGCGTCTTCAAGAGCCCTATAATATAATTTCTATTTAAATTTAAAACATACGAGGGTCGTTCAATAAGTCCCTGAAAAATTAAAGATGTAAATTGTTATTTTTACTAACTCATTTTATTTTTCAACATTGTCCCCTTTTAACTCGATACACTTAGTCCACCGTTTTTACAATTTTCCAATCTCTTGCGAATAATATAATTTCTGCAACCTTTCAAAATACGCGTTTGTTTCAGGGATGACGTCATCCTATCAGTATCAGTCATCAGTATTAGAGCTGAATCTCTTTCCGCTGAGACATTTCTACAGGTTTGGAAACGGAAAATACTTCTTCTTCTTCGTGTGCCATATCCGGTCCCCCGGACGTTGGCGACCTCTCTCCTATGCATGTGTTATGCGTTTGAAGTATTATCACACACATAGGGGACCTACTGCTTAACGCGGGCTCCGAACCGCGGGAAGTGTATACACTTCATCTCCAGAGAGGCTGTACCAGGCAGATTACACCTCGGTGGTTTGCCATTGCCTTCCGAGGGGAGACGGTCAGAATAAAGTTTTACTGAGCCCGGAGTCGAACCAGGCATTCCGCATTAGCAGCAACGCACATAACCGCTTTAGCTAACGACCGTCTCTAGGAAAATACTAGCAGGGGGCTAAATCTGGAGCACATGGTGAATGGGGAAGCAATTCGTACGCTAATTTACGGAATTTAGCCATGGCGACTACACACGTGTGCACACGTGCATTAACTTGACAAAAGAGAACCGTTTTCCTCGTCAAGTGCGGTCGTTTTTCCGTACCAAACGGTCCAATAAGCCTGCATAATATGGTCATTGATCGTTTTTCCCTTTTCAAGGTAATCGATATGGCTTATGCCGCGTGCATCCCAAAAAACTGCGACTATGACCTTGTTGGCCGATAGGACCGCCTTGGTCTTCTTAGGTGCCGATTCGCCACGGGATGTCCATTGTTTCGATTGTTGTTTGGTCTCTGGTGTATGGTGATGTATCCATGTTAAAAATCGCTGAAAACTCCTTCGAAGTTGTCATACGATTACGTTTGTTGTCAAGTGTGAACAAATGCGCGGATAGCTTTCCCATATCTAAATATTCAACCAGAATGTAGATTAGACTATTCGATTGAGATGCCCGCAGCCTTAACAATCTCATGCACCTTCACTCTTCAATGGTCCAATACCATGCCATAGATTTTATCGACCATTTCTGACCTCAATTGGACGCCCCGAGCGTTCTGCATCACTTGTGCTTCTACAACCACATCGAAGGACAGTAAATCACTTGTGAATCGTTCCAATCGATGGTGGTGAGGTCCCCATATGTTTTTCAAACGATGTTTTGGTATGAATAATGGTTTTCTAACGCAAAAAATAATATTTAATCAACGCACGAAATTCACTTAATTTTATCCTTATTTGCCAAAATACGCGAGGTTAAACGCTTCTAATGAATTTCTCAACTGAAATAATAGCCAGTTGTCTGAAAATTTTCGCTTGGACTACTGAAATACGGTACTTGCTATATGTTATACAGGATTTTCCATTGAGTCACTATCTATTAGTTTTATAGGGACTTATTGAACGACCCTTGTATAATAATATACTGACGTGTTTTTTCCATAAAATTTGCTAAAATCAAAATATTATTTGTAATTCAAAATTATTGTTGGAGATTTTATACTTCAGTTGGCACTATGTTTGATTTATAGAGAAGCGACAGCGGGGTAGGAGAAAGTTAGTTGTTTTTTGAGCATTGCTTGAGCAGGCATGTTAAAATTTGTATGGGAGTTCTTAAAATAAAGGATTAATGTAGAAAAGTGTTTTAAAGATTAATTTGGAAGTGTTTCTGGGATTGGATAAGTCAAAAAAATGTGTGCTTGAAAAGTACTGGTGTACATTTGTGAGCCACGAAAATATAGCAGATGGTTGCGATAAAACCATCTTGATTGCTTGCAGCAATGTTTTAAAAATTTGTAAAAATGATAAAAATACTTGATCTATATATTATCTATCTGTTACACTAAACTAATTTGTTGATCAGACCCTGCAGTGCAGCCTTAAGGCTGCACAACCAAGGCTAAGAGAAATCAGTACGCTAATGTATAATAATAAACTAAATTTATCTCTGTGTGTCTCTAACTCTAAATTAGTTCGTTGAGTCAATGGATCACTGGATTGACATGATTGTGCGGCCTAAAGACCGCACTGCAACCTTTCCTAAAAAATAAAAGTAATTCGGGTGTACTAGATCAAAAAAATACAATATTTATTATGTTCCGTGGTATACAATGGCGAATCTAGCTTTTCGGGGTTTAAAGCTAATTAATTATGGGGCGTCTTGAAGAGGCACTATAATATTACTTTTATTTAAAAGTTAGCTTTTATTTATCCCCATCTCTGTCTGTAGCGTTACACTGATCCGTTAATCAGTTCCTTCAGCGCAGCCTTTAGGCTGAACAATCAAGGGTACAAGGAATAAATACGGTATTTAGGCCGCACAGCCTATGCCAACATGTACTGGATGTCTAGCTGTATAATAACGGCTTAAATTTATAGCAATATAATAGCCTAAATTTATATGTGTATTATAATGTCTGTAACACTAAATTGATTCGTCACGTCAATGCTCCCCCCCTCTCAGTGAGACCAAAGGCAATCACGTTTTAATACATAATAATATAAATTGATATGTATGTGTGTTTAATGCTAAATAATCTGTTGAGCCGATGAACCATTGATCTGGCCTACTCAGTACACTTAAGGTGATCATGTACCAGACGACTAATGGCGTCCAGGTGGTCGCCTTTGTTAGTTAATATACTTATAATTACTTAAAGTAAAAGTTATCAACAACTCTCTAATATACAAACAAGAATGCCTATGATTCATAATAATTGTGGGGCCTTTGCTCCATCGGAGCCTTGTAGATGAAGCTCCATTAGTTTCGATGTAGATCCGTCATTGCGTCCAAGCGTCCCGCGTCCAAGCGACCGCGGTCGCGTTCCAAAGTCCGATACCGTTAAATGTTTCTTAAATACTTACCGACAATTAGAAATAATATT
This sequence comes from Podabrus alpinus, assembly GCA_932274525.1. NCBI lineage: Eukaryota > Metazoa > Arthropoda > Insecta > Coleoptera > Cantharidae > Podabrus > Podabrus alpinus. The sequence continues at coordinate 15,100,118 of OW026454.1, read as the reverse complement.
TTGCCTGACAAATGCAGAACATACAGCTTTTGAATCGCCGCACAGGCCAATACCAATAGTTGTTATTAATTGGTTAAGAGAATAAGCTTCACTCAAAGACCAACCATTTAGTTTACAAGGGGCAGGTGTTTTAATAGGGTTAATGCTACCAGGAAAATTCATATGCTTGTAGAGTATTTCACAATCACTTGGTAACATTGAAATGGGGGTAGCTCGAGAAAATAAAGGCACCAAGCAATCGGCATCGGGACCTCCAATAAGAGGCACTTGAACACTAGTTGGATCCAAATCTTGATAGCGAGCTGCCAGAATATTTGCCCTTGTCTAAAAGAAATTGATGACGCATTTTAAATAACGATTTATTTAGAGAACCTGATGTAACGATGCCGAACCAATTATTCTCCCAGGATGATACCAATGTGTTTCTTTAAAAGCCAAACGTACCAATGCTGTTGATGCAGAAACCGGAGGAGCACTAACAACAATTATCGATTTAGGCGCATATTTAGTACATGCCACTGCATATTCGAAAACTCGACCAGCTTCTTGGCGCATTAAAGTATCTATGTCAGTGCTCGCTGGGCATTTATCCATTCCCATAATTAATACTATATCGGCTCGCTATAATATTACACTTTTTTTAGGTACCTACATAATCCACAAAATGTTACCATCTAACTCTTAAGGCTGCCAATAAACCTTTTTCTCCGGTGAAGGCTCGAACTTTACTTCTGGTATCGACATGTCTTAAATCGGCAGCTATTCCCCTCACTTCGCCTTCGCCATATAAATAAATTTGAGAAACCAAATGATTTTGTTTGAGTAATAAAGCAAGGGCTTCCCCGGTTGGACTATCGGCACCCAAAATGGTGACTCGAACAAATTTCTGATGAAATTTGGTGTCCACTTGAACCAAACGGTTTGTTAAACCTAAAAGTAAAATAGCAGTAAAACGGAAAAACAAATTTAAGGATTATATTACCACATACGTGCCGTTTAGAAGTGTTGACTACATTCTTGAATAATTGTGAAAATTGAAGGAGTTTTACTGGCATTTTAAAATTTTAAAGGTTTAAATGACAAATCAATTTTGACAAATTTGACGTTTTTACAAATTCGCATGTTTCTTGCATTAAGCGATTAGAAAAATTTACTTGTTGAGTGAAAAGCCTTTGCGTGACTTTACCACGTAAATGAAGAATGGATTTTCGCGAAATTTAAGTTATGTAGTGCACTTGAAATGTGCTTCTTAATTAATTTTGCTAAATTGTTTCTCAACTATTAAAATCCTCGAGTGAGGTTATGGTGACTTGAACGATCAAGTTCATTTCCTTGGCTAAAATAAAAATTCATGCTGCGGAAGATAAAATTGAAAGTTTCCGAAATGTTGAACCGAATATATAAAGTTTTATCTGGGATCGTAAAATTATAAAAGAAAAATTGTATTTGGTGTAGGCCGCTAATGCTTTCTAAGCGTTTTGTGTTTAAATTACATTAATTTTCATAACAAACCCAGTCATTAATATTTAAATGCAGCCGTTCGGTTGGCTTAACCTACCACAAAGACTTTTAATGGTAATTAGTTGATACTTTAGTCCGGCTTGAATATTTTTGGCATTATTAAAGTTGCGTCAGAGGCGACCTACTTTGACATTTAGGTAACCTATTCATTTTGGTAAACTACGTGAACATATTCTGGAATTTCTTCCAAAAGTAATTTCTCTTAAAATGCTCACATAACCCAGTTTGAATAAGGTCTGATAATCGATTTTGCTTTTTCAAGTAAGATAAATGAAGGTCATCGGGAAAAAATTCAATACCGATTTAAATTTGCAATGTAATCTAAGGTAATTTTGTTTTACAATAGTTGCGTGCGAATGACTTAGCATCAAATTTGAATATATTTTGCGTTAACGACTTAGGTTGTGTACGATATTTTTATCTTCGCATGGACAGACTTTGCAAATTGATTTCTAACAATAGATTCATTTTCAGCAAAAAAAGAACTGAATCCATTATGTTTTTTAAAACTTAATACAAAAGTATTAATTAAAGCGTATATAAAAAGCTATTATATTAATTTTACTGAAGTTTCAAGCAAATGTGAATTTTGCTTTTATTGTTTACTGAAATTGCTGAAATACTATACAATATAAAAATTCAACAGGTGCAAATTAATTACATTTTAATTTAACGACGATGTGCATAATTTAATTTTAAGCGTCGTAACCTCTTCATAATGCAAAAAAGTTCCAAAAACTAATATTGCATCTAACGTTTAAATTTCCCGCTGCAATTTCCCAAATAACCAAGCTCAATTTCCGCTTGAATTTAATCTAATAATTTCAAAGCGCAAAAAGGAGGCCACCGACCTAACTGTGTGCAATGCCACACCAAGTTTGTTGGAAATTTCTTGTGCAGATAACGTGAACACGAATGCAGCTCGTGAGTCAGAAAAAGAACAAAAAATAACAAGGTACATACACTATAAATAATGATTAATCTTATTTCGATTTTAAGTTAACACGTAAAATATTGTCATTTTAGTACACGTAAAATAATGATATTTCTGTTAAAATAAATAACCTGCCATAATAAAATTTCATCAGATATAACTAATAAAAATGTTATAAAATTTTGTAAATGTTTGGTTATAAAATTAATAATAAGATAAATTAATAATTAGGCCAAATTTGTTCTTTCAGTTTTTCAACCGCAGGAAAGTTTCAAGTTCAAATTACAATAAAATCAAGGAACAAACAACCCGGATAGATCAACTTTGTAAAGATGCGCTTTACATTCATAAACAGTATTAAAGATAATAATCAATCTAGAAGTTTCTAAAGTTTGCTATTGGCTATCATCTCATTAATTTCATTTGTTAAATTCTGACTTTACACGGAGTCCTATTTAATTAAACTACAGTTGAGCTCAAATAAATTGGGACCTGCGTCATTAGTAAAAATTAATAGTCTTTCTCTCTTTACTATAATTTGAATTATCTGTCAATGCCATAATGTTTGGTTATGTATGGTAATAAAAATGTTTTTCCACTACTAGTCATATAGGCTACCATTATAACTTATCCAAGTCACATGTGAAGTGACGCATTTTAGACATGCGGTAAATAATATTTTCATTATACAAATGAACCAATGAAATGATTTGACAGATTCATTATACACTTAAGTTAAAAAAATGAACCAATGAAATGATTTGACATACGCGATTTAAAATTTGTCAACAACTGTCAAATCAACAAAACAAAACTGTCATTTGAAATAAATATTTTAAATTTGAAAATTTTTTTATTAAAAAGAATTTAAAAAATGGTAATAAATCTAGTAGTGGAAAAATAGTATATAAACCACGGTTGTGAAGACCATTATTGCCTCCGCGCGTTATATTCCTCGGTGCAAAGCACCTCGGAATATAATCTTGGCGCTAGGGCAATAATGACGGCCTTCACAACCTTGATATATAATGTACTATTTTCCACTACTAGTCATATAGGCTACCATTATAACTTATCCAAGTCACATGTGCGAAGTGACGCATTTTAGACATTCTGTAAATAATATTTGTTTAATCCTACTATAGAAACATGTTGTTCTTTATTAGATACCAAGCGAGAAACCATTTGTTTTGCTCACTCAGGTTATTTTCATGGTAACGGATGGGCGAAAGTAGTGAGCTAAAGTAAACTTTCAACCACCTTTTTTAATTCAAAAAATTATAAGGGATGGCGCTACAAGTAACAAATTTCTTTCATGTATCTTCCCTTTGACTTTTCTGGCAACAAATGAAATGTAGCGGCATCAGCAGCTTTTTTGACATCGTTGGGCACAGCAAATTTTTCACTTTGCTCCATTTTTTTTAGCAATATTATAAGGCAAATTATTCGGGATGCTGAACCGCGCGTAACAATAATGACATTTGAAACATATTACCATATCCTAGCAACGTAACAACACAACTTCCCACGTTCTTTATATTATTTAAATTTAATTATTGATGTCACGAATATTAACAAATTGTATTTTCAGAAATTTTTTAGATTTATCGTATAAGCGCAGGATTAAACAAAACCCTATACATCACTCGTCGAGAAACCGTTTCGCTATACACTTAACGTAAAAAATGAACCAATGAAATGATTTGACAGACGCGATTTAATACATTTTATTACAAAACCTAAATTTGTCAACAACTGTCAAATCAACAAAACAAAACTGTAATTTGAAATAAATATTTTAAATTTGAAAATTTTTTTATTAAAAAGGATTTAAAAAATGGTAATAAATCTAGTAGTGGAAAAAATCGTATATAAACCACGGTTGTGAAGACCATTATTGCCCCCGCGCCTTATATTCCTCGGTGCTTTGCACCTCGGAATATAATCTTGGCGATAGGGCAATAATGACGGCCTTCACAACCTTGGCCTATAATATACTATTATAATGGACTTTTATTATAAACACCTTTTCATGAAATTATAATTAACTGATTATTAAATAAAAGTAAAAGATCATAACAATGAAGAAATATTTTAAATAAATAAACTGATCTTTTATTCAACTCGTAACCTCTAAATTACACTTTTTGAATTGAATTTTAATACGTAAAACACTTACATTTTATGTGTGAATGTACAGTACAAGTTGTGACATACTAATTTTACATTGTTTTCTATTATTAATGTACAATATTAGTGACGTACGACTTTTATGGGTCTCCGGGCCAATTTATTTGGTCCAAACTTTATCTGCATATTCTTAATACGTGTTACACAACGAACAATGGGATTATGGATAGGCAATAACATGCCGGATTGAGAAAGCAAGAAGTGCGTTCGTAAGGATGTCCAAATTATTAAAGAGCCGGGAACTAAACATAAAAACCAGGATGAAACTCTTTCATGGTACGGCTTTAGGTGCCCTCTGCGGAGTGGAATCCTGGACTGTAACAGAGCATCAAATAAGCCATTTGAAATATGGCTGTACAGAAGCATATAAACTAACAGAATATAAAAAACTAGAGTGGATGAACAAAAGAATGGAAATGGTACCTAAACACAGTGAAAAGAAGAAAGCTCGAATATCCAAGCCACAATATGAGGTATGAGAAATTTTACACGTTGCTGCAATTGATACTTCAGGGGAAGTTATAAGGAAAGAGGGGTCCTGGTAGAAGAAGAATATTGCGGTTGAAAATTTTAAGAACTTGGTTTGCAACAACCACAACAGGACTTTTCAGAGCTGCCTTTTATAAGATCCTATTCGGTAACGAATAAGCACGAGAAGAAGTGCTACAGAAAATATTATATACAGTAGAAACCCGATTATCCAATCGTCCGCGTTAACCGAGATTAATTTTTAAAATAATTTTTTCTGATTATTAAGGGATTGCGTTACCGATTACGTATCTAATAATTTTTCTTGTCTGTGATTGTTGACCCTGTGTCGAATAAAATGATGTCATTAATCGGGTCATTCAAGTAACCTCTCCATTTTGGATTTTTAATGTCAATTGGAGCGAAATGCAGGCGAATGTTGTATATTATTTTGTAAGTGCTGTGTTCGTTAATTTTTTATTAAAAAACGAAACTTTTGGCCGTAGATGGGCCAACTTGACGCAGCCCCTCCACTTTCGAATTTTACTTTCCCATTTACGCAGGGGTGGGCTGCCAAATTTTGAACAACCGGCTCGCTATTATTTCGAAGCAAAAAAAAAAAAGTTAAATCATATAGAAGAGTGTAATAAATTTATATTACGTAAATAACAAGGTGGCGTCATATTCCGGGGGAAGTACAGACTTAAAAATGTAAATCCCGTGTCACGGGTGACACCACCTTGTGGATCCAGGGTTAAAATGGCTTATTTTTTGGTTTTAGGGGTAATTTAACAAACGGCTCGCCGAGCTTCAAAAATTTTAAGAACCGGCTCGCGCGAGCCGGACCGAGCCGGCTCCAGCCCACCCCTGCATTTACGTAGTAAAGGAAAGTATTGTTATCGAGTTAAAAAAAATTTTGAGTTAGCATTTTTCCCATGGTCTATGAGCCCATACGAATTGTTTAAGACCAATTTTGGAATGATGTCCGGATGTGTGTGTGATGTATGAAGTGTGATGTGTGATGTGTGATGTGTGATGTATGAAGTGTGGTGATTCTATCGTCAACGTTTTCAGACAAACGCGTGCACCGATTGAGTTGAAATTTTATACACTAGTTTGAAGTAGCTGTCTAAAGAGCTGATTAGATTTTGGTTGAGAACCGTCCATTTTTAACCCCTTTTTTAGGGGAATGAAAATTGTTAAAGAGCATTGCCGCTTCCCGGTGGAACATATGAGATTGAAAATCATATCAATCGAAAGAGATTATTTTTCCGCATCTTTTGATACCCCACACTTGATATTTCCCTCTTAAATTATTGTTAAAATGCAAAAATAAAATAAGGGCTATTAAATGAATATGGTTTGCCTTGGATAATTTTGATCTGTCAAAGTGATTTGTATTGTTCATTACTATAATTTAATATTTTAACTAATTTACTTGTATAAACATATTATGTAGTTAATATCAAACGAATTTTTTAATTACTTATAAAAAATTAATTCTGACATCATTACGCCCATAGTTAAAATTTTATTGCAAATAGACGGCACGGCATTCCGCAAATTTCTAATTTTTTTTGGAAAATGTCAATTTTAAACATTTTTCAATGCAAACATGTTATATAATTGTTAAAATGAAAATATAAAATAAGTGCTTTTAAAAAATATGAGTTAACATGTTAAATTAAAAATTAAATTTCGAAACTTTGATATCTCAAAGTAATTTGTGTATTTTATCGAGTTAAAAATTTTTTTGAGTTAACATCTGTTTTATTAATATTTAATATAAAATAAAGTGGAATCTACTAAATGGGAAAGTAATGTGTTGTCACATCAGATTTTTTTACAAGTCAGAGTCGTAAGTGCTTGCGAAATGCTGGAGAATGCTGTCATTTATTTTAAAAGTGCTGGGTTCGTTAATTTTTCATTTAGGATTGAAATATTGACTTTTGACAAAACGTCAAATTGTCCCCTCCCTTTTCAAATTTTGTCAAAATTAAATTTTTCTTTATGTCATTTACAAGCATTTGTCAAGTGCTGGCAAATGCTGGAAATCATTTAAAGATATTACACAGGATACGTTTTTATGTTCAAATTCTTATTCGAGAATTTTAAAATGCTCCGAGCAAGATACGTTGGAATTCAAAATATCCTGTAAAGGGTACTTTTTGCATTATTTATTAAGTTAATCGTAGATATTTATATAATTTTTATGCAATGGAACTATTTGTGCACAAATTGTTTGTGTGAGATTAAGGAACTGCGTCAAGTTGGTCCCTCTTCAACCAAAAATGTTTATTCTTAAATGAAAAATTAATAAATCCTTCTCTCTCTCAGTTTCCATCGTCCTGCGAAAGGACATAATGGCATCATGATGACAGCGTTTTTAAAGAGCTGCTCCACGCCTTCTTGCCATACGCTGCATGTGTATCCATTTTGTATGGGACCTTTCTCTTGGTATCTTTGCTTTGAATTTACCCTGGATCATCGGCTTCTCCATTGCTTCTGATCTTCGTGCAATGTGGCCGAAATATCGCAAGTAGGACTGATTGATGTTAGTCGAAAACCGTGTTTCGATCTTCAACTAGTTTAAAATAGACAAATTTGTGCGGTGTGCCGTCCACGGGATTCTCAGCACTCTTCTTTATGTCCACATTTCGAAGGCCCCCACTCTTTTTCTATCGTCCTTCTTCATTGCCAATGTCTCGGCTGCATATGTGGTCACTGGGTTCATTAGTGCAGTCAGGAGCCTCATCTTTGTTGTCTTAGTATCTGTCGTGTCCATCCATATGTTGACGAGTTTGGTGGTCACTGTTCTTTTTTTTCGGCGTACTCCCTTTAGAGTTAGCGATCAGAGAGCCCAAATAATTAAAGTTGTGTATTACTTCAAACCCCATGGATGTGTGGATGTCGGGGAAATTATTAATAGTTGATCAGTAGGCCAGGGTCGTTAGCTAAAGCGGTTATGTGCGTTGCTGCTAATGCGGAATGCTTGGTTCGACTCCGGGCTCAGTAAAACTTTATTCTGACCGTCTCCCCTCGGAAGGCAATGGCAAACCACCGAGGTGTAATCTGCCTGGACAGCCTCTCTGGAGATGAAGTGTATACACTTCCCGCGGTTCGGAGCCCGCGTTAAGCAGTAGGTCCTCTATGTGTGTGATAATACTTCAATACGGATATGGCACACTAAGGAGAAGAAGTAGGCCATACTGACTGCTTATCGTCAGTAAACTATAAAATCTACGAGTATATAACTAGTAAACTATAGTTTACTAATGATCATTTCAATTTCTATTGGGCTCGACGCAATTATTAGTGTATCATCTGCATATCTTAGAGAGGAGACTTTTCTACCGCCTATTGTTATTAGAAACCTAGCACTTACAAAATAATATATAGGATTCGCTAGCATTTTGCAAGCCCTTCCAATTGGCATAATAAAATTTAAAATCTAAAATGGAAGGGCCAACTTGACGGACCCTCATTAGTCAGTCAGTTTAACATTCATAGGCTATAACATTTACTCACCTGCTGAATGGTTTAACTCTTCATGGAAACTGGAAAAAAAATGCATCGGCATCGGCAAAGATACAATACCACTTTCCTCCAGTCTGATTGGTTAAACGCAGTTATCCTTTCGTTTACCCAATCATTATCTTGGAACATAGCGTTGCTTCATATTATGGTGCGGTGTGTTCATACGTAGCTTCAGTTAGTGTATTTTATTTTTTCTTGCAAATTTACTAAGACGTTTCTACAATTTATTATTTATTGGAAGATTTTCCTGTAGTCGAGTGAATGTTTTCGAGCGGTTAGCGTGTTAAGGTTCTCGTGCAAAGATTCACGTGCTTGACTACCGTGGCGTACCATGATGTATAGTAGCATTTTTCACTCACCAAACGTTTATTTGTTAACCTTAGATAACATTATAAATGACCTAAGTACTTTCCTAGTTCGGAAGTTATAATGTAAAATTCGTCTATTTGCGTGGTTCGGGATACACGTTAACCTGTAGGGTTTATGTGTCCCCACACATTTTCAAAACTTAACTGACTTAAGTCAGGAAAAACTGGGAACTGTATTAAGAATGACAATGCATTTTCGAAATGGTGCTCACTTTGATGAATCCATCATTTTAATTAATAACATTAATTGAGATTGTTACTTTAGAATTATTTAAGATAGATTAACATGTCGTAATTGATAAAAGTCATAACATATTTTGAGTAAATGAGTAATTTGGGGTAGTAACTAGGCACTAAAAGCGCAGTGTTAGACATATTGGTTTTACAATACGAACGGCTCGAGTAACAGCAGCTGTACGTACCTGTTTCAAAACGAGGGTCATTATAGACCAGTAAATTTTTTCGGTGCGTGAAAACTCGACGATTTCCACTTCGGCTAACTCACTGACGTATCACTCGGAGACTTGGCGATAGGCTAATCAACGTCTTGCGATTTTATCCGCTCATTCCGATCAGGGAATATTTTGACCATTTTGAAAACAAACATTGTAACTCTTTGTGGACTTAATAAAATGTTTCTAGATTAATCTTGGGTTAACCTATTTTTCGGTTCTAGAAGATTCTCTGGAGGCGCTTTGTAAACTACCGTTACCAAATGTCTCTAGAGGAAAAAATCCAGGAGTGTCAAATCGGGGGATCTTGCCGGCAATTCTATCAGATCTCTTCACCTACCAATCCTTTTGCCAGAAAATTTTACATCTAACCATTGCTGCACATGGTGGACGCATTCACGGGTCCAAATCCTGTGAGGTGCTATCTATAGAAGGATTTTTCGCTCACCAAATGTCTATCTGCTGGTCGGCCCCAAGTAACATTACAGATAGAAACGTCTGTGATTGGAGTGGACGGTACATAATTTGTCTATTCCTGTGATTCGAAATCCACGTTAGGCTGTAGGTCCTCTGTGCCTTTTACACACATTTTACACAAACAACGAGCACAGACAGGGAAATCGGAAGACGCTGTAGAACGTTATAAATTAAACCGATGTATAGATTAGGTAGATTGTTGCATATTTAATGCGTAATATGGGAGTGCTCCGTCTTGTTGAAAATGTCGCATCGATAATAATTGGGACAATTTCATTATCTAATAGGTTATGATACATTTGTCCCGTCATTTTTCCTTCAATAATAATTGGCCCAATAATGTCTTTCCAAGTATATCAGCCCACACATTGACCTTTTGGGGATACTGTGTATAATATTTTCGAAACACGTGCGGATTTTTATTGTCCCAATACCTACAATTGTGTTTTTTTGACAAATCCGTTAGAAGAAAACTTGATTCGTCACAGAAATAAATATTTTTTTACCAAATTTGGGCCATTTTGAATTCAGGATTTGCCAATATAACCTAGTACTTCTATCTGCGAAACTTCATCCAAAGCTCTGCATTGCTTATTAATTTTGTTGCATAATATTATGGAACCTGTTCCTTCAAGTATTTGTATTAACTTTATCACGTACTGGTGGCCTACATTTTTGCATGATGGTTTTTATTAAAAATTTGATAAGTTCTACGAACACAACGATTTTCAGCCCTGTAAATAAATATTTGTTTACTTTATCTTGTAAAGCATACACCATTTTCAAGCAATTTTTATTTTCAACAATACACGAACATTGTTTAAGTGTTAAAACACAAATAATTGATTTGAAGTGGATTGTTTTATTATCTTAGGTGATAGTGGAGTGCTTGTGGTAAAAATAAAATAATTTCGAAATAAAATAGTTTTTGTTTCATCTTGCAATTTTTACCTCTAACTTATAAACTGATCAATTAAATCCAATTTTTTAACGTTAATGAACGAGGATTTTTTCCACCGTTAAAATGATGTGCAAGGTAGGGGGGTGCTATTTAAAATTTCAAAGTAGAGGTAGCTGAGAGGGAGGGAGTTAAACTTAAAATTCAAGAAGTATTGGTTTTGAACGTTCGCTATCTAAACCGACGTGTTTTTCGTTTTTCTCAAATTTACTAAACAAAAATAGAGCAAAAATGTTTGCTAGTGGGTCATACAAGAGATCGTCCTAGATCGTGTGGTCTAAATATTTTACTCAAACTTAAAAAAAAATCCCCATTTATTCACCCGTCAAGTGGCGGCAAACAACGCGATAGTTCAGAGCTCCGTTATAAAATATTTGAAATTGAGGAAGTGGCATCCGTAGAAAAAAGTTCTGGTAAAAGAACAGAATGAAGATGTTGCTGACCATAGGTTACAGTTTTGTGAAACTATGTTTCATCGCCAGGATGCGGATGACGGATTCCGAAATAATATAAATTTTTCTGTTGAAGCTACCTTTTATCTCGACGGCACTTGAACAAGCAAAACTGTAGATATTGGTCTTCTGTCAACTCACACTGGAAAATGGAAACTCATAACCAGTTTTCACAAAACCTTAACTTTTGGGCTGGCGTTGTAGGTTACGGTATCTTGGGCCCATTTTTCTTTGAAAGCACACTAAGAAGTGAAATATATTTTGATTTTTTAAGATACGCATTAGTCTCTACACTTGCGGTGCTATACGCAAATGATATCTGCCCAAGAACACGATATGGCACCAGCAAGACGGAGCTCCACTCCACTTTGCACTGATCGTTCTTAAAAATTTCTTTACCAACCACTGGATTGGTCTTATGGGAACGATGGAATGACCACCTAGTAGATCTTCGGATCTTACTCCGCTTGATGACTTTTTATGGGACTATTTTAAGAGCAAAGTCTATTTCAATAGACCAACTACTATTGTGGAACTGAAGGACAGGAGTTCGCATTGAAATTCGGACCATTTAACCTGATGTAGGTCAGAAGATGAGGTCATAGCTTGGCAGTTAAGCGGATCGAATCCGGACAGGGTAAGAACTTTATTTGACCGTCTCTCCACGGCAGGAAATGGCAAACTACCGAGGTAATCTGCCAAGAAAATCCATCTCGAAATGAAGTGTATTAAACTTCTCGTGGTTCGGAGCCCACGTTAAACAAGTAGATCCTCTATGCATAGAATTAGATAGGTTACCAAACCTTCATTAGGGTAAAAGGACTGAGAAAGAAAGAAGGAACCTGATGTAACCGCCGACCATCCTTCGGAACTACTTTTCCTAGGAATGGGTGGAGATACTTTAAAAACAAAGAAAATTCCACTTAGACGCTTATCGATCTACTAAGAACATTTTTTGATTAAGATGCCACCACCTTGGTAACGTGACGTTCTGGTATGAGCTCCTAAAAAAAACGTTCTTTTTCTCAACAGTAAAAATGAAAACACAGGATGTTCAAAATAATAACATAATATATTAATTAAACAAATTAAATGACACATATACACTTTCCAATCTTAACCATTGCACCCCTACAATTTATTGTGGCCCTTCTAAAAAATATGTTACACAAAATTGATAACAAAACCTAGAAGAATACCATCATTTGGTTAGTTAACAATCAAAAGTGGTACTTACATAAATGATGTGTTTTGCTTCTGAGTTGTGTCCTAATCTTGGCACTCACAATATAAAAATATCCATCCACACTTGCAAACCCCAAACAAACAAACGCAACAAAGACACTTTCTTGTCTATTGCCCAAATAACCATAAACTTAAGAAAAAGAGCTGCCAGACAGGGCGATTAGATTTATAACACAGTTGTTTAATGCCATCTTAAGAACAAGTTACTTTCCTCGTCAGTGGAAGGTAGCTCAAATCATAATGATACCCAAACCAGGAAAACCAGTAGAAGATATAAAATCTTATCGCCCTATCAGTTTGCTAGTAAAAGTAAAAGTAAACCAATACTACACCTTTTCCAGCAGTAATTCAGAAAACCTCACCTGGTGTTCAGAAATCGTGAATTGTAATTCAGATTTGTCAACTGATATTCAGAAATCGTGAATTGCAATTGCAATTGACAAATCTGAATAACCGTTGACGATTTCTGAATATTAATTGACAAATCTGAATAACGGTTGACGATTTCTGAATATCAATTGACAAATCTGAATAACGGTTGACGATTTCTGAATTACTGGTGGAAAAGGTGTAGAGGAGAAACAACTCATACCACATCATCAGTTTGGCTTCAGACAGGAACATGCCACAATTGAACAAGTACATCGTATAACATCTAAAATCTAAAATCAGTAAAGCACTCGAAGAAAAAAAACTGCACAGCGGCATGAAACAATATCTGTCCTCACTATCTCTAATGAGAAGGTAGCTCGGAACAGATAATGTCCACGCAGAAAATAAATTCTACTTTTATTTGCGTGGGGTCCTGATGGTAGGTATAAGCCAGCTCGATATAGCGGAGGCAAGGCCGTGGGTCGTGTCAAATGAACGCCCCGAAGAAAATCAAAGAAACAGCTTTGCTAACACACAAAAATTAAATCAACAATAAGATGTTCGTTGTCGGACGGCGATGACATAAGCGATGTCGGATGTAAAGTGCATTAGCCGACCAGACTAGTACAGTGGCAACAACATTGCCACCAAGAACCACTCCCCAAAATCAACCAACAGAACGTTCGAGTGGTCATATAAAAATCCCACAAACGGTGGAACCAATCGAACTTCCAACAATAAAATCAAGTGGAAGCGACCCCGATGAAATGCAACACCCTGTACGTTGGTCGCACATCGCTGTCTTCTTAAAAAAACATAAAACCAAAAATAAACACAAAAAAAAAGTTCAACATAGAATTTCAAATTCAAGATTTGAACCCATGTCGAACACGTAGGAATTCTTATGCCAATGCAATTGACCAACGCCGTTCGATGTTACCTAGTGAATAAAATGCACAGTTCAAACTGAATCAAATAAAACATAATAATATAATATAATAATTAATTAGTTTTCCAAATATAAAATTCAAACATTGGCATTATAATCCACGTCTGCGAACGTCAGATTAGATTACCTTTAATCACGTCGAGCAGAAAATTAAAACCTGCAACTTAACGATTATTTCAGCCAAAAACGTTCCAATCAAAACTGCAAGGCAAAAGAAAACCTATATAACAAAACATAAAAAATACGAGAATCAGCCAAGGGTGAATTAAACAAAACGAACTCCAGGTGGACGGAGCAAAACTTGTCCTAATCGATCAAAGCATACCACTGTGGAACAATTAAGTAACAAAAAGGTTACTCACCAATCCGACGGGATACCAAAACCTTCAAAGATAGCATGGGCAGTAGATCCGACCAAGAAACGTCCGATATGGGGAAAATCCACCATTTTCCAACAACGAAGATATGTCAGATCTCCATCGAGTCTGCGCGAACAAAAATTGTCCCGGTAGCCATATCTTCGCTCCATATCCGCTAATTACGTAACCCAAAAGCCCATGATTATTCCACAGTAGCAACACAAATCGACATTGGTGTGTGAAAAATTCACACCCGCCTTCTTGCTTCAAAAATTGACACCAGCGCGTCTTGCTCGTTCAATGGTTCACCCAAGACTATCTTTTGCGCAGTATGAATAAATCCCCACCACGGCGCGGATAGAATGCGCCTTTAAAAGAACAAATGATATATAGGGTTGAACGTAAGTGATGGATTTCAAAAATCCGTCACAGGCATTCTTGATGTTAGTCAGGCTTTTGATAAGGTTTGGCATAAGGGATTATTATATAAAATCAGAAAGGTCCTTCCTGACAACATTTACCAGATCTTGAAATTGTATCTTCAAGATAGATACTTCTTGGTAAAATTCCAAGAAGAATATAATATAAACTTAAAGAATGCCTTCTGGGAGATAAATAAAAAAAAGGTCAGGGTTGTTTTACAATTTCATGCTCTGAAAATTGTGCTCTTTCCAAATTCGTAAGGAAAAAGAAGGGTCACCGTTTAAAAAATATTTCCAGTGACGTCACAGCTCAAAAACAAAACACGATGAAGATATTATGCCAATGGCTGAAAAAAGTGACATTTAAAAAAATAAGGATGACGTGTTCGAGGATTTTCTGAGAAAATCCTTCTAAAATTTTTTTATCAAATTTGTTCCAAACTTTACGAGCTTACTGTATGTACTATGTAGTTCATACATTTGCATGGCGTGGCGCAGCGTAGATGTTTATTCAATACTAAAAACTGTTTTTCTCAGGACTTTATTCCTTTACTTTACCGCAATAAAAATTCTGTAGTCCAAAATAATTTGTTTAATTTTGAATAATGTATTCGTAAGTAACTTTATTATGTTGGTCACGCTATAATCTATATATTTTTGGTAGTTTGTTGAACTAGTGAGTGATTTCAAAAAAATGTTTACTATGCCTACCTGCATATTATGTGTATCCAATCGCTTTTCTTTATTTAACTTTCAACGACTTCAATAAATTCATTTAATATTAAACAAACGAAACAGCTTTATCGGTTATATTAGAGACTTCCTGGTTAACAGAATTGTTTGTATTTAAACAAGGAAATACAATCATGCTTTGTTTTGTAATTTAAGGACGAAAATAGAAATATTGGAAATTTATTTGCCTATTAAAATTGTACATTGTGGTATCAGTAAATCAAAGTTATCAAACTATAATCTTTATTTTTCAAGATCTTGAAAGTAACTGGTAAGATTATCTTTATAGTATCTTTAAACGGAGATAGTTTGTTTAATGGTCCAGTTGCGTAATTGGTGACCCCGCCGGAGTCTTCTGCTAAAATTAGTGACTAGAAAAAAGGAACGCGTTTTTTTGAAGTTAAAGTTATTGCTATAAATTCGACTATAAAATTTTATTTTAGAAAACCATGGTCAATAGTTCAAATAAATATTTTATGAAATTTTGTTCAACTTTAAAAATAGTCTTCATTTATTGATCAAAGTTTAATACTTTATTCGTTTTTAATTCGAGACTTCATTATCGGAGTTTTAAATAAAGAAGAAGCTAATGCATTTACATTTTGATGGGATTGTTCAAGTATTTATTATTCAAATTATTTATTTAATCATTGACAAATCTAATTAACTTAATTATTGTTTATAATTTCACTTATAATGAATGAACTGTCAATTTGTGTCTCCGCTGCTATATTATTGAAACAAAATAAAACTTGGGGAAACAATTGATTAATTTAACCCTGTAGTCTGTAGTCAAGTAGTCGTCAATAACGCTTTGTTGATGTTTAACTTGAAGACTTGGAAAGAATTCCACAATATCACTTTGGAGATGTTTCAAATATTTATTTTGTTTTACAAAGAAAAACAATTACAAGTGGAACATCATAAATTTCAATTTTCACATTTTTCATTTTCCACCTTTTCATAAAGAGGAGTCTGTCTACACTGACTTGAAAATTTAAAATTGATGAAACGAACATTCAAAACGAATACCACTTTGTTTAGTGAACCGTATTAATTTTTTTTTATTTTATAATAATAATAGAAAATTTAGTTTAAAATTTTGAATAATAAAATTTCAAAAAACAAACTAGTTCGATAATATTTTTATCTTTTGTGCTTGTACCGTATTCATCCGGGAAAACATAATATTTATGGGTATGTGCATTTTGTTTTTCTTCAATCATGCCCACATTTTTCCTGTTCAACACGTCAATCGTAATTCCTTTACGATCGCCTTTATGAACGTTCAAATTTATTTGATACTTATCTTCACTTGCATCCGCGATAATAAAGCTGGAATCTTCAGTTTTATTTTTTATATTTTATAAATTTTTATATTATTATATTTATTAATGGATCAACCTTCATACAGCATTCTATTATTGCAAAGTAAAGAAATCTACAATGCATATTTTAGATGCTTAAATTACTTCCATGATATAATCGGAATAATCTCACTTATTCGCAATATAACTTCGCTTACGAACCGTCTTATAATATGATTTATTTCAGCATGTTAAACGCGAAACTTTCAAGACACATTCAGAATCTCCTGAAAGATTCCGACGTTCAACTCGGGATAAACCTTTAAGATCCAATTACAAGTTCGTTAGCAATACTATATACGTAGAGTTGCAGTTGGATAAATAGTTTAACATGGAATCCTAACCATGGTTTAAATAACTTGGCAACATATCCTATACCGACAATTATTAGCTTAACCCTATATTAGCCTTAGAAAATCCTTATTAAGTGTGGCTAGCCTTTAAATTCAACGTCGAGAGCGTAGCATCTCCTGAGTTCTTTCACTTTGGCTCTCGCCTTGCATCTAATTGTAGAAAAATAATTATAGTCTTGCTGGAATAAAATGAATAAAACAGTAAAATTGAAAGAATCGTATATTGTTCTCCAATAATTGTAGGTGGAATTTACCGTCGAGAATAATTTATTAGAGATTTGTAAAACACTTCGAATTATAGTAATATATTTTGTTCGCTATTAATGAAATAAATAAATTCCTATACATTACCGGGTGATGCCTCATATTTATTGTTAAATCAAAGCTATGATTGCATAATATTTTACGTACTATAGGGGAGAAATATTAACGGACGGTGCGCTGTAAGCAACATCAACGTGACGTCACGCTGATGCACGCTAATGATATAACCTCGCTCAGAAATACTTTGATTTGGTTTTGAACGATAATAATACATTACAACTAAGTAATAAATAAA
Organism: Podabrus alpinus; assembly: GCA_932274525.1. Lineage (NCBI taxonomy): Eukaryota > Metazoa > Arthropoda > Insecta > Coleoptera > Cantharidae > Podabrus > Podabrus alpinus. The sequence goes on along the minus strand of OW026454.1, from coordinate 15,082,403 downwards.
TAATTTAATAAAAAATAATAAATTTAACGTGTTTTAATTAATTTTTAAAATAATTTTAATTAATTAATTAAGACGTCAAATATTTAGTTGATATTACAGCCACCAGGGTGCATACAATTAATATTTTTCCCCTATATTATATTATTTCCTTAGACTAAAATAACAAGCTAGAGCAATAAAATATAGGTGGTAACGTGATCTTACGACCGCCCCAGACGGATATTTAATGTGTCACTTACTTAATTAGTAGCGAACAAATTTGTTTATTGTCTTTTTAACAGAGATATAGTTAAACAATGAAGTTATCGAAGAATTAACTCCAAAGGCAAATTATTTTTTATTATTAATAGCATTACCTTCTACAGTAGAATAGAGCTGTCCTTTTTAGGGCTTATAAAATCCATTTATTGAGATGGATTAATCCTTGTAATTACATATACGTTTAATTAAAGGTCCCAGTGTGTTTTAGCGTCTCGGGTCACTTTTCTCCAAAGCACGCGGTCCATCACTTTTTGCCTCTTTTCCCCTTCCTCATTCTCTCAAGGTTACTTGTCATTCCATCGTACCAACTCAGTCTCGGTCTTCATTCGGTTTCAATGACATTATAGACTTCACTATTTTCTCTTTGTTGGCTCTCATTGTGTGTCCCCGTCATTTTATTCTATGTGCCTTGGTGTACTTCACAATTGGTTTCCCGCCCCATTTCTTCAAAACGTTCTGCAGGGTCTAGGACTTTTCGGCGCAGCCGGTTCGGCGTAGCCGGTTCGGCGTAGCCCTTTCGGCGTGCACCCGATTCGGCGCCGCCGTTTAGGCTCGAGACTAATTCGCCGCGGGCCCATTTCGGCGCAACCTTATTCGGTGCGAACCCAATTCGGCGTGACCCGATTCGGCGCAAGACCAATTCGACGCACGGACAATTCGGCGGGAAATGATTTTCCGATTCATTTTAAAATATAATTAAATTCTTGTAATGGAAAATTAATGCATTATTTCGCAGTTTTTAGTCACAAATTAAACTTTAATTCACGTTTGTAAAACTACATACGATCATTAACTTGAATATGTAATGTTTTTAATATACATATTATGTAGTTGATGTATAGCAATTAAATTACTAAATTTTATACTATGAAATTTTCTCCTTTGATTATTTATCGTAGAATCATTTCTAGGTGGTAGATTTAAAAAAAACAAATTCTAAATGCAGAGGTGGGCTAATACTTTTCGTATTAAGCTGTATTTATAGAACAAAAATGGTTTCATTTGTAAATCATGAGGTTCAATAATTTTTAGAAATATTGTAAAACATTTTTGTTGTATTATACTTTAAGATTTCTTTAAGGTGGCCGAAAAATTCGCTGTTTTTGTTCGGTGCAAATCTTAAAAACGAATAAATTTAATGATATTCTAAAAACACCATCGAAATGGCTTGAAATTACAATGTGGGTGGTTTTCATAAAAAAATTTCGGAAAATTTATTTTTCAGTGTCATATTTTTATTTATTTATTACTCATTAGTAGTCATCGGATTTTAGGCACTAAAAAACTACAAAATATGCTCTAAAATTTTGCAAATAAGCTATTCAAATTTACTAGCACAAATTCAATAGTTGACAATGTAAATTTAATCAATTAGGCATTTCCATGTGACGTCACGAACAGCTGATACTCGACTGATATTTTGAGGTTAGCATTTTTACAAGACAATTTTCATTTCAAAAATTAAAATTAACTTTTATATTACGCAGTTTGCAATTTTTTCAAAGTGAAACTGAAATGTGCAAATTAATTTACGGACAAAGCGCTAAACATTAAGCAGTATGTACTCGAGGTTAGGTTTGCGATTATTCGGGAAAGAAAATAAACAGAAGCTACTTACAGTAATAATTTTACATTACACTCTCTATGGTTTATAAAATGTAAAAAAATTCAATTTTTAACAATAAAACCAGGTAAAAACACAGATTTATCACAAACTTATCGAGCATCAGCTGTTCGGGGTGGAGCCAATGACGTCACTGTAACGTACTTGGAAATGCCTAATTGTTATTGATTATTTTTGTCTTTTAATATTAAAAGACCTATACCCAATTTTAAAAAATATCTTATAAATTAACAAATAAAGGTCAACTATAATACAAAAATTTATTACAAATTTATATTACTCTAATCTTGAATCCTGAATAACCTTAACAAAATAAAAAATTAGTTTGAAAACCAAGATCATGTAATTTAAAAATTAAATCTTTTCCCCCAGAGTCCTTTATTTCTTTAATAATTTGAGACGCGTCTAGAGAATTTAAAATATTCTCATCTTCGGTCGAAAAGAGGCTGTAGGATAAAAAAACCCGAAAATTAGCCAATGAAAACATTAACACATAACATTATTATACTTACACATATACAGTGAAACTTACGAATACTACTAACAGAAATTCTAAAAATTACAAAAATATAATTTTTGTAATATTTCTACAGTCTCTCTCGACTGAAAATGAGGATATTTTAAATTCTTGAAAAGCTTCTCGAATTACTAAAAAGGTTAGCGCTGAATCGTCTTAACGCCGAATCGGGTTTGTGCCTAAATGGGCTACGCTGAATCGTCCTCGCGCCGAATCGTCCTCACGCCGAACCGTCCTCACGCCGAATCGTCCTCACGCCGAAGCGTCCTCGCGCCGAAACGGTATTACGCCGAACCGGCGGCGCCGAACTAGCTACGCCGAATTGGCGGCGCCAAAAAGTCCCATTCCCGTTCTGCATTTGTTTCAATTTGGTATTCTACATTATTTTATTCGTTTGAAACCTAATATTTCCCAATGCCTTCCTGTCGAACACTCGAAATTCTTCTTCTCTGGGTCCTTCCATATCAAATCAACCAACGTATTTTCATAACCCTTTTAGAATTTGCTCAAATTGAATGTAATTCTAAGTTATATCAAATAAACCTACCTGTATTGTTTTGTTTGCCCCTAAATAGCGCCGTTAAGGTTGTAAACCCTCCAAAATAATTAAAATTTTTCTTGAAGAGCTTTGACGTATTATTTATACTGGCTGAACCAATGTAGAGAGACCCTAGAGACGTAATTTTTTTTTTGAAATGTAGGTATTAAAGACGCCTTTTCGGTGAGTATTATTGCTTAAATAATTAACATTAAAAAATGGGAGTCCTGACCAAATTTTGACTTTCAGTGGGCTCTCTCTCGAAAAAAAAAGCCTTCGACATGTCTAGCAGAACTAATCCTGTGAATTCGCGTTTGTTGAATCCAACGGTGACGTCTTCAACAAGTTGGAGGGTACGGAGTGAAAATTTCTAAGTGTTAGGATATATCAATCTACGCGTACCGTCAACAGAATACATTGAGATTCCGTAAATCGACTTATGCGCGTCACTGTATGAGTAAATTTTCGAACTTCAAAGGCGATTTATTCAAAAACTTATGAACAAAATTTTTTTTAAATTATACTATAATATATAAACCATCAACTTTCCGAATCTCAATAGGGAAATTTCAATTTCAGGGTAGGTTTAAGGTACTTTAACCTATCAAAAATGCGTTTTATATAAAAAATTGAAGTAGGAAAATCTTTTAAAAATAATTCGTATTTTGAAATGTTATAGAATGTTCATAATAAAATGTTGTTTTCGTGTTCTAAAATGTACGTTGTATACATAATTTTGTGTTCTGCAATTTTAGTGTATGATAATTTTCCGTAAAAATTAAATTAAGCGGGTTATAGACGAAAAATCAAGCTGGAAGAACTAAAATTACCAATTCCGAGATCTTTTGCAAGCTAAAAGTGTTCCTTGCCTGGAGTGCCGATCAATATAAAGAAACAACGTTTTCTTCTTAATCTAGGACTACGTCCTGTACTTCCCAACTATAGTGCCTCTGTTCAAGGCACTGTTGGTTCTATGAGCAGTTTGGATTTTAAATCTCAGGTAGCTCGCTAGGCTTGCCTTTCGATGTGCCTGCACCCTGTTTTTTATTGTTATGATGGCAAACCATTAACACATGGGGACCGCCTGCTTAACGTACCCTCCGAAACACGGAAGACGGTCAAGAAATTTTTAGACAATACCCGGAGTCGAACCGGGGCGCCTTACGTTAGCAGTTGATCGCGCTAACGTTCAGACCATGACCGTCTTAATATTAAAAAGAATAAACATAATCTTGTTGCCCCAAAGAAGAACATCTAATAAATAAGGAATTTCTGCACTTCTTCTTCATGTGCCATATCCGGTTCCCCGGATGTAGGCGACCTTTCTCCTATGTATGTATTATGCGTTTGAAGTATTATCACACACATAGGGGACCTACTGCTTAACGAGGGCTCCGAACCGCGGGAAGTGTATACACTTCATCTCCAGAGAAGCTGTACCAGATTACACCTTGGTGGTTTGCCATTTCCTTCCAAAGGGAGACGATTAGAACTAAAGTTTTACTGAGCCCGGAGTCGAACCAGGCATTCTGCACCTAAATGGTTGCAACACTATGAACAATAGAATAAAGCAGATACCATTTCGAAAGTTAATATCCAAATCCAATCCTAATAAAGCTTACCTCACAATCGTAGATATTAAACAAATAGGTTCGATTCACCACTATTTTTAAAAGAAGGCTCTCTCTGTCATGCGGACTTCGTCGATCCGTTGCAGCGTACGTAAAGCATAGTTACAAAACAATAATTGATTTCACATCAATCAAGTTCAATTGCCTATGACCCTTAACATGAAAAAACAACACAATGTGTAATGATAATAAGATAATAACTATTATAGTCATTTAAATGCGCTATAATAAAATTTTATACAATCCAATTTTTGTAAACACAAGTGGCATAAAAATAAATTAAAAACTAAAATCCATATGATGGACGTCCACCTTAACACAACAGAAAAAAATAGTAAAACTTGCGGAATAACAGCTCAAATGTAAACTATCCAAATGAGGTAAACACAAACAAATTACCACGTCGCCGTCGCAATGCCACTAAAAAGGGTTCAACGCTTTAATGATCGATCCGATAAAATGCATTATATAAATTGTCATTTTGTAACCAAATACGTCGTTGTGAAAAGATAAATAATAGATAGACGTCAAAATTGAAGATATCATTGTTAACAAATCTCAAAGATTAAAAAAAATAACTACTTAGTAATTACAAAATGATGCTTCTTATAAGTGATGAAAACATCTGAAAAACCGTAAATTTGGTGTTAGTGAGCTTCATCTCATGGAATAAAGAAACAACAAGGAAGTTCCAAGCTAAGTTTTTCATTTTTTTTAAATATATCACTCGTTATGTACTTTTTAAGTCTACGCGGGTCATAAAAATGATGGTCGGGGCAGAATACGATCCGTAACCCATCAGTTGGATAGTCTCGATTTAGACCGCTACTTTGCACCAAAAAAATCTAGGTGTAAAAGAAAGTATCAGTCCAAAATAACATTCTAAGAAAACTGGCTATAACGGACCGAAGAACCCATCTACAATTACTGAGAACTACACCTTTATCCATATGTTTGGAATATTGGTAGTACTTGGCTGGTATTTCCCATCGCACATATGACTGGAGGTTATAACAAGAAAGAAAGAGGAAAATGGAACAAAACCAAATCAGTAAAAATCAAGGAAGAGTTTCCTGCTGAGATCTATTTATCTGCACATTTCAAGAAGAAGTCAGGATATATTGATTGAGAAAATCTGCCTAAGAATATCTTTCAGTCGGTTCGATAATGGGGAACATGCATGAATAAAAAAATTTAGTTAAAACAGTATTTTCCGATTAATCCTATATATTAAATATCAAATCAGCAAAAATAACTTCTATTTATTGTATTTTGTTATAAATAATCCATTTTAAAATTCAATGATAATTTAAAATAAATCATGTGACCTTAAACGCAACGCGTTTGGCGGCACAATAACAATAACCTCACTTTCTTGTTTACTCTACTCGTGTAGAGTACTTTTTTAACTTTTTGTTTTTAATTGATTTAATTATGATAAATAACAGCTTTTAACACTAACAAACTTCAACTTTCAAAGCACAAAACCACAGAACAATAATATAAATGAATGTAAAATTCTGTCTTGTGACGTCACAAGCCAATGGCACTTGCGCGGTCGTTTCCTTCAATTCAAATTGACGGATTTTTAAATATTTTTTAAATTATTATCTAAACGAAAATAAATAAATTAAATAGCATTAATTAGTATATTTAGTTATTTTTGATCGAACTACGCTATAAAAAAAATTTATGCATCTTCCCTATTGCTGGACCATACGGAAATCATTAAATAGACGCCTTTAAAGTCGTCAAGGGACAACCTGAAAAAGTGTGGTCACAAGTGGTGGAGTGCGATTGCGGAGACATAATCCATGTCCTCTCCGAGTCTGCTCTTTCTGTTCCGCAACCTCTACGAAAGATATGAATTGTTACTGGGAAAAACCAATTTGGTTTAAGGTTTTATCTCAAAGTATATACTTTTCTTCTTTTTGTATTTGGTCTAATGGGTTAGAGGTTATAGCGACATGGAAGATGTCACAGACTATACTTGATCCCGAATTTCTGTTTCCTCGTCTTACCTAACAGAAGACAGCCATGGAAGAGGAATTTGTAAACCAAATACTGTAGGATTTGCTTAAAAAAACGTAGAGAAATCACTGACCATGGTCTTCGATATAGCTCGAGACCGTATGCGAGAGTCGTAGATAAGCGATGAATTAAAAAAACTTCGTCCAATGACGAATTTGAAAGAATTTGGTTATCCAAATAGTTAACAATTCAAAGCATCTGTGTGTTTCGAGATCTCTAGTGGAATTGTTGATAGGAACCTCCAAACTTCACGGGGTACACACCAAAATTTCCTGTATTCTGACGCTAGTGCAGCATTGTTAACTGCATCTCTAAGCTTGTTCTGAATAAAAATGTCCTGGTCCTGGACCTAATGTGATCTAAAGATTGTTGTAAATTTTTGTTGTAAATTGATCATGGTGATATACGAATAATTATAATGCAATGCTATCGAAAAATTATCGTAGAAATATGGCGACCTGTTGCACACTTGACATTTTTGCCAATATTTTTAAGGACGGTCCTGATCCACTTCTGTAGTATTTTTATAGAATATTATTACCTACTTGTTTCTCCTTACCTCAAAACATGTTTTTTTTATGTTTTATGTTTAAATCTATCTATATTCACAAACTTGGAATTGCTATAATTTTGAAATATGGTGGTTGTTGCTCGGAGATCGACAAAAATTCATTTTCGCCCAGTTAGTTGAAAATCGATATTCAGGCGATGGAAATAGAAATACAAACGATGCACAAACGATTGACACCAAATTCGACCCAAAATTTGCAAGTGAGGGTGGCTGGGGAAATTGATCCAACAGTTTATCCACTACGCTAAGCTATGCACACTTAGTACTTTCCTTTCCATTTCCCTCCGTCGGAAAATTCTCTATTACTTCGATAAAATATTTTCTTTTAAATTGCACGCGTGACTAATATTTTCATACAACTTGACCATTTTATATATAAAATAAGAATGTTAAAATTTTAGGAACGTTCCAAAAATCAAAACTGCACAGTTAAAAGAAAAATTTCGAAATCGCACATTATTTAGTTGTGGTTTGTAACCACAAACATGGCACGAAAATTTCTAAAAGCAAAATTAGAGAAAAGCTTCAGAGGTGAATAATTTATTTACTACGTAAAATGTTTATTTTTAGGTAATACAGTGCATACTTTTTTTTTTATTTTATGATCAAACGGTTTTATTAATAATTCCATATGGGGAACGATCATTAGTTCTCAAAGTGATATCACCAAAAGCTTTGCTACAACGCATTAAGTAATTAATTTATTATTTTTCATAAATTCAGCCTTTTACCTGTCTATAGCACGAAGTCCCATATAAACCAAACCATTGTCTGTTTTAATTGGAAAAGCTTCTGGATTTTTTACCGATTCGGCATATACTTCAATTGCGCGCATATGATCGCAAGCGCCTTAAAGTAATAATCGTTAATTTGGGCTTAAATAATTTAGAAATTAATTTACCATATGTATTGGTTTTATTTAAACATCCGGGTTGTGGAAAACCTCCGCCATTTGGATAAAAATCTACATCGCCAATTGATATTGGAAAACCGAATCTTCCTGCATCTGTGTGTATTATGTCAATATAAGTAGCATCTCCTTTAGCAAGCCTTCGATTTTTATCTGCAAATTAAAAGTAACATGTGTTGTTTGATCAAATTATTATTATTATTAAACCCGTTAATGAAAATGAAGGAAATGCTGGATCGAGACCGGTAATTCGTGAAATTTTATTTGTTCCTTGAAAATTTTTACCGATGCCACCAGCAACGTGAGCTCCAAGGCTAAATCCAATAATATGTAAATTGGATGGTTCAAGCTCACCGGTTTCTGTGTAAAATTTAATAAAGTTAACAACAATTTTTATAACGTAGTCAATATTTTGTATAGCTTGTTGATACCAAGGTATTGTAGCCAGTTCACCCCAATCGATAATAATTACATTATGGGTTTGTACTCCCGAAAAGTACGCTAAAAAAATTCCAATTAATTAATTCCTTCACAATTGTAAAAATTACTTACCGTTACACAATAATTTTGAATTAGAGGTCAGCGCACCTTCGCCAAATCCATGAATGTAAATGTCTGTAGGCAATTTCGAATTAAGTCCAATTTTAAGAAGCTTTCCTTTTTCTAAATTTTCAAGTACTTCATAAGTGGAACAGTCTTGAAAAAAATAAGGTTTGACATAGTGGTGATCCTTTTCAAATGGGCAACAATAATCGCAGTTGCCTGTTGGAATTGTTGATGCGAAAATTTGGAATTCTCCTAATAGGAAACGAAGAAACAAATTATTTTACCCTTACAAAAATGCAAATCTTACCAAGTTCTATCAAATTTGGCTTACACGACGTTGCATCTTTTACCATTGTTTCTTTAACAATATTCCCCATCTGGTTTTCAAACAACAAATCGAAATTTCCAATAATATCAACGTTTTTTGTTTCTGCTAAATTTAATACTAAGAAATTGAATTGTAACAGAACGGAAAGCAACGAAAAACTTGGAATCATATTTTTAGCAGCTTGTGTTTACTCGTTAGAAAAAATATTGAAACACTGATAGATGATTTAATGAAACTTCAAATTTAAATATTTTGCTTGATCGATACAAAAGTTACATAAGAGTTATTATAAATTAGTTTTTGTAATTAAGTGATTTTCATTTTATAATAGCTGTAATAATTTATTGTTCTTATTATAAACACCGCCGTTCTTTATCAATAACTTTTATAATTATGTTCAACAATCGCACACTTTTATTGTCATATATGTTTAGTAGAATTATCAAATTTGGATACGAATTATGTAACACAATGAAAATACGAAAATTAATAGGATGTGTAATATCTATATTTATTTTCTGGTTGTTTTCTCAATAATAATTATTTTGCAATGATTTTTTTAATAATAATGTTTACTTTGTTGTAGGATAAACTATTAAATAAGTTAGAAGAGAGTGAACCTGAACTAGCAACTTGTCCGGAAGAAGAAGTGAGTTGAAATTGTTTTTATCGTTTTAAAATTATTTTAATTTATATTTTTCTATTTTAGTGTGTGATTTGTATTAATGCTAAGGCTACCATGCAAACTGCACCTTGTGGTCACCAAGTAGTTTGCAGGAAATGTTTCGTAAAAACCATTCAAATTGCAGTTTCACAAAGGCTTTTACCACTGCGATGTGTTATATGTCGAGCAAAAATTCTTAGGCTTAAGGTTAGTATTTTTATTTAATATTGCTATGAATTGAACTGAAATTTAAATTTATAAAAAATTGTATTACAACAATTTACAAACTAATTAAAATTAAAAATGGTGCAGTTGACACAAAAATACGGCATGTTTGCAATCAAAGATTGATGCAAAATCTGTCCTCACTACTCTAATGAGAAGATAGCTCGGAACAGATAATGTCCACGCAGAAGGAAAAACCATCTACTTTAATTTGCGTGGGGCCCTGATCTTGGGTATAAACTAGCTCGTTAATAGCGGCGGCAAAGGCCGTGGGTCGTGTCAAAGGAACGCCCCGGAGAAACTCAAGGAAACAGCTTTGCTAACACACAAAAATAAAATTAACAATAAAATGTTCATTGTCGGAAGGCAATGACATAAGCGATGTCGGATGGAACGTGTATTAGCCGACCAGAACCGGTACAGTAGCAACAACATTGCCACCAAGAATCACTCCCCAAACAATCAACCAACGAAGCGCTCGAGTGGTCATATAAAAATCCCTCAAAGGTGGAACCACATCGAGCTTCCGACGATAAAATCAACCGGTAGCGACCTCGGTGAAATGCCGCACCCTGTACATAGGTCGCACATCGCAGCCTTCATAAAAAAAAGAAACATAAAGCCAAAAATAAACACAAAAAAATGTTCAACATAGAATTTCAAATACAAGATTTGAACCCATGTCGAACGCATAGGAATTCCAAAGCCATTGCATTTGACAAACGCCGTTCGATGTTTCCTAGTGGAAATAAAATGCTCAAGTCAAACTCAATTAAACAAAACATAATCATATAATATAATTAATTAATTATCAAAAGGTAAAGCTTAAACATTGGCATTCCATCCCACGTATGCGAACGTAAGATTAGATTATTTATAATCACGTCGAGCAGAAAGGTGAAACCTGCGGCTTATCGATTATATCGGCCAAACGTTCTAATAAAAATGCAAGACAAAAGGAAACCTATTTTACAATACATCACAAAAAAATATGAAACAGCCAAGGGCGAATTTGATCGTCATCGAACTCTAGGTGTTCGGAGCAAAATTGGCCAAGTCGATTAATGTATCCACCTGTGAAGTAATGAGCTCAAATTAAGGGACTTACCAATTTGAGAAAAAAAAATCCTTCCCAGAAAGTATGGACAAGGGGGTCCGACAAAAAAATAAGGTACGGGAAACATCCACCATCCTACAACCACGAATTTTAAAATCCCCTACTGGGTTTGGAGCGCAAACAATTTCCAATATCATTCGCACTGTTGGACGGTAATTCTCACAAAATCGCAACCATATCTTGTAAAATTCGTAACCAAAACCATAATCACTCCACAGCACATCAAAAATCGACCTGCTCGCTCGAGAGTTCACCCATGACTTTTCTTCATACTAGCATGCGCGAGTCTAATTTCTGTCAATCACGTTCGCTATACAGGGCGTCACGAAAGATGTCGCTAAATGTAATTAGTTGAATTTAAGTAAATTCAAAGTTGTTGCGAAAGTGAAAAAATTTCGTAACAAGATCTCGTACCTGCAGGTGTTCATCATTTAAATCAATTCTATTAAAAATTGTCAATTCCCCCTTTGTTGATGTTTGTAAGATTTTTATTGGTTTGGTTTCCAAATGTAGTGGAAAAATTTATTATGGTTTCTTCTTCGAATCCATTATAATTAACACTTAAATTTTATTCACTTTTGATAAGTTTTCTACATTCTTTTCTTAAAATTTTATCGAGTTACGATTATTCACGTCCTCTCAGGTGGGATGACGCGGCTTGAAGGGACAAATTCCCACTCCCAATTCCTTCACGCGTAGGTACCTTTTTCGAACTTCTTAAATTAATTACATTTTTATACTAAAAAATAAAATTTAGAAGGGCTTCAAAAACAAAATCCTACATATTCAGCACAACCATTTTTTTATTTTCACTTAAAATTTCACAACTTAAATTTTTGAAAAATAACATGGCAATATACTTGGTTATGGGAAAAACAGCAAAAACGGCAATTAGGGCATTTATATAATTGGAACTTGCAGTTTAATAACCAAGAAACACAAACATTTGGACCGCGTTATGCATAACTTGACCAAGCGCCAAAAATGTGAGTTTTTGAGAAAATGCAATAAACTTTATAACCTTCTTATACATACATAAATCAGCTTATTCATTAGAGGTGATTTTCCGCATATTAGTCGAAAAGAGTGTCAATAACTATTATGTCTACGAATTAAAGCAAAAAATGAAAAGCTTTCGATTTTAAAGTGAAAAATGGCGCTTAGGAATTTTGCATTTACTATGCAATCAATTTTATACATATCGCATAAGTTCACTATGAACCTAAACTGTCGCTTAGTTAATTTATGCAAAATTAATATATTAGATTCACCAATCAATATTAGTTAATTTTTTTATGAATAAATGAGTGAAATATTTATTGAAAATTAAAAAAATTAATACTGATACAGCAAAATGTAATTTTGATTTAAATCAATCTTCTTCAATATCTAAATCAACTTCTCCATTAAACCCTTCTATATCCTCTTCGATATTGGCATCACCCAGTAAATTTTCATAAAAATGTTTAGCATCATTTGGAATCAAATTCAATAGGAATTTCAAATCGGCAATTTTTTTTTTTGGAATAGGCTTACCATTTGCCCAAAGATTTTTAAGTAGCTCCCTAAAATTCTTCTTGGCTTGTCTTCTTGACGGCCCTCCACGTTTCTTCTCTATATCGATTTCTTGAGCTTCATCCCCAAAATGTCATTTAACAAAAAGTTTGTGAGGATTTTCTTTTCGACTTTCGATTTCTTTAAACTTAAGCCAATTTATTTTATTATTATCGATATCTACTTCTCGATTGACAATAGGTTTTTCTAAATCCGATGTAGTATTAAAAAAATCCTCTTTTTCCATCTTATGAACAATGAGCGAGTTCTTTCTTCTGCAGGATTTCATTACGTTCATGTAATCTTCTGGAGTGTATAATCTTTGCTGTAACTTCAACACACATTCAATGTCACCAAATTTGACCCAGAAGTCAAAAATCGCTGGACGACCTTTTCCAGTGACGGATGGGCATCAAGAATCGCTTTTAACATTGAAACCATTTTAATATTTCTGTTTTGCCCTCCGAAACTATCCGACCACAGTATTAAATGTGTACAGGAGGCATCCATATCTTGCATAATATGCCCAAACAAGCAGGAATCTACTTCTTGAGATCCTCGTCCGGCTTCACCTTCCAACCACAGATAGCTTCTTCAGCTGTGCTCAAATGGGTTTCTTTTTCGATTTTGAACTTATTTTACTCCTCATTGCTTCCGGAATTTTTTAGTACTTCAAGTATATCACACATATTGCACGTATCCTTCTTCAGGGGTTTTCTCCTCAGATCGAAGTGAGTTAAAAATACTTTTTTGTACTTCGAAAACGATACTGGGAATTTCGTATCTTTTATCTATTGTATAAATCATATTATATAACGCGTATTGTAGTATCCGATCCCAGATACATTGAACTAATTGGCTCTCTAGCATAATGTGATTTAATCTTGGAAATTTATCAATGTGTTCAACTATTTCTTGAAATCGCTCATCTGTGATTTTATTTTTACCTCCTCCGATTCCCCGTAAGTCTTTTACGCCCTCCGATCTTTTCTTACTCTTTAGCGCCAAATTAACCTTTCCACTCGAAATTCTAAAAGTTTGGAGGAAAAATGTTTTACAAACTACGATTTCATTAACATTGTATTGCTTCGACCAACATCTCTCTACTGAATCTTTTACTCTTTTTCTCTTTATTGGAATTTCACTCACCATCGCGCAAACGAGAGCTCGTTGGGCGTTGTGGGAACTCACTTTGTAAAAATTTTCATATTCTTCCTTCGCTTTCTCCACACCTATTTCGGACAGGCATTTGACTATTTTGGCTATTTGGGTGGTGAAGGAAAAAACGAAAATTGTTGGGTTATGATATAGAATTTAAATTAAAAATATATTTGAAGGAAATGTCGAGTCCGTTTCTTGAAAATTTTCACTCGACACTATTCAATAAGTGTTTATGAGTTTATGATGAAAGGTGATTAGATCAGGTAATACGATATTCTTATCAACGGAGCATGGTATCACCTGATCAGATCACCTTTCATCGTAAACATCTGCAAATTGAAAATTAAGTAGCGAAAATTTTAAAGAAAAATTATTAATACCGGAATTAAAATTAATACCAACACAACACCAAGATCAGATTCAGGACTACAAATGGTTCTCGACCACTAAAAATTTCAGTACTGTTCAAGCTGATATTTAACAGGAGATATTTTATTGGTACATCCCACATCTTACCGTTTTGAAAGAGGGTCAATTATGGATAAGTTCCTTTTACTCTTAAAAATTAACATTTGAAACAGTCCGAGAATTTTGTTAAAAATGTAACGTATTATTTATTTATTAGTCTAATTGTCCTACAGGAGTATCCAATTACACGACAAAGTAGCGTATCTAATACGTGCGTTTTGGCACAAGATAAATAATCGAGCATATAAGGTTAATAATAACCGGGGGTTATAGATAGAAGGTTCAAGATAGGTTAATTGGGTTATGACGCATAACCTTATTAGAAAATCAGCGGTGGCAGTCAATGTGCTTCTTTTCTTTAAGGATAATATTATAGTTCTACTTAAAATCGTTATTTTTATAATCCCTAGGAAAGACTAACGATAAGTGAATATTTATTTTCTTAACAAACATACGAGTATTATAATTTTATTTGCTTAATGGATCTAATAGAGTTACGTGGGGAAATCAATAACTTCGGTAAAAACGATATAAGGAATCAATTTTTTTTAATGGAATAAATTTTATTTTTCGACATAATCTCCTTGAGGCTCGAAGCTGAAGGCATTTCCTACTTCTTTGAATTAATTTTTCTAAACCACTGAAAAAAATTGTTTTGATTGTCATGCAAAATACACAGCTTTCCACAGCATCTGTACATTAGCACTTCATCGGTATTAGATTTCATCCCTAGTAATACTCTCTCTAAATTTGGGAATATAAAGTAATCGCTAGGGACCAGATCTGGACTGTAAGGTAGGTGATTTATTAGGTTGATGCATAAGTTCGTAGCGTTTTTCGTTTCCAAGGTAGAGTGCTTTGGAAACAAATTTGTTTGAGAAATATCAATGTCATTTTAATGCCATAGTATTGTTTTATTGAGTACTTCTTGAATTTTTCAATTTGTAGAAAATGGAGTGTCAAGTCCAAAAAAATAAACATTTCCGACACATCCTTTTGTTTGAGTTTAACCGAGGAGCTAAGGCATCGGAGATCGCTAGAACCATTTGTGCCGTTTACGGAGAGAACGCAATCGTGGAAAGTACTGCACGAAAATGGTTGTCTCGTTTCAAAAAGGGGCATTTTGATATGAGTGATTTCCCACGTTCAGGGAGACCATCCGGCTTTGATGAAGACCGATTAAATGCTTCAATTCGTGATGATCCACGTCAATCAACTCGGGAGTTGGGTAATATGATGAATTGTGACCAATCAACTATTGTACGATATTTGCATTCCATGGGAAAAGTTGGGTGTTTGGGTACCATACGTTTTGAGCGAAAACAACAAAAATCATCGTGCTACCATTTGTGATTTTTTGCTTGCTCGTCATCGTTTAGATCGTCAACAACATCGGCCGTTTTTGTCCCAAATTGTTACTGGTGACGAAAAATGGTGCCTTTACATCAACATCAAGAACAGAAAGGAATGGCTGAGCCCTAACAAACAAGCAAATCCTCGTGCAAAAGCTGGTGCCCATCCACGCAAGGTAATGTTGTGCATCTGATGAGATAAAGAAAGCGTCATCTACTATGAATTGCTTCCGAGGAATGTAACCATCACTTTCTGATGTTTATTGTCAACAACTCCGTCGCCTGGAGGCTGCAATTGAAGATAAACGACCGGCAAGACGGCATGAAGTGGTTTTGCAGCATGATAATGCCCGTCCGCATACTGCTAACATAACAAAAGTAGCTATTCAAGATCTCGGTTGGGAGGTTATTCCACTTCCGCCCTATTCTCCTGATCTTGCTCCATCAGATCTTCATCTTTTCCGCTCTCTATCCAACAATCTCCGCGGAATCTCATTTAATAACGATGTTGCTCTTCATAACTGGCTCGACGACTTCTTCACGTCCAAACCACCGGATTTCTTCAGGTGTAGAATCGAAAAACTGCCAGAAGGTTGGTAGTCAATCATAAACAATGCAGGAGAATATATTATTGATTAGTTTATGTATTAGTTATATTTAAAAAATTACAGCCGTATTCATAAAAATTTAAAACAGGTTAGTAAACCCTTAATAAGCAAAGTGTCAAAAAACGTTATTCATAAACGTTCAATAGCGCTAAAACACTGTTATAAGACTGTTTTAAGTGACTTGTTTTTATGGTTCATACATACCTCCTATAAGCCTCTTTTAAAGTTAACCTAAAAATATCTGTTCATAATATATAAATTATTGAAACCAATATGAATGCAATAGCGGCTATTAATGTTATTAACATGATTGGTGATGCACCTCCGTGTCGTAGATAATTGTACAAGCCGAGATTCGACCCTTTCACGCTTTGCGATGTTGAATTTAAAAACCCGAAAGACGGTCGGTCCAAACATATTTTAAAGCATTTTATAGAAAATAACTTTCGAAAATAATGTGCATGTGATGCTATTAACATTACTTCAAATCACTTGGCCATCGCTCTATGGCCATCGCTTTGGCAAGCCACGAAAGAACTCAAAAAATTTCATGCTAGGTATTATTATTATAAATTATTATGAAATTAAAAGACATTATATGATTTAAAATTTTTATTTATCTAACGATCCTACTATGGTATGTAGTTTGCATAAATAAAATTAAATGTTTTCTTATTCCATGTTTTTTCTTTTATAACCACACTTTTAGAGATTATTGCACTGGTACGGTGATCTAAAAAAACGTATTCCTAGTTAATCCTGTATTATTATTTTATGAAATATAAATACATACGTGTCTCGTCGTATTGCTATCCTCTTCTATATATATGGGAATATCCAATTTGTCGCTTAGAAGTTGTTGCGAGGTGCATCGTGTATAAACATCTTTTAAAAGATCGGTAGCCAATTCAGTTCCAAGTGCTAATGTACGATGGCTACCCTTACACATTCCATTAAAGCTATAAAAGAGTACATAACAAATGTTTAATTTAAAAAGATACAAAAATTATGTGGTTACCTGTTTAGTAAATCATTCCATGCAGCTTTTTTCTTATTTACTCTGCTAAATAAATTTAGGTTAATGTACACGAAATAGTTCACTTGCCGTGCCACGCCTTTCATAATTGGTTCATATTACCTATTTCTATCTATTAACGGTGTTGTAGCTAATAAGCTCTTAAAATGCGTTTATGAATAGAACTACATTTAAAATACTGTTTAGCCTTAAAATGTGTTTTAAGTAAAACATCTCTGAAAGGCACTTTAAGATATTTTTATGAATACGGCTGTTTTAAATTTTAAATTAAAAAAAAACCGCTACGAACTTATACTTGAACCCGATATTTCTTTCGCACTTTTTACCCTTTTTTTTTAATTTTAACAAGTTTCGCCATTTCTATAAGTATCAAAACTGACTACTAATAAAAATTGAATAGAAATCCAACGGTTTCATGAATCGATTTAATTTTGAAAATTTAAAAATGAAATTCAGAAAACTGGTCTTCTGTTTGAATTTTACAAACCACTTTCAGGATTTTTTATAACTCCTTTTGCCATATCGTTTTTACCAAACTTATTGATCTCCCTTCGTATAGATTATTAAAACACTACGTTCACATTTTTTACAGAAATCAATAAAAATTGACTTTATTATTTTAAGATTATTCGCAGCTTTGATTTTTTATTATTTAGTATGGAATTATTTCTATTTATAATATTTACTCAATATTAGAAAACTTTCGATTTCTCATCTAAATTTGGTATTGCGACGTTATTTAATAAAAAAAATTTGGGTAACAACTTAAAAAAGTTTAGTGGAAGAAGTCTAGACTTAATAAGAATAAAACCTTTTGAAATAATGTAGAGTTGTATATTTTGAGGTGCTTTACAAAAAATTTAATAAGAACAGTAGTTTCGCTTGTTTTATTATATTTATATCGCATTATTTTTATTTATAGCCTCTAAAACTTTATGATATCGTAAAGCTTCCCTATTACAATAACAGTAACAAATGTGAGGATTCGAGATTTTAGGGATTTTTACATATTTTTACAAAGAAAAGGTGCCCATGATTATAAGATTGGTCTAGATTAGTTCTATTTCTTCGGAAAAATAGGAAGGTCCTATTAGATTTTCCCTATATTTGCATTTTTGTAATATACGAGAAGATCGACCATTTTCATAATCATAGGCACAAATAAGAAAATTTTACATTCCATTACACATCCATTTATTGATAATGGAGAATTTATGAGGTAGAAAACGACTAAACTTAATTTCACTGAAATATTTCAGAGTTAAAAATGCTCTTTGCATCATCGTTTATCAATTTGTTGGTGAGAAATTCAACTGTTATTCCCATCTGGAAACTTTATAAATTCCCACTTGAGCAATTTAATGTGTATTCTAAATTAATAATTTTTATCTATTAATTATACCGCTTTAATAATTTGACAATTAAATTAAAACTTTATACGGCAAGTTTATACCCGAATATTATTAGTGTGCGGTTCGATAAATGTTATAATATAGTGTTTCTACACAGCGCTCAGTAAATTTGCTTCAAGATTTGTTCAATAATTTAGCGATTTTTTTAAATAGAACTTCAGTCTTGAAAGTTTCCTTTTCTTTCGTTGATCCTAAAAGGTCGAGGAGTTATTGGTGAAAATCTTGATGGCCCCCAAGTCGAATTTTTGGATAAAATTGGTATCAAACGTTCGAGCATCGTTTAACCTACCCTCAAGGAATTTCCATTCTTTTTGTTTGAGCCTCAACCGTTGCGAGGTTATGGGGAGGGAGCAGAATTTTTCATCCATTATAACAAGAATATAATACTTTAGTTGATACTAAAGCAAAAATTTTATGGTCATTTTTACAATAATCAGTTTTAAAAATTTTATTAATAAAAATTTCAAGAAAATTAAATTAAAAAGTATCTAACAATTCGTAGTTCGGATAAATACCCAAAATTCCCCTAAAATTCCATGTCGGCTTCTCTTCCAATGGGAATTTTACTATCTCTCCCAAGTGGTTGATTTGGGCGGCTTAAAATTGTTATTTTGTTACGCTCGGTATATCACGTACAGTGTAAATACTTTTCCAATCGGGTCCTACAATAAAGGACTTCATTTCAATAATCGTAAGTGTAGGTTATTTTTTTAATATTTTAGGAGTGAGGTTCAATTCTCAACAATTCTCAAAAAGTACTTCCATAGTACAGTCAATGTACTTATGATCAGTGGCGGCTCGTGGGGTTCTACAGTGGTGGTGCCAGAATTTTTTCTTTTGATGGGTTCATAAATTTAAGTCCAACCGAAAGAGATTTTCTCCGAATCCAAAGGAACTGAATACAGTTCTGTATACAGACTTAAATAGCAGTTTAAGGGGGTTTACCCACCGTGACCGATAAATTTTTCCGATTTTTTTATTACATATTTTTATAGTTTGGGATCTTGAATATGTTTACAAAAAATATTAAAGTAAAATTCATCAAATTACCCGAATTATAACGGATTTTCTATAATGGTGTTTATTTTGTACTTTATATAAAAAATACAAAAATAAATTTAACAAATTTAAGTTGTAGTTGTCTGTAATTGTCTTTAGAAGTCCAAAAAACCAAAAAAAAATTAAAAATTTGTTAAAAAAGGAAATTATTAAAAATCGACGTTTTAGTCCAACCTCAAAATCGAATTGATTGTGAAAAAGGAGCTTTAAAAGTTTTTTCTTAGAAATTGCGGGATTACTTCCCCGTCTGGGGTTGATAACTAATTTACTAATGGGTGCAGATAATACAAGGTCTTCAACTGACATATTTGCTGCACAAACAAATAATATTAGATACAAAATCCCTAAAATTGTTAGTTTTTTATTTATTTTGACTAAATTATTATGCTAATTTTTATTTAAAAATGTTTTCAAAAGAATTTTGTTCTTTCAACCATCGCCATTTAGTCATTTTTTTTTAAATTTTACATTTTCGAGGTTCCGACCATAGCCTGGCATTCATAGAGAACAAAATGTACAAAAATTCATATATTTTAGATAACTACGTCGGTCAAAAACATTGCGCCCGATTGGATAGTCATTTCGAAACGTCAGTTACGCGTTGATCTATTACCTGTATAATTTCCAATAAAACGCTTTGCAAAAATTTTAGATGTTACTTTAGACATGAATAAATAAGAATCCTAAAAATCAGCTTGCCGGAAATGCAACAAGTTAAATAGAACACACTTCAAGATAAAATATTTATTACATTTATTAAATTAAAGAATTTTGCATTACAAGCAAGTTGAACAAATCCAAATTAAATTAGTATAAGAAATATTTTAAGAATATTGTAATTGAAATTTATAACATAGAGATAACATTTTTAATAAAGTTGACGTTACTAGATTGCATGATAATAATTATAATATAACATCTATTCTAAAATTTAAAAAATAAGGAAAAACACTTTTACTAAATTGCAGGATATATAAAATGATTTTTGAAATAATCAAATCAGGCAATGGTCTACCCAATTTTTGAATTTTAATCTTTTCCTCCAGCCAACATGAGCAAAAAGGCATGCTTAAAATGTTTTTAATTTTATTCATTAATAAATTAATATGTATTAACAAGTTTAATTAACTTCACTAATAATAAATTATCAGACAAATTATATTTATAACTCAACGCGGTATTAATAATTGCACATAATGAAATCAGAGATATTAGGAGGTAGCCTCATACAAACACTCGGCGGGTGTATGTAGAATTGTTATCACGTACCCATATGCATCGCGCTACAATTACAGCAGTGGCCAGGAGTCGTGTGTCCACATTGAATTGGCTCGGTGTTGATAATTTATCTTATTGTAAAGTGCACATTTATCAAATAAAAATTACATAAATAGTCTATACTATGTTTACGCTTTAAAGTGAGAAAAATGTTTAAGATTAAACAATTTTTAAACAAAATTAAATATTTTTTTAAAATTAAAAACAATATTTAAGGCCGTTTTGCCCAGCTAGTGCCATGGCTCTTTGGCTCATTATAACGAGCCGCCACTGCTTATGATATATTATAGCATATAATAATTATTATAATGAAGGTAATTTGCATTTAAATATGATTAAGAAGATATTAGCCGATTGATCAGATAAGCAAAATACATTCAATTATCTAATTGTTTTTAGTTTCGTTTCTCATGAACAGGTCATTATAAAAATAGCATATAACAGTTCGACACGAAATTACTAATATATTTTTACTTTCCGAACCCCTAGGTAAGGAAAGTATTGTTATCAGTCAAAATTTGACCCCCCAATTTTTTGACAGATGTTCACGTTTTGAGGTCCCCTGAATCCATTTTTATCATTTTTGGAAGGATGTCTGTATGTATGTGTGTGTGTGTGTGTATGTGTGTATGTACGTCTGTGAACACGATAGCGTCTAAACGAAGCAAGCAAATCATTCCAAATTTTGCAAATAAGCTTTTTCCTGTCGTAGGACGAAGCCAGATGAAAATAATTTAAATCGTGTAACGGGAAAGGGGGGGTTTACCTGGAGCTATTATGACATTATGCGTCATAACTTCGAAACGAAATTAAATATGTAAAAATATTAATAACAAAAAATTAGCGCTATGGAATTTCCTACATTTTTTGTCCTACAAGTTTTTCTCTAAAATATACAGGGCGTTTCAAAAATTTTTGTATTTGTAAAAATTTTTTGTATTTGTAAATAAAATAGTAAACCGCATTCTACTAACGAAAATAAGATGAAAAGTTTCTAATAACATGGGTCCAAAAATGCTTCGTTTGCAAGATATAGGCATTCAAAAGTTTTTTTCTTCCTATTTTGGCAAAATATGAAATTTTTCATCGATTTACTGTTGAAATTATGTAACCATTTTATTTAAAAATATAATGTACAAATTTTTATATTAGGCATCGTAGCTTTTTCCGCATATGCCACATTGGGTCCTGTAATATTTAGCATTATTTCAAACTACATTTTAAATAAAAATAAAAAGTTAATATTATTGGTTTACAAGAAATCAGGCCCGGCTCAAGGGAGTGGGCAGGATGGGCTTCAGCGCGCAGGGCGCCTTCTTGCAGGAGGCGCTAAAACATAATTTTATAATGTAAATAATAAAGTTAACACAACACCACTCCTCACAGTGCAAACTCAAGCGTCATAAAACAATAGAAGTGATCGATGCTGATGTAAAAGAGGATACCGAAACATTCCTGGTAATGTTCGGATTATTAAACATTCGCTTTTGTTGAACTTTTAAATAACATAAACTGCAGGACGATCTTTGTCTGAGAAGATACGATACAGAATCCGATCTTACTTCTTTAACTTAAAGCATTTTTCTCATTTTTACACCCCGATTGCTACATGATTCGTTGAGTTTTTTTTTATATTGACGGAATGGGGTACAGACACATAACAAATTTGTGCGAAATACAAGAAATTCCAATCTTAGGAAGTCCTTTACCATGTGAAATGGTCAGATTATTTTAGCGCAACTTAGTTACATGTATACTTATATAATTAAATATTGCTTATTGTTTTCCACGCCCACTTATAACAAATTTGCATTAGAAATATTCGATGGTCATGATGGGAGAAATTCATACCAGACAAAAATATTCTTGAGTCGGACCTGCAAGAATTTATCTGGAATCATTCTATCGTGAATAACTCCCATACGAGTTTACAAAAACATTATGTATATTCACTTAAACATGGAAAATGATTATTTTTGACATTAAAAATTATACTGCTATGAATTTAATGTTTTATAAAAATTTAATATCATGAATTAAAAATTAGTTAACGTCATATTGAAAGTTTTTCGTCTGAAAAATTACTGCACCACTTCATTTAAAAATACTGTAACAGCTTTTATAGCTTTATTTTACGATTTTGTTAAAACCTATAATTATGAAATAAAATAACCAGTTTTTCATTTTTGTGAAAATAGAATAATTTATTCCGTAGCCACGAAGAGTCGGGAAAGTTTCTCTTTGTTTGCTGCATTTACAAAAGAAGCAGTAGCATTAATTAATTTTTAATAAGCTTAATAATTTGTTGTTTATTATTCAGGAAGTCCTTTTAATTCTCTTTCGTTAATCGTTTTTTATGTTTATCCTATTTACATTTCGCGAAAGAATTTAATTTGACTAATTAATTAATTTTTCAGACCGGTTCTGTTCTTCCAACATCCGCCAGTGGATATTCTGTCAATTCGCGATCGTCTGCAGTTCCACAATCCGATAGTTTGTATAGTGTTAGTAGTGGCGGTTCGACCGTGTCATCCAGTTCTTGTGCTTCCGATAACAGCGGTTCCTGTTGTGGAGGTGGAGGGCATTGTTTAGGCGCATATCCGAGGCAACCTACCACTGGAGCCATCAGAAGATCGCAGCAGCATGCCATGAAAATCAAGTTACAAGAGTATTGTCACCCGGAAGGACGCAATATCAGTAACAGGTTGCCACCCATAAAGGAGTTGCCGTATTCCGGAAGTCCTTGTCATTCTGGTCCTCCGCCGGCGTCTACTCGCATAAGGTTCGTAGTTTTTGAACTCTATTTTGGGTTATGCATTAAATAAAATTCTTATAGATGTGCTCAAAAAATTGTGACCCAACTTGAAACAGTTCCACTGCTATCAAAAAAATATCGAGATTACAAATACGAAAAATTACCACAAGATGAAAAAGAACCCGTCGATGCAGAAAAAGATAAAGCGAAGCATTGGTGGTCGGATAGAAAATGGAAGGAGAAAAATAAAAGCGAAGAGAGAACAGATAATAAAAAGAACGAAATTATGGAAAAACAAATGGAATTAAAAGAGAAGCAACGTAAAATACGATTTTCCACCGAAACTGCTACTACTACTTTAAGCGAAGAAAATAAAAAAGTTAAATAAATATATCACAAGTCAAATTAAACATTTAAGCAAATAAATCTCAGTCGATTGTTATATAAGATAAATATTTTCCTAAACTAATCAAAAATATTTCGTTGTTTCTTGTATTCTAAAATTTACATTAACTTTTTTATAGAAACTTTTTTGAAACGTTTTGTTTACGCCCGTTGTAAACTAGTGCTGTAATATTTTTAAATAAACAATAAATTATTATGTACCCTCCAGAGATAAAGCATTTTTCTAACTATCTGTGGATAAATTGAGAGAACAACATGATAGTTGGTGCTAAAATTTATATCTTTGGATAATACTTAAATTTTTGTTATAACTTTATCTTCGTTATTTATTAATTATAATTATTATTTAACAAATAAATTCAGCTTGACAATGACAACAAAACTGTATACAGTGCATTCTTTACACATGGAAATGGACAGTGTTTTCGTTTGGGACCGGTCCGACCGGCCAATAATATTTTATTCGAGAACGGCCTGACTCCCGTATGCTCAGTTCTGTCTGTTTTGTACTTGTAACAAAATTCGAAAACTACCAATTCATTTCTAAGAGCTGTCAGATTTCATTTTGAGTATATTTTGTTATAGCATTCAACAATAATTAAAAACAACAGAAAAAAGGGACAGAAAATAAAAAATACTTCGAGGTAACCTTGCAATGTAAATTAAATAAACGTACGTCCATTTGCACATAGAGTTTTAGCTGTTTTAGCATTTATCAACTGATCCAGTATAAAACATATACAACTGAGCGTGCGGGAATCACACCCACCGTTCACGAATAAAATATTACTGAGCGCTCGGACCGTGCCCAAACGAAAAATTTAAAAAAAATTACTGAAAAATATTTTAACTCTATGATGTTAGATTTGAGGTTAAATCTTTTTTTAAAAATACACTGAAGAAGAAGAAGAAGAAACACTGTATATATCAAAATGCTGCCGACGAGTCAAAATAGTATCTAAAGAGTTTAATTTGGCTTGTTTATTTGTTAAATATTTAATTGCTGCAACTGTTTCACATAAAGTGTCTGCCACTACAACAACTGTCCTAGATATAGTATTGTTATAAAGTTTTGCAAAATTTGTAATTTTAATTTAAAACTTTATAAACTGTTATTATTTTTGTAAAATTTACAGTAAGTATACTAATAAGGTTAAATTTGAAAAGGCAGTTAAAATGATAATAATTATAAGTTGTTATTTATTATAAACAAAACTAAAATAATTTTGTACTTTAATAAAATTACATTTTTTTCAAATTGGTTGTGCTTATGAATAAGAAACATCCGACGACGTTGAATAAATAATAATGATAATTTTTTTAAATTTTTCTGGAAAGTTGTTTTCATGTTTTTTAAAAGTAGACAATCAGCAAAATTAATTATTCTAAAAGCATTTGCACATCTTTAAGTAGTTCATTATGCGTTTTGACATATTTATAAAAATTTATGCACTATTTTTCATTTGATTGTTTAAAAATTCAATATTTAAATTTTATATTTACTTTTTTTCATAAACCAAGTTATTGAAATGTGACGTACAGGCAATAATTGTGCAAATATAAATTGTGACAACGTCGTTTTGTCCTTCTTGGGACGTATCAGGCAACCGCAATATTAAAAAAATTAAAGAATAATTCTGAAGTCACGAAGAAAAAATATTTTTGAAATACAAAAGCGCTAAATAATCTAATGTGACATTCACATAAGTAATTATTATGACTATGTAAAAAAATATTTTTTTGTTTAAAATACAGTTGCTTGATAAGTCTCAAGAAGGACGAAACGACGTCGTCGCAATTTATATTTAAACAATTATTGCAGGTTAGTTACATTTCACTAACTTGGTTTATAAAAAAAGTAAATATAAAATTAAAATATTCTCAATTCAATATTATATAAAAATTCAATACTAACCAAAATTTATAAATTCTAAAATATAGCATAATGCGTTCCAGCGGTTCTCCCTTTTATATAATGAAACTAAGTTTATGTAATAGAATTTTCTTGTATTTACTGTTTGATATAATATTATCCAAAAAAAGGGGAATTTATGGAACTATCAGTATTTCAAACCAAACTTAGAGATTTTACGTTTATTAAAATTACGTATAAATAAAAAAAGAAAATTGAGTAATTAGAACGTTAGTTCTTAATAAACTTAGTTTAGAAAAAGATAAACTATTTGTAGTTGAAAAGTGCTGAATATTAAAAATTTAATGCTATAAAATTTTTTCCATGATTATTCTTCTTGAATATTATATAAACGAGAAAAAAATACTGACGCCAATTAACAAAAAAAAAATAGATAGAAAACAATATTCAAAACATTCTAATATATTACAGTTTTAACATTTTACATTTTAACTAAAAAGTCAAATTACAAACATGCAATAAATAATATTAATTAGTAGGAGTTTTAAAATTTTATCTAAAACCAACATATTACAGTAGGCTAAAATACATCTTTTTGGACAAATGTAAAAAACGTGTGCTGTGGTAATTATTCTTTAATAATGTTTAATTGTGTTCCTAATAGTACATTTGTCCATAATGATGTCGATTTAGCTATATCTTAACAATGATTACCTACTTCTAGAAATTTTGTAGCATTTATCGATACCTAATTATTTAAAAATGTTAAAAATTAGCCAGTCAATGTTTAGGTCAATTGTTTTTTCTAGAAGTACTGCATGTATCTAAATTGTATAACCTTTATTTGTAAAAGCGCCATTTTTAAAAATAAAATGGCGTTATATTGCAAACCATATTTATATCTAGCATCACCCTGTATAATCTTTCTAAAGAAGTGACATTCCAAAACGGTAGACATAGTATACTACATATCCTACAAATCGTAACTAAATAATCAAAAAATATAATCAGGAAAAACGTGAGACATGAACTAAGTGTTTTTATACAGGGTGAATCGCAAAGTTGGCAATAATAATTATTATCTAGTAATCAAATACTTGATAGAAAAAGAACTTATATTTTAACGCTGGTTAATCAGCTGTGTATTATAGAATTTTAGTTTTGTAATTTGGCTAGTAATGTCATTACGTGTACCAACATTACAAGATGACTAAAATATGGTGGGCAATTTGATGCTTGTTAAAATAAAGATTTTTCTAAATTTTTAGAGCGGTAGTCCTAGTATGTTTTAGTCATCTGTGTATAATAAAAGCATTAAATAAAATATATTGTTAATGGAGACTTTTATTTACAATTTATTTGTTTAGTTTAAAATGTGAAGCTCCAAGGTTATAACCGATATTTCATATTAAAAGCTATAGTTAGCAATAACTATGTACC
Organism: Podabrus alpinus; assembly: GCA_932274525.1. Taxonomy (NCBI): domain Eukaryota; kingdom Metazoa; phylum Arthropoda; class Insecta; order Coleoptera; family Cantharidae; genus Podabrus; species Podabrus alpinus. The sequence goes on along the minus strand of OW026454.1, from coordinate 15,055,039 downwards.
AAAAATTATTGGAACTAATGAAGAGACTAATAATTGATTACATTTGGAAAATAAGATCCTAGTCCCCCCTCCCGCAAATGGAGTATATATTTTTTCCTGTTTCCCCTTTAGGCTATCCACCTGAAGGGGGAGTATATTTATGTAAGATGATACATAAGTAACAATATAACATTATAAAAACTTAACAATTAATAAAACAATAGAATGGTAGTGATGAATGGGTATGATAACAAATGTGGGTGAATTTAACAATATGTGATAATCAATTAAATTGATTATGATAAAAATAAACTGAATGAACGATCGAATAAAATGTGAAATTTGGTTGTTGGTTGAGCATAAATCCATTTTAGGCAGACTAAGGGGGGTGTTAAATTGTTTTAGGGTGTTTATGATTGATTTACAGAAAGTTATAAAAAATTTAGTTATAGATTTATTGGAAATTATTTCTGAAATGTTGAAAGGTGAAATATTTACGAAAGAACAGTGTAAGGTATAGGAGTGGCGTTGTAGGACGTATTTCGGGCAGGAAGACAATAAATGATGCAGAGTCTGCCTACTTTTTGAATCGCAGGGGCACACATCCACAGGACTGATCTTGAATCTGTATAGATACTCGCGCGCAAACGAATGACCCGTCAATATCTGCGTCATTTCAAAGGAGGTATCAATGGCACTTCGGAACAAGCGAACATCATTTAGCGTAGGTAAATGCTGCCAGGTGGTCGAACCTTGGACGGCATTTCTGTATTCGGTATCCCAAGTACATGCCGACTCAAGGCGAATCACCCTTCTTGCGTAACTTAGAGGCAACTGGTTGTATGCCATGCGACTGTGTGAAACAGCCGCGTCTTTGGCACATTGATCTGCAACCTCGTTCCCTTCAATGCCGCAATGAGCCTTTACCCACGCAAATCTGATGATCGTTTGGTCCTTCAGTTTGAGCAGTGAACGATGGATGGAGGTGACCAAAGGTACGGTGCTACTCCTATTAGCAGGAGTTATGACAGCAATCATTACTTTATTATTAAAGCACTACATTCATTATGAATATGACTATCCCCATCTGGGATTTACAAAATCCGTTTACGGGGAGGATTAGATCCCATATGTACATTATGCTTGGATACTCGTGTCTTTGTAATTACATTATCACTCACAATTTGGGATGCCTCGACGCTTCACTCACAATCACTCTCCACCCACGTCTATCACCAGACCTCTCTTTCCAGTCCTTCACACCCATCACCTCCAGGTCGCTGGACACCTGGTTCCACTATCTCACTCTTGGTCTGCTTCTCGCTCTGTCTTTTGTGGGTCTCTATAGAATTGATTACTCTTAGACAAGCTGCAACTTAAAACAGTGTTTTAGGGAGACAGGATTACAAGCGTTGTCACTATAAGGGCGGATGTAAAAATAATATAAATGTGCATGTCACGCCAGTAAACAAATTTGCAATTCGAAGTCCCATGGATCACTCTCATGCCAGAATAAAAATGGTTAAATTAATAAATCTAATATTCAACATTATAATACTTCATTGATTGACGATTTGTAAATATAAATATCGCAAAATAAGCAAAATTCGACATATTTGGTTTTGCTTCCTATCCATTAAATTATTATATCATTGTCCATTAAATCTTGGCCAATACGTCAATCACCGGCCAAGTACGTAAATATTACAATTAGATGAACATATTTACATACATCATTGCCCATCGTAAACAAGCAAAACCAAAAGTCGGAAAAAGATGAACTGAACATTTTAATAAACTGTGTTAGACCAAACAGCAAAAACCAGAGGAATGGAACAAAACTATCATTTATTTATTTTCAAGGCTTTTGTGGTGCTATAGTTTTGTGTCACAATTTTTCAGGTTGTGGAAGTGCAAAAATAATTTATTAATGAAAGACTCTCTGTTTTTTTCTTCATTTGTTCTTCGTCCTCTTATGCTATCCAATCCTGAACACCGCACCTTTTTCTATCTACCACATACTTTACCTTATTGCCATGTTGCCAGTCAGTATTGGGGACTCTAAACGACAAATGTTTTTAGAGAAGATATTTCGACACCCCCAAGGAACAAAGCCGTAACTCGAGTTACGTCATATTTGAGTTATGACTACCGCTGTAATCCTGAGAAAAATACCTTTCTTTTGGTAAAAAAAAGTTTACTTTACGACCCATAATTCCAGAGATAATCAGTGGAACAAATCCGTATCTCAGCGTTTGAGATACGGCTTTGAAACTTTCAAACCGCTCTCCTGTAAAATAGGTAAAAATGACTTACGGCTTTGTTCCTTGGGGGTGTCGATTTGGTCATACCCTACTACTCTGGCCAAATGTGGGTTAGTAGGGGAACAACGACAAGCGGTGTTCTTAAATCGGTCATCTATCTCAGTACGAGTCCCAGTAACTTTACTGGAATCCACGATCTGACGAGAACAGGAATTTGCATCGCACTATTTCGCTGCTCTGACTATCTACTGTCTTTAAAACACTATTAATTGAAGAATAAATAACTGGGTTCCAAAAGAGAAGAGACACTTCTGTAAGTATAGATGATAATTTTACGATGAAGCAATTTTAGAGAAACTCGAAAATATTTTTGACGCGGGAAATAATAACAGGAAAAGGATAACTAAAGAATTTAAGAAAAGCAATATACAAAAACCGAAATGTTGTGGAGAAATCCCGACTTCTTCTGTTAGATCCATTGCTGGATAGAGTCATAGAATAATGAATGTTTCGTGGTGATCCAACGCAATGCCAACTGACACAGTTGGCTCTATGAATTTGCGACTGTCTGCTCTGCCCTGACCTCTGTGAATATTCGTCTCTTCTATTATTAGCCCCGCGACAATTAAGATTTGCCACTATTCATGCAAGCCTTTTTCGTGTTCTCTTCAATTTCAATTTCAAATCATAATTCCATATTATCTTCCATTTCGCCAACTGAATTGTTGTCATCTATTTCTTCAAACCGTCCTTTAACTTCGAATTTAGATATCTTCTTCAGTGGACAAATTTGGAATTTCATCGTGCTGTATTCCAGTTGAGGGTAATCCTACTCTAGCAGGACATCCAAACATAACCTCATATATGGGCATTTTCCAATTCCAGAATGCAAAGCACGGTTTTTCTGAAACTGAATAAATTTTATTCCTGCGCGCCAATCTGTAGTTTTATTTTAATCCATTCACGCTCCCAACATATTCTCAATTTCTCTATTGTTTTTTTCAACAGACCCTTGACTTTGGATATGCCAGGTCTCCCGTGAAAAATTTCTACCTCAGGCCACATAGCATCAGGAAAGAGCAAAATACCATGGCAACAAGCTTAATAAGAAAAAACAACGGCTTGAGACGGAAGAGGCTTGGCAGGAGAGATGTAACTTATCTACCAAGGGAGTCTGGAGCAGACTTCTCATTCCAACCATCAAACCGTGGATCTTTAGATCACACAGTGAGCTAAACTTCCACCTGACTGAATCATTAACCGGCCATGGTTGTTTTAACGCCTACTTAGCCAGGATATGTAAGGTAGAGGTAGACACTTGTACCTATTGCCAAGCCAACGATACAGCTGAACATACCATCTTCCATTGCGACAAGTGGATTGAAATAAGAGCCGCCACGGAACTACAACTTGATACCAAGATCGAACCGAGAAGTGATGCCAAAAGGTGTGACGAATTTTTGATTCGTCAACATCAACCTAGTCACTGCCCGTTATTTTGTGGTCTGGCGGTGCTTGAGACACTACCTGATAGTTTCAGTTTTGTTGAACCGATCTTTGATTAGAACCAACTCTAGTTCACGATAAACTATTGATAAATAGTTTATCTTTATATTTTCGGTTAAGCCTTTGATCTTCGGTATACGGCTAGCTATGTTATTCTTTGCGGAGGCCGGGTCGTTGATAGCCTGCAATGCCTTTTGAGAAATGCTTACTTTCAATAAATAAAAATGCAGATGAATAATTAACAAGTTTAATAAAATAATTGTATTATCAACTACAACAATGAAAACACACAGTATTAAAATCCTCAAACAGATGGTCGTTTGAATGAAACAATTAATGACTAGCTGGTATAAAATGTGGTCACACCAAGTAACCCAATAAAATTTACTGAACAAAAAATGACCACTTATGGTTTTGCTCTTTTAAAAATAAATACAATGTTGACTTACCAGTACTGATCAGTCTTACAAAATATAAGGTGACAACGACGACTTCTTTTTGCAGCAAAACGTGGCTTAGAATTTGAACCAACACTAGGCACTTGGTGAGATTTACAGCAGCTTGGTAGATGTTGAAATTCACCCATATGTTGATGGACCCTCGGTGTTGAGAGAATAACCCGTCGAAAATTAATGGAAAGGCTACGTACAAGTTGCACCGTTGTAGGTTGGATTGATAAGTTGTAATACGTTCCAATTTACTTGAACGCAAGGACAAAATCTTCTTTAATTGAAAATTCGCAAATTGTAAAGTTTTACTGTAGCAACGAATGCTACTTTGATGGATATCAAAATGTAGCGTACCCCAATCCACAAGATTACTACGTGAAGTCATAAACTCGCCACGTGGGTGAACGAAAAAGGTAACCATGAATATGTAGTTCACTAACTGCTACCAAATCCGTATTAATACGAGCAGCTTCGAGAGACACGATAATACACTCTTCCAAAACACAAATTGAACAATTGTTCAAGCGGAAAAATAATAACTATTATCACAGTAAAAAAATATGGTCGTGTAGAAATAAAAATGTCGACCCACAACCTACGTCTCTCGAATAGAACTGTCCGCGCGCCGGCCCGTTGGACTTGATGCAAGCGCGGATCTGATTCTAGCGGTGCTTTAAAAAGTAACATTAAAATGTATAGGGTGAAACGTAAGTGACGGTTCTAAAAACCGTTACATTGTGCGCCGTATGAGTGGGGATAATTTCCGTCGAGCACTTTTGAGGTGGCTTTTCGCGAGACAAGACGTACGCTTGTGTGCTTATCTTTGATCAAGTTTGAAGATTCAGTCGTTTATGGATTTGGAATCCGTGGTTCAATTTTAACAAGTTTCGAAGGTGAATTGGGCACGAAGATTTTTGAGCGCGGAAGCGTATATAGCAAGATTTTTGTGTTACTATAATTTCGATCCATTGTTCGTTATCGCCACATTTTTAACGCCAACTTGTTATCGGTGCGCACGCTTGGACCTTGGCGTTTTTAGTTTTACCTAGTTGGTAAAACTGTATTCGAGCTGTCAATTATTTTTGGAAGTAACCTAACATTCTCGCGAGAAGTAAGCTACACCAAATTTCCTGTTGTGAAACCGTAGTCTTCAGTACATTGTGTCCGTTACCTTATTTGTCGCAAGTACGTCTGTTTAACATCAACATCTACCGCCCGAGGTTCCATAGAAATTGCTATTTGTCAAACGTTTGGTCAACTCACTCGGGAGGCCCAATTCGTTCCTTGGTTGCGTTTCGACACCATTTATTTAACCTGTTTGCTGTTCGACCAAGCCTTCGCCGAAGCATTGGGGTCGCTCGATCAACCACCAACCAAGAGAAGCGTGTCCTGTCAACCTGGTGATCAGAGGGTGTCTCGAAGTAGCCGTTCAATCGTCATTCTCGCAGCAGTCTCCGGCACTGGAGTGTTCGTCGTCTGTCTGGGCCTAGGTAAGTCGATTTACTATTTTTATGTTTTGGAGGCTGTATGTTATTGCGAGATTTTTTTTATAAAGTAAATATAAGGTGCGTGTTGTGTTTGCCACCTTTAGTTTTAGAAGCTCTTCGAGGCGGCCTTCTGGTTCACCGATTACAGATTGAATCGTACGCTGTTTTAATTTGTTAGGTTGATTTCCCCTCAGGAGTCAACGTTTTCATTTTTTTGTATTGTAACACTGAATCACCTGTCTAACCGTTGTTGTTATTGTTGACGACCATTTTTGTGTGTCATTAAATTGTTAACTTTAAAGCCGTCTTTTTATTTCCCTTGTAGAAGGGATTTCTTTTGCAAAACTTTCAGGAGTAACTACGCAGTCGGAATCCACGGCTCTCGCACACCAACGTTACCATCTACAAGCTAGCTTAAACTTCGACCAGGGCTTACCACGTTGTAAAGTGGAGTTCGTCACTTCACGTGGGAGGAATCTTCCTTCTTGTTGGCCGTCCTCTCATTAGGGACGGGGAGAAGAAGAGGATTGCTTTCAAAGGTGAGGACGAGTGGTGTGAAGTGGTGGACATGGTCAAGTCCATCTTGTCCACTAAAGAGAAGGAAGAAAGAGAGCGGCAAGCAGAAGTTGCAGTTGCTATTTAAAGACCAAAAAACTCACAGCAAAGTGCAACACCCGTACCAAAGACTAAGTCTCGAGAGGGAAAAATAGTGCGGAAGTTCCGCACGGATCCGTACAAGTCCCGCAAGGCCAAAGCAATTAAAAACTGTGAAATCGTGACCAAACACTATATTAAGTTCCGAAAGGGTAAAGTGCGCGATCGGGACTAACCATAAAAAAACACAGCAAATGACTAAATCCGGGGAACCGAGAAGAATACATACGTGTCCCACGCGTCGTCCATGTAACAGCGGACCAATATCTAGGGAGAGGGTTTTAATAAGTAAGAATCTCACACTACTACCCAGAACATCTTGGGTGGTGTCTTTAGAAGATTTTCCCCTTCCCTCCGCACGATAAAAAAAAGGCTACATACTCGTAGCATGCACAATTTCACCAGAACTGAATTGACGAACTCTCGTCCACTGCCGGAGTGTAAAATAAAAGGTGCTCCAAAAGTAGTATAAATTTCCAGCAAGTGAAATATGACTTCTTCTGCTCTTTTGCTTTTTAATGCTTCCAGCAACACAAAATTTGTAAGATGATCTTGATACACCATAGTTTCATCACCGCCTGCTCTGTATTGGGCAATGACGTCATTGCACGGATAATGATATAAAAACCATAAATAGATTCTTAAATGTCAACAGCGGCCAATTTGCATGGCCATTGACGTCAATGGTCGGACAATTACGTCAATGCCCGACTTTGAAAGACATTAACGTCAATGGCCGGGCAATGACGTTAATGTCCGAATTGTCATCATTAACCGTAACATTTATATTTGCTACCAAATAGAATCACGCATAACAAAAATAAATGAAAAGGTAATTTAACTAGAATGAAAGATGAAATGATAGAATAAATAATACCCAAAACAAAGAAAGTCCTATGATCAAAAAGATGGAGAGAAGAAAGGCTACTTCGAAGATGTTGAATACCTTAAAAGTCAAAACAGGCAAAGAAGCCGAATTCATTAACAAGAAGAACTACATATATAAAAACTATATTTAAAAAACAACTTTACTATATAAAAACTAAAATTCTATATTTCCTTACAAAGTTCTGTTAATGAAAAAAAAGCTTACATATACATTTAAAATCAAGCATTTTGTATTTTACGAAAAACCAAAATTATACAATTTATCCCAAAGATATGCTATGGCATTATTATGTTTTTATGTCCTCATACTTTTAAATTATACGTAGTGCCTGTTTTGTACATTTCTGGTTTTTTAAAACAGTTAAACGATGAATGTACCATCCTCAGACCTAAATCTAAATCTGGCGAGAGAACAAACTTTTTGCATTTTTCAATCTTGGCGATTTTCAGGTGCACCAATGAGGTGTAAGTTGCCTATTTTCAAGCGCCTGTTAGTTAATAAATTAATAATTACGAGGATATAAATAATTAAATAACATTATAACTTTCATATTAAGTTATATTATTTATATTACGTATTTTTAACAATTACTTAATTTATTGTTCTCCTAGAAATTTATAAATATTAAATTAATTTTTATGTTATAATCTAGGTACAAGTCATGGCCTTTGTCTTCATGTAACTTTGTTATATTCTTTCGCAAAAATTGTATTAATTAAGAGGGAACCATACTATTGTATAAAAGCGTTACTATTTTAAACCAGCTCTGCATAGTTATGTAATGGAAAACAAAACTGCTTACAAATAAATATGATTGTGTAACGACCGCAATATCACAGATTTGAACCATCAAAATTGGTTTAACTTTTATTTAGTTTTTCTAGGTTGGATTTTCCATATGGTGGACGATAGCTTGTTTGCAAATAGAAATTTCCCATAGCAGTACTAAAAATAAACTTATCAAAATATTAAAAACAAAACGAAATAAAAATATTTACCGTTTGCTTGCTGGGAATCCCATAAAACAATCTGTCTTTAAATGACATTCTTTTGCTACGTTTGGATTACTAAAGTTACATTTTGTTGCTGGGAAAGCTTTCGGATTTCTCACTGATTCGGCATAGAATTCCGCTGCCATGTAGTGATCGCAGAATCCTAAAAATAATTTTATTTCAAAATTTCAATGATTATAAGTATCAGATATCCAAACGTTATAGGAGCTTGGGAACGGCTGATGTACATCAGAAGATTACCGATAGATGGAGCTACAAAATTTGAATTTAATATAATTTTTATCTATTGATAATCTTTTGAATTATATCAGGTTTCTCAAAACTCCTATAGGAGTTTGAATGATGCCCATTAATAACGAACCGAATAGTTCTACTGATCGAACCAGCTGTAATTCACCGATTGAACATCCTGGTTGTACAAGTTTTCCATAGTTAGGATAAAAATCTGCATGTCCTATGGATATTGGGAATCCCAGCCTACCGAAATCGGTGTGCACAATATCAACGTACTTTGCATCAGTTTTAATAAGTCGGTTGGATGTATCTTAAAATGGAAGACTTTTAGAATTCTAAAAATATTATTTGCATTGCTCAACATACTATTTAGTTCGTATAACGGAAAAGCTGTATCTAATCCTGTAATTCTAGGAATTTTTTTAATTTTTTTCCCAATCATCCCTGCAATGTGCGAACCTAAGCTAAATCCAACTAAATGAAGCTTTGAAATTAGCAACTCTCCAGTGCTGCTATAAAATTTGATAAAATTATGAAGGTAAGAAGCTACCAGTTCGGTATTGAGTTTTGCCTGGACATACCATGGAAAAGTAGCTAAATCCGTCCAGTCAACTAATATTACATTATATTCTTCGTCTCGACCTAAATATGCTGGAATGGCACATATTAATTTATAAAATTAAATTTTTTGTTTTAAATATTACCATTGTAAACATTTCTGGCATGATAACCTAATCCATTCTGAGAAAACCCATGTATATAAATTACAGTAGGTAAATTTGGGTTAAATTCGATAACACTTAAATCTCCTGGCTTATTGTTTATAGCCAATTTTGTAATTGTAGAACCTTTAGATTTACTTGTCCAATATAAAGTTATATGTTGTTCAATATTATTTATTGGACAGCAAACAGGACAGTTTCCAAAGGGATGGACGCTTGAATAGTAAGTTACAAGACCTAAAAAAGTTCAGATAGGTGGTAATTACTATTGCTGTTATTTTTATATCTTAAATAAATTTTACAATTTAAGATTCGTCCTTGGGTTCGAAGAATGAAAATTTAATTTTGTTTTTTAACATTTTTCTAAAATTTGGAAATCATTTAATATCTATTTTATATATTTTTATGAATTGCATTTTTACCCTTGGTTATTGTAATATTCAGGTATTGTGCGAATTGATATCATCAGTGGCCGTGTAACACTTAACATTTTTATGTAAAAGTTGCGTATGTAATTTGCTTCGTAAACGTGAATGAACTTTTTACCTTGACAAATTGTAATTTGCAAAATTTGATGTTTTTTGACTATTTAGTTAAAATAACTCACCATATCGGGAATCTTTTATCTCCGACAGAATCCATGATGCAAACCATCTCGTGGCACGGTCACGGGGACACCCTATACCTATTGTCGTTTTCATTGACTATGACAATGTATTTGACCGCATAGAGGATAGAAATGCGATAAATAAATGAGGGGGGGGGTCTGGTGTCAATATAAATAGCAATAAACCTAATAATCTCCAATATTCTGATGATATTGCAAGAAACTTTGACAAATTTCATACTATGCTAACAAAAACTGTCATAAGCGTCCAAAACGGTACGATACAATAAAGCAGACAACGGTTGGTAAAAACACCAAAAAGATAGTTCCAAATTAGATTGACAGATAATTGGAACAGGACACTTGGAAAAGGATCGGGATAGATCCTGATAGAGAATCTGGATAATTGGAAAGAAGTCAAGATGAAGGATGAAAAACTAAAAATTCATTGTAATAATTATTCAATAATAATTTATATCTGAGGGACCACAGCAGTGGTTTGGTGCGGAAATTTTAGGTTTGAACTTTAAGGAATTTTTTAGCGCAGCCCTCCGGTGAACATCGACACTTTGTGGATGAGTTAAGTTATAACGTAAAAGAGAGAAGGATGAGGGTTAATCCGTCTCAAAAAATGTAGCAATATTTTAGTTATATGAAGGAAAAGAAATTGGAGGTACTCACCGATTGTCAATCCATTTGCTGGTTTACAATCTTTCATAGAAAGAGGCTTTCTGATTTGACGAGCAAGATAATTCCTACGTATTCCACGCACAAACATTCCGATCGCACTATCCTCAGAGAGCTTTCTAAAATTTTCTAAATATTCTGAACTACCATTCATAAAATTAGTGTCGGAGGCTAATGAATGCCTCGACACCCAACAAATTGCATAAAACAGAGAATAAAATTTTATAAGCATGTTCATCAAAATCACGTTTACTACTCAAGATAAAATCCGTTCAACTCTAAGGAAAGAATATTTTAAATTAAAATTAATCAATTTTTTTGTTAAAAATTAAATTTTAGCGTTGATTTGAATTGAATACATGCTTATATATTATACAGCCACAAAAATACATTGTAAAAATATAATTATACAAATTGATACCGGTTTTACTACCTTGAAATTGTTCTGTGCATCCCCAAATCATTTAATTCAATAAATTTAAATGGTATTCGATATAAAACGTGTATTTTTAACCGAAGCTAAAGTATTAAGTAAATATCAACCTATATATAGGAAATTTAAATATATTCAATTAAGAATTTATCTCATTGATATAATAATAAAAAATATGTAAATTAGTACAAATGCTTAAAGATAATAATAAAAAACTAATATACATAATAATGTAGGTAATAAATTAATAGCTGTAATATAATAAATTAATTGAGTTGAATCGTCCTATTAAGCCATGACAGCGGTCATTTTTACGCTCATGACAGCGGTCATGGCTTAATAGGGCGATCAACTGCTACCACAAGGTTCCCCGGCTCGACTCCGGGTTGAGTTTAAAATTTCTTGACCATCTCCGTGTTTCGGAGGGCACATAAAGTGCTCTCAAGATACAAGAACCCATTGTATTTATGATTTGTCATCGTAACAATAAAAAACAGGGTAGATCTAAGATGTACATGACGTAATAGAACTTCTTCTTCTTCTTCCTCTTAATCTAGGACTACGTCCTGTACTTCCCAACTATAGTGCCTCTGTTCAAGGCACTGTTGGTTCTATGAGCAGTTTGGTTTTTACATCTCAGGTAGCTTGCTAGGCTTGCCTTTCGATGTGCCTGCACCCTGTTTTTTATTGTTATGATGGCAAATCATTAACACAGGGGGACCGCCTGCTTAACGTGCCCTCCGAAACACGGAAGACGGCCAAGAAATTTTTAGACAATACCCGGAGTCGAACCGGGGCGCCTTACGTTAGCAGTTGATCGCGCTAACGTTCAGACCATGACCGTCTTCACGTAATAGAACTAATTTGAGTAATTAGTACAACGGAGGTCGTAGATCCAATGTAAGAATAAGTATTAACTACTGAGCCGGCGATCACACCAAGTCACTGCTGTTGTATGGAAGCTGATGGTGATTATTTCTAACATTTACTATCCCTACACCTAAGTTGCCAGTTTAATTAGTTTCTTTTCCTTGTTTCTTTGGAGCGCATCATTTATGTACTTGGAAAATAATGATCGATATTCAAAAATTCTTCCCCTATATAGAATCAATTTATTGGAATTTCAAGTGGCATTTAATTGGTATATCCCCCACTACTAAAAATTTTCATGGTGAAATTCATCTTTATTTGGAGGCATAGTTATTACAACCAATATATTGCTACGAATTTTAATAAAATTTAATTTATAATTTTTTAAATTTTTGCCACACATTGGACCGTCATATTTAATGATGCTGTGATATTTAACAAAATTTATAATTTTTTATATTTGTATTTTTGAATTGAAATTAATGGTTACCGTGTGTTGAGCTTTTTATTAAGCTCATAAAATAAATTTCGAAATTTGTATTAAAAACCAAAACCAAAAACCACTTCACGAAGAAATATCTATTTGTCTGGTAGGACCGCAGTAGTTGATAATATGGATGAGGTAAGCTATTCTTGATTTTGTAGACCAATCCTGTATGCCACACCTTATCAAAGGCCTGGGAGATGTCCAGAAAGGCCGCTGTGCAGTTTCGATTATGTTCCAAATCTTCTCTAATCCTCCTAACAACTCTGTGTACCTGTTCGATGGTGAAATGATTCTGTCGAAATCCAAATTGATGGTTGGGTGTTAAATGGCTTTCTTCGAGAAGTGGTTTGAGCTTAGCTACAAAATTTTTTTCAAACACCTTGGACAGAACAGGCAAGAGACTGATTGGACGATAAGAGGCAGCTTCCTTGGATCCTTTCCAGGTTTTTGTATCATGATTATTTGGGCCAACTTCCATTGTGAAGGAAAGTAACCCAATCTAAGGATGGCATTTAATATAATAGTTATCAATTTTGTTCCTACTGGTAGTAGCTCTTTCAGGACTCTTCCTGTTAGTAGGTCGTACTCCGGTGCTTTCTTTGGGTTTATGTTGTTCATTATGCACGACCTGCCTTCTGCTACTTTTATGGGCTTGATGGGGAGGTTCAATTGATAAGGTGCTTCTAAGAACTGGTGTATGGGTTTTTCTTGCCCTGGTAAAATTTCCATTGGGAATGATGTGAAAACTTTGCCAAGATGTTCCGAAAATGTATTGACCTTGTCTTCATGTCTTCTGGCCCAGTTGCGATCCCATGTTCGCATTGGTGGTTGTATATCTTGGGGTTGTTTGATCTTCTTCATAACTTTCCACAGGGAGTACTCCGTCGATTCTGTGGGTAAAAGAGTTTCCAATAATTTTTTAATAGCTTGATTTTTATTATCGGTTAACATCTTTTTCAATTATTGCTTAGTGGAGCGATTTTTTAAGATCTTACAATCAATTCAATTAAATTTTTTTGAATTGGTTAAGATATTTCAATCAGTTCAAAAAATACAAATAAAATAAACACGACAATAAAAATATGCACAACCTACTATTTAAACAAATTTCTACAAAAATTCTAAAGATCATAGATAGGTTAAAAATTTCATAATTTCAATATTTGCGCTCAAGTTGCCATCTCAAGCGAGGGGTCAAACAGCATCCATTTCTAGGGTTCCCTTCATAGTCCAACGTTCAAATCGAATTCGTTTGTCAATATATAATCCGAAACGAAAAACTGGCCGCAACAACAGGTACTGTCATGCGCAATGAACTGATTTATTTCAATCAACAAAATTGAAAAAATTGCTCGAGCTTGAAAAAAATTTGGGTAAGTAGAATTATCATGAGGAGCAGGACCATGAGGGGGAAATTTAGGCCATACTCTACTACGCTGGCCAAGTGAAGGTTAATAGGGGAGCAGCTAGCGGTGTTGTTTTAAAATTAGGCACCAAGCGATCACCCATCCAAGTGCAAACTGAGATCAACCTTGCTGGACTTTCATCATCTATTGATCACGGGCATTTGTATTGCGATGGTCGCTGCTCAAGAAACCCCACATTGCCTATTAAATGTGTGACAATGGTTGAATGAAAATTTTCCTGGAAAATGGATTGACGCCGATTTGACACCGTTTGATGTTTTCCTCGGGGGACATTTGAAAATGGTGGTTTACCAAACTGGTCCTGAGGATCTTCTAGAACTGAAAAATAAGTTAACTCAAGAATATATGCGGATTAGACCAGAAACATTTCAGGAATACCACGAAGAGTTAATAACGGCAACATTTTGAAAATGTAATTTCGTGAATTTTCTATTTGAAATAATTTCTGAATAAAATTATTTTTTGTATAATCTTTCAATTTCGACCTGTAACTCATAAACGGATCGACTAAATCTAACTTTGTTAATGTGGATGAACAAGAATTTATTCCACCTTTGAAATGATGTGCTGCAAGGTATAAGGGATGCTAGTTAATTAAAATTTCAAAGTACGGGTAGCTAGTGGGGAGGGGGTTAACCTTAAAATTCAAGAAGTATTGGTTTAGAACGTCCTCTCTGCTATCGAAACCGACGTATTTTCGTATTTCGACTGACTACTTTTGAAATGAACACGCGGTATATAAAATGTATAAAAATTACTTACAAGATTCTTTTCAAAATTTGTAAAAAGTTGCTTAAGTTTTATAGTTAGTCATTTTTCAAAATTTTTAAATATTTATTTTGCTATCAAATTTATTTCCATATCCTTGCTTTCTACTAGACAGAAACAAGGAAACATTTTACATTTTACAATTTTCAATTTACAATGTTGTTTGGTCCTTCAACCGTATTTTGCTCGTAATGAAGGATAACTGAAAACATAAATAAATATTACCACGATAACAATATTTTCTATTATTATTTTTGGTGAACGTGTAGGTGTATTTTTAATAAAAAATTTTCAATAATTTTAAAATTTTCAATTTGTTTATTTCTAAATAAAATTATTTTATCGCTAATTTATTTATTTACCTTTCTTAATTTATACTGTTTTCGTTTAATTTATGTTGATTTTCAAAATTTTATCAAATTTATTTAAAAGTGTCCTTCGGTCTTTTTTTAACATTTAAATAATTTAAATTTTAAAACTGTTTTTTTATTAATGCTTTGTTTAAATACTGAATGCACATTTAAGTTTATTTAAATTTAATTTTCAAAATTTCCTTCTCTGCATACCTAACTGTTCTAAACAATTTACTCTCCTGTTTTAGTGAATTGATTTTATAACTTGTTGAAAATATCTATTATATAAAGTTAATTCTTATAAAATAACCAAGTTACTCGTAATAACCATAATAGTATATGTCATGGTTCATAATAAAACAATTCATGATAATCACACACTTGACTTCAATTTTACGTTTTTATTTGAGAATCTTGTTTTAATCTTCAATAAATGTGTTACACATTTTATCAAACGACATTACTATGTCAAGACTCAAATTAATCATTGAATTAGTTGTTTACAATTTTTTCGATCCGCAAAGACTTTAAAGTTAACTTTTTTCTTCTTCTTCACTTTCCGTGTTGGGCATTAGAAATTGCCTGTTACGATTCCCATCGTTTCATTGGTCTACCCAGGCTTCTCTTTCCTTTAGGCTTGTAATTATATATTTTTAAAGGTAATCTGTCTTCGCTCATCCTTTCTAGATGTTCTTTCCACCTGGTTTTGTTTTCTTTTAATTTGTCTTTTATGCTAAAAATGTTGAGCTCATCTCTGATGTCGGTATTACTTATATGGTCCATTCTGCTACAACCCTTTACTGATCTCAAAAATCTCATCTCGGCGGCTTGAACAGAGCTTTCTTGCCTTTTTGTTAGGACCCATGACTCGCTCCCATACATCAGGGTTGGTACTGCGACTATTTTATAAAATTTCACACGTGTGTCTTTTAGTGTTTTGTGTTTTAGATATCTTCGTATAGTGCCACATAAGTTAAGTGCGTCTACTGCATTAGCAGTAGACGCACTTAACGCAGTAGACGCACTTCGCATTAGCGAAACGCTCGGATCGAATCCGGGCAGGGTAAGAACTTTATTCTGACCGTCTCTCCTCGGCAGGCAATGGCAAACCACCGAGGTAATATGCCAAGAAAATCCATCTCGAAATGAAGTGTAGTACACTTCGCGTGGTTCGGAGCCCACGTTAAACAAGTAGGTCCTCTATGTATGTGAAAACAATTTGAACGCACATCACATGCATAAAAAGAAAAAGAGATAGAACGAGATGGATCACCAAACCCTCATTAGGGTAAAAGGACTGAGAAGGAAGGCTGTTATCGACTACTATTTTTGCTCGTGTTGGTTCTTTACCAATGAAAGCCATGGTTTTGGTCTTTTTGATCGATATCTTTAAGTCGTATTCTTGACATATGCGACCAAGGCCATGAATTCCCCTTTGTAGGTCGTCTTAAGTTAACTTTCAATTTTGAAAAATACGAAAGTAGGAATAAAATCTAAAAAGTAGGAACAGCTAGGGAACTGATTATACTTGGGGACCTAAATAGCAGAACTTGAAGAAAGAAGGACGATGAGGTCGTGGGCAAATTTGGAGAAGATGTAAACGATAATGATACTAGCTACTGATTTTGAATGAATTTTTTCAGCATAGATGGATTCACAAGTACGTTTGGACACAACCAACTAGAAGACTAAAAT
Source organism: Podabrus alpinus (assembly GCA_932274525.1). NCBI lineage: Eukaryota > Metazoa > Arthropoda > Insecta > Coleoptera > Cantharidae > Podabrus > Podabrus alpinus. The sequence continues at coordinate 15,038,515 of OW026454.1, read as the reverse complement.
CTATAATGTCCATCAAAATGCCAGAATATCTATAGAGGAGCTTCATGCGGTAGTGATCACTATTTTTTAAGAGCAAAACTAACGTTCTCGATTAAAACGAATGAAAAAAGGGAAGAGAGAAAGACGAATACATGGAGAAATCAATAGAAGAGAAATATAACTAGTGAAAAAATACTTTATGAAAATAGGCTAAAAGATACATTTGTAGAACAAAATTTCGATAGCACCGAAGAATATTTATATAAATTTATAGAGGAGAGCATCTGCACACGAGCGCTGAAAAATAACGAGACATGGGAGAGGAAATACTCCAGAATTTTTTTCTTTAGAAACACTTCCCTAGGGGGAGAAAAGAGTACTAAGAGCTGCAAAATTATCAAAAGTTTAAGAGAATGGAAATACCCGTGGCCTAAGACTACGATAAGTTTGGAGCACATCACTCGTAAACATATTGAAGAGTACAACAAGTGGGGACGGGAATATTAAGAAAACTGAATACATGTGTATAGGTGGATAACATCAGGGCCTCGTTCTGGAGGACGGACAAAAGATTCGGCAATGTTTTTTTCCTTCCTCTTAATATAGGTCTATGACCTGTTCTTGAAATAATTTTATTTAATTAGTTCTTTGAGCATTAATTTGGTTTTTACATCTCAGGTACCTTGCTAGGATTGCCTTCAATGTGTTTACACCCTGTTGTTTTATTATTATGATGGCAAATCATTAACACATGGGGACCGACGGCTTTACGTGCCTTCCGAAGCACGGAAGACGGTCAAGAAATTTTATAATGTGCCCGGAGTAGAACCAGGAAACCTTGCATTAGCAATTGATCTCGCTAACATTCAGGTCATGACCGTCGTCATCTCGCCTCTATTTGGCAATGTATGGAGTACAAATATTCGGGACTGAAGTTCACACAGAATGAAAATATGATGAGGCTATAGAAGAAAAGAACACGTTGGGAATAAAGCCATGTCAATAATAAACAGTATATTATGGGATGAAAATATTGCCAAGAATACAAGTGGATAATATGTAACACAATAGAGAAGAGCATAACTACATGCAGTTGCGAAATATGGCCGTTCAAAGACCAAAACCAAAAACCTTTAAATGCCACTGACATGAAATGGACTTCTGGAGATGGTTCACGGGGAAGTCATAACATGGATGACATTAGAATAAAACAGGTGCAATGGTTAGGTCAGATGCAGAGAATGAAGGAGGAGAGAATATATAAACCGATGCTAAACTGGACTCCAACAGGGTGTAGAAACAGAGGAAGACCCAAGAAAGTTGGAGAGAGATGAGAGAAAGAAACCTAGAAGATAGTATGTGGACGAACAGAACAGAATGGTGATTGGGTATCGAAAGACGACGTAAAACGTTTTAAACCGATTAATATACATACACCTAAGCGATACTGTGGAACATAAAAGTCGTGGATTTGACGTTGACTTCATTGACTTATTTTTAAATGGAATTATGTATGTCACAAGTGCTTTGGATAAGGTCCATTTTCTTTCGCAATTTTCAAATTTGGAAGCGTTTGCAATTCACAAAAAATTATTAGAAAATAATTCAAGTGTGCATCCATAAATAGTCCCAAATTTTGCCAAAATATACAAAAAGAGATTTTATTCAAATGCCAAATTGTATTTTAGCGTTTGGTTTTATAGTAATAATTAAGGTGTTGCTTTTTGGAAACTGTGCTAAGCAACATTGACAAAAATAATAAAGAGAAATAAATAATAAAAATGTAAGTTATGATTTAAAAAGCATCAAATTTATGTTCCTGATCAAACAGTTGAGATTTTATTACTAATTAATTTTATTATTATTACTATTATGGAGTTATGGAGCAGTTAACGTGTTGCCTATAAATTCATATTTTGATTTGAGCCTAACCTTTTATTTACATACAAGGTAAAACTTAGCATAATAAAGGTTGCTGATTACATACTAGGTGGGTCCAATTACCAAAAAAAATTGAACATAATAAATATTTAACATCGATTTGATAATAACGAATAAAACTTCCCGTGCTTCTAATTAATCGATAATACAGCTTACTGATACGAGTACTCTGAATATTGATACGCTGAGCAACGAGGAAAGGATCGAGCCGTTATAATGGGGTGTAGGGTGGTTCACATCTAATCTTCAAATTTTCAAAATTATAGCACTTTTGTTTCTTAGAATACATTTTTAGAAATGTTTATTTTTTATTTCATTGAAATTGACAAAATTTCGAGGTTCTTTTTATAATAAATTAGAATAATATAGATAAATTATATAATGTAATACTACCTTATATTTGTTAATTTATTGTTTTATGTCATTTTCCTTTTCCTGTTTAGCTTTAAATTTGAAATTAATTCTTCAAATTAAAATACTTTTTATTCATAATTGATCTGGTAAGTTCTAGTCCGAAACGCGTCACAAATAAGAGTACATAAAAAATTTATAATGCTGTGTTATCTTATAAAACTTTTTAAATTTATTGAATTGAAACTAATATTAAATTCTTCTTCTTCAAATTATGGGACAATGTCCTGTTTTTTCCATACTGCTCTCGTACTTCTTTAGGGGTTGCTATCCTGTGACAACGATGTCCAACTTTCGTACTGTAATGTTCTTTGCTTAGCTGCAGTAGCAAGTCAAAAAGATGAACAAGTTTGCAGATAGAAATTTAAATAAACGTTCGAGTGTTAGAAAAGTCATGGTAAAATGATAAAATGATTAATTCATTAATAAAATTAAAATTAGATCATGTAAAAATAATTATTATTTGTTAGTTATAAGTTGTTAGTGAAAAATTATGTTAGTTAAAAATTTGTTATAAAACTAGGTTAATTTATGATTAGTGTGTTAGGCGCATTTAAAAAAAGGTTTCTCGATGACATTTATCACAATTTGGTGCGATAAACTGAACGGACAATTATTCGCTTCAAATTAAACAATTATAGTGCATCATATTCGAATTTGCGGATCGTTCCTATAAAAACAATATTTGAATTAAAAATCAAGTGACGAAAATATTGATTAATTTACCTACCAATAAAAACTTTAAAACAATAAAAACAGACAGGCCTTGGATTTTGCAACAAAAATTTTATCCTTGGTAACGTGTTTGTTGAACTTAGTTACGGTAATAATTTCACGAAGATGTCCACGTAATTTTAGTGATCCAGAGTTTTTTATAATAAAATGTAATAAAATAACCCGAAATAGGGAAGTGAATGTGGGTTAACCTAGAAAGAGGTTATATTACGTGATTGTATAAAAATTTATTAGGTTACTCACCAATTTATATAAAAAAAATATGGAATTTATGGTGGTGGATGTAATTGGATTTTTCGAATGTTAAATGGTAAAAATTATAACGATAATTTATAAAGAAATTGTGGGTAAACGACAAAAAATCAAATTATATGGAAGAAAAATAATCAAGTGAGGAAGTGAGGTTAAATTTTTAACTATACAGTGCAGTACTTTTGAACAAAAATAAAGGTCAGAAATCTTTTATTTATAAACATTTAATTGCATAATCTATTTTATAATGATAAATTTTGTTAAAATTAGTTATAAGGCGTGTGCGTAATTTTTTATTTGTTTCCATGACAAACATTTATAAAAAAATTTATAAAAATTTCATAAAAAAAATCAGATTGCCATAAATTATTTTCAATTTTAAATCAATTAAATAAATATTGTTAAACTGTGAATTTTGTTTATTGTTGAGATTGGCTAATGCAATCAAGAAAATTTATTAATAATAAAAGAATTTCTATATAAATTTAAGAGCTAGCCGTGGTGACCTACCAAAATTTATTTACAAAAGTTATCATTGTTAAGCATCCAGGTAAGGGTAAAATTTATCAAAAAGTATAATTTATTTAATAAAGTAAGGGGAATATTACATACATATTTATCGTACCAACGTAGAGGCTACGATACATTACATATTTATTTGGTGCCCAACGTAAGGGCAATTAAGGGGACAGTAACATTACAGTACCATCTCTTACGTGGTCTACCCGGTAGTCTCCTAGACTCTGGCCTTTAAGAGTTTGCACCACTCTAGCAAGTCTTCCTTCTTCCATTCTCTTAACATAGTCCCTCCAACGTAGTCGCCTATCTCTGGTCCATCTGACCACATCCTGTATGTTTTTGCAGATTCTTTCACTTTTGACCCTGTCACGAAGACTGAGATTGGGGATGGCTCGTAAAGTTTTTATTTCAGTTGTTTTTGCCATTTGTTTAGTTTTGGACGTATCGGCTTTTGTTTCTGTTGCATAAATATCCAAGCGTTGCTTAAAAATGGTTGCATGTGCATGTTTTTGATCGATTGTGAGCAACGCGGTACCCATCGCGCAGATAGCTTTTTCAGATGTAAATGCTCGTGTAAAATATTGCCCATACGTGCTTTTGAGGTGCCAACAACCTCAGCTATCTCACGCAATTTCACTCTTCGGTCTGACGATACCATGAATTTTTTCAAGTATTTCTTCCGTAGTTACCTCATTTGGACGACCTGGACGTTCATTCACGTTTGACCACGTTTAAATTCATTAAACCAATAAAGAATTGTTGCCATCGAAGGTGAATGGTCCCCATAAACAGCATCTAACATTATTTTAATTTGCTTGCACGTTTTCCCACCCAGAAACAAGAATCGAATCACTGATCGATATTGGAGTTTTTCCATAATAATTAGAAAATGTAACAAGTTAAGAAATTTTTACAATAGTCGTTAGAAAGATGACATTCAATAACCCTAAGATATGCGCATGTGTGGCGCCATCTTTTATCAAACACGGGTACTTATTGGCTCTTCCTCTATAATTTTAAAGCGAGTTAGGTGCTTTAATCTATCCTACTTTATTACTTTTATTTAAACCTATCCCCCGAATAATGGGATCGTAATAAATAACACCGCCCTGGAAAGGATACCGATAAGGCAACTTGATTTGAAGGAAGAGCGACATGTGACTGCTAATAATTGGGATGGGATGGATATTTATGTCGCTCTCTACCAGCCATCCCTAATTTTAAGTTTTAAATAGCACCCCCTATCTTGCAATACATAATTTCAGAAGTGGCGAAAATTCTAGTTCATCCATGTTAAAAAATTGGATTTAGTGGATCCGTTCATTAGGAAGTTATTAAAAGGTTAGAAAATTCATGAATTTACATTTTCAAAATATTCTTCGTTATTGGTCAAACAATAGTACAACCTATTGTAGAACTCTTCATAGATTTCTAATTTTCAGTAAACAACCATTTCAAATGTGCCCAGAGGAAAAAATGAAACTGTTTCAAATCGGGGGATCTTGTCGGTCATTCTATCGGACCTCTCCTACTAATCCATTTACTAGGAAATTTTACATCCAACCATTGTTGCACAGTTCATGCGTAAAGTGGGGGTGGTGCGTCATTTTGAAAATGTACATTATGTTCATCTAGCAGCATCTGCTTCTTTATTAACTTAATTTTCTAACGACTGATCGATAAGCGAGACAATTTAGTTTTCTAATAAATTGTTAGACAATTGTCAGGTAAGGTTTCCTTCAATAAAAAGTGGCCCATTAATATCATTTACAAGACTACCAGTCCACACATTAACTTTTTAAACTGTCAATGATTTTGAAACATATTGCGGTGATCCGCATGAACACGTCAATAGGAATATGAACCGTTAAGTCAAATTTGTTTATAATAAAAGGTTTTTTTGCATGAAGCTTGCTAATCGAAGTAGGAGTTTTTCTCTTTATATCAAGCACAAAGTCAAAATCAAAAGTATAATTCAAATCGCAGTCCATAATGCAGGTGTCAACGAAATAAATTTAAAATGTAAACATTGGAAATCCGTAACAACAAATATTGTCAAAAGTCATTAAAAATCACATTGTTTAATTATAAGGAATCATAATTTACATGCAAATATTGTTAATCAAGTATTTAGGATAAAATTTGTTAATGTTAATTTATTTATTATTTGTTAAGAACATTTATTTGAAAAATCATTCATTTACAATTGATCTAATAAAATTACAAGTTGTTTACAAAACGGATAATTATTTTGAGTTACCTGTGTTCCGAATCAAATTTTATTTTTCAGTATCAACGTACTTGATTTCGGAAAGAACTCACTGCTGAGAAAATGTAGGTTTCATGCTGCAAAATTCAGTTAGCCGAGGTATAAAAAGTAAATTACATTATTTTATAAAATTACTATTGACGGGGTTCATCCGTTATCACCTCATCATAGTAATATGTGCATTTTTATTGCCCCTCATTGCCTAGAATTCTGTTTGTTAACAAATCCGTCCAAGAAAACCTTAATTCGTCACCGAAACAAATATTTTTTGGGTCATCTGGAATTCTTTGGGACGGACGTTATTACCTAATAATTCCATTTGCGAGACTTCATCCAAAATGCTGCATCGCTTCAAATTTTCGTACTAAAATCACATACTGGTGGCTTACATTTTTTCAAGGTGGGTTTCATTGCAAATTCGTGCGCTTATACGAACACAGGGATGTTCAGTTCTGTAAATAAATATTATTTTTACTTATTCTTATAAATAAGTATTGTAATGTTCTTTGCCTAGCTGCATTAGCAAGTTAAAAGGATGAACAAGTTGTTAATCGAAATTTAAATAAACGTGCAATTATGGAAAGAAATCATGGCAAATTGATAAAACGATTAAATCGTAAATAAAAGTAAAATTATATCATGTAACATAATTATTAGTTAGAAGTTGTTAGTTAAAATTTTTATTAGTTAAGAAATTGTTCTAAAATTAGGTTAATTAGTGATTAGTGTGTTATGCAAACTTAAAATAAAAAGGTTTCTCGATGATATTTATCACAATTTGGTGCGATAAACTGAACGGACAATTATTCGCTTCAAATTAAACAATTATAGTGCATCATATTCGAATTTGCGGTTCGTTCCTATAAAAACAATATTTGAATTAAAAATCAAGTGACGAAAATATCGATTAATTTTACTTTATAAGATAAAAACAGACAGGCGTTGGAAATTTGCAACAAAAATAATATCCTTGGTAACGTTTTTTGTTTGACTGAAGAACGTAAATAATTTGATGAAGATGTACACATAATTTTAGTTGCTCCAGAGTTTTTTTCAATAAAAGGTGTTAAAATAACCCGAAATAGGGAAGTGAAAATGGATTAACCTAAAAACCTAAAAAAATGTAAAATTTTGCCAGGGTACTCACCAATTTATATTAAAATTATGTTATTTACGGCGGTGAATATCGTTGGATTTGCCGAAAAGTAAATCAGATGAACACAACGATAATTTATGGAGATATTGTGGGTAAACGACCAACAATCGATGTAAAATTGAAGAAATGATGAAATCAGGAAGTGAGGTTAAATTCTTTAACCATACAGTGCGGAATTAATGAACAAAATAAAAGGTCAGAAATCTTATATTTATAAACATTTAATTGCATAATCTATTTATTTAAGAAATTTTGTCATCATTAAATTTAAGGCGTGTGCGTAAACTTTAATTGTTTCCATGACAACCATTTATATAAAATTTCATTAAAATCAAATTGTCATGAAAATGTTATTTTCAATTTAAAATCAAATAAATCAATATAAAATTTTTTATGAATTTTGTTCATTTTAATGATGAGCTAATGCAATCAAGAAAAGTTATTAACAATAAAAGAATTTTTTTTATAAAATTAAGAGCTAGCCGTGGTGACCTACAAAATTTCGTCCACAAAAGTTATCATTGTGGGATAAGCATCCAGGTAAGGGCAAAGTATATTGAAAGCATAATTTATTTAATAAAGTAAGGGGAATATTACATATTTATTTGATTGTACCAACGTAAAGGCTCGAGACATTATAAGTATACACCATTTTCAAACAAATTTTTATTTTCAACAATACACAATCAATTTCAAGTGTTAAAACACAAATAATTGATTAGTTTGTTTTATTATCTTAGGTGTTAGTGGGGTGCACGTGTAAAAATAAAATATTTTCAGAATAAAATGTTTTTTTCTCGTCTTTTAATTTTTACCTCGAACTCAAAATCGAATTCGGAAAACGAAAATAGGTAATTATTAAAAAAATATTGAACGAAATAACGCGAAAATAACTTAAAATATTATATTATCTATAGTATAAGTATGTACATACATAGGTAATAATGATTAAATATTGGAAAGCAATATAACGTGAATAGCATTTTAATTGATTTGATCTAAACAACAAGGTTATTGAATTGCTAAATTATTATGGTTAAAAAATGTAATGAAATGGAACAGCAGCATACTTGCAAAGAAAAAAATTCACGATTTATTTCAAAGGTAATTTTAATTAAACGTAATTCATAATGTACGTCCCATGTCCTATCCTATGCACTCGATTACGCTTACCTACTAATTTACATATGAAAAAAGTATGTTATAAAAATTACATAGAATAATTACATAAAGTTAGTATAAAATTATATGATATAAGTAAATGATAAATGCTTAATGTATCATTTATTAATAATATACAATATACATATAGTTTCATCATTTATTATAAAAAAACATAAAGTATATAAATTCTTCTTCTTCCTCTTAATATAGGCCCAGGACCTGTTTTTACTAATTTTTGAAATTAGTTCTATGAGCATTTTTGGTTTTTACATCTCAAGGCTGCTTGCTAGGCTTGCCTTTCGATGTTCCTGCACCCTGCTTTTTATTGTTATGATGACAAATCATTACACAGGGGGACCGACTGCTTTATGTGCCCTCCGAAAGCACGGCAGGCGGCCAACAAATTTTAGACTATTCCCGGAGTTGAACCGGGGAGCCTTGCATTAGCAGTTGATCTCGCTAACATTCAGGCCACGATCGTCGTCTATAAATTCGTAAACGTATATAAATTCGAAAGCAACATTTTATTTAAAAAAAAGCAGGTATATATTATGTAAGTTCCTTCAGTTTGGGGTTTAATTCTACATAAGAATAATATTTTCCATATTGAAGGAATTGTCCAAATTTTCCATTGTGTTCAGTTTAGCAAGTAGAGAATTTGTTAAAAATTTAAAATATTTTCATTGATACATTCCTATGGTTTACTGTCTACGAGAGGGGTGGCCGAAATACTTTTAACCTCAATGAAGCCGTACTTTGTACCCCGGTACATTTTTGACTTTAAACTAGCCTAAACTTTAAACTTTTCATCTATTAGTCCGATTTTTGTGAACTCGCCAACATCTGTACAAATGCTGTAGGCATAAAAAAATTTTTTTAACTAAAAATAATAATGCTATATAGTTGCTTTCAGGTGGTGAGGGAAAATCGAAAGATTCCCAGAGGTAGGTGTAGCGTAACTATAGATGCCTTAAGGTCCTTAGCTTCTCCCTACCTAAGACCGTCGTGCGTGGTGAATAACCACTCCCTACTCGAGGTACCACTGTCTAGCAAAACACGACGGATCTAGACCAGAGAAGGTCGATAAAAAATCCTCCCTAGCCAGGTTAGCAGCCTACTAGAAGAGAAATAAAATGTCGCTCCAAGAACTGGAAATGCCTCGGAAACTGGACCGGAAATAATGTTGACGACTCATGCGAGACAATGGAAACGTGAATGGAGAAACAGAAATATATGGAGATTGGCGTGCTGGAATATAACATCATGGAACAAACGCGATCAAGAAATTATAATAGAACTGAACAACCACCATATAGACATGTGCGCTCTATCCGAGACAAAGCGAAAAGGGAAAGATACATCTAAATATCAAAACTACATATTATTGATATATGTATAGTGGGATAGAAAGATCAGAAAGAGCGCACTCGGGAGTAGGGTTACTTATACACGAGAAATTCGAACAACACATCCAAAATATAAACTACGCAAGTGACAGAATTCTGAGAGTATCCTTAAGTGCCGATGAAACAGCCATGCACATAATATCTGTATATGCTCCAGATGCTGGAAAACCGATTCAAACCGTCGTGGACTTCTATGAAAAACTACAAGACGAACTCGACAAACTACCCCTGAGCGACAAGATTATAATAATGGGAGACCTGAATGCCAGAATAGGTAGTGACGTTATCGAGGGTGTGATGCAAAGATACAATGAGGACGTGCTAAACGAACAAGGAAAGGAACTAATACAGTTCTGTAGCCATAATGAACTCCGCATAAACAACACGTTTTACCCTCATAGACCACAATATAAGTACACATGGGCAAACACAAGAGATCAAAAATCTACCATCGACTACGTAATAGCCAACAGAGCAGTACATCCCTCCCAAGTTTTGGACGTACGAGTGCTAACGTCGGCAAACATAGGATCTGACCACGGCCTCGTGCTCTGCAAGCTGCGCATGAAGATGATACTAATCAAAAGAAAACCACCCAAATACGTAGAAAAATATAACATCGAAAGGTTAACAGATGACGATAATCGCCTACTTTATGCTTCAAAGCTGACAAACGCGATAGAAAATAACACCATATTATCTACAGACAATGTTGAAGAAGGATGGACAAAATTGGTGAATAATATTCATAGCGCTGCTGCAGAAACACTGGAAATCAAGAAAGTAAATATAAACTACTCAGGAAGTATTAAGCCATGGTTTACAAAAGAGGTAAAGCTGATCGCGAAACAAAAGCGTGAAGCATATCTAAAATACAGAAGTGATGTCAGATCTGAAAGCGCACGGGAAGAATATATCAGAATAAGAAACAGCGTCAATGCCAGAATAAAAGAAATAAAACAACAACATTGGGAAGAGTTTACGAGGGATATGGAGGACGACCTGTATGGCACTCAAAAGAAGATCTGGAAACTATTACGATCAAGAAAAAAGCCAGTAAGTGAATATACAGAAAGCACAACAATTAGCAAGGAATCATGGACCACATACTTTAGCAACCTGTATGGAGCAACAGATCACGACGAAGGGTGGACACCGGCCATAACATTATCGCAAGAAGAAAGCTATACAGTGGAAGAACAAGAGGTACAAGATGCAATAAATAGACTTAAAAACAGAAAGGCTCCTGGGCCGGATGGAATTCCCAATGAACTTATAAAATATGGAGGAAGAACATTAACAAAAGAAATAACAACACTATTTAAAAATATCCTTCAAAATCAAACTGTTCCGAAAATCTGGAAAACCAATATTACAATAATTCCAATCTTCAAGAAGGGAGACAAGAAAGACCCCAACAACTACAGGGGAATAACATTGCTATGTACCTTACTAAAACTATTCACGTCATTGCTGGCAGCAACATTATGCGAAACAATACCAATAACAGAGGAACAACAGGGATTTAGACGTAATAGATCCACGACGGATGCCATCTATATAATCAGACAAATAACGGAAAAATCGATTGAGTTCCAGAAGACGGCGTACATGTGTTTTGTAGACTTAACAAAGGCGTTTGACAGAGTCAGAATCAAAGACATAATCGAGATCCTGCAACAAAACAATATCCCCCAAAACATGATAGGCATGATACACCAGCTCAACACTGGAAACAGGACAAAAGTGCGGACAAAAGGAGAACTTACAGAAGAAATCCCAATACCAAGTGGAATCAGACAAGGTGATAGCCTGAGCCCCTTGCTCTTCAACTTATTAATGGATAAAATAATAAAAGAAGTAAAAACAAAAGGTAATGGATTTCGTATGAGCAATAAAGAGATTCAAGTTATATGCTACGCTGACGACGCTGTATTGATAGCCGAAAAAGAGGACGATCTTCAACAACTGCTCAACACTTTTAACACAACATCGAAATTATATAATATGGAGATTTCCGCAACCAAGACCAAATGCCTAACAACTTCAAGAAATCCAAGAAGATGTATGCTCACCATAGACAACAACATAATAGAACAAGTACCGTACTTCAAATACTTGGGAGTAGAGACCTATGGATGTGGCAATCTGGTAGAAGAAACCATGTCCCAGGTTCGAAAAGCGTCGATGATCTCAGGATGCTTGAGAGATACAATATGGACAAATGAATTTCTAAAAGTTGAAAGCAAAGCACGAATATACAAGGCATGCGTGAGGCCCATAATGACATACGCCATTGAGGCAAGAGCGGACACCGCCAAAACAAAAAGGATCCTGAGAACAAACGAAATGAAAGTCTTAAGGGCCATAACAGGAAGATCACTTGTCGACAGAATTAGGAACGACCACATAAGGAGAGAGTGTAGCATGCCCGATATAATAAGGTGGACGAGAATAAAAAGAAGAGCTTGGAATGAGCATATATCGCGTATGAGCCATGATCGACTTCCAAAGATCGCCAGATATGGAATACCCCATGGAAACAGACCACCGGGAAGACCTCCAAAGAGGTGGAGAGATAGTTGGTCGTCAGCATCCCAGGAAAACCAGAATTAAACAGGTCCCAGACCTAGAACAAGCTGAAGAAGAAGAAGAAGAAGCAGTTGCTTTCAATTTAAACTGATCAAAGAAATACCATCCTCAAATTTGACCTCGTTCGTGATTGCTTAATTTAATAAAAAGGCATAAGCAATTCTAGTAAAGATATCGTTTATTTTTGGGATTGTTGAAATAATTTAAATTAAATTTGATTCAGAAAAGCTGAATGTGGGCTGAATCCTGGGTCCTGTGAAAGTGAATGACGAACAATATCCAAGGAGAAGAAATAGGGAAATAGATATTGAATTAGAGGAAGTTAATATAGTGAGGTACATTAAAGCACTGAGATTGGGATGGATGGGACACGTTATGAGAGCGCAAGAGGGAAGACCAAGTGGAGGCCAAGGATAAGATGGAGAGGTGTTGTTATCGACGACCGACTGGGAATACGTGACTGATGAATAAGAGCTCTAGATAGGAAGAGTCGCGGAAGATGTGAGGACCAATGGAAGGATTTGAAAAAGCAACTCGCAGAATCAAAGTTTGTAAAATGGGGACTAATTAACCCCAATGAAATGGATTTGAAAACACCGAAAGATGTGGCGATATTCCACAAGGAATGGAGAACCAGAAGAAGAAGCCAATGCTAGCTCTTACTTATTAACTTGTAAATATTATAAATACTTATAAATATTAACGGGGGAGGGGGGAAGTAAAATTGAAAATTTAATATTTCTCGCATTTGAATATGTACAGGTAAATGGATCTTTCAGCGAAGATGGCGAATTTTAATAGAAAGTGACTAACCGCGCAGGTCTGTATCCCAGTAATATCGCTTTGTAGAGGTTAGGTGGAGGTTATTAATAAAAAAGTATTGTTTTATTTTTAAGAAGTACATTTTTATTTATAATAAACCAATTTATACTCATAAAGTTTGGTACACATTCAATAAAGGAAAAGAAAATGGTTTTGACAGTCAATAGGATTTTCTTCTCATTTCTCGAATAAATGCTATCTGTCTTGTTGACTAATCATTGCCTTTGGATTTTCACAGAGGGTATAAGTGCCGTTTAAGTTTTTCGTGGTGATGCAGACGAGTCTTATCGCAACACAGTTTGCGCAATCTAGTCTCCCCTGCCCCTCTAAAATATGGCTTTTACATTTCTTAAATATTTCTGGAGAGTTAAATAATAATACCCCTACCGTGGTAGTACCCGGGTACTAAGAATGTCCGTAGCCTAATAGTATGGGAGAGAATTTTGTATTATTTTAGATATTGAAGTTTACGCGTCTAAAAAGTTTGTTAAAATAATTTGAACATTAATGTTTGGGACCTTGAGTAAGTAGAAATTTTTTGTTTAATATCTTTAGTTCAATCCTGCCTGGTGAAGCAATCCAAGTGGATGAAGGAAAATGTGGAAAGAGGTGATTAAGTAAAAATTATTAAATTGCTAAGTGAAACACGAGGAAACAAGTATATAAAATAAAAGAAAGAAGCAAAGGGAAGAAGGAAATTATTATTCAATTAAAATTTGAACAATAAAAATTAAACGTGAAAGTCAAAGTTCAATGAATTGAGCAAGACATTGAAGCAAAACAAGTTGAATAGCAATTAAATTAAAAACTTTTATATAAACTCGTCAAGGAGACGCAATGTCGGCCACCCTGTTTACCATAGTTTTGAAAAAAAATAAAAAGAACAGCAGAAGTAAATGGTATAATAACTACCAAGGATGCGTAGGTGGTCGCGTATGCGGGTAATGTGGTGATTGAAAGAGTTAATTGGAAAAATAAAGAAAGCAGAAAAACGGAAGGGACTATAAGAATAAAGCGAGAAAAAAACAAATATGTCAAGTGCCCGAGAGGGAATACAGAAGAGGGTGAGGTGCTGGAAGTCTACAGCGAAACTTATGAGGCGGTGAACGAATTCAATTACCTGGAGGTGCAAATTAACAAGGATAACAGATAGAACAAGAAATGAACAAAAGAATACAGCAGGGAAATAGAGCGTATACTATGCGAATAAACATCTACTGAATGACAAAAAACCAACCAAGAAAAATAAAATGAAAATATATGGAACAATGATAAGACCGGTAGTGACGTACGAGACCGAAACGATGTGTCTCAGTAAAGAGGAAGAAGAGAGGCTGCGAATTTTTGAACGAATGATTATGAGAAAGATATAGGGACCGGTGAGAGAAGACGAGCAAAACAGTATACAGATGATGAACCACGAGAGGAGTGGAGACCTATGGAGGAACGTTGTAGAGGAAGACCAGGCTTGAGATGGTGTGACCAGGTGCTGGAAAGTTTGAGAAACATAGGGGTGGAGGACTGGAGTAAGAAAATGGGAAGGAGATAGGAGTGGAAGAAAATTGTAATAGATACGAGAACGAAATAGTAATTTGTAGAAGTCAAATGTATGAAAAGAAGACTAATCCACCTAGAAATCAGATTTGTAAAGTCTGGAAAGACAGCCAAACTGCTTCTGGAGTGGGAGGCTTTATTATTATTATATAAACTCGTATTTTCGACTTCATACCATTTACGTAGCTTCCGGTTATCCAAGTATGTATTCGTCGTTTGTTGAAAATTCTGATTGGCACAGTGGACCAACATAAGTGGAGTATCGATGATAATACCGTAAACACGGCTACGTCATACTAGAATCGAATAGTGGTGAATTAAGAGTGATTTGAATATAAATAATTGACTTGAACGGTTGATATTGATATACGAAGCGATCTTGAAAAGAGGAAGATATAGTGAGAAGGTAGATTTCGAGTACAGGAAGTCATTCTTTATTTAAAGGAATTACGAAAATTTTGAATAGGTTAAAAAGATAAGAAGGTGGTTGGGTTGCATACTACACTACAAACGTATTGCACACCGATAATTTGCATTAGCACTAAAACCTTTGATAAAAAATTACGAAAACAAGACATTGTTAAGCAGGAATATCACTACCGAGGGGTTGACCCGAGCGATATACTTGCAGTACGGTTAAAGACAATGAAAGCAGCAGAAAGATCAAACGAGAGTGAGGAATCAACAACGGAAGAATCGTATAAAAAGCGACAGGCGGCATATGGTATTTTTAATAGAAGTAAGAAAATAGCGAGATCCCCAGTAAAAAAAGCACCCTATAACAACGATATGGAGGAACTAAGGCAAATGATGAAACAATTGCTGGGGGAGGTAAAGGACATTAAAAAGGGACAAGAACTGTATGAGCAAGAGATTAAGGATCTGAAAGATGAAAACAAACAGTTAAAAGAAACAGTAAGAGCCCTAGAGAACAAATTTCAACAATTAGAGAAAGGAGAGAAGAAAAACAACATAGTACTGAAAGGGGTGAATGTGAACGAAACAACAGTAAAGAAAGACACAGAAGAATTCTTTAAATCAGAATTGGGTATCGAAATAACAATAAAAGAGGCACAATTAATAAAACCGAAGTCTGCCGAGCCGTTTGTACTGGTAAAATTTGATTCATGGCATGGAAAATTAGCGGTGATGAAAGCTAAAAACAAATTGAGAGGTACGACGAAATATATCGACGACGACTTGACGCTGGAAGAACAAAAGATGCAAGCAAGTTTAAGAGAAATGGCAAAAATGGAAAGAGGAAAGGGCCGGGATGCAAGGGTGGGTTATGGAAAGATATTCTTGGATCGTCAACGTTGGGACTGGAATCAGCAAACTGGTGGAATAACCAAAAGCCTCAGACCTGCCCCACCAAAAAACTAACAAAGGAAAATGCCGGATGTAAAATAAATATGACGAAAAAAGCGAGAGAACGGACAAATGAGACAGGTTTGATGAATTGGAAATTTGGTACATGGAATATTAGAAGTTTAAATGGTAAGGAATCTGAGCTGCCCGACGAATTTTTGAAGAGTGGTTTACAGATTTTGGCACTAACAGAGACAAAGAAGAAAGGAACAGGTGTAATGGAAATTGAAAATGGTCTGATATTAATTTACAGCGGGGTTCCGACAAATAGCAGAGCAGCGGCTGGAGTGGGCTGCCTAATAGGAACGACATTTAAGAAAAGACTACAAAGCTGGGTATTTGCTTCGGAAAGAATAATAACAGTTACATTTCAGACTGGGCAACAAATAACATTAATAGTGGTATATGGACCAAACGAAGACGCGAAAAAAGCAGAGAAGGATCAATTTTGGTATGATTTGCAGATAACACTGGAGAATGCACCGGGAACGATATATATTATGGGTGATTTTAACGGACGCATAGGATGTAATATGGTAGGAAAGGAAGAGGTTATGGGACCGTATGGAGAGAATAAAATTAACGATAACGGTGAACGGTTGATAGATTTTTGCCTAGTGAATAGATTGATGATTGGAAATTCATTATTCAAACATAAAGAGATACATAAATTTACCCGAGAAGAGCCTAGCAGAAGAGAAAAATCAATTATAGACTATATACTAATAGAAAAGAGAAACAGAAAAAATTTGATAGATGTTAGAGTGCACAGAGGGCATGAAATCGGAAGTGACCATTATTTACTGGTGGGAAAAATAAAAGCAGATTATATTCACGAAACAATAAAAGAGAAGAAAACTGCAACGAATGAAACTATCAAGACATATAAACTAAGTGAAAAGGCAATTAGAGACACCTACCAAGCGATAGTAGAAGAAGAATTGGGAAAGACAGATAAAGGTGAGGATGAGGTTATTGATATGCAATGGGAGAGACTAAAGACTACGTTACAACGAGCAGCAGAAAAAGCATGTGGTACAAATAAAAAACAATTTAATAAAAAGCAAACAGCCTGGTGGAATCAGGAAATTAAGAATGAAGTAAAAGAAAAGAAAGCTAAGTGGAGGAAATATCTAGAAAAGCGAACCGAAGAGAGATACGAAGAATACAAAAGACAAAGAGTAGTAGCAAAACAATTAATAATTGAAGCAAAGAGAGAAGCATGGGAAGAGTTCGGTAATAGATTAGAAAGGAACAAAAAACAAAACCAAAAACTATTTTATAAAGTTATCAAAAGTCTGAGAAACCCAAAAGAAACCACGTTGAAGCAAATTAAAGACGGAAGAGGAAGGATATTAAATGACGAAAAAGAAATAATGAGAAGATGGAGAGAATATTTTGAAGAGCTCTTGGAGACAAGAAATGAAGATACAAATAATTATGAAGAACAAATCACATTAGAAGATGATGTAAACGAAGAAATAACGTTGGACGAGACAAAAATGGCAATACGTAAACTAAAACTGGGTAAAGCGGCGGGGCACGATGGTTTGAAGCCAGAAATGCTGAAATATATGGGTGAGAAAGGAATAACAATGTTGTGCAAAATTTTTAACTTGGTATTTAAGAAGAAAAGAATTCCAAAAGACTGGGAGGTGGCGGTGATTATGCCGATACATAAAAAGGGAGACAACCGAGAGTGCAGTAACTACAGAGGCATATCGCTGCTGTGCGTAGCGGTTAAACTATATGAAGCGATTCTAGAAACAAAACTAAGAGTGATATTGGAACCAACATTAGACGAAACGCAAAGCGGCTTCAGGAGAGGACATAGCATCCAGGACCACATATTTGCAATTAGACAAATCACAGAAAAACAAAGTGCTTGCAATGGATTGACATATGTGTGCTTTATTGATTTAGAGAAAGCATTTGATAGAGCACCAAGAAAACAAATATGGGCAATACTAAAAGAGAGAAAAGTGGAGAAAAGTCTTATCCAAGCAATCCAAAGTGTATATAGAAATACCAAGAACTATGTACGAACTGGAAATTGGTCATCTAAAGAATTTACAACAGTGGAAGGACTGAGACAAGGAGGTGTGCTGAGTCCGGTCCTGTTCATAACATTGATGGATGACATAATTAAAGAAACAAAGAGAAAAACGAAAAAACTAAATGTGGGGTACAGATATATGCAAGAAATCGAGGTATCAGAGTTTGCATTTGCTGACGACTTGGTGCTGTTTGCAAGAAACGAGAGAGACCTACAATATAACATCGAAGTATGGAATGCGACCTTGAAGAACAAAAACATGAAAATAAACGTAGCTAAAACTAAAACAATGGTAATTGGGAAGGAGGACAAAAAGATAAATATTACAATTGAGAACAAACAAATAGAACAGGTAGAACAATATAAATATTTAGGTGTGCTGATAGAAAGTAAGGGAAACTACGAAGCCGAGATAAATAACCGGCTGCACTCTGCCGCAAATGTGTACCACGCGTTGTGCGGTGCCATTATAAACAAAAAAGAAATAACCAAAAAGACGAAGATGACTGTATATAAGACCATTTACTTACCAGTATTGACATTTGGGTGCGAGACATGGATTACCACACAAAGAACGAAGAGTAAAATTCAAGCTTCAGAGATGAAGTATCTTAGAAGAGTCGAAGGAGTTACTAGAAGGGATAGAATCAGAAATGATGAAATAAGGAAAAAACTTGAAATAGGCACTGTACAAGAAAGAATAGAAAGACAACAGCTCCGATGGTTTGGACATCTGAACAGAATGCAATTGAATATCCCAGTGAAACAGATATGGTTGGCGAGAGCAACTGGTCGACGAACTCGAGGTAGACCGAATAAAACCTGGAATGAAACTATTGGAAAGATTCTAACAGAAAGGGAAAAACTTGGAGGGAAGCTAGCGAGATGTCTATGGACAGGAAGAAATGGAAAGATTTCATAAACCGGAAGAATTAGTTAAATTGTTACAAACCACCTCAACACCTTAGGGTAAATGAGGATTTTGATTATATATATATGTATATAAACTCGTATTTTCGACTTCATACCATTTACGTAGCTTCCGGTTATCCAAGTATGTATTCGTCGTTTGTTGAAAATTCTGATTGGCACAGTGGACCAACAGTTTAAAGTGGATTCCTAACCACGGGAAAGAATTCCATTCTCGTTCATTCTTGACCTGGGAAGCATTAAGGCCGTTTACATAAGCAAATAAAAAGTTCTAATTCTTAAAATATATCGCTTTTACAACAGCTCCAAATAAATATTTAAGTCAGAGCGCGTGGTGTATTGTTTGAAATCCTTTATTTAATAGTGTCCTTAATGGATACTTCGCGGGTTCTAAAATGCATGTCTTTAAGCCCTATATTAACCGATTTATTTATATATCAAACTTGATCCTCCTCACTGTACCTGTAAAAATAGGTAACAAGTGACTACGAAAAGAAGATCAGGAGAGCGAGACACGGAGGGACTAACAGCTTCCAACAGCTATATACAGAGGACCTACCTATTGTTAGTATATTTTCGAAAGCGGTGCGAATTAAGGTTCTTCCTTGAAATTATTTTGCGGAATCTTTATTGTCAATACTATTGAAGAAATATGGAGTTCCTATACGATTAAATATTTCACAGATCATAACACATCGATAAACATTCACTCTGAACACCGTAGTCATGTATTTATGTGACATAAATTATATAAAATGTCATCCTAACGCAAAACGTAATAATAGCAATTATTTTACTGCATTTTGCGCTGCGATTGTGTAAAAAATTGGAAGCAGGCTATGGTAAATTTTATTATCTTGATTAGAAGCTCTAAGAAGACATACTAATTTTGCACCTTCTAGCGACTCTAGATTTGGCTGGCCTATGATGTTTTTATGAATATTTGTTAATAACTTGGTGTGGGTACACTTTACAGGAAAATATAAGGTTATTAAAAATAAAGCAGGCTAAATAATTTTTAAAAAATATTTTATGTTTTTATCTTGTTCCAGATCGGTTCCGGAGTGGTATATATTTGACATTGTTCTGTACGCTCCGAAGTATTTTTGTGAACAATAATAATTTCATTTTTGTGACCGTTTCTACACCATCTTGCGGTAGAGCATTCAAGGCCGAAATTTTGGCTAATAAAAATATTTTGAGACGCACAGAACAATAGAAAATATATACCATACGCTTTGGTAACTGTAACTCAATAATCGACCAATTAACAAGAAGAAGACATCACATCTTTTCTCTAGATACTATAGTCTACTTAATTTTTAATGACCTGATATTTTGCTCACAAATGCATCTAAACTGAGATATACATACTACACGAATATTCGTAAAAATGTTATTCTTCGTGTGGGTTTCTCTTAAATTAGACATTTAGTAAATAAAACATTTATTGACCGGCTTAATAATGAATATCTGAAATGTTCGTATTATTATATTGTTCACTTTTAGAAGTTATTTATAATCTGAAACAAAAGAAGAAACTGTGCCAGCTTACCCCATGTGTAGGATTAGTTGCCTACAACAACGGGATTAAATGGTACAAATTTATAAAAAATATAATTCAAATAAAAAAAGTGGCAACTTTCACACTTTGAGCACAATAACACTAAGAAAATAGAACTGTTTCGGTAAACTCCGAAGCCAACTTCATCGAATCATAATCATCATAGAGAGTAAATAAAAACTAAAAAAGATTCAATATAGTCCAAAAAACACCTATTGTAATGTCAAGCGTTCATCACTTACCCCTATAGCCAACTAGCCCCTGTCTCGCGTAAGTAGGACTTCTGTGCTAATATTAGCATTAAGTGTTGACGTTAATATATTATAAGATTATTCTGAAGGCTTTCTTACTTGACAAAAGAATAGAAATCACACCTATCGCCTGCAGCTTTAATTGACACAAAAACGATTGCAATTCATGCAGCTTCTTTAATACGGACACCTTGGCATAATTCTAAATGGATGAATGAATAATTGTTTAATTTATTGCATTAAAGAAAACAATCTCTCAAATAAAATCTATAATTCAAATTTCAAACCCCATCGCAATTGATGCTGACTGGAGAGGAACATCAAATAATACCATTCACATTTGTCTATTCACACGCGTCAGTATTGAAGTAAGAACACAATTTATTTCAACTTAACATGAGAAATAGGGGGGTTAGCATTTCCTCATACCCTTCCAATTAAATTTTAAAATATTAATGAGCAAAGACGCAAAAGGTAAAATAAGAAGTGGTCATCGAGCATAAATAGAAAACTTTATTCCAAATGTCAATTGCAATTTATTTGTAATTGTGTTCAAATTTGTTTGTTTCATCCTTTAAAAATAGTATACCGATTGTTTATTAAGAATAAAAGTACTTTTAATATATTTTTTTCAACGTCGAAAATCGAGAAAAATTTAAATATTATAATATTTGAAAAATAATAAATATTGAGGTTAGATTTACCTTTACTGCCGGCCATAGGCGGCAGAAAAAGTAAATCGTGTATGACTTAGATGGCATCAATATTATGTTTTACTGACGTTTGAAGAAAAAGTAATATTTTATTCAAGAAATAAAAAGTGGCCTATAAATCGTTTTTATTTAGTTCCATTTCCTGTTCTCGTGCAGATTTTCCAAATGGCTTACTGTTGCCGGTAATTAAGTAATAGTCTCCAACTGTAGACCTAAAATTAACGTTATAGACTTTTCTTTCAATTGTTTTGAACAATATACTAACGATTTATTTGCTAGAAAACCCATATAACTGTCAACAACAAAGCTGATGTTGTTTGGAAGAGTCCTATTTGCGATATAAAAATAAGTTGCCGGAAACGATTCTGGATGCAGTACCGATTCAGCATATAATTCAACTCCACGAAAATGATCGCAAGTACCTACAAAGTAAGTTTCAAGAACCGAATAAATTGGAAAATTTGATCTGCACCGATTAATTCAACTGCTCTGTTGGAAACCAAATCAGTTAGAGAACATCCTGGTTGAGGATAGCTTCCACCATTGGGAAAAAAGTCTGCATGGCCTACCGAATTAATGTAACCCAATTTTCCACCGTCTGTATGGATCACATCGATAAAATGGGCATCGTACTTACTTACTTTAGAATCGCTATCTGTCAAAATCGCAGCTGTTAAAATGTTCCATTTGGAAGTTTGTTTTTACCTTCTCTATAATATAATGGGAAAGCTGGATCTATCGCTGTAATTCTAGGAAGTTTCTCATTTTTCAACGCTTTGCCTACCATTCCAGCGACGTGAGCCCCTAAGCTAAAGCCAATTAAATGTATCTTATTAATTGGCATCTCTCCTTTGGAATTATAGAACTGGATAAATTCAGCTAGTTTTTTTGCAACCAATTTTGTATTTTGTATGGATAAAGAATACCAAGGAAATGGACACAGGTCTCGCCAATCCACTGATATTATATTGTATAACTCCTTTCTTCTTAAATAAGCTGCACATATTGCAATAATGAAAAAAATTATATTTTTTCGGAAGTAACCAAAGGTGACCGGTTAGGTAAATTCTTGTTTATTATTGGTTAATAATCCTAAATAAGGACTAAACCGGTTACTTTTGGATACTCGCAAAATTACGCCTTATAAGTAAGTTTATACCGTTGCATATTTTGATGGAATAAGGTCCTAATCCGCTTTCGGAAAAACCATGTATGTAAATAATTGTTTCACTATTAATATCAAAACCAACAGAACGTAGATTACCAGCTTTTTTTACCGCCGGTATTTTCGTGGGAATCCCCTTATTTTTTTTACTGAAGTAGTATAGTTTAATATGCTCATCGATATTATCAATTTTACAACAATGAGAGCAATTTCCAAATGGCCGCCAACTGACATGTAGCTGGAATGTTCCTTATAACAGAATATCATCAAAACAAAATTTTAAAAATTATCAAGCTAATCAAACAGTGTTATCGTTGATCTTACTTACCAAGTCTCCTTAATTGAGGTTTGCAATAATCTGCAAGTGCGGCAGGCTTTTGAAATGCTTCATAAAATTTGTTAATGGCTTCAGCCACACGTCCAAACCCATCAATTTTGGCAAAAGGTATAATAATATTATTGAAAAGTGAATTAGACACTTTTACATCAGTTTTAAAACTTATAACTTGTAATACGTGAACAAGAAGGAAAAATATTAAAAAAGGTTTAAAAATTGCTTTTGTTAATATTTGCAACATTTCTGAATGGTGACTAATATAAAGAGTTGAAATAATATTTGATTATCTTAAATAAAAATTAATTATAGTGTGGTAAGAAATCATGACCCATTGTGTTGATTCATATTTGTTTGTAAGGCGATTCGATTAACGAAATTGATAATATAATTTATTTAATTATTATACTCGTAGTTACACAAAAAAATTAATTTCATAAAATTACTGTAAAATGTGTAAAGTGTTTTTCAAAATAGGTTTTTATACAAATTTTCAACGGTTTAATGTTAATTACCTTTTGTTATATATAAACTGCGCGAAAAAAACATTAATCTCTGGTTTCAAAATTAATTTATCGCTTATCGGTTTTCGTGATTTTTACTCATCTTCGGAATAATTTGATATAAGCAAGTCACATTGTTAAATTTTCTTGTCAAAATATAAAACATTTTACTTACTTCCTACCATTTACAATATTGTAATTAAAATCATTATAAATCACGCAATATCCTACTATAGTACATAATATAAAATAGTCGCATATTAGTTAAGTTATTTTATTCATTATCACTAAACCCTCTCATCAACAAGCATTCGAAAAGTGGCGTGATCTTAGTGATGACGAACAACATAACCTAATTAATATTATGACTTTTCGTTTTGGTTTGTAATTTTGATTTATATGTTTTTGAGTTCTGTTTTAATTTGTGATGTAATATTGAACTTTGAAATTTGAATATCCCGCCCCCCATTCTACAAATCTCAAGATCCGGAAATTAAAAAAAAATCGTCCAAGTCTGTGATCTGTCTAGCAAAACCACTCATGTTGTTTATAATCCGCCGTAATACACCTAAGATCTTTTTAAAACGGAAAACTCCGGTTCGTGAAGATTGCATTACCTCAAAAACCATAATCAGCATACCAACGACATACACGGTGATTCAACAAAAGATGCATTGCTGTTCGAAGCTGCATGTGAACTTCCTAGTTGACTTAATACAAGCATTAAAATACCGAATTGGATGTAACTTGAAAAAAAGACGACGGTCATAGCCTGATAGTTAGCGCGATAAACTGCTAACGTAGGGTTCCCCGGTTTGACTCTGGGTGCAGTCTAAAATTTCTTGAACGTCTTCCGTGCTTTCCAGGGCAAGTAAAGACGGCGGTCCCCTTGTGTTAATGATTTGCCATCATAACAATAAAAATCGAAATTTCTGCTCTGTGCTCTTTAACTCAAACGGTAATCATATACTACTATGAATTTAAAGTAATCTTGAAACGGTCTAGGACAGAATGGACGTGAGCATTAGGACGCAGACCCAAAAAAACGCAAAAAGTTATTTTTATATGCCTGTATGGATTTTGTTTAATGTTGTAAATATTTAAAGATTAAATAAAGCGCGGGTAGGAGGGGTGAACGGTGATTGACTATATGTAATTTTTGGTAGCCGATAGTAGGCCAGAAGCTGACAGAATTTTACTTTTTGGTCTGGAAGGAAATGTTCACCAAATTCTACGTGATTCTGAAGACTGGTTCGTTGATGGGACGTTTTCAACGGCACCGCAACTCTTTTATCAAATATATTGCCGTGATAAGGGGCTGTCCATAAATGATGTCACACATTTGGGGGGGGGGTTCATCAACTTGTGACAAAGTGTGACATAGGGGTACGGGGGGTACCCCTGGGTAGGGGTACGAGTTTTTGAAAAAATAAGACTGGAAATGTGCGCTACTTCAATTTTTATTTATATCTAATCGGCAATTTTCGTGTGTGGAAAAACTCTTTCGATATATTCTTTTTCTTCGTTTGCCATTGCCTACTGCGGGGAGACGGTCAGAATAAAGTTTTGCCGAGCTCGGACTCGAACCATGTATTCAGAATTAGCAACAAACAACATACTGCTATGACCTCCCTAATTTAACTTTAAACACGTCTTTGTTTTGTTGGGCGCCACATCCAGATTGGATGAAAAATATTATTAAATGAAAATTTTAATTTATATGCGTGCTAAAATTAAACAGAGAGCTCACCCCCTTGTCTCTTTCTTACTGCTCAGCCTAAGACTCTCTCTGGGTAATGCAGGTGTTGGTGATTAAATTAGGGATGTTGCCTATTGAGTTGAAAAATAGTTTAATTTTTAAATACTTAATAACTTTGAATGAAGAATATTTCTTTGTGTTTATCAGATCAATGATCCACTTCTTTGTGTTTGATCGATCTTTAAAAATTGAAGCACCTTGCTGTAATTTATAGCAAATAATAAAAGATTTCATTAATTTAGAATTGGTTTCTATTTTCAAAAATATCGCAATGCGCAAAATGTAATCAAAGAAATCAACAAATTAATACAGATATAAAATCTGTTACCATAATGGTTCACAATAAAAACACCAAACGATGAATCGAAATCCTCTTCTTCCTTTTCTTCAGTAGATGCCTAATAATTTTTGTTAGGGCTTTCCGTTATTCCATAACGGGCTAAATGTTTTTAGTAAAATGTTGCTTTTTAAAAGCTTTGAAATGAAATAATAAAAATGTTTTCTTAATTAAATTTTTAATTGGGTAGCCGAAAATACACCTTTACGGTCCTTTTCCAGCATCCTTTGATTAAATGCTGAGGGCCAAAAGTTAATTATAAATAATAAATTTCCACAAATACCTTCTGATGAAATAATCCTGACTTTTTGTAAACAAGTCTGCGTAAACTCCACTTTATTTTGCAATGAACTCGCGCACATGTGACACTTCCTTGTAGTAGTTGATGAGATATCGTTGATATGGTGCGCGCCGTATACGCTTGTTACTAGATTGAGTTGTTTTCACAATATTTGCATAAATTTCATCTCAAATTGTTGTTATCTAAACAGATCTTTTGCTGGTAGGTAAGATTAAGTTATTCAATCATTGGATATTATGGATTGAATTGATATTTAATGCTGATAATTTTTAGGAGTCGCCACTAAGGTTAGCCATTTTGATTTTTCTTATCAATTTCAAAAGGTAAACAAATCTGGATCACGTAGCACACGTCCTTCGAGTTTGAGCATCAAAAACCAACTAAAAATATATTCTTGCGCAAAACACAAAATTGTGACCATTTTCGTAAATCGTAAGTCAAAATTGTTCCTTTTCGTAATTTTTGGTTTGACCAAATTTATTCTAATTTTCAGAATTGGTCTGATATTTGAAGAAATCACTTGTATGATGGTTTCCAGTTGAATTTACGCACGGTAGTCGATTTTGTAACAATTTGAAGAATTTAATTTGACTGTTTTACTTGTTATCAGTGATCACTTATCAATTTTATGCAATTATCACCTTTATATCCTTTTTACAAACTTTGGACACAAATTTATGATTATCATACACAATAAGATACAACAGAATTTTTGGTACAATCAAATTTCCATAAAACAAGTTATTTAAAAAATTTTCCAATTTAAAGTTTACAAATTAACAGGTTATGTTTTCAGATAACAAACAATGTATAGTTTTTACCATTTCTAAAGTAAAGTGTCTTTTAAGAAGATTTTTGAGTTGATCACCCTCAAATTGAATGTATTTAGCAAGTTTTGATGTAAGCTTTCTTATCTTGAAAGATCTTATTAAGTTCACAATATCTGAAATAGAGATGGATTTCTTATCTGATAAATCTAAATGTTTCAAATTAGCTCAATTCAGTTTTGCAACTACCTATCGTGATGTGAGGTCATTTTAAATCATAGCAATACTCTCGTACTCTCATCTCAAACTCGTACGCTCCATCGCCGCAAGCAAACGCCAATGCTGGACAGATCTGATAGGCCTGCTGGAAGAAGACCCGTGGGGACTCGCTTACAAGATAGTGCGAGGGAAACTCAAGGCTCCCAGCAAAACCACCGGACTAAATCCAGACAGAGTCCGAGAGGTGGCGGCGGCACTGTTCCCCACCCATCCGAGAACAATAGAACCAAGAAGACCCCCATCAAAGGAGAGGTCAATGTTCACCCAAGAGGAACTAGTCGAGGCTACATCAAAAATGGCGCCCGACAAGGCACCCGGACCGGACTGCATACCCGGCCGGGTCGTTAAGGAAGCGGTTACCTTAGCAGGACGGACATTCCTGGACACCTACAATAAATGCCTGGAAACCGGAATTTTCCCCAAACATTGGAAGTTAGCGAAGCTCGTCCTAATCAGAAAAGGAACGAAGCCCCCGGAGGACCCCACTTCGTACCGGCCCATCTGTCTGCTCGATAACGCGGGCAAGCTATTAGAAAGGCTCATCCTAAATCGCCTCGAGAAAAACATCGAAAACAGCGGCGGTCTATCCGACAACCAATACGGATTCAGGAGGGGAAGATCAACCGTGGACGCCCTAAAGAGGATCATGGAGATCGCGGTGGAGGCAAAGACGGGAACTTGGCGCACCAGAAGGCTCTGTCTACTCGTTACCCTCGACGTTCGGAATGCATTCAACAACGCGGGGTGGAAGCACATCCTTGGGGCACTGAGGAACCTGGCGACGATCGACAATGACATATTCAACCTAGTGGTCAGTTACCTAGAGGAGAGACGCCTGATAATAGGCGACGGAGAACAGGACGAAATCGAGGTCACCAGCGGAGTCCCTCAGGGCTCGGTGCTTGGACCGACGCTATGGAATCTAATGTACGACGGGGTGCTACGTCTGCAGCTCCCACAAGGTTGCACCACTGTGGGCTTCGCGGACGATCTCAACGTGGTAAGACGTGGCGGAGATCGAGAGATCCGCGATGCAGGCCCTGGAAAAAATTTCCGCCTGGGTACGCGAAAGAGGACTCACCCTAGTCCCCGAAAAGTCGGAGGGAGTACTACTAAGCGGAAGAAGGAAAGTGCCCGCGGTTTTCATTCGACTAAACGGAGTTCCAATCCCATGCAAGGATTCGGTAACCGTCCTCGGCGTAAAGATAGACAAGAATCTAAACTTCGCAGAGCACATCAGGGAAGCGGCAGCAAAGGCAGGAGCGGTCACGACGTCGCTTGCCCGCCTATTGCCCAACATGGGTGGTCCAAAACAGGACAAAAGAAGAACCCTCGGACTGGTGACGCAATCAATCATATTATATGCGGCACCGATATGGCACGAAGTACTCCGAGTAAACAGGAACGCACAGAGATTGCTAAGCGTCCAGCGAAGAATGGCGCTCGTCTTGGCGTCGATGCCCCCAATCGACCTTCTCGCCTTGGCAAGAGGCAGAACATACGAAGGAGCAGAGGATGCCGGGAAGGAGATGGCCGAGATTTGGCAGGCTAGATGGGAGATGGCAACTTGCGGCTTGTGGACCCGACGACTAATCCCCAACATCAAAAGATGGATCGAAAGACGGCACGGACAAGTAAGCTTCCACCTCACACAAATGCTGTCAGGGCACGGCTGCTTTGCCCACTACCTACACAGATTCGGAAAGTTGGCAAGCCCCCGTTGCAGGTATAGCGAGGAAATCGACACCGCGGAACACTCCCTTTTCCACTGTTGGAGATGGGAACGCGAGAGGACAATGGTCTCCCTAGCACTGGGGTACACGATGACTCTCGAGGACCTAATCGAAGCAATGCTTGTCGACGAGACACAGTGGCAGCTGATAACTACCCTCGTCACCACCATATTAAGATGTAAGGAGGCAGCCGGGAGAGCCGAGCAACAGGCAGCCGCCGCCGCTACTCTAACGGAGGACACACAAACGGAGGACGACACACAAATGGAGGACTAACGATTCGACGCGAAACCCGGACAGGTAGAAGAGAGGCGTGCGGAAGAGCACACGCCACACGCGAGTTCCATCGCATTGCCCCCTACCCGGCCGACAAACTAGGATATCAAAGGAGAAGAACGTGGTCCGATTCTAGGACACATCATCCCGGAAGCAATGCCTGACGGCGGACACCCGGGAGGACAGGTAAGGAAGAAGGTAAGTAAAAAAAAAAAAATCATAGCAATACGTAACCGCTTAAGCTGATGACCGGCTTTCAATACATTGACATTGGTTTTTATGGATCACTAACTTTTACGCTGTGACTTAATTCTTTCGACTGTTGAAAAGTAGAATTTTTAGGTAAAATTGGTGTTAAACGTTTGAGCATCATTTGTACCTCAATGAGCTTTCGTTTCGATCGTTGGAGCCTCAATCACAGTGGAGTTCCACGAAAACTTTTGAGGAGAGCTGTAAATACGATGGCACCTTATATATCTAACCCTACCCCATAATCTATGCATATATGACAAAGGAAATGCTGATATGGGATATTCCGAACAATAATGAGAATTTCAATCTGGAGTGGACGATAACAGCACGGGGACTGTGGTCTCCGGGCTGCAATTGTATGTAACAGTTCTAGGGAAGTGACAATGTTCAAATGTTGCCAACAGGCACTAAATAACTGTCAAAAAGCAACATGCCAAATATTTATCAATTCCCTCGGCCTATTATTTTTGCCTTTAATTACATAATTATAGCCTATAATTACAGCCCGGAAGTAGCAGTCCTCGGGCTGTTACCGTCCCTGCAGGGTTGCAATTGTATATAACAGCCGCAGGAAAGCGTTCGGCTAAAAACAGTGATTATTTGTCACTTCCCGCGGCCTCTTACTAAATGAATATAAATACATAATCCGATAAAACGTCAAATACATATTTTAAATATTTTATGTAATATAAACAATCAGGTACTATGTATGTATTAAAAATATAACACTTAAAAATTTTATGTTTTATTTATCATTTTCATATAATTTTCTTGTTCTATAGCAGATCTTCCATATGGTTCATGATTGTTAGTCGAAAGGTAATAATCACCTCGAGAATTGCTACAAAAATAAAATCAATAATTTTTACGATTACAATAAATATACCGTTGTAATTACTATTTTTGTGCTAAGAAGCCCATGTAGGAACTAGCAACAAAACGAGCTCTTCTAACATTTGTCATATTTAAGGATTTTATCTTAACTGCTGGAAAAGCTTCCGGGTTTGTCACCGATTCTGCATATAATTGAACTGCCCTTAAATGTTCACATGAAACTAAAAAAGATAAATTAAATCTTGTTTTATTGGTTTTTTTACTTTTTTATATTTGATGTTGATTGTAATGAATCATGTACGAATAATTTATGTTTAAATTTCATGGCCAAAGTGTTGACATGTCTTCACCAAGATATTTTCTGAAATTACCTCAGCTATACAAACCACTTAAAATAATATTAATTTGTCAAGTACAGCTAAAAGTCAGTTTTATTTAAAAAATAGACCCGCATTTTTCAATTTTTTATAAAATTACTTTCATATTATATTGAATACTTACCGATTAATTCGAGGGTTTTACTTTGCGTTAATTCCGATAAACGGCATCCGGGCTGGTACTGCTTGTCATAATTTGGGTAAAAATCAGCATGGCCAATAGAAGTTAGAAAACCAAGTTTACCTGGATCCGTGTGAATTACATCTACATATTCGGCATCGTATTTAGATATCCTTTGAGAAATATCTGCAAAATTTTTATTAATGGAATAAATGTATAAATTGATGATGTCTTGCCTGCCAAGGCAAAATAGTACCTATATGTGAAAAATTTCAAATTTAGGGTTTTATATCACATCTACTATTTTCATTCTGCTCTTTCTAGTGCTGTAGTCGGTTTTAAGCTACTAGTCCAGTCAAATTAGGTTTTCAGCTCGGAAAAATTCCCACCTAGCTGAATTTTGGTACACATCTTTATGACATCGTTGTAAACAATATGTAAAAAGTCGACCTCGATATCATGTACGCGTTAAAGGTTATTCGAGGTCAAAGGTCACGAAATTGGCCTTTTTTTTAATATCTCGTTTTTTATTAGTCGTACAATAAAAAGTTTTAGATACAATTTGTAGATAATTACCTCCTCTACAAATTGTATCTAAAACTTTTTATTGTACGACTAATAAAAAACGAGATATTAAAAAAAGGCCAATTTCGTGACCTTTGACCTCGAATAACCTTTAACGCGGACATGATATCGAGGTCGACTTTTTACATATTGTTTACAATGATGTCATAAAGATGTGCACCAAAATTCAGCTAGGTGGGAATTTTTCCGAGCTGAACCCCGTTTTTCGTCTAATTTGACTGGACTATACGTTAAAGGCCGTGTGACACTTGTGTAAATTTGCGTGTAGATTTACGTGTAGATTTCTACACCGTGTAAAACACGTAAATTTGCGTGTAGATTTTGTTGCAAATCTGCTAGCAAATAGTGTGTTTGCCACTTGTGTAAAAATTTACACGTAAATTTACAATTTGCACACGCGCATTCTGGTCAATTGAAAATTCGAACAGTAAGTTGCTATAAGAAGTTTGTATGTCTGGTCGCCTTGTGTTGTTTACCTAATACTAAAAGAAACGTGATAATGGATTCAAATTGGCAATTAACCCATTAATACCCAAGGGTCGAAAATAAAACTAATTTTATGTTTTTACTGCATTTTATTACTTATCATGTACTCAATAAGAAATTTATAAAGTTAAAAAAAATTATACATTTGTAGTATTTTTACAAAATAATGTTGCATAAAAATATTTATTATTGGCAGAGCACGGATTTGTCAACCCGAATTTCAAAATTACCTAGAGATTCTGAAAGCTGACGGTTTATATAATACAATAAAAAAAAAATTTGCCGTAAATTCGGAAGTTTTTGAATAAATCGACGTTGAAGTTTGAAAAATTATGTAAGTGACGCGCAGGAATCTCATGTACCTAACCTGTATGAAATTTCATAAATTCATAATCATAAATATGCAAAAATTAAATTTTGTGATTACCTATATTGACATATTTCATAAAAAACATAATTAATGTTCTGTTGAGAATAAATTTTAGCAGCTGTAAAGTAATTTTGTTCAATAACATAATAAAAAATTAATTATTTTAAAAATGTTGCGTATACGCAACGTTGGGGATTACTGGGTTAATGCCAATTCAAACTTTTACCAACTGACAAAAACACAACACAAGAAAAAATAGACCACACCTTCGAATATTCTTCTGCGCAATTTTACACGCACAACTTGCGAAAAAATATAGAAATATTTCTATAAAATATTTACACGTAAATCTACACGCAAATTTACGTGTTTTACACGGTGTAGAAATCTACACGCAAATTTACACAAGTGTCACACGGCCTTAACTCTTTCCTAATTTAAATACATGGCAAACGGTGATATGCTATTGGTTGTCGGTTGTTTTAAAACGGCAAACCATTATAAGCGACAAACTTTCCAGAGGTAGAATGAAATATACAAGCAGATACTGTTTATATCTTTTCTTAGAAACCAGATCTCTATTTAAATTCTTTTGGTGTATTTACTTTTTAATTATGCCAAACAATAACAGTACGGCAGCCATAAAATGTTAAACCATCATTTTCTCTAAACTACATTTTTGCACTTATACTGTTTTGCCTTGGCAGGCAAGATGTGCTGAAAGGATCACAATAATGATACAAACTTGTAGATTTTTATGCAAACACCTATACATATTTTCATCTTTTTCATGTTTTATATCATTAGTCCAGGCAAAGAAGCAAAAATCAGGCAGAGGTTGTTAAGTTAAAATTTAGCAGGCGTAATCCCCCAAAGTTCCCTAAAATCATCTATTGACTTCTCATCCTATCGGGGAATTTAATTTTGAAGGAAATTATCATTAGATAAAAACTAAAGAGCAGAATATTCTCTACTAAATTGATTTTTTTAAAAATTTCCTAATAGTCCAGGCAAGGAAAGCGAATATTAGGTACCGGGCAAGCAGACAAGTGTGTTTGAATGTCCGACAAATTTCCCAAAAGTTCCCTAAAATCCTCTGCCTTCTTCCTCAATTGGGGATTTTAGCCCCCCAATGCAATTTTTCCTTATAATTCGCTTGATTTAATTTTTACCAAAAATTTACAACAGTCTGAAGTTAAAGAGTCAAACTCCTATGGAAATGAGATTTTTCAGAATTTACCTGCGTTGGTGGTACGATTATTTAAATGAGTATCAATCCAAAAAAGGCAAAATGCAATATTTTTGGAGTTATGTAATAAATTAAAAATAAAATTCGTCTTTTTCGCCAACGTCCTTTAATTGAATTCGAGAATTTACAATATTCTCATCATCGGTCGATAAAAGAGGACAAGAGTTCGAAACGAGTCTTGAATTCAATTAAAAGACTAAAAATAAAGACGAATTTTATTTTTAAATTTATTCTAATTCAAAATAAAATTAAAAAATTTATCATCTAAAGTGAATTTAAAATAATTCTAGTTTGCAGATAATTTTCTGCTCTATAATTTTGGTATAGTGATAATTATTCGTAAAAATAAAACTAAACGAGTTATAGGCGAAAAACCTCGATGAGAGAAATAAAATTCCCAAATGGAGGAAAAGACGACAGGGATTTTGGACGGGGGTAGGGGGATATTGGATACTGAAATACTGAAATACTGAAACCAATATTTCTTTACGAATTTGGAAAGAGCATAATTTTCTAAGTATGAAAATGTAAAAAAAGGTAATCAAGGTAATTAGTCCCAAAGTTACAAAAAAGCATTTAATCAATTACTTCTTGATAAATAATTGCTGTACTCTAATAATTTTATCATGCATTTTTGAAACTTAAGACTGATTATCTCAAAAATTTTTCTTTTCATGGTTATAGTTTTTTTTACATTTTCATACTCAGAAAATTGTGTTTTATCCATAACTGGAAAGAAAAATAAGGGTTGCAATTTAAATAAAATTGCGATGACGTCATAGTTCAAAATGAAAACACAATAAAAAAAGTTAATGGCAGAAAAAATGACACTTAAACAAAATAAGGTTTTAAAATTTACTGAGAAAATCCCCCTAAAATATTTATCGAATTTGTTCCAAACTTTAGATCACTGTATAATGTACGTACTTTAATAATTATATAGTATTAGATATGCCAACCTTATGGCACTTTCGAAAACGCGTGGTGTAATTTAAAAATGATAACCGAGGGCGTTGCTAAATTAAAAGGTGTAATAAATTGCTTAATAATTGCAAATTGTGATTTGTATAGGTATTATTATTTGCTAAATCAGTTTATTACACATTCCAATTTACCACCATATACACTGAAAAAAAATCTTTTGTGCAAATTTGGAGGTTTGCTTCTACCACCATAAGAAATGTTATATTTTTCCCTCAACACCAAAAATTACAATTTTTGAGGGTAGAGCAAATTATTATTGCATAGTAGCTGTTGCTGAAATACAGCGCATTTGTCTTGAAAATATTTACACTTATTTTACTTATATTATATTACCCTTTCACTCCCACTCATGCTTTTTAATGGAAATATTGAATCCTTTCGATTATACAACAAAATTCCTTTTCTTTTTAGGTTAGGTCTGGGACCTGCGTTTTACTAAACTTTTCAAAATAGTTATGTGAGCATAATTAGTTTTTATATCTTAGCTATCTTGCTAAGCTGGCCTTGTCTGTACCCTACTTTTATTGTTAAGAAGGCAAATCATTAGCACAGGGGGATCGACGGCTTTACGTGCCCTCCGAAGCACGAAGACGGTCAAACCCAGAGTCGAACCGGGAAATTTTACATTAGAAGTTGATCGCGATATCTACCAGACAATGACCGCCGTCGGACAACCAAATTAATTAATTCAATTAGGTAATTAAAATTAACATTTATTAACTACATAAGTGGTTCTCCGATTCCCACTGTTGCTTTTAGTAAGAAATCATAAAAGTGATCATGAAAATTACTGCAGCAATAAATTTCCATAACTTGGCAGTGAAAGGGTTAAAAATGTTAGGAATATATTATAATTTTTAATTTATTTATGTGTGCAGTGCAAGGTTAAAGGCAACTTATAATCTGTAATGATAATCAACCTTACAAGCTGAAGGGTTTATGCATCATTTCCAGTATGAGCTGGTATATCACTACTTGATCACAATCCTTACCAGGGTCGGCTTAGCAAACACGAACCGCATACTTACTATTCTTAATATCTCGAGAAGTAAAAGAGAAATTATATTATTTTTAAAAAGTGGACCTCAAATTTATGTAATACTTTAAATTGTTAGTTTTTTGAGTGCATTTAATAGGCTTCAGTAGTTTTATTAAATTTTTAAAAACAAGTTCTCGTTGTTTCTTTAAAACCAACCGCAAACCGCATTTTAATATAATTTATATTCCTGTTCCCAAGATTTTCCACCACAAACATTTTAATATAATAAACACACAATATAAAATAAACAAGACAAAAATATATACTAAACAAACATAAAAATTGGTGTCTTCAGAATAATTTACGTAGATTCTCAAAAAATTGTTAGTAAATTAATTTTTAAATTCTACTTTAATATTATTTTAAAAGCTGTAAATAAAATTTGCTTGTTTTAAAAATTCGTTCTCGTTAATTTTTTGTGTTGATTTTAAGTTTACCTTATACCAAGGACTTTTCGTTGCCTATATCTCCTTCGTCAGTAGCACTTTGTCAATAATACTGAGGCTGAACAACAAACTGATTTTGTTTACCTTTGTATTAATGGATTGTATATTGTTTACCTATAAATTTAGTATCTTAATTACGCATGCAGTTTCTGCTTTAATATTTTTCCTGTCTACGAGTCCGTGGATCAATTAAATTGTGCAGTCTTAATTTCCTGTAGGAAAAATGGAGTTTCCGTTCGAAAAAATTGTGCGAAGAAAATCTTTACTCTCCGAAGAGATTCATGCCTAACTGTATTTTTATGCAACGTCCCCTTCGCAACAAATATCTTGGACTGCATCCAGACAGATGACTAAATTGGATGAAACATATGGAATAAACATCTCCAATTAGGCCTCAACTAACGTAGTAGCTCTATAATTGGATCCTTACGCTTTCATGGACGTATGGTATTCAATTATGGGAATCTTCTATTGATTCCAATATCATGAAGCTGCATAGCTTTCAGCCCAAAATATACCATGGTCTGTTCCACCATCTTTATGGCGCCTGTGTTAAGAAGGGATTGCCAAAGGAATGTCTGAGTGAAGATCCAAATAGATCTTTTGGCCAAGATCCAGCTCATCGTTTCCAGAATGAAAAGAATTATGCAATGCGAACTCAAATAAAAAGAATTTCCTACATAAATTTTTCATTGAACTGATTGAATTTGATAACAAAGAACCCCATAAAATAAGTATAAATGTTAATTGTATTAATTGGTTAGCATCTGATGAGCTTCAGATAGGGTATTGTTTAAATTTTTAATTATTCAAAGTTTTTATTAAAATTCAAGGTCTAATCAATTAAGTGTACTTCGGTAAATAACCATTAGTTAACACAATATTTAAATTGCAATTATGAACTTATTTATTTATTTTCAAAATCTGTTCCGAATATTAACAAATAATTGGTACTTAACACAATTCAGCTTTGTCTCCGAAAATATTATCTCACGATTGAAAAACCCATTGAATGGGTTTAACCAAAGTATCGTAATTACTATAATTGATATTAGACAGATATTTGAAGCATATTACTTAAAGTAAGTAGTTATTAAAATGTTATGTTAATATATTCGTTATTATAGAAAAGCGACGAGTGTTCGTTTATAAGGAAAGAAATAATCATTAAAAGCCTTTTGTTCTATTAGTCAAGGTGAAATAATTATTAATGGCTTGATAAACAGCATAGGCGAAGTTTTTGCACATCTTACATCAAATTTGTTATAATTAAGTAAAAAGTAAGTAGATTTAAATGAAAAGAAATTTTTTAAAAGAACAAAAAATCACTTTCCATTCCATTATATTGAGAAAACACGACCACAAGATTGTTATGCTTGGCAAATGAAATGAGAAATTCAAATTAAATGTTAAAATGTATTGTACCTACCTGAATCTGACATTAAAGGCAGAGCTGGTTCCAATGCAGTAATTCGTTTAATTTTTTGAATTTTACCAATTTCTTTTCCAATATAGCCGCAAATATGACATCCTAAACTAAATCCAATCAAGTGAATATTTTCTATTGGCATTTCCCCAGTCGAATTATAAAACATTATATAATCTGCTAGAGCTTTTCCTACAAATTTGGTGTTGTCTATTGATTCCACATACCATGGAAGAGGCGTAAAATCTCCCCAATCAACAGTTATAATATTATAGCTTTCATTTCTATTTGTATACGCTAAAATTTTAAATTGGTAATGAAGTTTTTACTTAATAAACTTTAAAGTATAATCGTTGTGAAATTTTTTTATTTACACATCTTTAGGCTTTCGAAAAATTACAGGTCAGGACTTGTTAAATAAAATAAATTGAACTGAGTTTTATTTCCCTATACTCGTATTACCCAAAACGTTGCAATATCTTCAAAGAACAATATAACCTCATTTGTCTATATTTTATACTGGGCGTCATTAGCTCTTTTTTGCCGAACCGACACGAATGAACATTTTTTGACACGTAATAATTTTATTGTCAGAAAACAGTTCTTCCAGCTTATCAAAATATTCAAATCTGTATAAAGATATAATTTTCTACTCAACGATTACAGTTTAAAGTTTATACTAGTGAAGGTCAAAAATAACATATTGATAATATACACAGTAAACACATAATTAAATTAAAATTTCGTACCTTCTCGCATAATTAAGCTATTATAGCTGTTTCCGTGTTCTGCAAATCCTGGTATAAATATTATGGTAGGAATGCGTTTGTTGAATCCTACCGATTTTAATTTTCCTGGAGTTTTATCGCACGGTATATTGAAGGTTTTTTTCTTCTTGGAATTGGTGAAATACAGGTGCATAAAATCTTCTGCTTTATCAACTTTACAGCAGTAAGAACAGCATCCCCTTGGATGCAAACTGATTTTTATTTCATATTTTCCTGTTAAGTAATAAAAGGTTTCGAGTTAAACTTAACATTTTCGAATCATTTTTTGCATAAAAATATTAAACCAGAATCATTCAAATAATAAATTTGACAACTTTTCACTATACATAAAATAATCACAATAATTTTTATCGAATATTAATTTTCTCATTTGATAAAGAGCGATTCAATAATAGGTTTTATTTTCGGTCTATAAATTTAACTGCGCTCATATTTACGATATCTACAAATCATGCAATTTGATCATGGAACGTTACACGATTGAGGAACGTATAGTTATTGTAAAAGCACAATACCAAAATGGTGAAAATTTTGCAGTACGATTTGTGAAATTTTGGTAGAAGAATTCCGCTACCTTGTCGTAGCGGAATTGTAAATTTTAAATTAAAAAATGAGGAAATCGGTTCAATAAATAATGTAAGAACACTGGTCTTCGTTTACATCCTTACAAGATTCCTAACGCAAGAACTAAAGCTTGCAGACCATGCGCAGTGCCGTACATTTTTCAATTGAGTATTGGAAAACAATGATGTTGAGGTTGATTTTTGCAAGAAAATCATCTTAAGTAATGAAGGTCATTTTCAGCAGAATGGACACGTCAATAAACAAAATTTCAGAATCTGGGGAGCTGAAAACCCACAAGCCATCTTAGAACAATCCATGCATTGGTATTGGCACAGAATCACTGTTTGGTGTGCTATATGGACTGGAGGGGTAATTGAACCATATTTGTTACGGTTAATGCTTTTCGATATCGTGACATTTTGTTACAAAATTTTTTCCATTTCGCAACATTTTGAATTTATTTAAATTCAAATTATTACATTTAGCGACACTTTCGTAACGCCCTGTATAGCGAGCGTGATTGACATAAATTTAGACACGCGCACGCGAGTATGAAATAAAGTCATGGGTGAACTCTCGAACGAAAAGGTCGACTTTTTGATGTGCTGTGAAGTGATTATGGTTTTGGCTCCGAATTTAACAAGAGATGGTTGCGATTGTGTGAGAATTACCGTCCAACAATGCGAATGATTTTGGAATATTGTTTGCTTTCCAAACCCAGTAGGGGATTTTAAAATTCGTTGTTGTAGGATGGTGGATGTTTCCCGTACCGTATTTTTTTGTCGGACCCCCCTTGTCCATACTTTCTGGGAAGGATTTTTATCCGTTCACATTGGTAAGTCACGTAATTTGTGCTAATTGCTTCGCAGATACTCGTTAATCGACTTGGCCAATTTTGCTCCGAACACCTGGAGTTCGATGACGATTGAATTTACCCGTGGCTGATTCATGTATTTTTTTGTGTGTTAACATTTTGGTTTCTCTTTTTGTCCTGCATTTTTATTTACAGAGTGGTTGCCAAGATTACGATTGCCTTGCAGGTTTTGTATTGCTGCATCGAGGTGATATACGGCAATCTAATCTCGTTTACGTTCGCAAGTGTGGAAATGGATCGAATGTTTAAGTTTGATATTTGATAAACTTATTAATTATTAATTATATTATTATGTTTTGTTTAATTAACTTGATCTGAGTATTATTTCCACTAGGTAACATCGAGCGGCGTTTGTAAAATGCATTGGCAAGGGGATTCCGAAGTGGTCGACATGAGTTCAAATCACGCATTTGAAATTTTATGTTCGATATTTTTTTTTGTGTTTATTTTTGGTTTTATGTTTCTTTTTTTATGAAGGCTGCGATGTGCGACCTATGTACAGGGTGCTGCATTTCATCGGAGTCACTACCGTTTGATTTTATCGTTGGAAGTTCGATGTGGTTCCATCTTTGTGGGATTTTTATATGACCACTCGAACGTTCCGTTGGTTGATTGTTGGGGAGTGATTCTTGGTGGCAATGTTGTTGCTACTGTACCGGTTCTGGTCGGCTAATACACGTTACATCCGACATCGCTGATCTCATCACCT
Source organism: Podabrus alpinus (assembly GCA_932274525.1). Lineage (NCBI taxonomy): Eukaryota > Metazoa > Arthropoda > Insecta > Coleoptera > Cantharidae > Podabrus > Podabrus alpinus. The sequence goes on along the minus strand of OW026454.1, from coordinate 14,998,275 downwards.
TCCGACAACGAACACCTTGTTGTTGATTTTATTTTTGTGTGTTAGCAAAGCTGTTTCCTTGATTTTCTCCGGGGCGTTCCTTTGACACGACCCACGGCCTTTGCCGCCGCTATTAACGAGCTAGTTTATACCTAAGATCAGGGCCCCACGCAAATTAAAGTAGATGGTTTATCCTTCTGCGTGGACATTATCTGTTCCGAGCTATCTTCTCATTAGAGATAGTGAGGACAGATTTTGTTTCAATGTTACAAAATATTTTGTGGGCAAAATCGAGATATGGATCTCGAGGAATGTGGTTTCAGCAAGACGGAGCAACACACCATATAGCAAACGAAGCAATAACTTGCATTGCCTACTTGCTACTTGCAGGGAAAAGTCTATATTGACAAACTTCAAACGATTCCAGACTTCAAGAATAATATTAGATGTGAAATTTCATCCAAAGAACGCTATCACGCCAACAGAGCTGTGGAAGACATTTGAACGATGTGTTCCACGTATAATCCTAATATTTGCTCTTTATGTTACATATAGAGGGACATCTCTTATATGTAGATCTACCTGTCAGAAATATTTCCGTTCGATGGATGGCTTTTTCAGGCTACCTAGTGGAAAGGATTATCACATAACATTAACCTAACGATAAATCTGTCCACCAGGTGGCGCGAAAAAGCCATCTGTCAAACTGTAAAGTGTGCAAAATATTTATATAAATTTTTAACATGCAGCTGGCCCTCTATATAAACATCCTCTTTGGTTATAATAACAATTTTACAATTTTGCTTATTTATTATTGATGCGTTTTTTAACAAATCAAAATGACATCTCTTATTGAATCACCTTTATTATGAATTTTTAAGTTTAATTTGCAAATTAGCATATCAAAATTACAACAACCAGTTTTCTAGTAAAATTAAATTATTGGAATTTTCTATTTTTGTATTGACAACTTTTTTATAATGTGTTTTAGAATAATAGCAAAAAGTTACAATGAATAATTATTACAATATTAATTAAGCATAGATTACAGAATACTTATAACATAATATTAGTTCAACCAAGCGTGTGAATTGTGTACTGTCCCTACAATATTTCAGTTAAAGGATTATTTAGAAATTTAATTGAATGTTTTTAAATGCTGATTTATCTTGATCATCTTACATATTATACAATGCATTTTTATGGCTTGTAATTTGAGGTTATGTTTAATTGGTTTAATATAGATAGGCACTATTCGTATGTACCTATGTAGTCTCAAGGATATTTTCAACTTCCTCGTTTTTAGTACCCATTTACATTATTATTATTATTAATACATTAAAATTACCACTCGTATTACTTGTACGTAGCAAATATCTTTTCATTATTTGGTATAAAATTTTGTTTAAATCAAAATAAATTTGTTTGGAAAACTTTCTAGGTACATTTCACTCCCCCCCCCCCTATCACGAACTTTTTAATTAAATTCGAGTCAAACGTTTGATCTCCAATACTTCAAAATATTTAATTTTTTAATTAAATAAATAGTGTTTAATAACATTGGTGTTAACCGTATGAGATTCAAAGGTTCTTAATAAAAAATTATTTATTTAGAACAATTTTGGGAAGGATGAATAGAATAGGAAGAAATGATAGCCCTCTCCTCATCGTGAATAATATATTAAAATTAATACTAATCGTTCGAAAATCGTTTGAACCTCATATAGGTAAAAAATTAGAGCGTTTTAAAGACTGAAATTGTAAAATTTTAAAGTCGCTCCGAGCAAGTAGCGCTTAAAATTTTAGCGTTCTGACGATATATTAATAACTAACTATATAAGTACTATAGTTGGACAATTTTGCCAGAAACACAATTATTGATAAGGAAGATATAATTTGTTCGAAAAACCCAAAATAATTTTATGATTTAGTTTGTTAGATCAATTGAATTTGAATATTTTCAGTAAACCTATTAAAGGTTTATTTTCAGTTTCAAATATTTTTAGGTTTTTCATAAAAATTATAACTTTATTTTCAGTAATTTCGAATTTCATCAAAAGTAGTTCACGTAAAGATCTAATGTAAGTATATAATTTATTGCATATGGCAACAACGATATAATTTTGAGCGCTATTTGATCGGAGCGATGTTGGTAAAAATGTTTACAATTTCCCAATCTTTACAATGTTCCAACGGTTTTTCCTATGAGGTTCAAACGATGGAAAGAATATCTCATTGTAACCCAAACGATTCTCGAGCCGTTAATAATAATTTTATTGAAAAATTCACGATGAGGTGGAGGGATATATCATTTCTACAGCTCTTCCCAAAATTGTTCTAAAAATTGAATTTTTATTAAGAAACTTGGAAGTTCAAAACGATAGGAATTTACATTTTCACAATCTTTTAAACGCTCTAATTTTTTACCTTTAGAGTGTAAATGATGGGAACAGAAGCTTATTGAAGCGCAAACAATTAATGAAACCAATTCCATTAAGAAAATTTCTGTGGGGGGGGGGGGCTTAGACTGTCGCTTATACAGCAACAAAAGAAAAGGTTTCCGCGAATAACTTTGCGATGCATTAGAGCTCAACTGTTTGAAACTAATTTCATTTCAAAATTCGCGATCTGGAGAAATGTATTTAAATTTTCTACTGCATACATTTTACTTTCCCATTTACGTAGTAAAGGAAAGTATTGTTATCGAGTTAAAAACAAATTTTGAGTTAGCATTTTTCCCATGGTCTATGAGCCCCTACGAATTGTTTAAGACCAATTTTGGAATGATGTCCGGATGTGTGAAGTATGAAGTGTGATGTGTGATATGTGGTCATTCTATTGTCAACGTTTTCAGACAAACTCGTGCACCGATTGAGTTGAAATTTTATACACTAGTTTGAAGTAGCTGTCTAAAGAGCTGATTAGATTTTGGTTGAAAACCGTCCATTTTTAACCCCTTTTTTAGGGGAATAAAAATTGTTAAAGAGCATTGCCGCTTCCCGGTGGAACATATGAGATTTAAAATCATATCAATCGAAAGAGATTATTTTTCCGCATCTTATGATACCCCACACTTGATATTTCCCTCTTAAATTATTGTTAAAATGCAAAAATAAAATAAGCGCTATTAAATGACTATGGTTTGCCTTGGATAATTTTGATCTGTCAAAGTGATTTGTATTGTTCATTACTATAATTTAATATTTTAACTAATTTACTTGTATAAACATATTATGTAATTAATATCAAACGAATTTTTTAATTACTTATAAAAAAATCTGATGTGGCCAGCACATGACTTCCCTATAAGGAATCATTCCTTCATCGTTCATCTAAAGATTCGCAGAAATATTATTTAAATTTAAAAAATAAAAATTCATCAATAAAATATTTATCATAATATATTTAAGAAAAACCATTTCGTCCTTCAAGTAAAGTGCTACTTCCGGTTTAGGGATTTGCTCCAAAATCAAATGGTGCTTTCGTATACCGATTAAAGTGTTAAATATGAAAGTTGGTTACTATATAACAATTCGTTCCTGAGATATTGAAGAAAAACTATTTCGTCCTTCAAGTAAAGTGCCATTTCCGGTTTAGGGATTTCCTCCAAAATCAAATGGTTCTTTCGTATATTGATTAAAGTGTTAAAAAATGAAATTTGGTTACTATATAACAATTTGTTCCTGATATATTGAAGAAAAACCATTTCGTCCTTCAAGTAAAGTGCTACTTCCGGTTTAGGGATTTCCTCCAAAATCACATGGTGCTTTAGTATACCGATTAAAGTGTTAAATATGAAATTTGGTTACTATATAACAATTCGTTCCTGAGATATTGAAGAAAAACTATTTCGTCCTTCAAGTAAAGTGCCATTTCCGGTTTAGGGATTTCCTCCAAAATCAAATGGTTCTTTCGTATATTGATTAAAGTGTTAAAAAATGAAATTTGGTTACTATATAACAATTTGTTCCTGAGATATTGAAGAAAAACCATTTCGTCCTTCAAGTAAAGTGCTACTTGCGGTTTAGGGATTTCCTCCAAAATCACATGGTGCTTTAGTATACTGATTAAAGTGTTAAATATGAAATTTGGTTACTAGATAACAATTCGTTCCTGAGATATTTAAGAAAAACCATTTCGTCCTTCAAGTGAAGTGCTACTTCCGGTTTAAGGATTTCCTCCAAAATCAAATGGTGCCTTTGTATACCGATTAAAGTGTTAAATATGAAATTTTGTTACTATATAACAATTCGTTCCAGAGATACAGAACTTACAGACATTTTGCGTTACATACATCCATACAGACAGACATACAGACATACAGACATACATACATACAGACATCATTGCGAAAGTAGTCAAAACGGATTCAGAAATGCTCAAAACGGATATTTCCGTTAAAATATCGACATCGAATTTTTTCATGATTACAATACTTCCTTATAGGGAAGTAATAGTATATTACTGTCCGACGCGAGAAAATTCGTCGTTACTGGACGCACAGCTATATTGAAAAGCGAGCGATAGCGAGCTTTTTAAAGCTGTAAGTCCAGTAACAAAGAATTTTATCGTCGAGGTCAGTATACTATTTTATCGGAAAACATAGAGAAAACGAAAAAAATTAAAAAAAATTAAATTAAATTAAAATTAGAAAGTAACCTAAAAATTTTTTTTTGCGCGCGTTCGATCTGAATTTTTGTATATGCCTTCCTACTGACAATTCACTCGGGGGTAGTAGGGACAAGGTTGGTTGGGGGGGATGGATTTTTTGCTCAGTTTTTCGATATCTAGCGCCGTTATCGAGTTATTGCTAATTTAAAAAAATCCGAGACCATGTTTTGAAATAAATATGTGGTTACCAAGGCGACATTTTATTTTATAAAATAAATTAGATAAGTGTCAAAATGCTCGGTTTTTGTCGGGTTTTGAAGAGGCGCGGAAAGCTTCACTTTCTCCGCCTGCCGAACTTCGTTCATTTTCTCCGTCAGCCGAACGTTCACTTAGTCGAGACCCGGGAACCTTTGTTTTCTCACCCGAGCGGAGGTTCGGAACGCATCGTTTTCTCGTTGTTTTCCGATAAAAATAATTCTGACGTCATTACGCCCATAGTTAACGGCATTCCGCAAATTTCTAATTACTTCCCTATAAGGAAGTATTGTAATCATGAAAAAATTCGATGTCGATATTTTAACGGAAATATCCGTTTTGAGCATTTCTGAATCCGTTTTGACTACTTTCGCAATGATGTCTGTATGTATGTCTGTATGTATGTCTGTATGTATGGATGTATGTAACGCAAAATGTCTGTAAGTTCTGTATCTCTGGAACGAATTGTTATATAGTAACAAAATTTCATATTTAACACTTTAATCGGTATACAAAGGCACCATTTGATTTTGGAGGAAATCCTTAAACCGGAAGTAGCACTTCACTTGAAGGACGAAATAGTTTTTCTTAAATATCTCAGGAACAAATTGTTATCTAGTAACTAAATTTCATATTTAACACTTTAATCAGTATATTAAAGCACCATGTGATTTTGGAGGAAATCCCTAAACCGGAAGTAGCACTTTACTTGAAGGACGAAATGGTTTTTCTTCAATATCTCAGGAACAAATTGTTATATAGTAACCAAATTTCATATTTAACACTTTAATCGGTATACAAAGGCACCATTTGATTTTGGAGGAAATCCTTAAACCGGAAGTAGCACTTCACTTGAAGGACGAAATGGTTTTTCTTAAATATCTCAGGAACGAATTGTTATCTAGTAACCAAATTTCATATTTAACACTTTAATCAGTATACTAAAGCACCATGTGATTTTGGAGGAAATCCCTAAACCGGAAGTAGCACTTTACTTGAAGGACGAAATGGTTTTTCTTAAATATTATAAACGATAAATATTTTATTTATGAAATTTTTTTTTAATCAAAATAAAAGCAAATACAATTTTCTATAAATATATTGGAATATATTTTTCTGTACCAAATACCATTTAAGAATTACAACAAATTTAATAATTTAATTAAATAATAAAATAAAATTTAAATAATATTTCTGCGAATCTTTAGATGAACGATAAAGGAATGATTCCTTATAGGGAAGTCATGTGCTGGCTACATCAGATTTTTTTTTTGGAAAATGACAATTTTAAAAATTTTTCAATGCAAACATGTTATATTATTGTTAAAATGAAAATTAAGTGCTTTTAAAAAATATGAGTTAACATGTTAAATTACAAATTAAATTTCGTAACTTTGATATCTCAAAGTAATTTGTGTATTTTATCGAGTTAAAAATTTTTTTGAGTTAACATCTGTTTTATTAATATTTAATATAAAATGAAGTGGAATCTACTAAATGGGAAAGTAATGTGTTGTCACATCAGATTTTTAATATTGACATCCTTTATTAAATACGAAAGGAAATGTTACATTGAGCAATGGCAAGTAAAACTGTAGGTTCCCTATATTGTGTGTGATACGCACACCCACCATTTGTCCATTATCCAAACCGAGCTATGTAAATACAGGAGTTTTACATATCTCGGAGGTTATCCTCCGATTGTCTTTATGAAAAAAATTTCTATTCAAATTCACAAATGACAATCGAAAGTTTTTCAAGTATCGAAACAATCCATTAATTATATTATTGAGTGATCGCAATTAAAGTGTCAGCATATTATATTAATTTATTTTAATATAATGACGCTATTCATACTTTTTACTCGACATCTACTCGAAATACATATTGGGAAAATTAAGGAAAATTTTTATTACTCAATTTAAAAAGCTAGGATTTAAAAATAAAATAATACGAGGGTTAAAAACTATTTCATTCAATTTTAAATCGGATACACTTCCGTGAAATTTTCTGTACGCGTGTTCGTTTATTTCATTAATTAAAGTTTACCAAAGTCATGGTAATAAAAAACCGGTTAATCAATGTAAAAATTATAATATCGTACCTTTAGTATGTATTTCTCATACGTAAGAGTTTTTTAAACGCACATTTTATTAATAGGTAATTAATGGATGGTTTAATAGATCCCCGAAATCTTTCTTGAGGATCGCAACCCCAGGTTGATGGTTTAAAAATAGGTCGTTAGAGGAACCATGGAAAACAATAGTAGGCCAGTAGACATTTGGAATTTTTTTTTATCTAAGGAAAGTTTTGTATCTATAATAGTGCAATCCACATTTAAAAAGTTTATTTTATTTTATCACTTTTGAAAAATCTAAAAAAAAAATAGAAAAAATGTATATATAGTAGGTATACCTAATTTTAGTGAAAATCCTATTATAGAAAAACTCAGTTTTATTTTATTTCTTAGAAATTACGGTATTTTTATTATATTATATATGCATCAGCCCGAAGGAACCGGAATTCATCTCAGATGAAACGGTAAAAAATTTAAAAGGACTTTGCTTTTATCAAAAAATAAGATTTATAAATTATTAATCATTGCCTGTTTTAACCCTAAAACGGTACACTGGGCTCTCAAATTACTATATAATATATCCTACCAGTAGTAGTTGTATTGTTGAAGAGTATTAAAAAATTCATTTTGTTTAAATTGGTTGTTTAATTATAAATATCATAAAAAGAATGGTGGGGTCTCTAAGACCCCAGTGGGCCAGACACGTTACAAAAATTAAGTGTGCTGTTTCAGGGTTAAGCCAATCGAGTGCGATGAGCGTCATGTATTTTTACGTACCTACTACATAAACATAAGTAGCCGCGTGTGGCACGTAAATATTTCAAGTTGTCCTTCTTTGCCTGTCAACTCACGTTGACAACGTATTTCTTACCATTTTATATTTTAATTTAATTTGACATTTTTTAACAACTACCCTTAACGTTAATATCTATGCGATATCGCAAGTGATATGCATAATTAATAAATATTAGCAAATAAATTTGACTCAACAAATTAAGAAAAAAGTAAATTATCTATGATTACATACATAGTTATTAATTAGGTAATTACTTAGAATAATTGCTTAATATTCATGAGGACGGTCATGGTCTGATAGTTAGCGCGATCAACTGCTTGCAGAGAGGTTGCAGTGATATCCCTAGTTATCCTAGATATCCCTAGTTACATAAAAGTAACTCAATGTTTGCAATTTCACATTGAATATTATTCTCTAGATCTGGAATTTGTCGACATAGACTTTTCCCTTCAAGCACGCCCAAAAAAAAACGAATGGCATCAAATCGCACGCCAAGAGATAATATGAAGTTATTGTTTCGTTTGCTGTATTACCCCCCCTCCCCCCGCTGTACTGAAACCACATATCCTCGAGATCCATATCAATTAATTTTGGCCAAAAAATTGTTAACAAGTCGCCATAACGAGAACCATTAACCTTAAGCGCTTGGCCGGCATAATTTTCGAAGAAGTGTGATCCAATTACTACTTCTTCAGCCCAGACAGCGCACTAAACAGTGACTCTGTGCGGATGCATGGGTTGTTCCAAAATAGCTTGTCGGTTTTCAACTACTCGGAGTCAATAATTTTGTTTATTGACGTCTACATACAGCTGAAAATGAGCTTCATCACTTAAGATGATTTTATTGCAAAAATCAACATCAACAGCTTTGTTTTCCAAAACCGAATTAACAAATGTATGACGTTGCGCATGTTTTGCAATGCTTCAGTTATTGCGTTAATAGAATCTTGTAAGGGAGTAAACGAAGATCGCATTTGAAATTAGTTGCAGAGTACCACAAGAAAGGTACAATTGCTGTGAACGGGGACGAATTGAGGTTCTCATCTCAACTCGGACACTTCCCTTCACTGTTCTTCACACGAAGAACAAGATGAGTACATCTGTCTCTAAGTTTTCTTGATTCCAATAATTATCAATCATTCAATCTTGCATTACTTATGGTCGTTGTAAATTATTTTATTATCTTGGGCTGACTTCATAATAAAATAAGGATTTTTAATTTTTTTGGAATATCTTCATGATATTCCATTCATGAAAAATGATAGATAAAATTTATTTTCAGATTATTTTCCCCAGAAAAAATGCGCAACTTTGGCATAATTTAATGTGCTTAGTATTTCTTAAGATAACTTAGATCCTCATCATGGCGAAGGTCGATAAACGTGACTATAACTCATAATTTGCAATAAAACCACAGGACCCACTTAACTTTCGGCATCTCGTATAAAATATTTTTGGCCCTAATTGGGGCATGGGCACTAGAAACTTTAAAATTCAATTTTTTTTCTTGCCAAAAAGAAAAAATAATCATCTTCTTTTTCTACAGTAGAATTCCAGTAATCCGACTCGAACCAATAAACCATGTAGAATGGTTCTCGACTGTAGAATGTCGAGAACGTTAAAACGCCGGGATTTACATTGATTATTCAAACCTGCACATTGCGTTGCCCACAAAACCTCCGGATTAGTGGTAGTGCCGGACTACTGTCGAATTAGTTGAAATTACAGTATTCATTCGAAACTAAGACGCTCTCCGATATTTGTATATTTCGACACCCCCAAGGAACAAAGCCGTAACTCGAGTTACGTCATATTTGAGTTATGACTACCGCTGTAATCCTGAGAAAAATACCTTTCATTTGGTAAAAAAAAGTTTACTTTACGACCCATAATTCCAGAGATAATCAGTGGAACAAAGCCGTATCTCAACGTTTGAGATACGGCTTTGAAACTTTCAAACCGCTCTCCTGCAAAATAGGTAAAAATGAGTTACGGCTTTGTTCCTTGGGGGTGTCGATTTAATGTAAATACCCAAATATTTTATTATAGTTTGCGAGTGTATTGAAACGTTTTTCATATAAACCTCATTTGCTTCGTATTACATTATAATTTTTAAATTTATATGAAAAGGAAGCTATAATTTAACATTAAAATCGAAAATAGTAAAATAAATACATATGCGTAACGCCGACCCTGTATAAAGCTTTCTCCTATGAAGCCCTCCTACTGAGGTATACTCGTATTCTTCCGAATATTATGAAATTTTTATGTTATTGAATTTGGATAATTTTTGTACCAACATAGTAACATTTTTAGTGGATGAAGGTTTTTTATTGAGATAGTGAGAGAAAGATTTTGATAATACATGAGGTCCAGGCTAGGGCTGAATTACCCCTACCCTACATTGTTTTGAAAAGATAGATTTTCTAGAACGTTTTTATAAATATTATTATAAGAAGAAGGGAAGAAGAAGAAGAATAATCTCAGCATATATTGTCTAGTTTGTCAGTTCCGCTAGTTTGCCAAAGGGGGGAAGATTACATCATCGTAATCAGAAAATATGGCGTCCATAAGAAAAACAAAAGCTGACTATTGTTTCTTAACAATTTCACATATCAAATGTTATTATTTCGTATTTGAATTTCCCATAAAAAAGTTATCAGTTTTTAATTCAACCATTAAAACGAAAATTACGATTGTTCATTTTTTGTCAATATCTTCAAAATTAAAATTGCTATGTTAAATTTATTTTCAGGTTATTTATCTGAATTACAGTCTTCAAAAGCAGCCAGTCGAAGTAACTTTTTTTGAGAAAAATAAAAAACACGTCGGTTTAGATAGCAAAGGGATGGTTCAAAATCAATAATGTTTGAATTTTAAATTTACCCCCCTCCTCTCTAGCTACCCTTATTTTGATATCTTAAATAGCGTCCCTACCTTAAGATCTCTCATTTTAAAGGTGGAAAAATTCTCCTTTATCTACGTTAAATAAATTGGTAGAACATTTTATGAGTTACAAGTTGTGCTGTAGATAACTTCTCGAATCTTCAATGAAAACCTCCCTGAAAAAATGTAGGTCACCAGTACGTGATAAAGTTTCAGTACGAAATTTGAAGAAACCGGTTCCATAAGGAATAAAATTGATTACCAATGCAGAACTTTGGATGAAGTTTCGCAGATGGAAGTACTAGGTCATTTTGCTCCGAATTCGGGCACCTTCATTCGAAAGTCCAAAAATATTTTATTTGGTTCCATACGTAAAGTGTTAAAAATAAAAAAGTTTCTTCCGTATAAATTTTTTTCACTAAGTTGTCACCAGCGAGGGTTCACCGCCTTGCGTTTACAAAGAAAATAATGGCGTCTCATCCCTGCTGGTTATCAATCTCGACTTTGGCCTTGGTGGACCAAGGACCACACAGTTTGCTTCGCTTGCCAACATCGTCTTCACGATATTGTCCGGTATTAGGAATCGTGCATAGTCTGTAATTTGCTTTGTTTCTGATTTCACTGTTCTGTATTTACGGAGCTACTGATTGAAGAGCCATGCTCCGTAAGGAACTGGGTGGTTTCATATTTCAGATCGCCGTGCTTCCTGGGAAACCACCACTCAATATCGGGAAATAAGCTCACTATCCACTTGCCTTTATTCGAGTTTTTCCATATGAGTTGCCACTCCAACATGACTACCTCCAGGTGGTTAAAGGGTTCGTCTTGAATCGTCGAGTAGTATCTGGCATTTCGCATCCGTGCCTTCAGGTGGATTGGTATTTGGGATCAGGGTATCAGCGCCGCGTTGGTGGAAACCGTCCTAAATGCCCGACATGTCAGGGCATTTTTCCATTGGACAGATAGTAGCTTTTTCTGTGGATCTCTTCATTTAGAGCTTCCACCCAGATTGGATCAGCATACATCATCACCGATTCGGCCACTCCGCACAATAATCTTCTTTTGGTCTCGGATAGGGGCCCCCCTGATGTTGGACATCAGTTTATAGATCATTTTGGCCAGTGCCGCCGCCCTCTTGGAGACCCTTACGAGCTGAATTAACTGACTTGTTGTATTAAATCAAAAGCTATAACAAACTATAATCACGGAAACGTTTATGCGAACTTTAATTCGAAACGTTGCGTTGTAAAAACCGTAACAAATAAGAAACAGCTATCTAAATGGACTATTCTCGAGAAAATTCGCTGATGAAAACTAAAACAAAATCAAAATTTGTTACTTGAAATGTCTCCAGCGTCAAAACTTCGTAATTTAGAAAAACCGTTTTAAAAGTATTGATTATTTTTTCCACGCCCACTTTGTACTAGAAAAATTCGACGGTCACGATGGGCGCTATTCATATCATTAGCCCATATGGGGCCGTTCATAATGGGGCACGAAGGGTGAGCGGGGGGGGGCAAACCGGCGTGATGATTTGTGACGATGAAGATAGGGAAGTCTCAAACATTGTGACGTTTATTATTTTAATAACTTTTATACGTGACATAGCATTGGGGGGGGGGGGGTATGTGAATGTGATGATGATGATGATGATTGGGGAGGGGTAACATTTCTTAAAATTGCGTGACGTAATTTATGAACGAACCCAAGTCAAAAATATTCGTTAGCAGGGCATGGCACAATGGAAGTCGTAACTGCAATCTGGAGCATAAAGGTCTTTATTACGAAAGTTTTCTATTGCATTGAGGGTGGAATCTTACTTACTAAAGCTAACTTATAAGATAACCGATATCCCCATTACAAAGGTCGAAAATCGCCCCCCGCCCAAGAGAGTTCCCGCTTAATGAATTAATCCGAACACTAAATAATGAACATCATTCTGACGTTACTTTTACACTGGTTTTTCTGATTTATTTATTTTTATAATATTCATGTGTTTAAATATGCATTATATTTCAAAAAAGTAATTATAAATAATAACGAGGACTTTTGACGATTGGGACGGACGTGCTCATGAATTTTTGTTAATGGTACATATAAAATAATATGCAATATTATTTATAAAAATACTTGAAGATTTTAGTCAGGGTTTAAACAGATACTAAATGAGAGAATTGGTTGTTGGGATAGAGGAGACCAAATAAAACTAAAAGTTTGCTAAAGCCAACGTTTCGGCGTTATTATTACGCCATCTTCAAGGCTAAAAGATACAAAATGTTTTACTCAACGCAATCACCCTTGAGAGGCAGACTCACCAGGCAAACCAAGATGAAAAATGTTTTTGGTCATATGTTGGTATGTCGAGATGAAAAACGGTATGGAGGATATGTTCACACTACAACTGTCGTCAAAGTTGTTAAAAATTACACAAAAATCATAAACGGCAAAAGCCGTTGGCTTTAGCAAACTTTTAGTTTTATTTGGTCTCCTCTCTCCCAACAACCAATTCTCTCATATATTGACCTGGGAAGAAATTTAATATTAATCAGATACAAAATTATAAGCCAAAAAAATTTTTATGTACATTATTTTTCTACCTCTTTTCCAAAATGAAAAATTACAATAATATTTATACCGGGTGACCGGCCGAAAACTGAACATAGGGAAATAACATGGGAAATTGATTTTTTCTAAATTCCTGCTTCCCATTATAACTGATATGAATAAAAAAAAACCAAATTAAAGAGATTTTTTTTCCGCGCCTAAAGATACCAAACACTTAATATTTTGTTTTTTAATTATTGTTAAAAAGTCGATAGTAAAATTAAGAAATAGCGCTTCTTAAAAAAATATTAGCGGGCTGGGTCGTTGCATTACGTCTAATGTGCCGCATTGCTATTGTTTTTAAACTTTTTAAATTTGTTTTTATTTTAAAAATAATAAGAACGCAATTTGAATATTATTTTATTATAACAAGTTCACCAATATTAAAAGTTAAAAGTAGTTTTATTTAGTCAACAAAACCCAAGAATAAGAAAAATATCAATTGGATTATTAAATACTGAACGAAAGTAACCAAATAATAATAATATTATAACAAGTATTCGAATAACCCTCCATTCTGCACTAAACAGTAACCCAATCTATTATAAAATGATTCTCTTACATTTGCTAGCTGTCTAGCAGTAATTTGATTGCATTCTGCAAAGATCGCGTTGCTCAAAGAATCAATATTTGGGTGACGAGTTTTATAAATTTTGCTTTTAATATGACCCCACAAAAAGAAGTCACACGGTGCCAGATCAGGAGATCGGGCTGGCCAGTTTATAGCACCACCACGACCAATCCATCGATTTGGATATGCTTGGTTTAAATAATCTCTAACGTTTACCCCAAAATGTGCTGGACAACCGTCTTGCTGAAACCAGACCTCATGGTGTTCAGAATCTATTTCATCTAACGCAGGACCAATATTATTTATAAGAAGATCTAAATACATATCTGAATTTAAATTTCCAAGTATTTCAAATGGACCAAGAACACGGTTATTATAAATGCCAGCCCAAATATTAATTTTTTGAGGATATTGTGAGTCGGTCATTAAATTTAGTCTCGGTTTTTTTATAGCCCAATAGCGATGGTTTTGTACATTTGGCTCATTGTTTAATGTAAATGTACATTCGTCTGTAAAACATATTTGTTTCAGAAAGTTTCGGTTTCTGTTAGCACGTTCTTGCATTTTCTCACAAAATACAAGCCTGGATTCTTCGTCAAACAAAAATATTTCTTGATGACATTGATATTTAAAAGGATGGTACTTGTGCTTTTTTAAAATTGTTCGAACATTTTCTCTACCAACATTACACTCAGCTGCAATGGATCTAATGCTTGCATTTGGATTCGCAGAAATTAAACCTAATATAGTTTCTTCCAATTCATGGTTGTTTCTCTGATATCCTATTTAAAAAATAATGATAAGACAACTTCAATTAATAATTTTGGTTAATACCTTTATTTAAATTTGTCGAAGTATTACCAGTGTCTTCAAATTTCTTAATTATATTCTGTATGGCCGATATTGATGGAATTTGGCTATTATTAAATTTAACAGAAAATAAGTCACGTATTTGGCGTAAACTATTACCGCTGTAATAATATTTTACCATGAAAACTTTTTCTTCAACAGACCACTTCATTGTTAACAAAATTAATTTTAATCTGTCAAAGTAACTTTTGTTTGTAATATTTGGCTTTCATACAATAGCAATGCGGCACATTAGACGTAATGCAAAGACCCAGCCTGCTAATATTTTTTTAAGAAGCGCTATTTCTTAATTTTACTATCGACTTTTTAACAATAATTAAAAAACAAAATATTAAGTGTTTGGTATCTTTAGGCGCGGAAAAAAAATCTCTTTAATTTGGTATTTTTTTATTCATATCAGTTATAATGCGAAGCAGGAATTTAGAAAAAATCAATTTCCCATGTTATTTCCCTATGTTCAGTTTTCGGCCGGTCACCCGGTATACTGAAATATTTAGGAATTAACTAGGTGCATAATATTTGGAGTTTTTAAATCAAAACCAATTAAATCGTTTTTCAGCAAAACATACCAAAAATTTAGAGCTGTGAAAGATCAGTACGGACTATTATTTTGGAACAGATTAAATAGAAATTAGCAACGCAAATTGAAAATTATAATAAATTAAAATTCTCTTCGATTCTCACATTAATAAATTTCCTATTATCTACTACGCAAATAATATTTTAAATAATTCATCTACTTACCGAAAGCTACAATTTGGGTATTACACATTTCTTCGTAAAGGGGTCCAACATTTCGTACCAATAGCACGTAAATTTGATGAATTATGGTAAGTATGGGTCCTAAGGCATCAGTTTGCGAAAATTTTTTCAAAGTGGTCGGTAAAGCGTTGTCAAAACTATTGTTCGTGAAGCACGAAGATGCACTAAATCCAATTTGGTTTTGTAAGAAACATATAAAAACAAATGCAACAAACATATTATTTATGTTTAGAACCACTTTATCTTAAATTTTACCATAACTTCACACAAGCTTATGCATTACTAAAATAAATTGTATGATACAAGTTTTCATAGAGCTCGTTATCTTACTTGAAGAACAGTAGGATGTATTTTGTTTGACACAATAGGCGAGTCAAAAAGGAGTTTGGCGAGACCTTGATCAGTTCTTTTTTACACTTTTAGGTATCAGTTTTATTGGTTTCTAGCACTTTTACCTTATTATTTATAACTAAGTAATTATGATTATTACTAGAAATAAACAATCAATAATCGATTAAATTTCTTCTACGTTAAAAAACTTAATAGAATAGTTACAATCACTTTTTTTAATTCACTATTTAACCATCATTAAATAAACTGTAATTAACTAATAAACGTGGCGTGTGCATTTAATAATGATTAATTATTTTTACTATGGTTATCACAAACACTAGATTTCAAATAACCTTATATCGCACCTACCTACTACCTATTCCATAATTGATAATCATTGGCCTTCGATTGAAATTTTATAAGCACTATTATTCCAGTTCTAATTCATCTTGATTTACCTAATTAGTGTTAATAACTTACATCTAATTATTTACTTTTTTGTATGTCGACAATAATAATTACTAAAACAGTCTTACCTCTTCACATTCACCATTAAAAAACATCTGATGTACGTTTTATATTTTATTTAAGAAAATTCGTAACACTTCCTTAATGGTGACCATGATTTAAAATTTTTTTAATGACACAGGAACGTTTTAGGGCGCAATAACCGATAAAATACAATTCACTTTACAACAACGCTTTTTATTATAGTTTAATGGACTTGAAGGTATACCGTAAAATTATAGAAAGAATTAATTTGTAACGTTAAACAATTTTGTTAATTACAAAACTGTGAAGGATTTTTGCATTTTAATAAAAGAAAATGTGTTTTTGACCTTTAATTTATATTTCAAGTTTATTACCATCTTAAAACTATACATCAGGTAGGAATAATTTGCTTTCCAGTCATGACATTGCCTGATAAACCTAAAAGGAATGATTTTAATATGCTAATATTTTCTCCGCAAGGTAAAAATGATAAAACTATGTGAAGTTTGTAACAATTATGTACGGTTAAATTTAACTAATTGTAACTGAAGGTAAGCCGTACTCGAAACGAAAGTGAGCAAAATTTATAAAAAAAGTGATATTGTGTCTTGGCTTTAAGACACGGTTTTATAATGTTTAGGTTAATCAATTAGTAAACCTTAAGTAAGTACATAAGTAAATATTACCTAACCAAATTGAAAATATATGTTCACATAATGGTGATTTCACCTACTTAAAATAATAATAATATGACTTCACTTGACTGAAATAATCACATTTTTAGTATTTACCCCAAATTTACCTATTTAGGAAAGTGGAGAAAATATCGGGTCGATGCATACGAGGGCGGATTATTAAGTACTTAGAATGAAACAGAGATGTCACCACTCTTGCCAATTTAGTGTTATTTTTGAGAAGTACCAACCTTGGAAAGTTAAGGTTTCTAATTTCATCCATTTATGTCAAATCGTTGAATTTTGATAGTCATTTAAAGTGAACAATTTGTATAAATTTGCTAAAATGGAGAAAAACGAAAATCGTGCGGTTATCAAGTACTTGTATCTCAAAGGCTTAACGCCGTCAGTAATAGTTACTGATATGAACTCAGTGTTGGGTGAATCTGCTCTGTCGACTGCAACTGTTTATAATTGGTATAATGAATTTAAACGTGGTCGTAAAAGCACAAGTGATGAACAAAGGCCAGGACGTCCAAAAGACGTTGTTACTCCAGCCATTGTCAAAAAAATCCATCGTACTGTATTAAATGATCGAAAGTGAAATTGCGTGAGCTAGCTGACTTATGTGGAATAACATATAAAAGTGTTTGGGATGTTTTACATAAAACACTGCATATGAAAAAGTTGTCTGCGAGATGGGTGCCGCGTTTGCTTTCAAACGATCAGAAACGCAATCGAATGGATCTTTCAAAGCAAAGTTTGGAATTATTTCAGCGTAATCCCAAAGAATTTTTGCGCCGATTCATAACCGTCGATGAAACATGGATTCACTACTATACCCCAGAAACGAAAGAACAATCAAAACAATGGATGGAAGCTGGTGAAAGTGCTCCAAAGAAAGCAAGGACAGTTCCATCAGCTGGAAAGGTTATGGCAACTGTTTTTTGGGATGCTCATGGAATAGTGTTAATTGACTTCCTCCAGAAAGGAAAAACAATAACAGGGAAATACTATGCTGAATTATTGGACAAATTAAATATACTGCTATCCAAGAAAAATAATTATTTTGTATAGCCTTAGTTTCAATGTTCTCGAGAAGATTTTGCTATTCAGCATCGTTTTCATTGAGTAGGAGCTCCGTGTCCCAGCCGCAATTCTCGCTTTTAGTTCTTGTTCATTGCTCGGTTTTCTTGTTATTACCGTTCCCAAATAATTAAAAAATTCAACCTCTTCAAATTTCAACATTTGCAATTCATTCAATTTAACATTCAACGTTTGTTTTGGTTTGAAAGGCGTGTCTTCCCATATCATATACTTCGTTTTTCTCTCATTCACCTCGAGCCCCATCTTCTTTGCTTCAATCAACAACTTTCTTACTGTCTCACCCAACTCGATTCTTGTTCTTGTCAAAATTGTTAAATCATCGGCAAAGGCCAAACACTGGTGTTTTCGTCTGAATATAGTGTTATCTCTATTCAGGTTCGCTCTTCTTATCACTCTTTCAAAGCCCAAATTGAACAAGACCGGTGACAATGGATCCCCTTGTCTCAATCCCACATCTGCAATAAATTCTCTAGATAATTCTCCGTTTACTCTTACTCTATTTTGCGTTTCCTCTAGTGTCATTTTTGTCAGACGGATTAGTTTAGCTGGTATTTCCAATTCGTACATAGCCTCATACATTTCTTCTCTTATGATGGTATCGTAAGCCTGTTTAAAATCCAGAAACAGTGCGTATGTGTTCAGTCTATATTCATGGCTTGTAGCTTGTATTTCCTTTAATACAAATATTTGGTCCGTCACCGATCTGTCTTTTCTAAAACCACTCTGATATTCACCTATTCTATCTTCCGCATATGTTCTTAGTTTGTTCTTTATACAGGTAGACAGGATCTTATATATAACGTTCAGAAGGGCTATGCCTAGTGATGCAAGGGGCGAATATTACCATCAGAATTACTGGTAAAATTACCGTAATTACGGTAATATTACGAAGGGACCGAAGTAACAAAGAAATATTACGCGTAACATTACCAAAAATTACATAATATTACGGGTAATATTACGGGTAATATTACGGGTAATATTACGGGTAACATCGTTTGAGTTGAAGTCTACCGTTTATAATATTATTTTCTGTTTGTGTTTGTGTTAAGTTTTGTTTTTGTGTTCTTAATTTATAGTAATAAATAATAACCAAGATCAAAATAGATTTGTTTATTTACGTTTAAGTAAAATAATATGTAAAGTATTTTTTTACTAACTTTATTCGCAGATCAAATAGCTGTAATACCATATAATACAGTACCGTTACTATTTTCGTATATACACAAATAAAATTTTATGTTACCGAATATTACGGAATATTACGTAATATTACCAACGTTCTTACCGAAAAATATTTTACCGGTAATTTTGCATCACTAGCTATGCCTCGATAGTTCCCACATTCTGTTTTGTCACCCTTCTTGTGTATTGGGCATATCAACGCCACCCTCCATGACTTCGGCATATCTTCATTTTGCCAAATCTCTTGGATCAATTTCACAATCATTTCATGTAATTTTCGTCCTCCGTATTTGATCATTTCAGCCTGGTTTCCGTCTTCACCTGCACTTCTGTTATTTTTCAGGCCTCGTATTACTTCCAAAATCTCTTCTTCTTTTGGTACCTCGTTACTAAAATTTTCCTCGTCTCTGTATATTTGTTCCACGTATCTATTTTCACTGTTTATTTGTTGTGTACTTAGGAGTTCCTGGAAGTATTCTGCCATCTTTCAGTTATTTTTTCTTTTGTTTCCACCAAATTACCTTCTTTATCTCTGGAAAAGGTTGTTCTTGGTTGGTAACCTTTCTTTACTTTTTTTACCCCCTGGTAAAAATTTCTAATTTCTCTATTTCTGTACTTTTCTTCTATTTCTACTAGTTTTTGAATATTGTATTCTCTTTTCTTTTCTCTTATTATCTTCTTACATCGCTTGCGCTGTTCCTCGTATGTTTTTCTGTGTTCTTCGGATTTTGTTCTTAGCATCCTCTCTCTTGCGACTCCCCGTTTTCTTATTTCATCCTCGCATTGTTTATCGTACCATTCCTTTCTGGTTTTCACGCATTCCTTAGACTGGTTCTTTACTACTTTGTTTATGCTCTCTTGAATTACCGTTAATATTGCGTCTTTCCCAATATGTTTACCCGTCGCTACTAGTGTATTTTCCATCTCTTCTGCATATTTTATCTGTTCCTGTATGCTTCTTAGCTGTATTCTCTTACTTTTCTTTTTCATACCTTCCTTCTTTTTTTCGGCTATCATTAGGTTTATCTGTTTCATTTTCATTCTTACCATGAAATGGTCGGAGTCTGCATCGGCCCCGCGGTATGATCGTATGTCTTGTATGTAATATTCGTCTCTTCTTTCTACCAGTATATGGTCAATCTGGTTTACATTTCTACCGTCGGGGCTCATCCATGTCCCCTTATGTATATTTCTATGTTCGTAGCATGTACTTTTTATTTTCATATCTCTTCCCATCGCGAAACAATTATTAGACCAACAGTAACATATGGATGCGAGGTATGGAATTTAAGAAAGCAGGATAGAACTATGTTGCAGGTTTGGGAAAGAAAGATTCTGAGGAGGATATTTGGAGGAAAAGAAGTGAATGGATGGTGGATCAGAAGAACAAATAAAGAACTGGAGGAACTATATGGCGAACAGAGTATAGTGGGTTATGTCAAGACACAAAGATTAAGATGGTTGGGCCACTTAACAAGAATGAATGAGACAAGAGTGCCCAAGAAAGTTTGGGAAGTGGATTTTGGAGGTACGAGGAGAAGGGGGAGACCAAGAAGTAGATGGTGGACTGAAGTGCAAGAAGACCTCAACATGATGGACTTGAGAGATTGGGAACAGAAGGCGAGAAATAGGAAGCAGTGGAACCACGTAATCAAACAAGCCATGGGCCTACTAGGCCTTTAGTGCTATTAATATATCCAAGAAAAAAGACCTCATTTAAACAAGAAAAAATCCTGTTTCATCACGACAATGCACCAGCTCACACATCAAGAATTGCAATGGCAAAATTGCACGAATTAAGCTACGAATTGCTTCCACATCCACCATATTCACCAGATTTAGCTCCTAGTGATTTCTACTTGTTTCCAAACTTGAAGAAATGGCTCGGAGGAAGAAGATTTACGTCAAATGAAGAAGTGATAGATGCAACAAATGCTTATTTTGGAGAGTTTGAGAAATCTTACTTTACCGATGGCATCCAAAAACTTGAACCGCGTTGGATCAAGTGTGTCGACCTAAAAGGAGACTATATTGAAAAATAAAATGAAATTTTCCCAAAAAAATTGTTTTTACTTTCTCATTCTAAGGACTTAATAATCCGCCCTCTAAGTTCGTAGCGTTTTTTTTTTAATTAAAATTACATTTTTTAAATATAAAAATACATAAACTACTCAATAATATATTCTCCTGCTTTGTTTATGATTGACTCCCAACGTTCTGGCAGATTTTCGATTCCACGCCTGAAGAAATGCGGTGATTGGGAGGTAAAGAAATCGTTGAGGCAGTTTTGAAGAGCAACGTCGTTATTAAATGAGATTGCGGGATGATTGTTGGATAGACAGCGGAAAAGATGAAAATCTGATGGAGCAAGATCACGAGAATAGGGCGGATATGGAATAACCTCCCAACCGAGGTCTTGAATATCTGCTTTTGTAATGTTAGCAGTATGCGCACGTGCATTACCATGCTGCAAAACCACTTCATGCCGTCTTGCCGGTCGTTTTTCTTCAATTGCAGCCTCCAGGCGATGCAGTTGTTGACAATAAACCTCAGAAGTGATGGTTGCATTCCTTGGAAGCAATTCATAGTAGATGACGCCTTCTTTATCCCACCAGATGCACAAAATTACCTTGCGTGGATGGTCACCAGCATTTGCACGAGGATTTGCTTGTTTGTTAGGGCTCAGCCATTCCTTTCTGTTCTTGATGTTGATGTAAAGGCACCATTTTTCGTCACCAGTAACAATTTGGGACAAAAACGGACGATGTTGTTGACGAACTAAACGATGACGAGCAAGCAAAGAAGCACAAATGGTAACACGCCGATTTTTGTTGTTTTCGCTCAAAACGTATGATACCCAAATACCCAACCTTTGAACTTTGCCCATGGAATGCAAATGTTGTACGACAGTTTATTGGTCACAATTCATCGTATTGCCCAATTCCCGAGTTAATTGATGTGGATCATCACGAATTGAAGTGTAACCGCCAACCGTCCTTTGGAACACTTTTCCTAGGAACGGCTGGAGGTATTTAAAAAAAAATATTCAAATCTGCTGATCTAACAAAATTCCACTTAGACGCTTATCGATCTACTAAGAACATTTATTGATTAAGCTGCCACCACCGTTCAACCGATTACGCCCACCGCAGAATTCTGTTCTAAAAAAAAACACACTATCAATTTGGTACGCGACTTTCTGGTAATAAGCCTCAGACACTCCCCATTTTGGCGTTACGTCCCCCGGCTAAATGTTGAAGTTGAAACTTCGGTGCGGGCAAAACGACACTAAGGTCGACACCGAAAACAAAACGTTCTTTTCCTCAACAGGAAAAACGAAAACACTGAATTTTCAAAAACAATATTTATTAATAATGGATAAGTTTAAAAAACACATGTACACATTTAAATGTCTCTTACAATTTAGGGTAGCCCTTTTAAACACATATTTATACAATCCAAAATAATCAAACATGGTACTTACATACATCTTTTGGAGACCCAGACCACGGAACAGGGCAAAGACCTATCCTTGTCTATTCCCCAAAATCAAGATAAACTCAATAAACAAAACCATTTAACAACCACTTAAAACACGAACTCAACAAAGACACTCCCTTAACTATTTCCCAATACAAAATCACAATTACCAAACTCATAAAAATGTCCCGCACAAGAAAATTTAAATACTCAATTCAACTACATATCGTCTGCTTACTGGTAAAACCAAGTAACTGCAAAATTTTCGAAAATGAGTTAAATATATCGGCATGTTAAGTTTTTTGCGCTCTTTCTACTGGTAAAACAAATTAATTGATACCTCCCCCCGTTCGAAAGTTATGCCGTATGAAAAACAATTAAATGTTACTTTTTATATATTTGATATCAGGTGAAATACACTAATGTCATTTATTTAGTATTAGTCAAGAATGTATACAAGCAAAAACAGTTAAATGCATTTATTCTTATCTGCTAGTAGAAAAGTAGAATTAAAATAGGGTAAAGGTACTTAACTTCTTTTGCTTGAATGAACAATCAGATATCAGTTTTTGATTCCTACAGGTAAAACCACATAAATATGGTTTATCCGGGTTTATCTTTAAATCTTTATGGATTATCTTTAATAAGATAATCCGAATAGCAAGATTTCTTATACAGGGTGTTGAATGAGTTAGCCGTTCATAGGATATTTACATGTAAATACTTATTTATGCAAATTCCTGCTTCCCTAATTATTTTAGAAAAAAAATGAAAGACACAAAAATCATGCAGAAAAATAAACTAAAAATGATAAAAGAATTATTTTCATCTAGCTTTTACTTAAAGTGGCAAAAAATGCTTTTGAAATTGTTCAAATTTTCATTTATCAGACTAGCCAATGAAAGTTTCCAAGGTAATTATTTTTGATAAGTATTAAAAAGCAATTGCACTTTGTTTACAGTTTTGCACTTTATTAAATTTTAATTTCATAAAATGGAAGCAAAGTACACAATTAGTGAAAAGAATCAATTTTTAAAACTATATTACTCTGGAAACAGTATACGTATGGTACGAGATCTCTTTGCTGGTTTATACCCAGAAAGACCAATCCCTACTTATTCGACAATTAAAAATGTAATTGATAATCAAAATCAATATGGATCTGTATTTAAGCCGTCATGCAAGACCTGCAGAAATAAAAGAATAAATTTAGAAGAAATCAATATTGGTGAAGCTCCAGGTACCGATATCGAAACAAATGTAATTGCTGCCGTAGTGAATAATCCTTGTATCAGTACAAGAACAATTGGTGCGGAGTTAAATATTCATCACACTATGGCGTTCAAAATTATAAAAAAACATAAATTTATATCTTATAAGTTCCAAAACCATCAAGAAATTTTTGAAGAGGATATGTACAAAAGAATGATTTTCTGTGAAAGCATTATCGAAAAGGCCAATTTGGATAGAAATTTTATTAAAAATATTTGTTTTACCGATGAGACAACGTTTAGTATTAACGGGGAACCAAATGTTCAAAATTATCGGTTTTGGTCCACCGAAAATCCTCATTTAATGATCAACAATCGTTCACAATATCGCCAAACTGTAAATGTTTGGGCAGGGATATTAGGAGCAAACATCATCGGACCATTTTTTATTGATGGAAATTTGAATGGACTAAAATATCTAGAAATGTTACAAAACGATATTGGACCGGCAATTGATATTGTGGCAGGAGAAAATAACGTAATCTACTATCAACAAGACGGATGTCCGGCACATTATACTAGAGATGTAACCAATTATTTAAATGAATGTTATCCCAATTCTTGGATAGGACGCAATGGACCAATAAACTGGCCAGCTCGGTCACCAGACTTGGTTCCAAATGACTTTTTTTTGTGGGGTCATTTAAAATCTAAAATTTATGGTGAACGATACCAAAGTATTGATTCATTAAAAAATAAAATTGTGGAGGAGTGTGGCAATATTACCGAAAGACAACTTGCGAATGTACGATGTAACTTTTATGATAGACTTGGTTTTTGTTTAGCTGAATATGGAAACCTGTTTGAACATTTGCTGTAAATTTAATTATTTCTTAATGTTTGTAATTGTTTATTATTAATAATTTATGTAATAAATAAATTAAATAGAATTTATTTCATGGCTAGTCTGATAAATGAAAATTTGAACAATTTCAAAAGCATTTTTTGCCACTTTAAGTAAAAGCTAGATGAAAATAATTCTTTTATCATTTGTAATTTATTTTTCTGCATGATTTTTGTGTCTTTCATTTTTTTTCTAAAATAATTAGGGAAGCAGGAATTTGCATAAATAAGTTTTTACATGTAAATATCCTATGAACGGCTAACTCATTCAACACCCGGTATAAGTGAAGCAAATTCTAAAAAAAAATAAAAGCGTGCTTGGAGATTGTTAGCAAAGAACCGTTAAGAAGAAATGTTAGACATTTTCGATAGTGATTTTTCAGACGAAGATCTTACCTACCTACCTAATGAGGATGATTTTGGCATAGATGATTCTTTAACAGAGAATTTAGGTGAACCAGAAATTGAGGTACTCTCTGGCATATCGACAGCTGAAAGTTCTGATGCACATTCTGTTGCAAGTTGGGTGTGCAATGAGCTGCTAAATGCAGTGTGGAAGAGTACACGTCCATTAAAGCGCTGGAGAAATTCAAATCCACAAGATTGGGCTGTAAACGTGGCGAAGAGGAAGCGTTCGGATGGCGAAACTTATCAAATGAGGAAAAATCCAAGACCTGCAAAGATACCCCAAGAGATTGATTGCACTAAATGTACATTCAAATGCAATGAGACTTTCGCTATAGATCAAAGAAATCAAATATGCCGAGAGTATTGGAACTTAGATTTTAAAGGCCAAAAAAATTTCATAATTGTTCGTATTGAATGTGAACCACCAAAAAGGGTTGTTGCCAATCCAAAAGGATCGAAAAACCGAAGACAATATTCCAAAAAATGTTACTTTCTTAACGATTTTAAGAAGTACCGAGTTTGTGAGAAGTTTTTCTGCAAAACACTTTGTATTTCTCCCTCGGTTATTACAGACGCCATAAAAAATACAAATGATACCGGATCCTACGCAAGCATTGACAAGAGAGGTACACATGAACCACCTAATAAAACTAGTGAGGCAAGCCGAAAGTTAGTGCAGGCCCACATTGAATCGTTTCCGACTATGGAACCCCACTATATAAGACAGACATCAAAACGAAAGTACTTAGACATGAGCTAATTGGTAACGATTCCTGATAAAGCTGTTTTAATTCATCAGGCTGCGAATCCAACGTTGACGCCTTGTTTCTTCTAGTCCGTTTTCGTGTTTGAGTGGTTTGAACATTGAAATATCGAAAATCTTCGGACATGTCGTAGTTAAAGAAGATTTTATTCGTTTCCCCTTTTATGTATTTCAATCTTTTAATTTTTAACCACATCAATTGCTTCCCATCACTATCTTTCACACGGTTATTTATTAACTTCTTTGATAAATCTTTCAAATCATAGAACTCATTGTATTTGAATTCTCATATTTTGAAAGTTTTGTATTTGAAAGTTTACATTCAAATACAATGAGTTCTATGATTTGAAAGATTTATCAAAGAAGTTAATAAATAACCGTGTGAAAGATAGTGATGGGAAGCAATTGATGTGGTTAAAAATTAAAAGATTGAAATACATAAAAGGGGAAACGAATAAAATCTTCTTTAACTACGACATGTCCGAAGATTTTCGATATTTCAATGTTCAAACCACTCAAACACGAAAACGGACTAGAAGAAACAAGGCGTCAACGTTGGATTCGCAGCCTGATGAATTAAAACAGCTTTATCAGGAATCGTTACCAATTAGCTCGGCAAAGAAAAAAGACCTTTTGAATCTTTGCGACAAGGGTGTCATCCCAGAAGAGTTTCATGGCTGGTATCGGAGCTTGAGAACTGTCGACGTTGTGGATCGCTTACCAGAGCCTGCTCAGGATGAAGAATCGGACGAAGATTTTTAATATTATTTTCACTATTGTAACTTTTATGAGTTAATTTTATTAATAAAAATACAATAAAATACATTTTATTAGACTACTGGCAAATTAATAGTTGTGGTAAGACTAAAAGTATTAATTATTACTTTCTTTAAACTGTTAGATTTTCTAGAAAGCCTACAGGCAAAACCAAATAACTTCAACAAAAACTTGAAATTTACTCATAAAATCTATTTTTATCTGTTTTCTCCATGCCAAAATGCTGTATATGCAAATACTTTCATAAAACAGTTGCCTTGTTATGACTATTATTATGATAAATCTAATTATTGGGCAGAAATAGATATTTTAATTTCTACAGGCAGAACATGATAACTACCTCCCTTTTCTTAAATTATCGGGATTTTCACTATTTATTTATTATCTTACACATTAATTTAAAGTATTATGACATTGCTAAAACTATAATCCTTCTTAGAAATAAATTACAACACAATACATATTAATACTGCTTAGTTATTAAACGTCAAACTTTCAAACGCTATTATCTCAAAACTATGGTTATGTCAGTTACCTGGTTTTACCAGTAAGCAGACGATATTAACATTAATTCCGAAAGCCCATGGCCCCCGGCCGCGACTCTACGGGCGCACCCCCGACTTCTGACTCTACGGGCGCACCCCCGACTTCTCACTCTCGACTAATTAATTCAACCATATTTATACCTTTCAGAAATCACGAGGGTTGACCTTCCATAGCGTGAGAATTTGCACCACTGACAAATTTCACCTATAGACAGATACATCCCTATCTCTTTTTTAACGAGAAGCAAATGTCTACTGATTGCTTCAATGCAATCAAATCTTGATTGCTTCATCAATGAAATCGCGTAGACTGCATTGAAATATCCGGTCAAATTGGCGATACTCCACTGTTGTCTGAAATTAAACAGTTCACCTGAACAAAGAACAGTGTAAAAGTCATCTTTAGAGGCAGGAAGTTCGCATGCAGACGAATATTGATAAAATACATTATCAATTCTCGTTCGCGTTATAAAACTTATCTCTTCCACTGTTGATAAATATGGTTGATTAACAATCATCAATTATTATCGCAATAATAATTTATAAGTATATCTCAATTTAAAATATTAAAATTAATTTTTTATGAATTAAAATCCCGTTTTGTTACAGAAGCATTTAATCGGTCTAAAACCGGATGGTCTCCCTGAACGTGGGAAATCATTCATATCAGAATTCCCCTTTTTGAAACGAGAAAACCATTTTCGTACAGTACTTTCCACAATAGCGTTATTCTCTCCGTAAACGGCACAAATGGTTCTAGCGGCCTCCGATGCCTTAACTCCTCGGTTAAACTAAAACAAAGGGATATGTCGAAATGTTAATGTTTTCGAACTTGACACTCCATTTTCTTTAGCCAACAATTACCCCTAACTTTCTACAAATTGAAAAATTTTACAAGTGTTCAATAAAACAATACTATGGCATTAAAATGACATTGATATTTCTCAAACAAATTTGTTTCCAAAACACTCTTACCTTGGAAACTAAAAACACTACGATCTTATGCATCAAACTAATAATAACACCGATGTCCTTATATTTAAATAACTTCAGCGCTTCTCTTGTAAAAATGCTGAGTTTTCTCTCTATTTCTTAATCTGGAAAGCGTCTAAAGTCTGCAAATGAAATACCATCTGTCCATCAGCTGACAGTTTCACGAGTTATTTTACACATTTGTTTAAGATCAATCAGTGCTATTGAATTATCCAATAATGGATTTAGTATCTATTAGATTAAGTTTTTTCTTTCTACTATTGCACTTACCAATTTTATATTTTTGCATGTGGAGTGTCTGCATTATTGAGTCAGTGCAGTTCGATTGAGCTGAAAGCTTTGGAGGGCATTTTCAACAACAAATTGATCCTTGAATTTGCTATCTATTTATTTTCAAATTTTAAAATATAAAAAATGCACCACAATATATTTTAATATAGGGCGTAGTACCCAAAACTGCCTATTAGACGTTTTTCCGTCTGTTTACAGGCAAGAAAATTAATAATTAGGTGAATTACTGAATGAGAACTCCATCGACTTGGAAGTGGAGTAGGATGGATGCATCCTCTTTGCATGACCGCTCAATTTTTGAAGAAATAGAAGCAAGTTGTACTTCTATCGATAGCGAGCGCATATAAATATGTAATCTCCCATGCGAGAACTTCTAATTTCAGCTTTCACAAAAATTATAGAATAAAGTGAAATAACCAGTTTTTTAAATTTCATCAATTCGCTTCCGTATTTATAAGTTGAAGGTACCTGCAATAATTAACTGTTTTTATTTTTTAATGTTTTGATTTAAATATTTTTTTAAAAATTCAATTAATTTTTTATTTTAATTAATATAAGATTTTAATTATTAGCATTATTAGATTTTTAATAACAGCTAATCGTATAGACTTGAAATTGGTTAGATAAACCTTGATAAACGTATTCTTTTTTATCTTTGGTATTGTATAGATTAGAACGGTCCTTATTATATGGTCACATTCGAATTTTAATGCTCTCACGCCCTATAATGACTTAAAATAAATAAAAAAAGATGTGGTAAAAATTTCAGATTCTTATATCAATTCTAAATACCTCCCCAAAGATTTCTAATTTTGCCATTTGATTAGTAGTTTTTTCTTTTCACTAAATCTGAAACTTAGCATATCTCTTACCCATAGTAGTACGTATTCCAAAAATTTAATTTTCGGAATCACAGCGCCCCAATTTGTTTTTACCTTAATTGTTGAAGAATCCATATTATGAAAATATTAAAAATAATTGGATAGCAATAACATTTACAGTATCTGAAGTATTTTTATGTAAATTTTAAAGGTGGCATAGCATAAAAATACAGTAGAACTCGGATATAACAAACTGGGAAATAATAACCACTCTGTTATAACGAACAAAATCCAAAATAAGATTGTGGAATCAAGTAAAAGTGGGGGACTTGGGAATAATGGAAATAGATGGGTAGAGAGAGAGGCAGCAATGAACAGAAAAACATTAAATACAGAACTAACCTCGAATAAACTCCAGGAAGTTTTATAAGGTTTATAATATGGTTTATAAATATACAAACAATTAGATTTTGCGAAATTTAAAATATTGTAAGTAAATTAACTTCAATTTTTTAAAAGATTAATTATAATTTATATATGTAAGAATTATTTCAAAACCACTAAAATACATATTAAGTAAGGTGAGTGAGGGTAATTACGCCACTGCAGCTAATTACGCCACCTTCAAATATCTCCGGTAATAAATAAAATTTTCGTAATATACCACAAGCTGTGCCTTAAGGCACAACATTCTTAGTCAATAAAACAGAAATTATCCGAGTTTGATGGCTAACTTGAGTTTGTCAACTGTTTTTGTTGTTAATGGCGGTGTACGATTTTGTTGATGTAAGTAAGACAAGCATTTACTTTTGTGTGTATGCATTATTTTTTACGTGGTAAAAATTTTGCATATACTTGTTTTGTTGTAAATTTAATGCTCTTCAAGAATATGTATCACTTTCTGGTGATAAATAATTTCAACGCACAGAAAAATTAGTTTATTCATGTAGTAGTAATGGCTGGCAATTACGCCATGCATTATTATTATTCAGTTCTTACGTATTTTATGATTTATTTGTGCGTTTACTAGGATTGACTATGGCTCCTCCACGCAATAAATGGGTTGAGGATGATCTTAAAAAAGCATTGGCAGATGTGAAATTAAATACCATGTCGGTGAAAAAAGTATCGGAAACTTATGGCATTTCAAGAAGGACTTTGCGTCAATACATTAAAAAAATAAAGGTTTTTTTTCCATAAATGAGCCTATATATTACAAAAAACTCGTAACATATTTTATTTAAGCATTTATTATAGTAAACTTGCTGTAAAATTAATTTATTTAAATAATGTATTTGGGTGGCGTAATTGCCTGCATAGGTTGGTAAATACGCCAGTTTCCCAACTTTTTGAAAAACACATCTTTTGGAATTAAAAAAAACAGCTAAAGCTCTCAAATATTTTTTTTCTTGTACCCAAAAAGTTCCTCTTGGTGGTACCTATTTTTATTTCTTCTCTCTATCCCCAGGAAAATTTTTAAAAATTAATGAACTTGAAATAGTTGAAAACTATGGACCCCGGTCTGGATTAAATCTGCATTAGAATATCAATGCGGACGTCGACTAAAAGATAAAATATCTCAGCTTCTTATGCTGGTTTATGTGGAAACGTGCACATAACGGGACGCGAACGCAGACATTTAATAATTGTTATCATAATATTCTCAACTTCTTTTTTAACCAATGAAAACCGTTGTAAACTGGTTAAAAATTGATGATACTTTATTTAAGTATATGGTAGGTAGTATTTTTTTTACTATTTTAACATATTTTAAATTTAAAATATTGTGAAATTGAACTTTAGTTTGTCAATTTATAAAAGAAAATATATTGCAATAAATATTTTATATTTTAATTAAAATGTTTACGCATATTATGTTCGTCTGTATTATTAACTACTTGATTTATGATTTTATTTAGGGTCCATAATTTGGCTCATTATGATAGTATATAGCAGTTTTTATTTAAGATTACCTAAGAAAATGATTGAATTGTTTTAAAATTGTTATTGATTTTGTAATAGGTTTGTTAAATAATGTTTATTCGAGTTAATTTATTTACTACCATTATTTTTTTTCTTATTTGCATATTTAAATTGTTCTTATAGCCACGTGTCGCGGTCAATCTATGCTAGCAACTATGTAGTAACATAAATATATAATAATAAAGTAACAACTAAAGTACACTAATTTTAATGTCCTGTTTTAAAACCTTGATCGAATCATTAAAATTAACAGATGATTTGTATTGGCCTGTTAGTATTAATAGACGCTTTCTATTGGTTGGTGAGTTAACTATGTATATAGTTAGTTAAAATACTACCAAAGTGGTTCACTAAAATAATAAAACAGCAGGAATTCGCCGCGTTCAACCCAAATTCTGTTGTTACATTGGCGGAGCCTACAATCGTCGAGAATTTGACGGCGCGGCGTATGAATATATACCCAATTTTTTCCGTGTATACGCACGGTAATCAACTGCGCCTATCAAGTGGGTTAACATGCGTAATTTTTTTAAGATTGCGCAAGAAAAGTATTTAATTTATTATTGTATTTTTATAGCAAGACTATTAAATCGAGTTTATCGGTGTTTATTAATTAATTGTTATTATTTTGTTTCTTACGGATTTGCATACCTACTGCTATGATTTAAAATGACCTCACATCACGATGGGTAGTTGCAAAACTGAATTAATCGTAAAATTCAGAAAATTGAGAAAATTAAGCTAATTTGAAACATTTAGATTTATCAGATAAGAAATCCATCTCTATTTCAGATATTGTGAACTTAATAAGATCTTTCAAGATGAGAAAGTTACATCAAAACTTGCTAAATACATTCAATTTGAGGGTGATCAACTCAAAAATCTTCTTAAAAGAGAAATTACATTAGAAATGGTAAATCTATACATTGTTTGTTATCTGAAAACATAACCTGTTAATTTATAAACTTTAAATTGGAAAATCTGTTTAAATAACTTGTTTTATAAAAATTTGATTATACCAAAAATTCTGTTGTATCTTATTGTATATGATAATCATAAATTTGTATTAAAAATTTGTAAAAAGGTATAAAGGTGAAAATTCCATAAAATTGAT
Source organism: Podabrus alpinus (assembly GCA_932274525.1). NCBI lineage: Eukaryota > Metazoa > Arthropoda > Insecta > Coleoptera > Cantharidae > Podabrus > Podabrus alpinus. Next base: position 14,965,784 of record OW026454.1, on the reverse strand, counting down.
AAGTGAAAGTGATAACAAGTAAAACAGTCAAATTAAATTCTTCGAATTGTTATAAAACAGACCATCGTGGATAAATTCATCTGGAGAACGACTTACAAGTGATTTCTTCAAATATGAGACCAATTCTGAAAATTAGAATAAATTTAACAAAACCAAAATTTGCAAAAGGAAACAATTTTGACTCACATTTTTCAAAAAGACATTACGATTCGATGTTTTGCGCAAACAAACAGTTGGATTCTAACGTTCAAACTCGACGGTTGATGTGTAACGCGAACCACAAATTGGGTATTTTTGATCGATAAAAAAAATCAAAGATGGCTACACTAGTTACAAGTCTCTGAAAAGAAAACACGTTAAAACTCAATTCAATCCATAGTATCTGATGATTGAATAACTTCATCCTACTTACCGACAGAAGATCTACTGGGATTACAACATTTCTGTGCAAAATTTGTTTAAAATACAGTGAATTAAGTGATTTGATAAAAAAGTTATACTGCGCACGTCTTCTTATCATACAGCGACTTCACCGACTGGAAAAATTTATCAACACATGCGACCATTTCAACATAAAGGTGTGTTCATACTCAGATTTGTTTACAAAAATCAGGATTATTCATCAAAAAGGTATTGTGACAGTTATTGTTGAAATTAAACATTTGGCCCTCAGCACTTAAATAAAAGATGCTGAAAAAGGACCGTAAAGGTGTATTTTCGGCTACCCAAATAAAAAATTTTCATTAACAAAACATTTTATTATTTTATTTCAAAGCATTTAAAAAAGCAACATTTTATTAAAAACATTTAACCCGTTATGGAATAACGGAAAGCCTTAATAAATTATTAAGCATCAACTGAAGAAAAGGAAGAAGAGGATTTCGATTCATCGTTTGGTATTTTTATTGTAAACCAATTTGGTAACAGATTTTGATCTGTATTAATTTGTTAATATTTTTTTGATTACATTTTTGCGCATTGCGATATTTTGAAAATAGAAACCTATTCTAAATTAATGAAATCTTTTATTATTTGCTATAAATTAGAGCAAGGTGCTTCAATTTTTAAAGACCGATCAAACACAAAGAAGTGGATCATTTATCTGATAAACACAAAGAAATAATCTTCATTCAAAGTCATTAAGTATTTAAAAATTAAACTAATTTTTTGACTCAATAAGCAACATCCCTTAATTAGTCACCAACACCTGCATTACCCAGAGAGAGTCTTAGGCTGAGCAGTAAAAAAGGGACAAGGGTGTGAACTTTCTGTTAAATTTGAGCACGCAAATTTAATTAATTAATATTTTGAATTTTTTTTCATCCAATCCGGATGTGGCGCCCAACTTTGTAAGACGTGTTCAAGTTTGATAAGGGAGGTCATAGCACTACGTAAATTGATCTTATAGCGACGCTACTATAAAGTCCAATAATAATATTATTCTTGGGTAATCCTAAATGAAAGAACTGTAGTTCTGTCCATTCATTACAGATTAATAATTAAAATGCAAAATATTTAAATATGGCAATTTCTCGAAATTTTAAAAATTTATATTTGTACATAGTATTGAACTGTATTTCAATGGTTAGCCAAAATTCGATAAATTTCAAAAATTTAAATTAAAATTAACATGTTTGAAAAATTCAAAATGTAACAAAAATTATTGTAAATTAAATTTAAAAGAAGAAGGGGGAATTTGGATTTGGATAAATGTCTTTGTGCGCAGACGAGGAACTTTGGAGTTGGAAGAAGGAGGGGACAGTCTACGCCGAGCAGTCGACTAGATAGGACGTTTTGAGCGAGTCCATTGTAAAATTTGTAGAGTAATTTGTTATAAATAAAGAAAAGGAAAGTTTTAGTTGATATTTGAAAGAGTTGTGTTTCATTAAAGTGTTTGTGGAAAAGAAAAATAAAGATAAAGAAAAATTTTGAATTCACAAATTCAAAAAATTAAATAGTTGGTCCGTGGACAAAAAAGAACACGTCAGTATATTAAAAAAAGCTCCTATTGATATAAGGGCTGATGAAAATAGAAAATATCTCGTTTTTCAAAAATACCAAACATGGCCTGTGTTTCATTAAAAAAGTTGTTGCCTTTACTTTTTTCTTCGTCAGCGGCAAGGAAATAAATTTGTACTCTTCACAAGTATTTTATAATTTAAAAATGCATTGTTCTTTTTCCAAAAAAAGTTTTTCGCCAATATAAAATGCAATAAAAATAAGAAAATTTATTCAAACCACGTTCTGGATAAAAATAGCCATCGCAATATCATAGGATTTCTATGCAAATTTTTAAAACTTTGAACAGAAACTTTGTAATTATATTTTAATTACAGTAATAATATTACTGAATTGCTGCTAATTAAGGATTAATGTTATAATTAAAAAATAAAATAATATTATTATTTATTATAATGTATTATACAGAGTGATTTAAAATATGGATAGATTTGGATAAATTTCGTACCACATCTTTATTGCATGATGTAAGACCACCAACAAGACAAAGAAATGTGCGCACCGATGAAAATATCGCTTCTGTGAGTGAAAGTGTCCAAGAGAACCCAAAACATTTCAATTTGCCATCGTGCTCAACAACTTGGGCTTTGTCCGTCCTCTACATGGAAAATTTCACATCAAGATCTTGGTTTACATCCTTACAAGATCCAGTTGGTTCAAGAATTGAAGTCTAATGATTATCGATTGCGTCGTGCGTTCGCAGATTGGGCTCACAACCAGTGCCGGATTGGAAGCAAATTATTTACCGGGATTCGCAGCCGGCCACCGGCCCCCGTCACGTATGAAATATTAAAATGCGCCGCAGGTAAAAATTTAAGACATTTCAAGGTCAATAAGGTTTAAATGAAAAGTATTTTTTAAATAGATTATTTATCAATTCATATAATTAACAATACACAGTATACGATAATCACTTACAACTAAAACATTTAAAATTCTTTGAATTTCAATTACCTAACAATTTTAATAAAAAATTTTAAGGAATCAGTCACAGGCCCCCGTTAGGCCTACAGCCTACCGGGAACTTCCCGATTTCCCGGTGGGCCAATCCGGGCCTGCTCACAACCAATTGGAAGTGGATCCATTTTTTTACCACCAAATTTTCTTCAGTGACGAGGCACATTTCTAGTTGAATGGGTATGTGAACAAGAAAAATTGCCGTATATGGACTAAGACCAATCCGGAACATTATCTTGAGACTCCAGTGTATCTGTTACACTCAATACCCGATTTCGGGCAATGCCCGAAAAAAATGCGCAAAACTAGTTTTGAGCAACGAAGATTTCCCAAACCCGAAATTTTACTTTTAAACGGCTATTGAGCGTTACAAAATAAGCAGAACTAGTTTTGCGCATTTTGAATTGTACAAAACTAGTTTTGTAGGTTTCTGAATGACCAGCACTAGTTCTGCTTTTTTCATTTAATCAGCATCCGAATAAAATAAATAACATAAACATAAAGGGGGTGAAACGTAATAGTTTACTGCCCCATACCGCAACTATACTTTTTAATGCTATTTCAAGGGTCTCTAAGCTCCCGGTTTTTTAGATCCCGGTTTTCTTGATCGTAGGCGCTTCTCGTATGTTTAGCCTAGTAACCAGAGTCAAAACCGCCCTGGAGGGGTGCAACGCGGAGCGGAGCGGCGCTCCGTAAGGGTAGGTTTTGACGATGGATTACCCTCCTTATCGAATGCACACCCCAAAAATCGATGAAAAAAAAATTTAATTTTTTCACTTTTTCGGCAATACACGGGTCGATTTTTGGGGTGCACATTCGATAAGGAGGGTAATCCATCGTCAAAACCTACCCTTACGGGGCGCCGCTCCGCTCCGCTCCGCGTTGCACCCCTCCAGGGCGGTTTTGACTCTGGTTACTAGGCTAAACATGCGAGAAGCGCCTACGATCAAGAAAACCGGGATCTAACAAACCGGGAGCTTAGAGACCCTTGAAATAGCATTAAAAAGTATAGTTGCGGTATGGGGCAGTAAACTATTACGTTTCACCCCCTTTATGTTTATGTTATTTATAGCAGAACTAGTGCTGGTCATTCAGAAACCTACAAAACTAGTTTTGTACAATTCAAAATGCGCAAAACTAGTTTTGTACAATTCAAAATGCGCAAAACTAGTTTTGTACAATTCAAAATGCGCAAAACTAGTTCTGCTTATTTTGTAACGCTCAATAGCCGTTTAAAAGTAAAATTTCGGGTTTGGGAAATCTTCGTTGCTCAAAACTAGTTTTGCGCATTTATTTCGGGCATTGCCCGAAATCGGGTATTGAGTGTAACATATCCATTAAAATTGACTGTTCCGAATAAATCGGCAATCAAGACAGTCGCACAGGATTTTAATGTATAACATAATGACGAGTGTACAAATTAAATAATAGTTTGATGAATTAGTCTTAATGGCGTTTGCAGTAAATAAAAATTATTATTTATTAATTTTCGGTTTATTACTTTTGGGTTCAAGTTACCTATGATGAAAATTATTGGTCTGTCATTGTACATTTTACCACACCTCAAACGATGGCGTATAAATGTAAATTATACAAATCAACTTTTTTAACTTTAATTTATTATATTATTAAACTGCTATATATTTATTAAATTGGCACGATCAAATTTTTTATTTTTTTTTTGAATATTACATCATCATATTTATTATGTACCTATTTCGTAGGTATACTTTTTTGTTGAAGGTAATAATAATTATATACTGTCGTGTTCCGTTAATAAGAGACATGGGGTATGACGTAATTGGGTCAAATTATCAAAACACTCTTAATTTAATTAAGTCAATAAGACCATAACAGGCAATTATTAGATTGTGTCTGGATCTTCTTTGATTGAAAGATTGTTGACTGCTTCTGCCTCACATATCCGGAAGTTGCAAACGTTGTTAAATCTGAAAAATATGAGGAAATTGTAAAAGATAAAATATTGGTGGTTGTTTTGATTAAATGGTAATAAGAGAAACAAATTGAATTAATTTGCTTTATTTGTTAAATTAGGAATTTCGTTTTAATTAAAATAAGTGACGATTCGTGACATTAGTGCATGCGCGGGTTGAACAGAATTTTAGTGGGGTTTTAAAAAAAGATAAGAGGGATTAAAGGATTCCCAAGCCGGCCGTCGACGAGTAAAGACGTGCTGTGATAATTTGGAAATAGTTTTTGGATTAAAGATTCCCAAGCGAGCGTTCGAAGAGTGAAGACGCGCTATTTGTATTATTATTTGAAATTGAGTTTTGTATTTGGATTGGGAAGAATTTTCGAGTCAGTCGTCAAAGAAAAAGGACGTCTTTATTATTTTTGATGATTGGAAATAAATCAGAAGTGGTTATACTTGGATGTGGTTATAATTGTAATATTGTCTGGAAGAAAAGTTTTGGAACCACTGACGATAACTTTCTTGGTTATGTTCTATGGCGATGTGAATGGGAATTTATTAAAGAAAAATCATTCAAATTACGTACCTGTTATTGATTCTACGATCCGGAGGAAGATAATTATTCACTGGTCGTTCCTACCTGCTTTGTTTGGTCCAAGATCAGAAGCTGCTTTTCAACGAGAATCTTCACGCTTCCATGCTCCACGCAACATCGGCCGCATCGGAAAACTTCGGTAAGAGTTTTTTTTGTGACGCAATAAACTATTTGATAAATCGACAAATCGGTTTAAAATTCGGGCGCGAATAAAAACTGTGGGGGATTTTATTACGAATGTTTAACATTGCAAAATTTAATTTGTTTAGATATAAGAAAACCAATATTTTGTTTAAAATTATTTTTATTGTCTTAAATAAATTCCATTATTTTTGTTTTGATAACGTTTGCGTTTAATTTTCATCTATTCATAGCAGTAGTAGATTGAAGAATAAACAGACACAATTTTCGATTTTAGTAAGTAGTCTTTATAAGAAAGATCACTAATTAAGGTGAAGTATAAGAGTGTTTTGATTAATCTACATGAACCCAAGTTTCGACCCTAAATTTTTGAGTCTGTCATGCATAGCTGGTCGGAGCATTGTTAAATTAAGTGCCATTACATCCCCGCTATATAAATCAAAAATTTTATCTGAACAGTAGCGAAACATGGCAATACCTACATGGATGCAAGTTGTGATATCTGCCGACAGTGGCGTTTCCATGGAGGATGTTGGGGTGTGTACACACCCACCAATTGAAGGAAAAATTGAAAGTGCGCGGGTCGAAAGAGAATGTTGATTTGGGGCCTTAAATATTATGTATAGGTATTATGCATTTTTTGCGATCAGATTTTTAAACTTATTTAAAATAGCACACCCTCATTCAAAAACTCCTAGTTACGCCGCTGTCCATTGTAAACGATTAATTCGCTTAAAAATCTTATTACTATGGCATACATAAAATATATAACAAAATAAGAAAAAAGCTTACGTTAAAGATATTAATAGAAGCACTCTCATTTATTAACCCCAATAAAAAAGGAGTTATTGGATTTTACGTGCAGATATTTGTTTCCGTGTTGTGCTTTGGAATCTATCGAACAATTATTGTAAAGTATCATTAAATAAATAAAAAAGTTAATAATTGCTTCTCGATATTCAATAGTAGTGATTTGTGCGAAGTTGGTTCAATTATAATGGCGTGTCCATATACACAAAGATTTCTGTGAGTGAACTCGAGTTCCACTGTTCCATTTAAACTATAAATAATATTAATCTACATTTGTTGTGAGTTGTGAGGAAGAAAACCAGGGGGAACCGTGAACGTTGTAAATGCCCCATATAGGGGCTTCCCAAATCTAATTTTAAAATTACAGGAAAATGTTTGCTGAAAGCTGATAAGATATTGCGAATTTTACTGTGTTTTAGCTTGTTACTTTTTGGATTTCAATTTCATTTATCAAATTCTTTTACGAATTTAATTTAAAAACTTCAAAATTTTGTGATTAACAAACAGCCTTCAAATTGTCATCCTTGATACTTTAATATAACTAAAAGTGTTAATAAGAACGTATATAAAAATGTAGTATGTACGCGTATGCTTTTATTGCGATTGTAAAATTATACAAAAATCCTTCCCCTTTTCAATCACTTTCAACTTTTTTTCATTTCTAGAGTGTCTTTAACATAATCTTTGATTAAATTTGTGTGTATTTCAACTTGGTTATTATTTTTTTCGATTATAGACTTTCTAAGAGCAATTACAAAAGTCATCAGGTAAGAAGGATAAGGACTCATTATTTAAAACTATAAATATGCTACAATTTAGAAAAATGTATATGTTACAGTTAAAACCCGAAATCAGTTAAAACCCGATCTAACTAGTAAATTCTAGTTTTAACTAACCCCTTTAGTTAAAACTAGTTTTAACTGAGATGACTTTAGTTAAAACTAGAATTAACTAACAGCAGTCAGTTAATTCTAGTATTAACTGAAATAACTTGAGTTAAAACCAAATTTCAAGTAAAAGCAAACGTAATTAGATTAAAATTATTGTTTTATTACGTTGATTCTGTTTACATTATTATTACATATTTACAATTTACTTGTTGCCACATGACATACTGTTATGACATTTGGAATTGCAAAGAATTCCCTTTTTTAACCATAGGCATCGCTTTAAAGCGCAATGTTTTTGCAAGAACTGTACAAGAATTCCATACAGGCCATCTCCATTCCTTTCGATTATGACTCCTATGATGTTTCGTAAGTCTGCCTTAGCTCTGTCGACATCAGGAATTGGAATTGTTACATCATTACCTCCGATGTCAACCGCAGGATGGGTTGTATCTGAAATCTTTTTCATTCTTTCCGCCTATTTTTTCAAATTTTATTTTGTGCTTCGTTTCTAGCTGAAGAAATGTTTGATGATGTATCAGCTAGCGACGCCGGCGTCTTCTCTTCCTACTCTGCTTCTCCTTCACCCTGTTCTGCATTCATTTGCTCAATAATTTCATGAAAGTCGTCTTCTTCATGGATATTTGTAAGTAATACTGGTAATACAGATGGCAATGCGGTAGTTGTCAGTCCTGCTCTCGATTCAATTCCAAATATAGCCTTGTAGGGAGATTGTTTGATTCCTGAATGATGGGATCTATTCTTTATAAATTGTACAAAACGGACATCGTCTAACCAATTAGTGGTATTGTTGTCCTTCACCCATGAAGCCAACATTTTTTCTATGTGCTGATTAGCTCTTTCAACCGGACCCTGACTCTGGCTATGGCGTGGTTTTCCATGAACACTTTTTAATTCCGTAATATAAACACAGAATCAACTTCTTATCTTACAACAATTTTACGTTTGCTTTTACTTGAAATCTAGTTTTTCCCAACAGCGGTCAGTTAATTCTAGTTTTAACTAAAGTCATCTCAGTTAAAACTAGTTTTAACTAAAATTATTTCAGTTAAAACTAGAATTAACTAAAGCGGTTAGTTAAAACTAGAATTTACTAGTTAGATCGGGTTTTAACTGATTTCCGGTTTTAACTGTAACATATACAATAAATTAATATACCGTGGTCTCCTGGGAGACAATACGATCCCCTTGAGAACTATTGATGAAAAGTAGATGGTACTGTTCCAGATTCACTATATTTTCTTCTTCCTCATCTTTATTTTTTTATAAATTTTTTTACCATCACTGTTGAAAATTTTAAATCTGATACATAAGTTTTCTTTTTCAAAAATTCAAAGTTTTCCTCCCACTACAAAAAGAATGACAGGCAGTAAACTCTAATATAATGTCACATTTTTGCATATGAACGATTATGATTTCATCTATCGACTGATATATTTGAACCATTAGACAAACGCTAGAAAAACGATGTAGACGAGAAACGCAATTCGAGTTCTACAAGGTTATGGCGGTTCGCACCTTGCTTTATGGAAGCGAAACTTCTTCTTTCTTCTTTAAGTGCCATATCCGGTCTCCCGGACGTTGGCGACCTCTCTCCTATGTAGTCCAAGCGAAACTTGGACGACAGCAACTAGACAAGAAGTTAAAATAACAGCAGCAGAAATGAAGTTTTTGCGATCAGTAAAAGAATGTACATCGCTGGATATGAAAAGAAATGAAGATATCAGAGAGGAACTGCAGATCTTTTCGGTGAAAGATAAGGTTTATGATTACAAACGCCAATGGAAGGAACATGTGCAAAGGATGGAAGAACAGCGTTTACCAAAAAGTGCCATGAAGTATTATCCAAGTGGGAGAAGAGACGTTGGACGTCCAAGGAAAAGATGGGCTGATTAGAAATCGGAACAGGCCTAAAGCCTACACCGTGAAGCAGACGACGACGACTGATATATTAAGAGTTTAAGACATTTGTTTAAATAATTCGTAAGGTACCGTATATGAATATAAGGGGATGCGGTATAATTGCATCACATGGACTCAGGTTAAAATCTAAAAGGGCGCGTTATTTACAACGAAAGGGGCATGGTTTAGATCAGTGGTTCCCAAAGTGGTCCAGGTGTACCCCCCAGGGGTCCATAGGAGACCACACGGGGGTCCACGTAGACGTGAAAAGAAAACAGGGGTTCACAAGTTGTAAGTAGAATATGTATTCTATTCATATTATTCTACATACAGTAGAAATGTAACAGCAGGGGGTCTACGAAAAAAAAGTTTGGGAACCATTGGTTTAGATCGAAAAGGCGTGGTTTAGGTCTGACAGTTGTGGGCGGCACATTTTTATATTTGATACGTGAAGCGTAGAAGCATCCCAAAATATGATATCCTTTATTGCATTCATCGGTTTTTAAGTGTTAGTTCTAGGTGACGCCCCTTTGATCTAATCCACGCTCCGTTTGCCCTTTCACAATCTTCATTCAAAACAGCATCGCCTTCGTTCTAAGCCTTTTAAACCTAAATACCGCACTTCATTCTAAGCTGCGCCCTTTCGTAAACCACACCCCTTCATTCAAAATCACATTCCTTCTAACGATTGGGCGTGGCTAAAAATAAAGGGGCGTTTAGAACGACAGGGCGTGGCTTTGTTCTAAAATTTGAAAATCGATAAATGAATCGGTGTGTTGCTTATAGAGTTACTACTTATCATACATTAAAAATGAAAAAATTCGATAATAAATAAAATTTTAGGCGCAAAGCGCAAGTCTATCCGTTGTTGAGAAAAACACTACCATAACAAAACTTCGCCGTTTCAGACCTAAACTACGCTCTTTAGATATAAATCAGGCCCTCTTCGTTCTAAGCCAACCCCTTTTAAACTTAAACACCCATCCATTTTAAGCCGCGCCCTTTCATTATAAACTACTCCCCTTCGTCCTAAATAACTCGATTTTAACCTAGAGGCGTGGTCTAGTTCTAAAAAAGCGAGGCTTAGAACTAAGGAACACGCTCCCTTTGTCTAACAAGAGCCCTTATAACGAGGGGCGTGGCTAAGAACTAATCTTTTTACCGTTTTACACTTCAGCCACGCCCCTTCATTCCAAACCCCATACCCTTCGTTCTAAGTAACTACTTTTAAACCTAAATTCCGCCCTCCGTTCTAAGCTGTGCCCTTCCGTTATAAACCACACCCCCTCGTTCTAAATAACTCTATTTCGACCTAGAGTTGGTTCTAGAAAGGTGTGGGTAAGAACTAAAGGACACGCCCCTTTCGTTCTAAATAAGTTACCCCTCTGCCGAGGGACGGGGCTTAGAACGAAGCGGGAGTTTTGAACGTAAGGGCGTGGCTTTTTTTTAAATTTGAAAATCGATTAAATTAATTCCAAATCACATCCTCTTCGTTCTAAGCCAACCCATTTTAAATTCAAAACCCCTCCGTTCTAAACTGTGCCCTTTCGTTCTAAATAACTCTATTTCGGCCTATGGGCGTGGTCTGTTTCGAAAGAGGCGTGGCATAGAAGTATGGGATACGCCCCCTCGTTTTAAATAAGACCCTTTATACCGAGGGGGCGTGGCTATGTTCTAAAATTTGAAAACCGATAAATAAAACGGTGTGTTGCATGATTGTCGATAGACGCAAGCCACAAGTTTGTCCGTTTTTGAGAAAAAACGTAAAACTTGAAATTACGCGCTCCACCCTTTCAGTAGGCGTTGAAGGCACCACCGCGAGTTTTCGAGGTGGGTCTACCCCTGTTTTTTTGTGCTTCGTGCTATCACGTCGTCTTGAAAAGGATCTTGTGATATGTGTCAGCTTATTATTTTAGATTGAAAATTTACTTCGAGTTTTCTAGCCAATTTTTCGATTTTCATTTTTAATGGTAACTTTGTTAGTCAATGGAACCAATAGCTACTGAGTGAGATATTTACAAAAAACTTTATTCTAACTTTCTTGATGCGTTGTAGCACATTAAATAACCAATGAATTTTTCCGTACTGTTTGGCAAAACTTTTTACTTGCTGGATAAAATTTGAGATATAATGTTGAATTTCAAGATCCCACGTTCGTCCACAAAACAATACATATTTCCCCGCTGTATATATTTTTAAATTATTAAAATTAATAATATACCTTATAATGTGAGTTAAGATGATAATGATATTCGTTATTTCACATAATTAGGTAATTAAATTATAATGAATCTTCTCATTAATTACAAATTGCTATTAACTAAACTACGTATAAATATAGTAATTGAAGTTTGTACGAATAATAAAATAAGATTTTTTGCTTATAATTAAAGTATATTTAATCAAATCAAAAGGTAAATTAACTAAATTTTGAATTTCATCTTAATTTTTTAAGATTTTTTATATTTTACATAATAAATTGTAAATAGAGAATTAAAAACTCGCAAACAATAGAATAAAATAATTACTGTGTAACATGCCATTATAAAAATGATTGATTGCATCATAAATTTCAATAAATTGCAATTTTTATTCAAATCAGGCGTTAATATTAAAAATTATAATTCAACACATAAAAAACATATTATAGTGACTTCTTACCATAAGAAATATCATATTAGATGAATATTTGTCTCGTATACACAGAATAAGAATAATAAGAATAATATGGATCGCAATAGTCTTATTGCATGACCTATGTTTCGGTGTTTACCAAAAAGAACTCACCATCCTCAGAAGCGTACCGGTTGTAAGTAATATGGGCCAGCCCCGGCGTTCAGTAAATGTCTATATGTTCTTCTTTCATCGACATTGATATCGCATGGTTAATATCTGAGGATGGTGAGTTCTTTTGTTCTATACCACGCCCACTTCGTTTTAAACCACGCCCTCTGCGTTCTAAACTATACCCCTTTGTTCTAAGCAACCCCCATTCGTACTAAATCATGCTACCATGCGACTGAACGTGTATTGGAACGAATAGGCGTGATTTATAACGAATGGGCGTGGTTTATAACGATGGGGCGTGTGTTATAACGAAAAGGCGTTACTCAGGTCTAAAAGGGGAATGGCGAGTGATTATGTCTAAAGAGGCAAAAAATATACAAAAGATATACGAAAAATATAAATAAATTGTTTTGTTACACAAAACCATACGAAATATGATAAAAAACCTGAAAAGAAAAACGTAAACCAAAATACAGCAATTAACAACCGTTACAGGCAAACGAAATCATATCTTCCTAATGAACCAAAAAAATAGAAAGTCCTATTTTTCTGGACTTTTTTAAAAGAAAGAGAGAATTTCCCGGCGCTGTAACAGAAAACTGTTACATCTAAGCATCAACGCCCCTTTAGACTCAAGACACGTTCACAGCTAAGAGAGCGTGGTGTAGGTTTAAAAGGGACGTGCCTTAGGTGTAAAAATTAAAACCAATGATTGCAATAGAAGATACCACCCACCACTTTTTTGTAAAAAAATTTCACGGTCTACGAAATTCATCTACGAAGGTCACGATCCTTTGACCTAAACCACGCCCTTTCGATCTTGCAAAAATCAATATTGTACGCTGCGCATGGTCTACAGGCTTCACTTCTTGCGTTAGTTGAATTTTGTAAGCAAGTAAATGATTTCTGAACATTCGTTGCAGAGTACCATAAGAAAGGGCCAATTTCTGTGAACGGTGACGAATTGAGGTTCTCGATTCTTCTCTGATCCTTTCCTTTTTACAATTCCCAAGTTTTCAAATTTACAATTCCGCTACGAGAAAGTGCACTTCTACCCAAAATTTCAATAGTTTTGTGCATTTTAATGTGTTAATGTTAATATGTTTTCGCAATTACTAAGCGTTCATCGATCATGTACCGTTCCATAATCAAATCATATTATTTGTAGATGACGTATCTATGTCAACTATGAACGCTTTCAAATCTATAGAGCGGAAATGTCGTGCAATTCAAAATGACACATCACAATATTGAATCGCCTTTTATACTTGTAGTTCCATTTAATTGTATATAATATTGCTGCCAGAGATAAGAGCAAAATTCATATTTTGACAAGGGTTGTTTTGAGGAGCCAACAACCGCGTTGGTAGCTAAAACATAAAACTGTAATCAACGTAATTTTATATAACATAACCATTTTACTACTTGGTAGATGCAGGTAGATGAATGTGTCGACTATTAAAATTATTAAATTTAGTAGTATATCATTATCTGCAACCCAACAATCTTCAGTACATCGAGTCAAACCCATCGATCTCATACTTTCTAGATAGGACATAGACACATTTATTATGAAGAAAACATTTAAGAGGTATAACGTTTCTTTTTCTTTTGGGTGCAACACAGGTTGTATACTATCAGGAACCAATATGATGCGGCCCGCTTACTTATCCTAAGTACCGGTCGACAAAAATGGCCTCCTATTATACGCTGACCTTACCTGCGCTTCTGGGCCTTATCTAGCGACGCTAAACTAGCTCAACGGAAGAGCAATTTATGGGGGGGTCAGGCGAGCCAGGAATGAATACCTGCTCCCTCGAACTGAATTCAAATAAAATTAGCGCCACGCCCTTTATGTCGCTAAAGTAAATGATGTTATCCTGAAAGGGCAAAAGCAAGTCAAAATAAAACACCAAAGCAACAAGTAAACGTATAATAGAGCTATGGGTGAATTCAGTATAGTAAAAATAATTACAAAGCTCTCGCACTGTACAAGTGGTTACCTGATTGTCGTATATGACCAAAATTATCCTACGCAAATTGAACAAAATATTGCGTCCAAACTAATCAAATCTATTTGTACAAAAATAATTTGATATCAAAACAATTTAAATAGAAACCCCAAATTTACATGGAGGATTTACCTCTCTATTTTACAAACAATATAAGTTAGGTCGAACTTCGCTTCTTCGGAAGCCAAAACAATATCGCCAGCGCACTATAGGTACACCACGAAACAAACGAATAATTTCGGCGGTATCACCAACCCCAAAAAAAACAATGATAAAAACAAAAGTTTTGGCTCACCCTACAATCTTGTTATCGGCACGCCCCTGGTATGTTTGTCGATTGCAGATTAATTGATAAATTGATATTGTGCTATCAGGAATCCGAACGTTGACAATTTACAGGTGTTTTAGTTGACAAATGCGGTAAACCAAAATCGATGATAAACATCCAAAAAAAAGTTAACTTGAAAAATCACGCAGTAAATAGCTTTCCCAAATCGAATAAATGATTAAAAAAACTCTGACCGTTTTTAGCTTCCGTACGGAAAAATTGTATTCGGCACGTTGTAACACACACGTTTTTCCGAATCACAAAACAACTTCTAATACTTAATACCGGCAATCCGACTTTCGATAAATTAATACTATAATTTATAACTCGAAAAAAAAACAGTAATAAGAAGCTTCGGTTTGATTTTAAAAATCAAATAAACTACTCAGAAAACTCACAATTTTCTTCGTAAAAATATCCACACGTTCCGCTGTTCGCTTGCTTTCTGATTACGTCCGACCTTCCCAAGCATTATCAAAATTTAACAAATTTTGAAAATGTAAACCTATCTACAGGGTATTCTAAAAATAGGTATGTAATTCAAAACTTGAATTATTAATTTTAAAAAGAATCGCAATATTTAGGTCGTACTAAATCAAAAGAAAACGTTCTGTAGCGCCAAATGTCACAAGAAACAATTTGAAGGCTACAATGATATTTCAAAACATGATTCGATGTTTTAAATTACTTTAATAATTCCGGATTAGGAAAAATTTCCGTGGTACGCAAGTTCCGGCTTTTCAAGTGTTCAACTTACGCAGGTTTGATTGCTATGGTCAAAACAAGTAACCATAACTTTTATAAATATTTTTTATGAATTTTTGGATTCATAAATGTATGCAACATGCATCTCAGAAAACATCAATAGTCGAATAAAAAACCTAGTAAGCGAATCTCAAAATTAAAAATATACTTTGAAATTACATGTTTCCATCTTATTCACAATTTTATCCGTGACACTGATCTCGTCAGAGCGGTACTAGCAAACTATTTACATATATACATAATATGAATTAAACATAACCAGTAGATCATACATCCGTTTCTACTTTTTTCAGGATCATCAACCCACATATAAATTCCTTTAGTCTGTTTTTCTATCAATCTTTATTTAATATTTTGGATTTATTCAAGTAATTTGGCAATCCTCTTTTGCCATTTATTATCATCTATTGCAACTAATAAAATAAGAAAATAAATTAACAGCATTAATGTATTATTTAGTACCTGGTTAATATTCTTTCTTTCAATTGTAATTTTTTGAAATTAAGTATTTTTGCACTTGGATACCATTGAAAATTCATACTTACAATTTATTATCAATTTTGTTATAATTCTCACTTACAATTAACAATTTCAAACATTGGCAATTACAATTATTGACAACTTAACATTTTACTACTTTTTTGGTTTTTTGGTAGGCTGTATCCCGGAAACTTAGAAATTTGAAGATCTTTTAGAATTTTTACTCAGAATTTTATGTAGTTTAATTTAGCTAATAATTATTTTGAGCAACGGTCAATCCTCAACTTTATGATTTTTTAGACCCCCTTCGAATAATTTGCCCTTATTCTGGCCCAAATCAAATCTGGAAAATCTATAGGATCTTTTTCTCTTATGCCAAACTAAACGGTTTCAGAACAAAATAGTTAATCATATTTCGAGTTATTTCCAGCAAGTGAATTCGAAAGCCAATATTAAATCAATTTTGCATTGAAAAATAATTAAAGAACTTAAGAAATTACCCCGGTTTGGTTTTTGGGAGGGAGGGGCAAAATAAATTACGAAGAAGAAGATACCTACACTTCGCAATTCAGCATTTTATTGCAGGTAGGTAGGTGCTAGCGTTGCTCACTGATCATATCTAGAGGCGTTGGAGTGTCAATAATTTGACAATGATTGATCTTGTATTGGTCTTCGAGTTCTTTTACTGCGTGGAAATGGAGCTTACGGAACTCGAACGTTTTTGTTAATATTGAATTTAGCTTTGAATTTCTGAGAAAATTTGTGGAAGAGTCCCAAAAATTATAGCATTGGATTGGCCGTTAATACTTATCAATACATATATATCCCATGCCCAAAATAGTTATTAGCTAATATTTGCTAATAGTAGAATCTAAGAAGGTAATAAAACGTTAAATTGACATTAATTATAATAGAATGTAGAAATCAATTAATGGAAATTAATCATAATAGAATAGAAAAATGTTTTATTAAATACTATAGGTATAAAAATGTTCAATACAATATTACGTAGTTTCAAGAAACTGATGAATTCAAATGTAGTATACACCTATTATGAGTTGTTTGTTCCAAAAAGGTCAAGTTTAGATTTACTGTGGTTGACCAAATTCTCCTCCAGCATATTGTTTACATTGAGAATATCGTTGACTGTACCAATCGGGCAGTGCTCCTTGACATCCATATCCTCCTAACTTATGCATAGCTATGAAATCATCACAGTTGATAGTTCCATCTAAATTGCAGTCCTAAAAATTAACTGATATTAAAAGAACGTAATATTTCAGCATAATATTGTGGTTAGTATAATGATATATGTATTTCGAGTTTCTCCGTTCTCATCAGTAACGTCCTGAAGTAATGTAATTTGTAAGAATTTACATTCTGCAGATAAATATCCAGTTGAATTATAAGGGCTACCTGCATGACGCTAAATATTTTAAGATTTTTAGATTTGGAACAACGTTAGCCCAAAAGACTAATCGGATAATCCGATAATCGTTTATTCCCAAACACAGTAAGTAATATTTAAAAATTATACCGTATTTGCTCTCATGTTTATCCTAACTTGGAAGGACACAGACCGAACCGAATCACTGAGCCGAGCCGGTGCTCCAGTGTAAGGACATTGTGGAACATTTTGGGCGCGGTTTTTTTACGGCTAAATTATTAACTTCTATGAAGTTAAAATAAATTGACTGAACAACTATGACCTTCAGATATAGTCCCAATCCCTCTTAGTGAGGTTGAAGATCCCATCAACTGCAGTAATCCCCATGAAGCTGGTAATAAAATAAGTATGACTTTAATGTATGGTCTTAATCCTCCTGAGTGAAGGTGAGCAATTATTGCCATCACGCATTAATTGCCGCAAAATCTTTAAATTATGTCGAAGACTGTTATGCTACAGCAAACTCCTTGAGCGATGCCGAAAGGTGAACAACTATGGAAATCTTCTCTTCCTCTTGATATGGGTCTATGACCTCTTCTTTAACTAATTTATAAAATTAGTTCTATGAGCATTTATCTTAGGTGGCTTGCTAGGTTTGTCTTTCGATGTGCTTTGCAACCTGTTTTCTATTGTTATGATGGCAAATCATTAACACAGGGAGACCGACGGCTTTACGTGCCTTCCGAAGCACGAAAGACGGTCAAGAAATTTTAGACTGTACCCGGAGTCGAACTGAGGAACCTTGCATTAGCAGGTCATGACCATCGTCATGGCAATCATATTCTTCAAAAGTAAGTAAATTTTTTAATGTTTTGAAAACAGTACATGTTTAGGTTTTTAAAGTCTTCTTCTTTTCTTCCTCTTACGTTTAGTCTGGGACTTGTATTTTACCAATTTTTTTTTCAGAATATTTTTCAGAAGCCACAAAGTTATAGGTAAAATTCGTTGAGGTTAATAAAAAATGGAATGTTTAAGGACGATTAGATGAAAATAAATTTTATTACGCAATTTCCATGATTTTTATATGCAATCGCGCGGTAATCTTGATTTCAACACTCACGATAGTCCTGAAAATGTCGCTTTACGGTATTCGTCTGTCAATGTCGGTTTTATAATAAACTAGCTGGCACGGGCGGCATCCGCCGCCCTTAGCCATCTAGACCCAGAATTGATCCGAGTAGGCCATAGTTGTTCGGCCTTCGGCCTCACAGGGGGAGGACCATAATAGATCCGCGAAGGCCATAGTTGTTCGGCCTTCGGCCTCACAGAGAGAGGACCATGATAGATCCGCGAAGGCCATAGTTGTTCGGCCTTCGGCCTCACAGGGGGAAGACCATAATAGATCGGTGAAGGCCATAGTTGTTCGGCCTTCGGCCTCACAGGGCGAACCATAATAGATCCGTGAAGGCCATAGTTGTTCGGCCTTCGGCCTCACAGACCGGACCATAATAGATCCGTGAAGGCCATAATTGTTCGGCCTTCGGCCTCACAGACCGAACCATAATAGATCCGTGAAGGCCATAGTTGTTCGGCCTTCGGCCTCACAGACCGGACCATAATAAATCCATGAAGACCATAGTTGTTCGGCCTTCGGCCTCACAGACCGAACCATAATAGATCCGTGAAGGCCAAAGTTGTTCGGCCTTCGGCCTCACAGGACGGACAATAATAGATCCGTGAAGGCCATAGTTGTTCGGCCTTCATCTGTCATCTGTCATCTGTCATCTGTCATCTGTCATCTGTCATCTGTCATCCGTCATCCGTCATCTGTCATCTGTCATCTGTCATCTGTCATCTGTCATCCGTCATCTGTCATCTGTCATCTGTCATCCGTCATCTGTCATCTGTCATACATACATACATACATACATACATAATCTTCACGTAAAGTTACATCTTCATGTAAAGTTAAATCTTCCACAAAGAGGTGGATCTTCCACGAAGAGGTGGATCTGCGTCTTCTTGCACAATTCCGGCGAGTTCTGCGACCTATATAAAGTGCTCCGGTCTTATTCGCGGCATTCAGATTAATTTGTTAGTGGTTTTTTGTTAGTGGTTTGCATTTTTCGAATTAAAGCCGCCATCCCCGCCATCTGTTGACAGTATTTTGAATCACTGACTGTACGTCAGATTAATTATTTGACAAATTAAATTTTTTGTCAAACTTGTGATTTGATTTTCGAAAAAAGCGAGTAACTTTTTTCCCCGCTCGAATTTCTTCTCCATATATGCGAGAATAGTTGCGCCTGGAGCTACAAAATAACTGTGCAAAATTTGGTAGAGATCGGTCCACGGATCTAGGAACGTATAGCGAACAAACAAACACGCACGCAAACACGCAAACACGTAAACACGCAAACAGATCTTCTCTTTTATATATTTAGATAATTATATAAAGATAGTACAGTAAGAGCAAGTCCGAATAATTTCTCGAACATACAAATTGACACAAATCCCTACAAACTAAGTATTTGTAGGGATGAAATAGTTCACCGAAATCCGGTCTTTGGAATTTGAGAAATCTGCAAAATACTGCTATATTTCTTCGTTTTTTACTTAAAAATTGTAAGTATCTCGGGAACCGTGTCAACAATGTCACAAAATTATTTTTTATACGACAGACAGTTTAACACAGCAGTTTTTGAATTTTGATCCTAAATATTTAAAAAGTAATAGCTTTTGGTTAAACGAGTTAGGTAATAAAAGATAGAACAGTAAATTCTGCATAAAATGAGCGGTATTTAAACTTTATGTGTTTTACCTGACTTGAGATGTAGTAATTTTGGTTTATTACTTTATTATCGAATTCACTATTTTCTTTTTTTGGTCAAGTTGTAAAATTTAGAATTTTAGAAATAATCTGCCTTGTTAGGATAAAAATGAAAGTTTTAATAATGAAAGACTTAATGCTGTGCAATTGACACAATTTTTAACGAAAACAATATTGTTTCTCTATCAATCGTATCTTCAAAACTGCTACAACTAGAAAAATTTTTGTTTTTCTGTTTTACCAAAAGATTCTACGCAGAATTTTGTTTAGTTTAAATCTTAACTCATGCATTTTTGTCGTAAAATGCACTAAAAACAAGTAAATTTAGAAAAACTAAAACTTCGAAAAATATACTCCAAAAAATGATCAATTTTTAAAGCTCATCGCTAGTGCCGGATTTAAAAAAGGGGTTCGTTGGAAGGTTGTATCTTGGGATCTATAGAGGCTAGAAAAATATTATTTTTTTGTTAATGCTCAGAATTTTGTTTGGATTAATTTATTATTTTTTATTACTGTAATACATGATTTTATGATTTTTGGAACCTTCTGCAATAAATTTTCCTCTGTTCCGGTCCGAGTAATCTGATATCAGAAACTTACAGACTATTTTCCGATCCCAATTGAAGAGGCTTAAGCAAAACAATTTCATTTCTCTAAGTTACTTAAACACAGATCTCTTTATTGTAACGTAATGATTGGAATACTACCAAAATTACAATATCTTATGCCAGGTAAAGCCCAGTTTATGCTCTTGGACTTTTCTCAAGTTAAGTTACGCTCCGCATGAATGCAATTTTCGGCACCACACCTAAAAATGTAAAGACCAACCCAAATTATGACGCTACCGATTTGTGACTCTCCCGATTTCGACATTCAAGTTAAAGTTTCGGTTATTATCGAATTAGTAAACACGGTTACGTTGGAAAATATTCAGTTATTAAAATACCGTGATGGGTCTTTATTTCATTGAGGAAGTTTACAATTTATGAAAACCCTATTTTGGGGATATCGTTTAATACAGAAAGCCCGTTGAAGTCAAGGTGTATTTTTACCTGGAGCAGTATCTCCAAAATCTTTCGGCGGAAGGAATTTACGACAACACCAACCTCATATAATGCCAAAGATCGTGTTTCAATCCAAAGATTCGCCTGGAGAAAGACACAGCTCGATTAGGTGACTCAACATTTTTGTAAGTGAACAGGTGTTAATTTGTTTCGCAGTGCATCGCAAATTACAGTAATTTTAAGTAAATTATTTTGTGACGTTACGTTATCATATTTATCAGTAATTGTGAATCAATGTTTAAATATCAGTTTTGTCTGTAGTCAGCATTTATATTTTTTAGGTTAGACATTTAATTTTAGCAATAGGAAAGTCAAATTTTACAGTTTGTTTTTAATTCGGATGCATTCAAACTTTCAAGAAGTATTTTTATTCATGTAGATAAGTTAACCATTTCTATTGATTTTATGCAAATCATTATATATATTTTGTCAATCGTCCGTATCATTTTTACTTATTATATTCACTTTTTTACCTTTATTTGTGTTACCAGATGTTTCAGCTGTGAAGTGAAGCTGTTCGCTCCTCTCAGCCCGAATCAAAGATAAATCCAACATTAAGGTAGGTCAGTCGTCTGTTATCTTCGGAGTCATTTTTACCATATCGACAAATAACAGTGGCACCCTTACTTATTTTGACCTATCCACCCCTCCCGCTGCAGCGAGGCCGGTACTTTCATTGTTAGGCGGTGTGCGTGTTCGCGGCGTTTGAGCCCATAACATTTTATGACCTAACTTATTTTACCAAAACTTATTACTTTTTTAAATATTTAAGATCAAAATCAAAAACTGTATTTAAAAAAAAAAATAATCATGTTTCGCTAGCTAAAACTCGCTAAAACTCGGTAAAATTCTTATGTTTCTCAAATATTATGTACAAATGAAATTATCGTGCAATACAATTTACCGAATAAAATTTAAAAAATCGAAATCGGCCGCACGGTTTCCGTGATACAAAATTTAAAGTAAAAAAAATGAAGAAATTTAATTTTATGATGATGATTGTTGAAATTCGAAGAACTCGATTTCGGCGGACTTTTATAACAATGTTATACCCCTAAAAACGTATGGTTAAAACGTGTATAAACTTTTTCACAAAATCTAATAGAAGTTTTTCAGTGATAACAAGAAATGTAATCAATCTAATGAGATTCCAGAATTATGGCTCTGATTTAGGAAAAGAGTATGGCATTAACTTAAAAACTTTCTCACACAGCTTAAATTTGCAACATTTTATGGAAGACTTGGAAATGAAACTGTTGTATAATTCTAATGCTGGCAATAAAGGGTTGAGCTGATCTGAATGCAGTGCATTAAAATAAATTGAAAATTTCTATGGTGTAGGTGAGCACTTTTTCCCCGAAAGTTTGATAAAAATGGTAAACAATTTGAGGCTCTTTCGGAACACCAAAACTAAATTAAAGAGAATCAGTAAAAGTGCTGAATAAAACCAAATTAAACAAGAAAAAGGGCAATTCACAGCTGTGACTCGGTAGGATCACTGGTTTAGTTACAAAGTGGAAATGCCGGGTTCCAAAAGCGGATTTCACGAAACTTCTTAGCTGGGCCCTCCGGCAAACACCGACGCGCTTTGGATGGATCAACCTTACCAACTGAATACTAACAAAACGCAGGTGCTAATAACCTAGATATTGATGCACCTAAATTCAAAGTCAAAAAGAGCAGCCTGTGTAGTAAGTCTCTTGCGCTTGCGCTTTTTAATCTAAAAGAATTGTATTGTGTACTTCCACGATATCAAAATCAAATTAATATAAATAATCGTGAAATTCAATGTTTGCATAATGAACATAGAATCAATTAGCGCCCCATGGATCAACCAAGTACTTTAGGTACCCTGGTACTTTTGTAATTTAATGTCCATTAAAGTATATGGTACAAGGACGCTATATTAAGGTACACTACCGTGACAGATTAAAATAAATATCATAAATTATTTATCTTATGCCTACTTTTGTTACTCAAATCGGTTTAAAACTACAAATTTTAAGTTGAAATTTTGGCAGTAGGCAAAACCAAGT
This sequence comes from Podabrus alpinus, assembly GCA_932274525.1. Taxonomy (NCBI): domain Eukaryota; kingdom Metazoa; phylum Arthropoda; class Insecta; order Coleoptera; family Cantharidae; genus Podabrus; species Podabrus alpinus. Next base: position 14,942,830 of record OW026454.1, on the reverse strand, counting down.
GATTTCTGTAGTATTTTAAAGGGACAAGTTTAGTTTTAAGAATGCCACGAACAAAAGGCGCAAGTGATGTTAGTGAGTTTACGCGAGGACGAATAATCGGATAATTTTATAGAGATGCAAATCAAGGCGAAATTTCAAAATTTTTAAATATACCACTGTCCAATGTTAATAGAATAATTGTAGAATTTAAACGCAAGGGTAAAGAAGTAACAAATTATAGACCTGGGCGACCTGGGCCAACGGAAAGATTAAAACGATCATTAGTGCGTGAAGTAATCATAAATCCAAAGCAGACGGTAGAAGAAGTTGCTGAAACGGCAAAATTATCAAAAATAACCGTACAAGGGTACCTTCATAGTATGGGACTATACAGAAGAGTAGCTAAAAAAACCTCTTTTGACTATATTCCAAAGAAAACGACGATTCACGTGGGCAAGAGATATGGATTCTCGTTCGGAAAATTTTTGGAGTAAAGTAATTTTTTCCGACGAGAGTAGATATTGCCAATTTAATGATAGTGGAAGATTACGGATATGGCGGCGTTCTTCTGAACAACTTCAGGAAAATTTTTTACTCCATACGGTGAATTATGGCGGAATTAGTGTCATGGTGTGGGGTTCAATTTGAAAAGGTGGTCGTTCAAATTTAATATTTTGTGATGGCATAATAAATGGGGAAAAAATACATCGGTACATTGAAAGACGGTCTATTACCCCTGTTTAAAAAAAATTTGAAAAAGAAAGAATTCTATTTAATGGAAGATGGGGCGCCATGTCACAGAGCAAGATTATTCGAAGAATTTAAGGCCAAGAAAAGGGTTAATATTTTACCCTGGCCAGGTCAATCTCGGAATATGAACCCTTTAGAGAATGTTTGGCACATTCTTCAAATGAATTTACTCAAAAGACCCCGAAAATCCACCCGCAAAAATGATCTGTTTGCAGTTTTAATAGGGGTAAAATTCCACAGGACACCATTGGTAATTTGATATCTAGTATGCCGCGTAGGATCAAAAGTTTTATGCAAAACAAAGGAGGGGCAACTAAATATTAAACCTGCAAAAAAAATTTTCTTTAATTTATTAGTTGTTCGAAATAAAAATAAATATTTGTAATTTATGGTGTCTATTTTATTCTATCACGGTAGTGTATCTTCTTAAAGAAAATTATGTTGTAATTTTAAGTTTCCAAATAAGGAACTACCTACTGATTTTTTAAATAGTCTTCAGGTTTTGAGATTTGACAACACAATTAAACTTTTTAGGCCAACCTAAAAACTATATTAGTGATGATAGCATAAAAATTGAAAAACAGTAAATGCAAAATATATTCATAAATTACCAATTTTTGCTTAACTTTGATGTTGTTTACAGGATTAAGGTATAAAAACAGACTTATAATATTGTTAATGTTTTAACCTCTCACCTGTTGAAATTTCTGCATATAACCTTGAACTGCAAGAGCACCACAATAAGGATCATTGGCACAGGCTCCGTAAGCTCCTGGTTCGTCTGGGTTTTGCTGATTTATTGTTGGCTTACCTCCATCTGCCCAATAAGCCCATGTCATTTTAAATGGACCACAAATATCTCCAGAACATCCTGTTGTGGTATTACAAATGGAACTGGCATGACAAATACAGCCAAGACATTCCTGACTGAGAACTACTGGATTTTGAGATGATATTTCTGAAATTTAATATTTAAATATAGTCAAATATTAATACAGTCATAATATTTTTAATTAAAATAAATAATAATGATATGAATTAATTTATTAAATGTCAATTAGTTATATTTTATGTGTAATATTTTAATATTAATATTTTTCCCAAAAAAACTGATAAAAATGAAACTACGTAAATAATTTTTCGGAAGATTTTAACGCTCGTTAAGAAATAAACCTTTTGTCACGATGCTTACTAATTATGAAGTACCAAGTAATTAATAAAATTAGCCTTGAGGTAAATCGGGGACAAAGTAAATAAATACTTACGACACAGATAGTTAATTAAATTAGCTAATTTTTAAAGTATGGTGCTGAAATATGGTTTAATAATTATAATAATCTTTTTTGAAAATTTCTAAAAATCTAACAAAAACTGGAACTTTTAAAGAAATGTATGGTATAAAAGAGAAACAACTTACGTGACACATAAAAGATGCAAAAAAGGGAAAAAGTAACTAATAAATATTTTAACATTTTGAGCAATAATAGGCAACGTATCGACGATTTCTTATACTGACACTAACTTTAAACTTTTCTGAAATTTGCTTTTATATAAACTAATATATTTTTATATAGTAACTTTCACCAATAACGAAACCCACTCTTCGCGTGCAAGAGTGAATACCATAGGCTAAAATCTTGACGATATATTTCAACTTGACTTTGTACCGCTTGTGCCTTGACCTCAGCTTTAGCAAGTTTTGGATTATTACTTCAGATTGGTATGATTATTGATAAGTTACTAGTAAACGCCTACAATAACAATAACATACAATGCATGCATGCTAATAAATAAAAATATTTTTATCCATGAATCAATGGTCCAGCTTTTTGTAGGTAGGTATATTAAAAATATACGATGAGCAGTTCCATTGGAATTTTTAACAGGATTCAAATTTTGAATTTATAATTTATTTTGAATTTTTTGAAAATGCAACTGGATTTAGAATCAATTGAAAATTTATTTGTACAAGATGTTGAAATGGTTTCGCCTAAAACAAGGAATTGTGCATTGTAGTATATCAAGTAATATATTTTCAAAATATGTAATATGTACCTAGCCGGATTTGGTCGACCTCGCTGGGGGGCTCCGGTCGCTCCTGAATAATAGCAATTCAATTTCTCAATATGGGATTTTTATACTGTGAATGCCTTAATTGCAACTTAAACAATTGCAGCTCGTCAATTTTTTTATGAGTCAGTGAGGGAGGACTCTTAGTTATATACTATATTATATTATACCTACTTATTCAATATCATAAATTATATTATACAGTTCTTATAGACATAGATTTATGTGTTTAATTTGCTTTGTCGTTACAGAAGTGGTTTTTTAATTTTTTTTGTTTTTATTTATATATTTTTATTAACTATCCAGCAGGTTGGAATAATTGAAGCCTGTAAATAGTTTCACTTTTTAAAATGGATAAAAAATGTAGTTTACTACTGAAACCTGTCCTGAAAATGTCGATTAAAAATTAAAAGAATTTTCTTTATTGACTTCTTATTCAGCAGATAAACCGTTTTGTAAAATGATTTACAAAAGGTCAATATCTCATTATTTCATTATAATAATATATTATATTACTGTTCTTGTTATATTAACTATTTGCTATTATAATTTTGTTGGTAAAATAATTTAACACCTAATGAGTTATTAATTTATTGTTTACTTCTAAAATCTTTATAAAATTCACAAAATGCTTTAATTGGCTATAACAAGAATTTTAAATAATTTCTCAATTTCCATGGCTTCATATTCATTCATTTTACAAGGCCACACGTAGATAGATATCATATCTTATATTTTTATGAATTATTTAATAATTAGTGACGTATTTTATTATTGCTTATAATAAATTCCAAGTATACGGTATAAAAATATTTTAAAATGAGAGGTTTTCCACCTAATGTTTTCCACGATTCCATTCAATTTTTGATCGAATACAGGATGTAGTATATCCTGAATAAAGTATCTCAAATTCTATAAGTGCAGGCATTGTGAAAAAATTAACGGACAACTTTGATTTTAAATATTTGCATTTTTTTTAAAGAAGAGTATTAAAATTATGTTATCAAAAAAAAATAACAAACTAATTTATTTTCAGAATATCAGGTCAATATTTTACAAGTTCTTGAAAATGGAATTATTTATTTTTAATTTAAAAACAATTTAAAAACAATCAAGTTAATACAATTTAGAAAACTCAATAGAGTTTTGCTCTATTGCTAAGCAATTGCTAATACTCGTCGGCAAAAACATGGGAGTGGTCAAAAATTAACTCTATCCAAACAAAATGAAGCGAGTAATGAGAAATAAGAACATTCCGACATAGAAATATTTTGAAACTCATTTCAAAATAAAGGCGACGGGACACCACCCTCCCAAAACAAAATAGCAACTCTGAAAAATGTTGTTTAATGTGATTGTAGTTACGTTGCTGTTGCACGAATTTGAACCACTTGACTAAAAAGTGAAAAAATTTATTTGTACTCCCCCCCCCCCCTAATTATAGTTGATGAGTAAATTAGTTAAACAACCCCACTCAAGGTAGTATATTTAGGAAAACAAATTGATTAAATCCCCCCCGCAATCGGAAAAACAAATAACGCTAGCACCTATTATTTTATATTTAAATTTTATTTTAATATTTGTTTGACAGTAATCTACCTTACAAAGGGATTGAAAAGATCTCATAGGAGGTCCTCCGGTTACTCTATCACTAACTCAGCCACTCGAAAAAAAATTTCTTCTGCTACACACTAAAGAACACACTTATTTTAGCAAATTGTAATAATAAAAAATGTGAATGGGGCTCAAACTTTTGAATAAATCGAATTTGAACTTAGCAAATTTAACGAGATTCAGTGATAAAATTAACGAGATTCCCGCGCGTCGCTCATTCTGTTGTCAGTCCGTGCAATTATAATGACCCTAACACTTAGAGTATTTTGCACCGGCGTTAACAAATTAAAGTAACAAAACTATTACAAAATACATATTTATTTAAACATGGAATTGTTGAATCGTACCTATCCCCTAGAGGATTAATCGAATTAAATTGAATATAATTGAATCTGAAGGTTAATTGATGTGGTATCTCGAGGTAAAAAAGAGTGCAAAAACCCCGCGCCGTGATAAAAAAAAAGCCAAAAAAGGATTAAATTACTGATACTTTACAAAATAAAATGATAATAAAAATTATTTTAGTTAAGTTACTGATTATTTGATTTCTAGTTATTGATTATTTATTATTTAAAATGATATGGTGTAAAAGTTTGTGTCTGATCCTGAAGGGCAAGGTGTCTTGTGTGTGTGTACCAAGGTGTGATGTGTGTTGGTTTTGCCTTACCGTGTGTGTGAAAAATTTTATGGCTGTGTTATGTATGACTTGTGTTAGCGTTTGAATTTGATGTGAAGTGTGTAATTCGTGTATAGGTGTGTAGCGTGGAGCTCCGGAAATGACTCGGAGACACTTGTTTTGTATTGTTTGAATGAGTTTTATGTTCGTCGGGGCTGTCCTGCTCCATACTGGGGAAGCGTATAATAGAATTGGTCTGATTAATTGTTTGTACATGGTCAGTCTGATTTTAGGGTCAAGTCCGTTTTTGTATGAAAGTAATGGGAAAAGCGCATGCATTGCTCCTTGCGCTTTTCGTGCAGTGAGTTTTAAGTGTGTTCTGAAAGTAAGTCGTTCGTCAAGGGTCACCCCTAGGTATTTAACCGTAGGGGTGTGTGTGATGTCCGTACCGTTAATCGTGAGTTTGTTTGTAATTTGGTCTCTTTGTCTGGAAAATGCGGTGAGGGTGGATTTGGGTTCATTAATTTTTAATCGCCAAGTGGCGTAAAAATTTTCGAGATCGGGAACGTGTCGTTGGAGGTAGTCAATGGATTTATCCTTTTCACGGGATTCGGAGGTAATGGCGGTGTCGTCAGCGTAGAGGGATAATTTTGTCCGTGTGAATTTTGGAATGTCATTGATGTAGTAATTAAATAGGGTTGGGGCTAGGATGGAGCCTTGCGGTACTCCAGCTGGGATAGGTAAGGATATAGAGAGGGCATCCATTACTCGGACTTGGAAGGAGCGGTTTTCGAGAAAGCTGGAGATTATTTTAATTAGATGCATGGGGTAATTTCGGATATAAAGTTTGTGAATCAGGGCGTCATGCCAAATGGTATCAAATGCTTTCTCGATGTCGAGGGTGGCCGTCGTAGTGGTGGTTTTCATGTTATAATTGAGGGTAATTTGGTCAACGAGCAAAGCTAGCTGAGTGACCGTGCTGTGATTTGCTCGATAACCAAACTGCTCCGGAATTATTGTGTCATGGATTTCGTCATATTGTTGGAGGCGGAATAGGATGATTTTTTCGAGGATTTTTGAGAGTGTGGGAAGTAGACTAATGGGGCGGTAACTGGCAGGATCGGATTTTGGCTTTTTAGGCTTAGGGATGGGGATAACGACTGCTTTTTTCCAGGCGGAGGGGAAATATTGATTTTTAATGCAGGCGTTTAGGATGTAATAAATTTGTAGGATTAGTTTTTTAGGAAATTTTTTAATTAGGAGAGCGGAAATGTTGTCATAGCCAGGAGCTCGATTTTTTAGTTTTTTAACAATTTGCTTAACTTCCTTAGGGGAAGTTAAGTCTTTATCGGGAGTGGGGATTGTGATATTATCGAGGGAATCTTTGGATTGTTGGACATCAGAAATTGTGACGGGATCAGATAGGTGTGCGGTGAGATTATGATGAGACAAATATACCGTCGCAATGGCGTTTGCTTTGTCTTGTTTGGTGGTGACAGGACCTTGAGGGGTTTGGAGTGTGGGGAAAGAAACGTCATCTGTCTTGTTTTTTAACGCCTTCGAAATTGCCCAAGCTTTTCGAAGGTTTTGCGGCGTAATTGTTTTCAATGTTTTGTTCCAGTTTGAAGTTTTAATTTCGCTGATGGCGTGATTGATGTCTTTTGTAAGGCTGTTAATTTGGGATTTTAGGACAGGGTATCTGTAGCGTTGGAAGATTTTACGTAATTTGTTTTTTCTTGTAATTTTGTCAAGGATTTCTTGAGGAAGGATTAGTTTACGTTTAGGGGGAGGAACGTCAGTGGTGTTGGAATTGTAAATATTGTTTATGCGGTCGGTGAAGCCGGATACCGCTTCATCAATGTCATCGTTCGTAACAATGTTATGAACTAGCGGAATGTTTTGTAAATCTACACCGAGATTTTTCCAGTTTGTGATCTTTAACGGTTTAGGAGGGTGGAGGGGGACTTTTAAGGAGCCAACTATTATTTCTACTGGGAGATGATCTGAACTTAAATAATTTAGGGATGAAATTGAATGAACTATTACATTTTTTGTTACTGCAAGGTCTATTATGGAGGGGCGTTGTATATCGCAATGGGGATGTAAAGTTTTTAATGTCAATAGAGTACTTTTTGGTTTTTTTTGCACCGGCAGATGCAGCTCGTCTCTCGTACATGTAACATAGATTATTTTTTGTTTTTACGCGATTTTTTGGGGGTGAAACGTAATAGTTTACTGCCCCATACCGTAACTATATACTTTTTAATGCTATTTCAAGGGTCTCTAAGCTCCCGGTTTCATTTATCCCGTTTTTTTAAATGGAAGGCGCTTTCTCGTATGTTTAGCATAGTAACTTATCATTAACATAAGTCCTTATCGTCCTTATAAGTCCTTATTCGATAGTCCTTATCGAATGCTCACCCCAAAATTTGAAGAAAAAAAAATTTAATTTTTTCACTTTTTCGGCAATACACGGGTTATTTTCCATTTTTTTGATTATATTTATTACTAATATCCACTCATCACATCCCCATATATCCGAATTTCAAAGAAAAATTCAAATCGGAGCGAAAACATTTTACGCATTTTCAAGGGACCGTCTTTCAATTGTATAGCGTCTGCCAGGGGTCTGCCGCATACTCGATGCTAATTTACCGTACTTTTCAAAAGTCGATATTGGGGTTGTTTTTATTCGATGTACACTTTTCTTTGTTTTAATAGACAAATATAAGCATGTTCTTTAGTGTGTGGCACTCGAAAATGTTTTTCGAGTGGCTGAGTTAGTGAAATAGTCCCCGGACCTCCTCTGAGGTCTTTTGTACCGCAAGGAACAAAAACCGAAAAAGAAGAATTAATTTTACAAGTTTATTGTGAAAACGTAATACATAAAAGGTAAGGTGAAGTGGGGTAAGTGTGTATCCGGGGCAAATGTGTACAAGAGTCTAAAATTTGTGAAGAAAAAGTGGAATAAACGCCATCTGCATTATAAGTGATGAGTTAAGTATAATCTCGGTTTCTACAACGTAAACGCATCGTAAATGTTACTAGTCACGTGTTTGAAAACTGTTATTGAAAACAGGAACAATTGAACCTTTACACCCTTGTCCCGTTTTCATTTCTATTAATAGATATAGAAAATACCCAGTGATTACACACTTGCCCCAAATCTTTGGGGAAGTGTGTAGTAATGTCTTTTATTTTATTTAAATAAATAATAAAGAAAAATTATTTTCTATGTAATTGTTTTATACACTACAATATTAATTGGACTCTAAAGAAAGGAGAGCAACATCAAAAATGTTATTTTCCTTCTCAGTTGATTTGTAATTACTGTCTAAATTCAAACTTAGCTGAATTTACTACCCACTTACCCCACTTCACTATATATAATATTTTGATTAAAAACTCCGAAATCGGTCTTCTGCGATTTTTCGACGGATTTCGTTAGATAATAATTGTTCGTACTTGAACGTATTAAAAGTCATCGTCTCAAACCCTGATCTTCTTATCGAATTCTTCGGCGGAAGTTGAAATTTTTCAATGAAGAAGTGAAAATGATGCTGTTCGTTAAAATACTTTTAAACAAATTTTAAATAACTATTGAGAATTATGATTCTCGCGAGCGATGTATTGGCATTAAAAAGTATAATTCTGAGTGGTTCTGTTTTGGCAGGGCGGCGCCTTCCCCGTACGAGCCGCCACTGGTCGTGGGTAATATTATATTTCCCGTAATCAAACGCCCAAAATTGCGAAAGTTTTCGAAAAACAATTTCGTCCAACGAGTCTAATGATTTTCATGGGGATATCGTACAATGGTTCAACTGAACTCGATTTTGTCGATCTAGAGGTCAAAATTAATTCGAATTATTATATCAACAACTAATTTGAAACCAATAATTCAAAACTCTAATTTATTGTATACCACTAATAAATGGCAGTTTCGCCAGGAGTCCGTTCCAGCTCAAAGAAAACGTTGAAATTTTTGGGATAACAATAGTATTACTTTATTTAGACCCGAGATATGGACAGCAAATTAACCCAATCTTTCACCATGTGACTAATTTTTATGGGATGACTTAAAAACAATTCTTCAAGAACGATAATTAAAAACTATTTCTCAGCTGAAAAAGTTATAATAATTACAGAGGTCCAAATCTTTGTCAAAAATGTACATCACGCTCTTAAATTTTGGCTCAACCCTCGTTTAGAAGTTGAATATAACTTCTTAATAATAATAAATAACAAATAACAAAGTCATTCAACTTAAAATTTTTCCGTTTATTTTTTCCCACTACTATTTATAATTTTTTAGCATAATTTTATTTAATTATCTTTAATTTCACTGTTTTTAATAATCAATTGTCGATTGAGCTATTGGTGAATAATTATTATAAATTTAATTCTCTTGTTTCGGGTATGTAAAGAAGTTTTGTATGGGTTTAGTGGTCTGATGTCCTTTTTGGCTTTTCAGCAGGGTTCCATTTTTTAATAGCTAAAAGTATGTAATTTCAAAGTTATTCATATTTAACTAAACCAACATTTTTTTTTAAATTTTTTTTCCTTGAATATTTACAATCTGTTTAATATAAAACATTCAGTAAATCAGTTGACAATAGTTTATGGGCATGTTGAGAATATTTCATTAAATATTCTCGTCTAAACCAACATAAACAGAAAATTAAATTAATCAAATTGTAGAACAATTACCAAAAAAAAAACTTTATCAAATACAATAATGGTATTTACTATAATTATATTGTTTAAAGGTTGCTTGAGGTTTTGAGTATATTAAATAATAAAACATAATGAATTTCAAGGAATTGTTAGAACGGTGATTTTACACATAAAAATACCCCATACGTCATCCCTCAGTCTAGTCACGAACAAGTCGTGGACTTCCTGGAGCAATTGATACTAATTACGAATTCCCTTCAAGTCAGAAAGTGTTTGTTTATGATGTGCATTTTGTCTCTTGTTTATTATTTTTATAATGTATCGTACTTTGATCATTATAACTTTGTAACAATCTTCAATGAACAATTTATTAATAATCCAATTAAATATGGGGTCATTCAATATCAAATCCATCAATTTTTTGCAATTATGTTCATGACCGTCTTCTATTTTGCTAGAGTATTATTGCGTAAATAATTAAGGTCAAAAAATGAGGGCACTGACCAAATTTTGACTTTCAGTGGGCTTTCCCGAAAAACGGCGTAATTTAAAATTCTCAAAAAATATATTATCTTTATTACATTTTTGGCTACACGCATACGAAATTTCAGGGTGGTGAAAGCTTCTGGTTTAGGAGTGACATAAAAATGAATGGTCTTGGAAGAAAGAATATTATATTTTATGCAATCCTTGCGTGTTTATCATGGATTTATGACTACTTTTGCGGTTCGTAATGACCTTCTTCAGTCCCACGTGTTGTTTATTAGTAAATTTGCTCCTTAAATTAAAGATCCCATGGGATCATTATATATAGTATGACCTCATAATTATTGACTCAACAAATGTCTAGTCTACATGCTATATTTTATCTTACGTTAAAATTATTTATCGCTTCCTTGATAGGAATGCGTTATCACATTGCAATCAGATATTCTTTCGACGTGTAGGCGTTGTTTGCCGCCAAAGCTTCATATAATAATGTAGGCGCTCTTTCTTTTAATCATACAACCTCTGTTATCGTTTGAAGGGTACAGGGGAAGAAGGCGATTAGTCACTTCTAAAATGTTCAGGAGAGCGTTTTAAAGAATTTGAGCCTGTGTCATTTGCTTTGTACGGATTATTTTCAAACCCTTATAATTCCTGACTGAACACATTTTTGCTAAAAACAAATATACCAAATCATAGTATTAACCTCTAGCTACAAGATAGCGCAAAAATCTAATTTTGCCATTTTACTGACTTATCGCCTTCTTCCCCTGTGCCCTTCATTTGTAATGGGATACATTAATAGACAATTTTATAAATTGCAAAGTAATTTCGCATACACTGTTATCTTTTGCAATGCGTTTTTTAACAGCCACTTCAATTTATATAATTTAATTTGTATCTGTTTATTTCAATTTTTCTTTTTGGCTATTTTTTGTCGGTAGTTATTAGGATTGCATAAAATAGTATACACAACTCGTGGCTAAAGCGCCATTAAATCTCTGGTGCATTGCGACCCCTTGGAGGTGGGGGTAGCGATAGCTACCCCCACCACCGCAGGTTCGCAATTCGCACGCGAGATTAAATGGCCTGCTTTAGCAACTTGGTGTGTAATATACTATTGTTACGGTGTTTTATTTCATTGTGATTGTGATATTACATTAGAATACGCCAGCGGAATTACTCTAAAATGTATCTCAACGGGTGGTTTCATTAAAATATGACGAAATAAAACACAAAGATCATACACAAAAATGATTGAAACTTATTAATAATACAAAAAATTACCTTAAGAAGTCCTCGTTCATTCATATTGAAAAATTCAATTTAGTAAATCTGCTTATGAGTTGAAGGGAAAAATTGTAAGATGCAATAAAACATTCATAAAATTACATTTTCAAAATGTTTTCCCTTTTGGCCGATCAATACTACAACCAATTTTTGAACCCTAAAATATTTCAGAACCAATCCGCCTATATTTTTGAGTTAACGTATTTTTCAGTGTTAAAAGATCTTCGGAGGAGTTTTGTAAATTACTGTTTTCAAATATCCTCAGAGGTAAAAATCAACCGGCGTCAAATCGGGGGATCTTGCCGACCATTCTATCGGTTCTCTCGTACCAATCCATTTGCCAGGAAATTTTTCATACAACTATTGTTGCACATTTAATGCGTCATTTGGGAGTCCTCCGTGTTGTATAAAATGTATAATATATTCATCTAGCAGGATATCTCCTTTCTCTTGAATTTCCAAAGACTGATATTGTCATTTTAAATTTATCAGCCCACACATTGACCTTCTCAGGAAACTGCATATGATCCTCTCGAAAAACGTGCAGATTTTAATTGACCCAATACCTACAATTGTGTTTGCTGATAAATCCGTTCAAAAACAAACTTGATTCGCCGGTAAAACAAACATTGTGTAACAAATTGGGGTCATCTTGAATTCTCTGGGACATCAGTTCACAAAACTCGATTCTACTATCAAAATCATCTTTGCCAAGCTGTTTGTGAATTTTAATTTTATACGGAAGAAACTTGTTGATTTTTATCACTTTATGTATGGAACGAGTTGAAATATTTGTCGACTTAGCAACCTTTCAAATGGAGGTGCCAGGATTCGCAGCAAAATGATCAAGTACTTCTTTCTGCAAAACTTTATCCAAAATTCTGCATTGCGTATTATTTTTGTTGCATATGGACCTGGGTTTCTTTAAATTTTCGTACTAACTTTATCACGTACTAGTGGTCGATATTATTTTCAAGGTGGCTTTCATGGAAAATTTGAGCAGTTCTACGAGCATAACGATTTTCAGCTGCGTAAATAAATATTAACTTTACTTTTTCTTATAAAGTATACCAGGGCAGATTATGAAGCCCTTTGAATAAGAAAGAAAAAACAATTTTTTGGGCAAAAATTCATTACATTTTTCTACATAGTCTCCATTTAGGCTGGACACTTAATCCAACGCGATTCAAATATTTTGATACCACCAGTATAATAGGATTTGTCAAACTCTTCAAAATAAGCAGTTGTTTCGGCTATCACTTCTTCATTTGACCTAAATATTTTTCCTCCGAGCCATTTATTCAAGTTTGGTAATACGATGAAATCACTAAGAGGCAATTCTGTAAAATATGATCGATGTGGAAGCAACTCGTAACCCAATTCATGCAATTTTGCCATTGGAATTTCTTTCAAAACAAAATGCAAAAGAAAGCCATTTTTTCTTGCTCAAACGAGGTCGATTTTTCTTGATTGCAGCATTCAATTGGTCAAATAATTATGCATAGTATACCGCTGTTATTGTTTTTCCTTTCTAAAGATATTTGATGAAAACTATTCCATAAAAATCCCCAAAAAAATTTCCGTAACCTTTCCAACCGATGGAACTGCTTTTGCTTCCTTTGGAGCACTTCCACCAGGTTTTCAACCCAATGTTTGGCCTGTTCTTTCATTTCTGGAGTATAGTAGTGAATCCATGTTGCGTCGAAGTAAAAATTTTGAGGATTGACGCTGAAATAATACCAAATACTACTGCTTTTAAATGTTCATACGCTTCATACGGTTTTTGATCACTTGTGAGCAAACGGAGTACTTATCTTCTTGACAAATTTTTCATATTATAGAGTTCCATATACTTTTAATCGTTACTCCAAGTTATGTCAACTACATCACGCAATTTTACTCTTGTGACGAATTTTAGATTCGTCAACGTCAACCTTTCCACTGCCCGTTAGTTTGCAGTTTAGCGTGACACTAGACACTTCCTACGCGACCTCGACTCTCGCGCCGGGAGTTTTACTTTTAGCCGTTGGGAGTGGGACTAATTTCCGATGTCACTTTTGGTGTGGCTTTCGAGAGGTATAGACGTATTCCATTAACTGCGTGTATATTAGTACTACTTGAAAATTCTATCATTGTGCTGGATTTGGAATTGGAGAGTCATTTCGAGCAAGTTGCGAGAGTGATTTTGTATACGAAGATGTTTGCGTGCCGCAGCGTATTTTGCAAGATTTTTGTGTTGTAATTTTCCGATCCAAGCTCGCTTATCAAACACATTTTTAACGGCGAGTTGTTACGAGTGCGCACGCCTAAACTTTGGAATTTTTGTTTTACCAGAGTTGGTAAAACTGTTCGAACTGTCATATAATTTTTGGCGTGTAACCTCAAAAGATCTCGTGAAAGTTAAGCTGCACCAAATTCTATTTGTGAATTCGTTGGTCTTCAATAAGTTATATTCGTCTAAATTATTGTCTCAAGTACGTCTATTTACCATCATAATCTATCGCCCGAGGTTTCCTAGAAACCGCTATTTTTCAAACGTTTGGTCAACTCACTTGGGGGGTTCAACTCTTTCCTTGGCTGCGTTTCCGACACCATTTTTTACCTGTCTGCTGTTCGACCAAACCTTCGCCGAAGCATTGGGGTCGCTCGATCAAGAACCATCCAAGAGAAGCGTGTCCTGTCAACCCGGTGACCAGAGAGTGTTTCGGAGTAGCCGTTCAATCCCAATCTCTCAGTAGTCTCCGGCAGTGGAGTGTTTCGTCGTCTGTCTTGGCCAGGGTAAGTCGAGTTACATTTTCATTGTTTTGGGGATTGTGTGGTATTGCGAGATATTTTTTTGTAAATTAAATACAAGGTGGTGTTGTTTTTGCCACCTTCAGTTTTAGTAGCTCTTCGAGGCAGCGTTCTGGTTCACCGGCTACAGATTGTATCGTACGCTGTTTTAATTTGTTAGGCTGATTCCCATCAGGAATCAGCGTTTCCATTTTTTGTATTGTATCACCTAACTACTTGTCAACCGTTGTGTTTTGCTTTTTACGATTACATTGTGTGTCATTAAATTGTTACCTTTAATACCGTTTTTTTATTTCCCTTGTAGAAGGGTATTCTTTTATAAAGCTTTCAGGAGTAAGTTCGTAATCGGAATCCACGGCTCTCGCATACCGACTTTACCATCTATAAAGCTAACTTAACTTCGATCAGGGCTCACCACGTTGTAAAGTGGAGTTCGTCACTTCACGTGGGAGGAATCTTTCCTTCTCGTTTGCCGTCCTCTCATTAGGGACGGGGAGAAGCAAGGGGTTCGTTTCACTCTTTGATCATTTAATACGATACCATAGATTTTTAATAATTTCTGTAACCAGATATTTTGGCCGTCCTACTTTTTGTTCATCGTTAGTGCTAATATACGACCACGTTTATAGTATATTAAGTATCAAGAACAGTAAGGACATTTTACCGATCGAAGACAATTGTTTGGAGGAGGAGCGAAGCGACGACTCCAATTATTGTCTGAGATAGGTAGTCCTTAATGTTCGAGATGCTTATGACGTTTTTTGCGCGACTAAATTTATTAAAAAACATTTAAATGTGTACTTAATAAATAAAAAATATGTTAGTCTCTTTATATCAAGTTGCCTTAATGTCAAAGTTTGCATTACGTTGCTATAACAATAAATTAATGTTGAATAAATTCACTTACCGTTCTAGAACGCTAAAAATACTTACCGTCGCCTTATCCTTAGCAACTAGTAAACAAAACTTACTGTCGTGGAAACAGACGCGGTAAACAACCAAATAGAGCATAGTCGCGCAAAAAATTCATAACACTAATTATTATATATGGTTGCGATGGATGGACCAGACATGCCCAAAATTGCATTCATGTCTGCAACAATTTCTGAAGGTGTTAACCTTTCAAATACAAGTACGTACATATATGTAAACGAAAATTTTAAAGTGTTAAAACTCAAATAATTGATTTTCAATGGATTTCGTAATTATCACTGCTAACTTGATTTCCGAATAATTTCCAAATGAAACTAATTCTGTATTATCTTCCAATCTCTCTCCAGTTGTTTAATTTCTTAGCAGAAGTATCGTGATCCATCTCTTCTATGCATGTGATATGCGTTCAATATGTTCTCGCATCCATAGAGGACCTACTTGTTTTTTTTCCCTGTTTCCTCGAGAGGAAGTATATTCATGCAATGTGATACATAGTACATATAAATAACAATATAAACAATAAAAACTTAACAATAAATTGGCACAGCTAGAATGGTGGTGATAAATGGTGATGAGTATTAATGTAGATTAGTTTAACAATATAAGAATTAAATATTTAATTATAAATAGAAATTAGACAAATGAACAGCGGGTAAGTAATAGCAAAATTAAAATTTGAATGAATTGAATGAAGTTTAACAGATTTATTGATTACCTACTTGTTTAACGTGGGCTCCGAACCATGGGAAGTGTAATACACTTCATTTTGAGATGGATTTTCTTGGCAGATTACCTAGGTGGTTTGCCATTGCCTTCCGAGGAGAGACGGTCAGAATAAAGTTCTTAGCCTGCCCGGATTCGATCTGAGCGTTTCGCATTAGCAGTAGACGCATTTAACTGCCAAAGCTATGACCGACTCTTCCAATATTTACCTGTAACTCTTAATCCACTAAATCCAATTTTTAACGTGGATGAACGAGGATTTTTCCACCATTAAAATAGGTGCTATTTAAAATTTAAAAGTAAGGGTTGCTGTAGACAATGGGTTAAACTTAAAATTCAAGCAGTATTGGTTTTCAATGTCCCCTCTCAGTCTAAACCGAGGTCTTTCTAAGAGTTATTTCGACTGACCACTTTTGAAATGAACCCGGTAAACAAATGGAAGGTCAACTAATAATTAGTAATCATATTAATTAATATTAATTTTGTAACTAATGAGAACGATAATTAACAAAATTGAATTATAATTATTAAAAATAGCAAACTATAACATCACTAATAATTACCTTTATTACCTTAGATTGTAACAATTATTTACACTGTTATAAATAGTTGAAAAAATTATTCTTTTTCTTCAAATATTTGTAATATTCTTAAGCACAATAAATTAAAATATTTAGTACATAAGGTTAGCGTTGAACAATAATTAACAAGTGCCTATATATTATATTATTTCAAAACTTGGACTCAGTCCAATGACACTTAAAGATTATGTTAATTTTTGACCATTTTTTATTTTTTTATGTAAATGACTATACGTTGCCAAATAAGTGATGTAATGTTAAAAAACCAGTGACTATATAAAGGGAACTAGATGTACTTGTAGATAAATAAAAAAAGAAGTGTAAGTATAATACACAGGTTAATAATGCGCAATTTATATAGGTATTGACTTGTAACTTGTAAAATAGTAATAAAAAAACATCACCAAATTTATCACATAATTATTTAATAATTGAAGATTATACTCATTATAGTCCAATTTATTTTGAGAAAAATGATTTACCAAGACTTTATATTTCGATATATTGGGAGTATCACCTCCAATTATTGGAGACTATTTTTTTATAACTGTGTTTTCTTCCAAACCGATCGATATGGAATGGAATATCCGTAGAGTTTTCAGTCAGAAAATACGTTGGGTAATTATTATTTATGCACCAAGACAATCAATTTATTCACCCACGTCTTCAACCCACTTCTACATAGGTTCTATATCAGACGAAATATTGACGTCAAATCCTGTTGACGTGCCCGACATAAAAATTTTCAAGCAAATCACCATTATTTATGACATAATAGCGAAATATATTCGCCGCTTCGGTTTTTTTTATCTTATATGATGAAGTCCTCACGATGATGGGATGGAAGGAAACTCGACGGATATTCAATTTAACAGTTAGTACTCAAGAGAACGTATTTATGTATAGTAAAATTTATTCTATATACTTTATTTTCATATACTATAATACCACAAGAGACTATCAAATTGTCGGCAATAATTTTTGAAACTGGAACTGAGTGTTTGTCGCCCTTAAAATCACCACGAGTGCTTTAGCACGAATGGTGATTTTAAATGGCGACAAACACGAAGATTCCATGGTTTAAAAATTAACCGACAATTTTATAGTATCGTGTGGAATTCGTTTGACAATTTCGTAAATAAAATTTCAATTTTTTCTGACAACAAATAATTTATAGTATGCGTTCACGTAGTTTCCATCGTTACTATGGAAATTTGACAATACAGACCACGGTGGTCGTATTGCCGCGACAATACAGCACCGTGGTCTGTATTGTCAAAGGAAGTAGATTATGATTGGTTCAAATTGATGAGATTGTAACATCCTATTGGTTGAATTATTATGAACGAAATTGTCACTAATATACGCATTTAAGAGGTTAATTATGATTATTGCCTCAATTTGAAACGTTATTTGCGTGAATTAGGTGAGGATTAACCGAATATTTAATAAAACACTTTTCACGTGGAATTTCATTATAAATATACTTATTTCTTGTTTCCAACAGAAAAATCAGCGGCAAGTTCCCATTGGGGGAACTTTTTTCAATTTTTTTGAAAAAGCGGGGATGTTATATCCACCCGGGAGGTGGAACTTTTTGAATTCTTAATCCTGACCATATCGAGGGTCTGTATACCAAATATAGTAAATAATACGTGAACTATTTTTAAAAATCCTGCAAATTCCTTCACGCTAAAATAATTGAAACCTAATTTTTTGAAATTTTGTGATAGAATTGTGCCATCTTGGCGATATTTTGAAATACCAAATTCTCTGGCGATATGAATATGACCGGCGCATGTAAGTTGGGCCAGGCGGTCAGGTTCTTTTAAGCCTACCCGTAAATTGGGCCAAAAGATTATAAGGTCCCATGTAAATTGGGCCAGAAAAGGTTCTATAATTATTTTAATCCTTTGCTCTCGCACACTGAGAAAACAGCCATGGTTAATTTTTTTTTATTCGATATTTTGGGGGGTGAAACGTAAAAGTTTACTGCCCCATACCGCTACTATACTTTTTAATGCTATTTCAAGGTTCTCTAAGTTCCCGGTTTCTTTTATCCCGGTTTTCTTGACGGAAGGCGCTTCTAGTATGTTTAGCCTAGTAACCAGAGTCAAAACCGCCCTGCAGGGGTGCAGAGCGGAACGGAGCGAAGCGGCGCCCCGGAAGGGTAGGTTTTGACGATGGATAACCCTCCTTATCGAATGCACACCCCAAAAATCGAAGAAAATTTTTTTTTATATTTTCACTTTTTCGGCAATACACGGGTTATTTTCCATTTTTTTGATAATATTCATTACTAATATCTACTAATCACACCCCCACCTATCCGAATTTCAAAGAAATATGCAAATCGGAGCGAAAAAATTTCACGCGATTTGAAGGAAACGTCGATGAATTGCATCGCGTCTGCCTGGGGGGCGCGGCATATTCGATGCTAATTTCCCTACTTTTAAAAATTCGATTTTGGGGTTGTTTTTAAAGATTTCTCGCAAGAAATTTTTTCTATAGACTAAAAAAGCCTATTCTTTAGTGTGTAGCTGAAAAAAATTTGCGATATTTAATATATACAATTGAATATTATTTAATTGCTTTACCTTTAAGCTGCCCACGCCGACCGCTGGCCCAATTTACGGGTTTTCTTAAGCTACCCACCAAAATAATTTTAAAATACATTGACCGCTGGCCAAACTTACATGCGTCCAATATGACATAGTAGTAACTATTAATTCTT
Source organism: Podabrus alpinus (assembly GCA_932274525.1). Taxonomy (NCBI): domain Eukaryota; kingdom Metazoa; phylum Arthropoda; class Insecta; order Coleoptera; family Cantharidae; genus Podabrus; species Podabrus alpinus. Next base: position 14,923,587 of record OW026454.1, on the reverse strand, counting down.
ACAAAATAGTAATAGTTATTTGAGCAATTATTTCCAATAAATATTTCATAATTAATAACCATTTTAATTGAAGATAATTTTAATCACGCAAATTTAAATACATAATATGTTTTACATTTTAGTATTTTCAAATTTTGTCGACTCGAATTAGATACATCAATAATGCCGAATAAAATTTAATATTATAGTTACATTAAGAATCGACATGAAAAAATCACCGACGATTTTTCAAATTTGAATGTATTTCATTATTTTATTAAATTATTTTATATTTTGATATACTACTTTCTTGTTGTTCATAGAGTAGTTTTTGGTGAAAAAGAAAGGTCGTGTACTTATTTTTTGTTGGTTATTTTCTCCTTGTATGGTCAATTATTATTAATGTCACCTTGAGAAAATTACAGAATTTTTTTTAATTTCAAATTTAAGAATTTTCAGGAAATAAAGAAAGGCTCTACTACAACTTGTAAACTACATACCAACACATTTATATAACATACAACTACAAAAATGCACATCGTACAACTAACTACAGCTGCATAATAACGTGAATGTGTGTCATCATCATCATCATCAACAGCTATGCCATCCATCGTCGGATGTAAAGCCTCCCGCATATTTTTCCACTGTTGTCTATTCCTTGCCCTCTGCATCCAATCTCTTCCCACATATCTCTTCACTAAAATAAATACTAAAATAAATATATTCAAAATACTTAGGAGTAATTAATACTTAAACAATCTTTGACTATGAATTTGCGTAGGAAACTGAAAACCAAGAAATAATGTAATTCAAAAATTAACTTACATTTCGTGGGGCGCTCTCACACTCGATATGTTGATTCTATGCTAAATTGGACAATGTGTTTTATTTCAGGAGTTATAAAATTTACACTCCTATTTTAGCTTCCAGTTCTTGTTCATATTCATCCTCTCAAAATCAGAAGAGAAATAGCTCTTTTGAGAGAATATAAGAATTGTTCTACTCAATATTAGAACAATGGGGTCTTACCTGGGAAGAAACATCTAATAATGTAACCAAGAATCTCATATTAGATCCCAGCACCTCCAGGTTTTGATCATCCTCGCAGAGGTTGGACAAAATCAAACCATATAACACGATTCATGTCTGAAAAAATATTGTGTCAAAAAACAGTGCCAGTGCTAGGTGCAGCCGGTGGGTGGCCTCTGGATCACACCACAAAGCATTTCGCGATGGGGGGGGGTTAAAGGTGATTTTTATTGTTAGTTTGACATATTAGATCAGGTCAGATCAGGGGGACCGCCGGATTTACGTACAGAGAAAGTCGTAGAAGTAAAGAATGTAAGGTAAGTTTCTTTACTGCCATCATAATTTTATTCATATCCTATATACCAGTCGATCACCCGAATACCGATTCCTGCTCTCATTATAATGGGTAAAAAGGGAAATTATCAATCGAAAGAGGTTTCATTAACAGATAATCCAGGTGTCCCAGCATTCCAGCGACAAGAACACCAGCCCTCCTCCAAAGCTTTTTCAAGCACGCTCTCAAACCATCCTTCAGTTTATAAAAAGCACCCCATAACAGTCCCCACCCCCCACGGAGAGAGATCGCCCGAATCACCTCGGACGCTGATGCGATCGCGGCAGCCAAATCCAATGCCATCTGTAGCAGAGCGGATGCAATTACCCCCCCCCTCCCAAGACGTGACCATCAGAACGGTCCCAAAGATCCTATGCTTCCGCCGGGTCGGGTTATGTAACCACCACCGGCTAAAAAAAAATTTCTTCAGCTACACACTAAAGAACAGGCATAATTTAGTCTATAGAAAAAATATTTTTCGAGAAATCTTTAAAAACAACCCCAATATCGACTTTTTAAAAGTACGTAAAATTAGCATCGAATTGGTGACGCCCCCCATGCAGACCCGCATACATGTACCGGGTCCCCTGTCGGAACGAGTGAAATGTTTTCGCTTGGATTTGATTTTTTCTTTGAAAATCGGATAGGTGGGTGTGTGATTAGTAGATATTAGTAAAAAATATTAGCAAAAAAATCGTAAATTACCCGTGTATTGACGAAAAAGTGAAAAAATTAAATTTTTTTTATTTTCGATTTTTGAGGTGTGCATTCGATTTGGAGGTTTATCCATCGTCAAAACCTACCCTTACGGAGCGCCGCTCCGCGTTGCACTCCTCCAGGGCGGTTTTGACTCTGGTTTACTGGGCTAAACATACGAGAAGCGTCTTCCATCAAGAAAACCGGGATAAAAGAAACCGGGAACTTAGAGAACCTTGAAATAGCATTAAAAAGTATAGTTGCGGTATGGAGCAGTAAACTTGTACGTTTCACCCCCAAAATATCGAATAAAACAAAAAATAAATCGATGTTACATGTACGAGAGACGAGCTGCATCTGCCGGTGCGAAAATTTCTAAGTGTTAGGGTCATTCATTCCACAGGTACCGTCAACAAAATGACGACGCGCGGAATCTCGTTCGGCTTTTACATGTAAATTTGCTAACTTCAAATTCGATTTATTCAAAAGTTTGGGCCTAATTCTCGCAAAATATTTTTACAATTTGCTATATTAACCATGTTCTTTAGTGTGTAGCAGAAGAAATTTTGATTTGAGCGGTGGTGGCTAGGTAACTCTAGCCCTTCCGCCTATAGCCGAGGTTCTCTCAAGGTTGAGAGATCCAACAGTGCTTAAAAACGTCAGGCTGTACATTGCGTACCTCCATGATCAGAATGATCTTATAACATATAGAGACGAAGCGAAAAGCAGCCTGCAAAGCAAAATCAGGAGGCTGTACAAAAAATACTCCAAGGCCTATAAAATCGCGGACAGCGCCGACTTCGACCTGACGACTAAAGGCTCAATTACACGAGGATAGTGAGTTGTACAAGTCACTAAAATCCAGTACTAAAAGCAAGTAATTTTGATGACAGTTGTGTTTACATGGTGATAGCAGCTTGTTTTAACAAAGCTTTAACTTAAGTTAACTTCTTGAGTTCAAATCCCACGTTAACGTAATGAACATAATTTTTAAAAAGTTTATTTAGTATTAATCTCCAAAAACAACGAAACCCACACTGTACGATTAGAAGTTTTCATTTGAAGCAAAAAGTGGAAAAATAAAATGTTGTTAATTAAAATCTATTGGGGTGTTAATACACTTTATTTGTTATTATGCTTACACAATGTTTTAACATATACAATATTTTTTTAATAATAATTGTAATAATAGTCTTAAAAGTCTTGTTTTGGCAAAAACTAATAATTATCAATAAAGGCTTTGCCAAAAGATGATTCCAATTATAAATCATTTTTCTATAGAAGTTTTATAACTACAAGGTAATACATACTGTATTTTTTTACATTCATAGCTATATTTTAAGCGTAGCGCAAGTGTGAAGGGGTTAAATAATTACAAAAATAAAAACTATAATATTTAACAAGCATCTCTAATAAATTACAACAAAAGCTATAAATTGCACAACAAATATGATGAAAAGTTGAAAACATCAATAACGAATTATGGTAAAAACATTGTACAATAGAACGTAACTAAAAATTATCCCAAAACTTCAAAGTTGATTAATCCTTCCTTAATAAGAAATAAACGCTAATTTAAATACGGCAACTCGTAGACAATTTCCAAGCAATTTTTATTTTTCATTGCCTTCCAAAGCAGAATCACAGTCAAATGCCAATGTAATAAACTTTGGTAACTTTTATTGCCTAAGTTGAATGAAAATAGAATAATAGAACATTCAAACCAAAATTTGATTGACAAAATATCATTTTTGAATAAATGCGGTGATTTTGTGCGTGATATACGCCCATTTAATAATTCTTTGTTCGTCATATGAAATAATTTACAATTTGTTAAATCCAGGAATTATTGGACCTTCTTACCAAAATTTCACATTTATACTTTATATTTCTATCTTAATAATGATAAAACAACAAAGATATATTTTTAAATATTAAAATGAATCAAGTCATGGAATATTCTGACCAAAGCAAAGCATTTGTATCAAATAGGTACTTCCAATAAATTAGAAAATTGAATTGATAAATCATTCCAAAATTTGTGATATTAGTGAAAAGTAAAATTTGAAAAAGGGAAAAAGTGTTTAGTCAGAATATTTTGATTCTCAACATCTCAACAATAAGCAATTACTGTACATTTCCATAGTACCTTCGTGATTAATAAATACCTACACATAAAAGATGTAAACACGAATTAGTCCAACCTTTAATAAAAGAAGAAAATTTATTGAGGCCTGTGTAAATTGCATATTACGTGCTTGAATTATTACAATACATAAATACACGCATTAATAAATAGACCTTAGAAAATATCTTCAGTTTACTAATATGGTACAAGAAATTTTACCAAAAGTCCATGCAATTTGACCTAAAACTTCTTTTTATTTAATTCTAAAATTGAGTTTTCAATAAGTACAAGCATTTTTGAATAACGTATTCGATAAAATCCATATTATACATTGAGATCATTTTAAAACGAAATATTATTGTTGTAGTGAGAGTAACATTAATCTTGCCTTACACTACAAACTCAGCATGAACTTAATTAAAAATCTTTAATTTTATTAGACGAAGCCATGCTAGCTCACCTCCAATGCGAAATAAAACTTACACTAATGAGATTTAGGAAAAACCATTTAAAAACGGAATATCACAAATATTGATCAATATATCGTACATTTAATAATAAAAACTATTATACAAGAGAGAAGAGTAGGTACTGCAGTAGTAGTGTTCACAACATTAAAACACTAAATTCATGTAACACTGCAGTAAATCAAATATTTTACAATCAGTGCATTCTAATCCTATAACATTAAAGAACATAATAACAAAATTTAAATGTAAAAAATAAAATGTAAATATAAATATAAATAAAATTAATTATAATATCATGAATGTTAATGATTATCTAATTTCACTAAAAATTAATTATAAGCTCAGGGTGCCGCTTATATTAATTTTCAATATGTATGATACTGAAGTCCGCCTTGGTACAATTTTTAATGGATACAATTTTTCACAACCTCAAAACAATTTGTAATCGACCAATTATGAGCCACTTATCCTTTTTACACTTTCTACATTAACAATTTCAATATTTGGTGTCATTTTTGATAAAAAATTGTATAAACCAATTTTATGAAAGTATAAAAAAAGGGAAAACAAAAATCAAGATTACGCAAGTTAGTATACCAAGACAGACTCCATTGTAATTAATTCTCATTTGACGTTAGAATCTTTACCATCGCTCGAAATTTTTTGAGACTGATTGTTTGGGGGATTACGTCTAGCTGATTTCGATCTAATTTGTCCAGCTAATAATGGATTTATGGCGTATAGCCAGTCGTGAACTTCTTTTTCGTTCAGCGTTTGTAACAGATAACCTCTGTGTTTACTAACAACGCTGAATGTGTTTGGAAGCCTAATCGTGCCAGACTGATCTTCAGAATATTCCACTTGAGCTGTTGCCAAATTAATTAATGCACGTTCTACTGGATCCTTTTCATCACGGAAAATAAACACGTAAGGTCGACGTACGGCCTGAAAGATTATATTTATAGATAACAAAACAAATTTCTGATAATACCAGGCACTAATTTATTAGACATCACGAATCATGTCATATATAATCGGAACAAATAAATTATAATGGAAAATGTAGATAAATTTCAAATAGTCATTACTATAATTTAGTCATAGTTACACTTTCATATCGTCGAATAATATTTAGTCGCCTTTGCAGCTCATCGATGAGGAATAATCAGAAAAAAAGTGTTTAGCTAAAGTGACTATTTCATTTAATGTACAACAGTGCAACCTCATTCATAACAAGATGATCCTTTAAAGTCGTCACTACGTTGAGCGTAAAAAGAAGAGGAGTCCTGCAAAAGCAGGAACTGCACAGACGGCAAAAGTATTCGGGCATATAATGAAGGTAACATTTTTAACATTAAACACCTGACTGATTAAGCATTTTGGATGGTGAAATTCAAAGTTCATACCAATTTATTTAAGCAGTTTTGTTCAACCTGAATTAACAATTTACGCACTAACGGTTTTACCTATGATCGCATGCCAGGAGGGGTTCGCAAAACTGAATGTTTGCATTAAATTTATTTTTATATTTTATTATTAAAATATGGGAATATTTTTGTATAATTTTTTGCAGATCGTAAAGGCTTTAAAAGCGAAGCAAAGTGCATTTGTGACGTAATATACGTCGATTACTTTGCCCCCCCCTCCCCGCTAATAGTTTTACTCAAAAACCTAGCTTCCGTTTCTAAAAGCACTGCAAGCTAGCACTATGATAGGTTTTTCACAAATAAATATTTCTACCGGAAAGGTAAAAGTAACCCCCAAAGTTTGATATTTTTACTCAAAAGCCCAGCACAGGCATCTACAGATCTAGCATTTAAGACCTAGAGCTAGCACTCAATATAAAAGCTGCCCACCATCACAGTTTTCTCACAAATTAATATTTATTCACAGGCCTAAATCGCCCAAGTCCACCGCTCATATTTATGTCAAAATATATTTTGCGATTTATCCTCTCGCCTTTGAAATATTTTGTTTGGGCTTTCACGAACTTCTATTGTCATTATTTTAATTATATTATCTTATATATAAAAATGCTTGTATGTGTGTGGGTATGTATGTATGTTCCGCATAGACGCCTAAACCCCGTAACTGTGGGCGTTAAAACTTTCACGAGATCTGGCGACATTCAAGAGTAAGTTTTTCGTCGTCTTTGAATTTAGTAATTCGTCACCATAAGACGGTCATCAGCAGTTAAACACTTCAGGTCACAGTAGTTGTCATAGTTACGATGCGATTTTGACGCTAAAAGATTAATTCAATGACATTGACATATTATAGTCAGTAGCGGCTCGACAAATAGGGGGCACAACTTTGACTAACCTTAAAAATGACATTGACATATTATAGTCAGTAGCGTTGCACAATATTTTTAAAATTATCAAAAATCATTTTGCATATATACAGGGTAAAACATAAATAGTGCGCGTTTTAGCAAGACCCTTTTCATAACCTACAGAGTGACCCTGATAGTGTTGAATAGCCCCCATGGGCCCCCCGATAGTGTCAAAGTGACGGCATTAACTACATAACCTAAAAATCCTTTTGCACATACAGATTTAACTTTACATGAAGATGTAACTTTACGTGAAGATTATGTATGTATGTGTGTATGTATGTATGTATGTATGTATGTATGACAGATGACAGATGACGGATGACAGATGACGGATGACAGATGACAGATGACAGATGACGGATGACAGATGACAGATGACGGATGACGGATGAGAGATGACAGATGACAGATGACAGCTGACAGATGACAGATGACAGCTGACAGATGACAGATGACAGATGACAGATGACAGATGAGATGACGGATGACAGATGAGATGACCGATGAGATGACGGATGACAGATGACAGATGAAGGCCGAACAACTTTGGCCTTCACGGATCTATTATTGTCCGCCCTGTGAGGCCGAAGGCCGAACAACTTTGGCCTTCACGGATCTATTATGGTCCGCCCTGTGAGGCCGAAGGCCGAACAACTATGGCCTTCACGGATCTATTATTGTCCGCCCTGTGAGGCCGAAGGCCGAACAACTTTGGCCTTCACGGATCTATTATGGTCCGGTCTGTGAGGCCGAAGGCCGAACAACTATGGCCTTCACGGATCTATTATGGTTTCACCCTGTGAGGCCGAAGGCCGAACAACTATGGCCTTCACCGATCTATTATGGTCTTCCCCCTGTGAGGAAGACTTTATATAGGTCGCAGAACTCGCCGGAATTGTGCAAGAAGACGCAAATCCACCTCTTCGTGGAAGATCCACCTCTTTGCGGAAGATTTAACTTTACCTGAAGATTAATTTGTTTTTAATTGGTTTTCTAAAGAAAAACTCGCCGGAATTGTGCAAGAAGTGGCAGACCCACCTCTTCGTGGAAGATCCACCTCTTTGCGGAAGATTTAACTTTACCTGAAGATTAATTGAAAAGTGAAAATTGTGTAAAAACTTTGGACGTATGTAGCGCTCTTATTTAAGCCAGAAATGGACGGGCAAACCGTTTTTGGGATTAGTTCCATCAAGACAAAAATTGAATTTAACATTGGAAGCATTTAATTACGACAAAAACTACGATTACATGAATCACGAGGATGTAGCAATAGGTGTTATGAACAAACTTTGCTTGCATTGTCGTGTTTCGAAGTTCGCTAAGGAATCACCAGGAATGTGTTGTTCGAACGGCAAAGTTGTTTTGCCACCGCTGATTGATCCACCTGAGCCGCTTCTAAGTTATCTTATTGGCACCACTGCAATTTCAAAACACTTCCTGCTAAACATTCGCAAGTACAACTCATGCTTTCAAATGACTTCATTCGGAGCAACAAACATTTTCTCCAACGTCGGTTACATGTCCACAGTCATTTTAAAGTTGAAATAATAAAAAAATTGTTCATAATGTGTTGGTTCTGTTTACTATACGTATGTCTAGCGCCGCAGGCGCTAGTATCTTATATATAAAAATGCTTGTATGTATGTATGTTCCGCATAGACGCCTAAACCCCGTAACTGTGGGCGTTGAAACTTTCACGAGATCTGGCGAGGATCAAGAGTAAACTTTTCGTCGTCTTTGATTTTAGTAATTCGCCACCATAAGACGGTCATCTGGAGTTAAACGCTTCAGGTCAACGTCGTTGTCATAGTTACGATGCGATTTTGACACTAAAAGTTTAATTAAATGACATTGACATATAGTCAGTAGCGGCTCGAGAATAGGGGGCACAACTTTGACATAAGAATGTTAACCTTAAAAATGACATTGACATAACCTTAAAATCATTTTGCACATACAGGGTAAAACATAAATAGTGCGCGTTTTAGCAAGACGGGCCCCCTTTTCATAACCTAGAGAGTGACCCTGATAGTGTTGAGTAGCCCCCATGGGCCCCCCCGATAGTGTCAAAGTGACGGCATTAACTACATAACCTAAAAATCATTTTGCATATACAGGGTAAAACATAAATAGTGCGCGTTTTAGCAAGACGAGCCCCCTTTTCATAACCTAGAGAGTGACCCTGATAGTGTTGAGTAGCCCCCATGGGCCCCCCGATAGTGTCAAAGTGACGGCATTAACTACATAACCTAAAAATCATTTTGCATATACAGGGTAAAACATAAATAGTGCGCGTTTTAGCAAGACGAGCCCCCTTTTCATAACCTAGAGAGTGACCCTGATAGTGTTGAGTAGCCCCCATGGGCCCCCCGATAGTGTCAAAGTGACGGCATTAACTACATAACCTAAAAATCATTTTGCATATACAGGGTAAAACATAAATAGTGCGCGTTTTAGCAAGACGGGCCCCCTTTTCATAACCTAGAGTGACCCTGATAGTGTCGAGTACCCCCTGGGCCCCCCGATAGTGTCAAAGTGACTGAATTAACTACTATCGTAACACAGTGAGACCTCTTTGGTGTAGAGTACTCCCGGGCCCCCTGATAGTGTCAAAGTGACGGAAAGTGAAGTGAAAAACATACGAGTGATACTAATAAAGTAAAGTGGAAATAATACACATGCAGAGTACCCCCGGGCCCCCTGATAAGAGTCAAAGTGACGGAAAGTGAAGTGAAAAACATACGAGTGACACTAATAAAGTAAAGTGGAAATAATACACATACAGTACTACCCGAAATAAATTTCACACCTAAGATTATGTGACCCAATTACAATACAACGTCAGGGAAAGCCAATTGTTCTATACCCCTACGCCAAAGTCCAAATCAAATTCTTCTTTGTTTCTAATAAAATTCACATATTGGTGGTCTTTAGACACGCCCTTTTTAAAAATGGAAATTTTTTTTGACATTTACCCCCACTTAAAGAGTTTTTACTAAAGTCTAGAATAAATTCTTCATAATTGGTATATCAATAGGTAACATAAAACAATTTTATAAAAATAAATTTTTCCCCCTCCACCACAAAATTTTGGACTAAAGACACTCAGAAATTTAAAAAAATATATATCTGATTCCCCCTAATCATCTAAATGAATAACACGAAAAAAAATTTTTTAAATTATCCGCACAAAAAAGTTTTTTTTGGAACTTCATCGATCATCACCAAAATTGATATCTGATTCCCCCTAATCATCTAAATGAATAATACGAAAAAAAAATTTTTAAATTATCCGCACAAAAAAGTTTTTTTTTTTAACTTCATCGATCATCACCAAAATTGATATCTGATTTCCCCTAATCCCTAAATAAATCCTAATCCCTAAATAAAAATTAAATTCGGGCAGGACAACGTCTGCCGGGTCAGCTAGTTTTCTATAAGTGCCGATTCACAATGAACGTAAGACATAAGAAATACGTAAGACGTCAAATTGACATTAGGCGTAATTTTAATACATAAAATTAAAATCGTTCCAATTTAATGCAATTGTGTTGAGATTATTGTTGTACGTAAAATTACATCAAGTTGAATTGGTTTCAACTTTTTGTATTAAAATTAGGCTTAATATAAATTTTACGTCTTACGTATTTCTTATGTCTTACGTTCATTGTAAGCACTAAAGTTCTGTTTAGGCATTTGAAATTTCCGACAACTCCGAGCAACTTACGCTTGTTAATGCTCAATTTTAATTTTATCATAAGGAATGTTACATTACTATTATTTAAAAAAAAACAAGCTAGGCTTTTGAGTAAAAATACCAACGGGAAGAGGAAATGAGGTTTCCTTTACCCCCCTCCGGGTAAAAATATTGGTTTGTCGAGAACTATATATGATTGCAAGGTAAAACCTGTGAAACGAGAAACATAGCTTAAAATACTTTTATTATTTATTCAAAATTCTGCAATACAGCATTCAAATGTGGCGTGTTTAATAATACTGATCTAAACTAAACAAAATAATAAATGTTACACTGTCGATATAAAATCATTATAAAATCCATGTTCTAAACTTGAAGATGATACCTTTTAATTTGTATACCTTGGTACCCATAACCTATAAGGAACTTTTTATGCATTTTTTGAAGTTCAAATTTAACTACAACGGCGCTGGGATCTTAATATTAAATCCCTATAATGTGATACTGGTTTTATTAATATTCGAATGCTTGTTGGAGCTATCCCTATTCGCAATTTACATTAAACAAACGCCACCGTGCGGGAGAATTTCAAATGAGAAAGTAACGTATTAAATGAAAATAAAAATACGTTCTTTAGACTTAAGGCTGCATGCAGACTGATAAAGCAAAACATTTTGTCGCTTTAAAAAGCGTTTTGTTTTATCTAAAAATATAATAAAATAAAACGTCAAACAAAATGTTTTGTTTTGTCTTAAAGCGTTTTGTTTTGTTGTAAAACGTTTTGTTTGATCTGAAAACAAACTGATTAATTAGAGAAAAAAAGTTGTAAGGTAAAGACAATATGCTTTCATACAAAACAAAACGCTTTGCCTTACTTTTCAGATCAAACAAAACGTTTTAAGACAAAACAAAATGCTTCAAGACAAAACAAAACATTTTGTTCGGCAACATTTTGTTTTATGATGTTTTAAGATAAAACAAAATGTTTTGCCTTAAAATGTTTTGCTGTATCAGTCTGCTTGCAGCCTAAGGCTGATCGCAGACTGCTCAAACTTCTTGTTTGATTGTGTTGAAAACTGCTTTCTAGAGGGCGGATTGAAAATGAACTACCTAGCGCTAGATGGCAGCACAAACACAAAAATTTTTTGTTTTTTAGAAATTGCGATCTGTCAAACGTCAGCTGTTAAAATTTCACCCAAATTCATCGATTAGTTTATTTGTTGTAGTCGTTTGAAGTAAGCAACTTTTGTGTTTCTTGAAAAATGGAAAAAAACGAATTTCGTGCAGTGATTAAACACTATTATTTGAAAGGGAAAACGGCCAAAGAGACAAAAGAAAAGCTCGATAAACATTACGGTGAGTCTGCTCCGTCAGATTACATGGTAAAATATTGGATTGCTGAATTTAAACGCGGCCGAAGAAGCACTGCAACAATACCATCAACAGGAAGGCAAAAAGAGGTGGTTACTGAAGAAAATATCAAGAAAATCCTCGATATCGTTATGAATGATCGCTGAGTCAAGTTGCGTGAGATTGTTGAAATGGTAAACATATCATATGAACGTGTGTTCAACATTTTGCATGAACATTTGCATATGAAAAAGCTATCGGCAAGATGGGTGCCGCGTTTGCTCAGTGTCGAACAAAAACGAGTTCGACAGACCACTTCACAGCGGTGTTTGGACATGATAAAGCGTAATCCTGTTGATTTTTGGCGTCGATTAATTACTGTTGATGAAACGTGGGTCCACCACTACACACCTGAAACCAAAAATCAATCGAAACAATGGGTGGAAGCTGGTGGAAGTGCTCCGAAGAAGGCAAAGGCAGTGAAATCGGCTGGCAAGGTTATGGCCACTATATTTTGGGATGCACACGGAATATTGCTCATCGATTATCTTGAAAAAGGATCCACAATCACAGGAAAGTATTATCGTGCATTATTGGATCAATTGGTTGATGCAATCAAGGAAAAACGACCACATTTAAAGAAGAAAAAAGTGCTCTTTCTTCAAGACAACGCACCGGTTCACACAGCATTAGATACGATGCTAAAATTACGTGAAATACACTTCGAATTGGTTGATCATCCACCTTATAGTCCAGATTTAGCTCCTAGTGACTTTTTCCTGTTTCCAAACTTGAAAAAATGGCTCGCAGGACAAAGATTCATCTCAAACGAAGAAGTGATTATCGAAACTAACGCGTATTTTGAGGGGTTCCCGAAATCGTATTATTCAGATGGTAGAAAAAAGTTGGAATATCGTCTTACTAAGTGTGTCGAATTAAATGGAGACTATGTTGAGAAATAAATGGTTTTTGGCAAAAAAAAATTTTGTTTTCCTAGTTAGGTAGCTTCATTTTCAATCCGCCCTATATGTAGTAAATATGATCCAACACATACTGATCAAACAAAACTTGGAAACAAACTTATTCATTTCAACACAATCACACAAAAACGCTTTGCCTTACAACGTTTTTGCTTGATCAGTCTGCGATCAGCCTAAAGTGCAGTTTACGTTATGCGATTTTGCTTGCGATTTTGAATACAAGTTGTCATAAGACACAATGCTAATCGTAATATTTGCTTATGACTTTGCTTACGAGTTTGCCTTCGGGCCGTAACGTATGCTAAATCGTATATCGTGAACTCAGAAATATTTTTTTATGACAACTTGTATGCAAAATCGCAAGCAAAATCGCATAACGTAAACTGCACTTAAGATTAACAAAGTTAATTAATTAACAAAATATATTACAATAAATATAACAACACGCTAAAACTTGTGCAAACTTTCACCATAAAATGACTGTGAATTTCGAGATATACGTCCGCACACAGCCATGTTGCTGTCAGTGGCGCCACCAACAGTGATGTAAATCGCGAATAGAAACGGGAGCTAGGTTTTTGAGTAAAAAGATTTCCTTTATTGTCAAGTCGTTATTCCCAAATAAGCAAATCAAGTCAACGTCAAATGCAGTAAATGTCTTTGTGTAATACAAATCATTGCCAAGACTACTTATTACGTCACAAACGCTTCTGGTTGTGGCCGATGATTTTCGCACTTTTGAAATTTTAAAGTTATTTTTAAAGCTCTTGCAGTGCAAAAAGTTAAAAAAAAAATACTTCATCAAAATTATTGTCATAATTAGGTACTTTAACTTGGAATTGAAAAAATTGACGCAAACTCCTAATTATAAACAATATACAACATAAAACCAAAGATAAAACTTAAACGCATCATTGTTAACTTCGTAATCTTAACTGTTCTTAAAAAGCCAGTATAGTTTTTCATAGCCGTTTTTGTCGCAAAGTCGCAAAGTTTGTGCTGATTACAAAGACGTAAAGATGAAAACATTTTAACTATAAGTTTCCGAGTTATTGACCAAAAAATCATTTTATTAAAATGGAATACGCTATATATTATAACCGCGGTTTCCGGCTCCCTAGTGTACAGATTCCGTTCAAAAGAACAACTAAAATGCAGGGTCGCTTCATCGATAAAGACAAGGCGTGCGGCACACGCCGGCTTCAAGGGCCCAAAGGTACAATGTCCTATGTGCTCGCCACATATTTTTAACACACAGCGAACAGCTGATTTACTACAAGTTGTTAGCGTGTTTATAAAGTTTGTGATAAATCGTGTTTTTATTGGTGAAAATTGAATTTTTTTACATTTTATAAACCGTAGAGAGTGTAGTGTAAAATTATTACTGTAAGTACCTTCCGTTTATTTTATTTCCAGAATTAATCGTAAACCTAACCTAAGAATTTTACATACTGCTTAATGCTTTGTCCGTAAATTAATTTGCACATTTCAGTTTCACTTTGAAAAAATTGCAAACTGCATAATATAAAAGGTAATTTTAATTTTTGAAATGAAAATTGTGTTGTAAAAATGCTAATCTCAAAATAGCCGTCCTATGTTGTGCGAGTGTTCGTGACGTCACATGGAAATGCCTAATTCACTTTATTAATTTTTGGAATTTAACAGTTTAGAAAAGTCACTGAAAATGTTCAATTATTAATCAGGGAAAACTTGGAAGTTAGGGAATTTGTTTTGGAAAGTTCAGTGGAAACCCTGTACTACGAGCATAAACGTAACTAAAAATGGTCAGCTTCATTTTAAGCCGCCTGACCTTGAAAATTTAAAAAATTTTGCTTTCGGCATTATTTCGAAGCCGAGTCAAATTCAAATTCCATTTTTAGTTTTACAAAATGTTGACAACCCGAAATTTCAGGGCGCTTACCAGGTTGATATGAATGGAAGACGTTTAGACATTCAATTCGCGTTTATGTCAAATGTATTCAATTGACTTGATCATTTAAAATGAATAATGTAAACCCAGCTTTAGCACAGTGGATTAGGACTGTCCAGCTTTATCAAATTCATTACAAAAATGGTTAAATGGATTGCCTTACAATTTGAAAATTATGATAATGGTATTATATCTACGCGTTGAAACACATAGACCGCGTTGCTTCATTCGTGTAGTAGGGAGGGGTGGGTAATGGCACGCACCTAAGCGAGATCTCTTATAAATTAATAAAGTCTTGATTCAAAAAATTAGCAACTCATGTCTAATTGTGTACTAATATGTGTCACCGTTCTGATCACAACGTTAAACTGGAACCGATGTTCATTATCAGTCAGAACTAAGACAGAAAGTGATTATTACTTATATGATACCGTGGTTTGGATTCCACGTTACAGTGTATGTAAGGCTCATTATGCGACCAGTGCGTTTAACCCAGCGATAGAAGGAACTCAACCTGCGTCATAAGGGACAAAGTCATAAAGAACTAAATGTCAAAGCCCCCTGTTAACCACTAGTTTGTTATAAGAGGTATGTATGAGGGCTAAACCCTAATACTCCACGGTGGCAATATGATAAGGTATCGGAAAATAATATTTCGTGTTTTCTAAAATTCGTAACTTGAATTTTTTTTTCCTTATTTTAAAAATTGTATTTTGGTTAATAACTTGAGAAAGTACAGCTAATAATTTTTTTCTTTTCACCATCGTAATCAGCAAGAACAAGAACTATTATGTTGATTTAACAGTTTTGTAGAACCAATGATCACAAAGTTGGCATCATGCGCATTTAATTAAGCTCAGTTTTGAGCCAAATATAGATTACTTTTTATTCATGCTTTTTATATACAGCTAGGGCCCCAAATGTTTAAATGCACTGAGTTCGCGGAAGTCAAAATTTAGCACGGTAGGTACTGTAAATTTAAAACAGTAATAAAATGTGCAGGTACTTCGTTTAAATGAATTAAATATTTTAAAGAAAAGTAAAGATAGAAAGATAAACTCACCACCCATCGTTTTTTCCAGCCATGAGTTTTATGATCTAAAACGTTGAGATAGCCTTTGCGTGCAACCACGGGCGAAATACGGATTTCTTCCATATCTGGAACATACAACACAAGTTCTGGATCTCTTGGTCCTTGAGGAGATGCTGGTGTTGGTGGAAAAGGTGCACATTCTCCTGGTAAAGCTGCACGTTCGGGCGAACACAATTCTATAGATCCTGATACTATACTGGAGATCATACTCGTAGTCATGTCTGATACTTCATCTGAAGGGCTTGTGTAATCGTTACTTTTTGAGTTGGGATTATCACGGCATTTTCCTTGAACTAGTTTAATATATTTGTTCAATAAATCTTTTTCTCTTTCTGTATATTCACAATGATCATTGTTAGCTACAAAGAAAAAGCAATTAATGGGGATTTATTTACATTTTTATAACAAGAAGCACTTACGGATTATGAGAATATTGCTATTTTTAGCAACCATATTGCAAGCTTCCTTTTCTCTCTTGGTATATTCTAATTGCGATTTGGTTTGATTATTACCACGATCTAATCCTAATCGTTCACGCAAAAGCAAAGTGTGTCGAACCCTTTCAACTTCTTCCAGGCGCGTTAATTTTTCAAGCTCCCACTGATGATCAAATATAAGCGAATCTCCGCGTGGGCGCCAACCGTGTAAATTCTCTTCACCGCGAACGTATGTCGTGCTTGTATCCAATACACGTCGTTGACGTCTTTGAACGCCTAAGAAAATAAAACGGTTCAAGTATTTCGTAAAAAGCGTCTTGGTTTCAGACTTTATGAGAAATTGTAAGTGTTGTAAAGGTGATAAAACCAAATTTAACTATTACGCTCAAAGTCGGCTTTAGGGAAATCCAAATAAGTTGCTAACCAAAACGCTAAAATCTGCTCATTAAGTGCAATATGGATATTGGAGAGAGTGCATTACAATCTATTTCTAATTCTTCACTCATTCAGTTGCCTAAAGCCAGCTTCAATCAGGTCAAAATATAGTTTGATATTATTAAAATCAACGTCTCATAAACTTTAAAATCGTAAATACAATCATTGCACAGTTTTCAACTGAAGAGATCATGCAAAAGATGCAAAAAGTACATCAAATGAAGGAAAATCGTTCAAGCAATCAGAATAGTTTACAAAGGCTTAGGAAGGATACTATTCTAGGGAACTACCTGGACTACCTGCTTCACTAGCTCGTCTTAGTAGCAACTCGTACACTCCTGTCAAGCGATTGGCTTCAGCATTGCGATAGTTTCCAGAGAAAAGATGCTTGAAAGATCTCGGACCGGTACGTGCATCTCTTCCGTATATCACCATACTTAAATCTTTGGTAATTATCGTAGGTCGTCCACAATTTTCAAGCTAAATTTAAAAGAAAGCAATTAAACTGTACCCTTATAGAAAAATGTCATTTTCTTACCTCCAAATAAGCCGAAATTGTCATGAAAATTTGTTCTCCTTGGGAAGTAACGCGATTGAGAAGAGGTGAGTTATGCAATGAACTATCCCAAGCAGCTTCAAACATAAACATATTTCGATCGTCGCCGTGCACTTCAATATATTCTCCAGGAAACAAAGCCAATGATAGCACAGAATTGTCGTTGTCTTCATCTTCATCAGATTCCGGGGAATTTCGAATGCGGCCTACCACTAATTCACGTACGTCACGCCAACGTAGCTCTGCCGCTTTATCGTGAACGATTGTGATTCGTATCCGCCGTTGAATTCCTTGATGTAACAAAAATAAACCTCTGCATGGAAAATCGTCACTGTGTTCTACCACAGCAGGTACGTATTCACCACTAGGTGCAAGTTCGCAAATTTCGAACCATACCAATACGTCAACTTTAGCGTGAATGTGTGCTGTACATGGAGATGGTAACGCTCCAAATTTGCTCGAACGAACAGGTTGAGAAATTGGAATAGAAGGTGGAAGCATTCGTCGAGGAGGTTGTCGCACTGCACCTTCAAGTTTCGCATCTTTGTGTAACGGATGCTGCTGATAGTGTCCAAACACTTCAAACACGATTGGATGTCCTTTTATGTATTCAATAAACGACTTTGTGGTCGAAACTGTTATCTATTTAAAAAACAAAACTATATTTTTAAACGTTTTCAAACCATACGCTTTACATACATTTTGTACGTGATAAAATCCTAAAGGTGTTCCTTTTCCGGTATTTTTAACAGGTTCGGTAGAAAACGCCTCGTCGTGTCGATGTAGGAAACTAGAAATACTATGTTAAAATGGAAGAAATGGCGAAGAAATGCATAAAACATACTTGAATTGGCAGAATATATCGGCATATTCCGTGGATATGCCTATTGCTTGCAAAACTGTAACTCTGAACGTGAATTCCTTGCCAACAGATAAATGCTCAGGAATATCTTCATCTTTAAAATCTGAAGAAACCGAACTATCGCCTTTTCCTGAATCGGCATCGCATTCAATCAACTCGTCCATTTTAATAGAATCTATCGCGTTATGACCTTCAATAATACGATCTTCTAAATTATGGGAATTCCTCTCCATCACTGCTGATTTTAAAAGAAAATAAAGTTCCAACTTTAAAATTTAATTAAAGAACCCCTCACCTTTAGAAGACTCAAAAGCAATTCTTGCACTCTGCCTAACACCGACCTGATCAGAATTATCCTCATCAATCACCGCTTGCACGGCAACCCGCAAGTATCCTCGAACATCTCCCTTTTCACTCACGATTGCTACTTTTTGAATGAGAGTCACGGGGTATAATAAATTACTGAGATACACGAATGCTCTTCCAACCATTCTGAACCACGGAAATCTGTCATAGAAGGGGTCACCTCCAGTCAGTGACTCAACGTTATAATCGGGAGATGTTGGAGAGAGTTCCGCTTCGTTGTGATACATTTCACGCATCAATTCCAATCTTTGCCTGTTTGGAACAATCGGTAATGATACAATCACAAAATGATCAACAGCAATCAAAATAAATTTAGAGGTTGGTGCCACGATAACAAAAAAAAAGCTACATATTTACAATTATTGGTAGCTGAAAAGAGCTGATAAAAAAAAGCGGAAAGAAAAATAAAACTCACTACATAGTATATAGGCACATTCCAACAACATTCAGTTCAGTATGGCACAGTTACTGCATGGCAAATATGTTATTTGAAACTTTAAAATGTGACCATAAAAATTCAAGAGGCGGTGCTTTGATATACATATGAATTTCGTGAATGATAAAAATTGCGGTGAAATGTGGGGCACCAACCTCGAAGGTAAGAGACTTGTAAGTGAGAAGCGTGATGGCGTGGGTGGGCATTGAGTAAGACAGCGTAACAAAGGAGAATCTTCTATGCTTGTTGGACTTGGAGTATCCATCTCTTCGTTATACACCAATCTCATCAATTCCAGACGTTGTCTGAGTATACCAAGAAAGTTTATAAGACAAACGATAACAAGGTTGATGCGATATCTACTCAGACAATACAAAGTATTGACACCACTTACCTTAATTTATCGAGACTCCAGTAATGAGTCGCTCCATTCTTCATATCTTGAACTTCCACTCCGACAATTGTTTTGGGTACGGCGCACTCGTCGTCTTGATCATACTCCACTATTGGTTTTAAGTCGGCAGGTAACGGAGAATACAGCGTGTCCGTCAAAAGCGTGAACTGAAATTGAACCTAAACAAAAAAAATTAGTTTGGCGACGATAAATTAATGGAAATAAAACTGACCTTTTTCTTCAATTCAACTGAAATGGCATTGGCTTCTTTGAGGAAAATAGCGTTGCCCCACAGATCGTCTCGTAGTGATGTAAACTGATGATGCTTCCATTTTCGCCACGCCATAGCAGCTAACTCATACTCTCGTTCCGCCCAGTTGCATTCTGCGTCAAATAGAGGGTTCACTGCAAAAGCGCTCTCTTAAAAAATACATTTTATCAATTTTGAGAGCAGTTTTATAATTCTGACGTTACGTTACTTAAAATAAAATATTAACAATCGTAATTTACCAAAAATGTCGTCTTCGTTATTAAAGTCTTCCGGTGTATACGAACTATACATCGACATGGTCATGCTTTGTTCTTCCACTTGTTTTTGCAGAGCATCTATTCTGGCTTCGTAGCTCTAAAATAGTTTAGTCACGCAAAGCATTAGTAATTTAACAAGATTTACCTTTCTTTGTTCCTCGAATAGCTGATCTGCCGTTTCCTTTTCTTTCCGGAAGTCCTCTTCCATTTTCAAAAGACGTTTCTCCATCTCGTACTTCAAATCCACTCCTTGCTTTTCCAAAAGTTCGATCTGGGCAAAATTCCAATCGACGTGTTCACTTACGCCTTCCTCTGAATTTGAGGTAGATTTTTCCATTCTTTCTCTAATTGCGTCGGGCTGTGTGAAACGGAAAACGTGATTTTTACCCAAAATCACTCGAGAACCGGTTTTAAGTACAATTCGATCGAGAATCTAAACAATAAATAAAAGATAAAAAATATCATAACAAGATAAAGAATGACATACTTCTCGTCCGTTGACGTAAGTCGTAGCGCCAGCACTTGGTATGAGAGCTATTTGTCCATTTTTATTTTCAAAAATGCAATGTTCTGGTTTAATGTACGATCCAAACAATTGTATATCTTGAGGTAGATTAGCTTCTGCCGAACCTACTCTAGTGATTCCGTCCTAAAAAATTGGGAGTTATTACGGAACGGATTGCGTGTAAGTAATTTTACTTTAATGTAGTAAATTAGGCACTCGGACATGGAGGGGTCTTCGTTTAAGTTGACCAAATGAGGTGTCTTCTTGGGCGAATAAACTCCAACAGTGTCGCCGTCTTCTTTTACAGCTACTCCCATTTCTGCAAAAACTGCTTCGCGCTGAACACGTATCGCTTCCGTTTTCTTCAGTTTTTCTTCCCATGTTTCGTTCAATTCTTGAAAGAGTCAAATGTTATCGCATGTAAATGGTAATTATTATTGACTACGTCATACCTGCAATTAATTTTTCGCTTGCTTGTAGTTGATCCACAGCTTCGTCTGCTAAAGCTGTGGAAGTAGTTCGTACCCGATCGTTGTCTTTATTATTTCGGGATGTTTCCGTTCCTAAGGGAAAATTAAATTATCCATCTTTTTATTACAAAATTCCCTTAAGCTTTTACGCCAAAAACATACAAACAATAAATAGACAAGAATACAATTCGGCGTATGGCACTTATTGAAAAGCTGACTTGCGCAAGCATTTATGACTGATGTACTTGAAATTATGCATTCTAAATTACGGCACAAGTTTTGCAAACACCTTATATGCGAGTGGATAGAAGCAAAGTGACTCGCAAAGGCTGCTCTTAATGATAAATCAACAATAGCAAACGTAAATTAGGTACTTGATGCTATGACAATTTATGAGTGGATTGATTGAATAATACATTTAAGGCTTTGCTTAGGGTATCTCAAGCCATCGGAATGCTAATACTCACTAGGTAGTTCTTTCTTTTCATACAAAACTTTACCATCTGGACCTAGGCGGCACAAGTAACAAAACAAAATAAGCCACCACAATATTTACAAAATTTAAATATGCCCTACTCAATAGTGCCTTTTCGATAAATTTTGGAGTTTTTTTGATTTTTATCTAAAGAAATAAGAAGAGTTGTCTATTCAAAATTTTAGGCGTCTGTTTCATGTGAAGAAACCTTGTTTGCGTGAAACAACGCTTAAAATTTTTTAATGATTTATGCATGCCTATCGGTACATGTATAATGGAAAGACGCTAGACAGCTGTGTCTCCTGGATTTTCTAATTGTATTTAGCCAATTGCACTACTATTACGATGATGGGCTACAAGGTTATGGGAAAAAAAGTAATACCAACCTTCGTGAACTTCGATGCCTTCAGCTTTAAGTAGTTCCCGTAACTTCATAATTTCTTCCTTGAGTTCGCGAATAAGTTTGGCGTTAGCATCTTCGTTGATAACAGCTTTGCATACAATCTGCTTGGCTCTATCAGCATATCTAATAATATTTAAATTTAATTTGAAAATTCAATATCTTGCTCGAAATTGTACCGTAAAGTAGAGAGAGTTTCGTCGTAGTTAATGTCTGCCGGAGAAATCGCAGCAATCATTGCTGTTTTGCTGTTTCCTCCTAAATTTTCGCGCAATAACCAGGTCAAGACAGAATCTCGATATGGAATGAAATCAGCTTTTTTCGATTTTTTGTTTTTCATAGCCTTGTAATGGTGGAATAATTAGTTAAGTAATAAATTTTAAAAACACACAAATATACTTACGGACTGATTTCAACGACAAGAAAAACGCGAAAAGTTAATAAAGAAAAAAGGTTAATCATCAAGAATTAGTTTGATAATGGATCAATTACTTACCACTTCGGCAAGAGCAGATATCACTTTTCCCAGGGTCGTTAAACTTTTATTGATATTTGCACCTTCTTTTAATCGAGTTCCTTTAGCTCCCGTCGAGTCGGCCCTTTCTGATCCAGCTAAATCGACTAGAGATATTTTTGAAACCTTTTCTGTAGACAGTTGAGTAGTAGCATCGTACCTGTTATTTAATAAATTAGATTCGACATTGATTTGGGACGCCCAAAATAATTACCTTTGTTGGGTAAAAAATATGGTAAATACGGCATGAGAACGAGAACTGGTTTCGTTCATATTTGTTGCAGCTACAGTCCTGGCTTTATTACCTTCGTCTATTAAATTATGGATATCTTGGTAACTAGTGACAGCTAGTTTACTTAAGTCTTCTACATACGGCCCCAATAAGGGATGTTCTCTGACCCGCAGATTACCCTTATTTTTAGGATTCAGCAAATCTCTTACTCTTTCGCAATATATTTCCATATAACTAACTTCTACAGAATATTTTATATCATCGTTATGCTCGAGTACACGAATAAATAAATCTTCGCAAATCAATGGTATGATACCCTGCTGATCTTCCTCTTGTCTACCCATCATGGTGTAAGATTTGCCCGCACCAGTTTGGCCGTACGCAAAGATGCAGACGTTGTAACCATCAAAAGCATGTTGTAACATTTCCTCTCCGATATCTTTATAAACTACTAATTGTGACGAAAATTGAGGATCATCTTCCTGTTCATTAAGAATCCGGTTATTTCAAATTTATTTTTATTTCGATGGTACTTACGTTATGTGACCAATAAGAATAATCAAAATTAAAACTTTTTTGAGCATCTTTAACTCCAGGCGGTGCTTTAGGATTTGCTATAGCTGAAAATTCATAATAATAATATCTGGTAGATCGTAATTGTGATGATACCTACTTGTGGTATTTCCACCCATGTCTATGATGCACTTGCATTCTCTCGAAATTTCACGATTATTGAACGGGCGAACCCTTACGGCTACTTTAACTGACGACATTGTTTGATGTTTTTATTTTTTTCAATCTACGAGTGAAATATTCATAGTTTTAGGAAATCTTGTAAAAAGTTTATGAGATTATACAGATTCGGTAGACAAACATTTATATGTGAAACAGTTAAAATTTCTCATGTTTGACTCCGCCCCCAGCTGTGGGGATGTTGCTCCATATTGCTGTAAAGCTTTAAATTTGATTAAAAACTATATAAAAAAATATATTCTTATTTTTTTGAGATTTAATAAAACGCAAGCTTTCCATTATTGTGGATTATGATTTTTTTAGAACCTAATTTTGATTACGTTTATTTTTTATTAAAAAAAAGTTCTTTATACGTCATTTACACAACACAAATTTTTATTATTTGCTGCGCTTCCCAAAGGCATTCCTAAATCCAATATTGAACGCAATTGTTTTCGTCAGAAGAGTTATGATTTTTGTATTAGCAAATAACGATTCAAAAGTTTTCCCAAGATAAATCTGTTACTCATCATCGGCAAACAAAGATGGATATCATAAGCAATAAATCAAAATTGTCATTAAATAATACGAGTGTACTCTTAAAATTTGTAAGCCCAAAAACTTTCTTTATCACACTTATGAGGAGTTTGTAAATATTTAAAATTTCTGTTGGAACATCCTCAAGAGACTCGTATCCTTCGTAACTTCTCAGTTTTCTACTTGACTACACGTTTAATTTTGTTGTATTTTTTAAAATTTACAAGAAACAATGACAACAAAATTATCTGAATACAAAATGTCGTCGGGAAAAATTTTATACATCTTCTTAATCGATTCAAGATCAAGAGAGGAAGAACTAAGTAGCATAAAACGATTAATATTATTAACAAAGGAAAAACAATAGACAGACAAAGCTTACCAAAAATAATGAACTGCTTAAATAGCTGAACTACGTTTAATACAGCTACACCTGCATATAAACACAACACCTGTAATGCAATCTTGTAATACCTCGGGTTTGGTATTGATCGTTTCAGTTAAGTAACAAATTTATGAGAAAAGCGATGAATTTAAAAAAAGAAAATAATTTAATCTAAAAGAGTCCCGAAACGCATGAAGAGAATCTAGCAAGCAGAGTTCCTTCAATTCAAATTAAGTGTATTTACCCTTGACATTTAATAAATAAAAAATGAATAATTCTCACCTAATTTTGGAACATGAAGAAATTGAATTCCCAAAAAGTCACACTATCGTTCAAATTTAATCACACTTTTGGTAAATTAATCCACAAAATTAAGCTGAACATAGTTTGTCTAAAAACACCCTGTTACGGTCATTTTGTCTTTCTATGACGTCTTGAAGGGCTAAAAGTTTTGCGTTTGCGTACATTTCACGTGACCACAAATCAATAGCTTACTTCACCAATGTCGAATTAGTGCTCACGATGCGATCAATATATTGTTATTATCAAAATTATTCTTTTATGAAAAAATTGATGCCTAATTGTTTTACGGCACCTAATCCCCCATGAAAAACAAACAAGTCAAAATTACAGGAAGATAGCAGATCCGTGCTATCAAACAATATCATAATCATAAAAGCACGCCAACACCCCCTCAACTTCCTTCGAACTCCTCAGGGTTATTCCCAAAATCATCATAGAAAGTATAATACCTATTTTTTATACAAGAAATCAGCAGCGTTTTTTGTTTTACGGACGTGATTGGGGTAATGGCGGTGCAATAAAAACACGCTCAGGACAAAGCTTGCTTGAAAAGTTAAAGCTGAAAAAAATTGACATTGCATTTTTGGAAAACGTGTTACGTTCAAATATTTTCCTCTAAATAATATTTCAATTTGATAAAGAATTTTCCTCTAAACCGTAAATTGCATTTCGGTGAAAAATATACGATGCCATTAGCACGGTTCCAGAGCAAAATTGTGCACGAGTAGGCCATGCACTACAAATTGTAATGAATTGCACAAAATGCCCTAGATTTTAAAAGTACCAGTAAATTATTAAATTGTATAAAAATTAAGGCCGTTGATTTAAATAAAATGTTATCAAGATGAAAATTAGCAACTACATGCAAGTTTTAATATTTTAAAAATATAGAAAATAATTTAAAATTGTGACCTTGCCAAAAGTGGTTGGTGTTAACCAATTTGAATTATTTTTCACGGGAAAAAAAGCAGAACTCAGAGCTCAGAAACCTATGACGCTTAAGAAAATTCATGCTGAGTACTTGGAAGATATCCTGCATTCTACGCTACTGTTACCCGTTGGTGTCGTGAGTTTAATATGAACATACTATAATTATTTATAGCATATAAACAAGATGACATAATTTTCAATGCATATTGTTAATAGGATCTTCTGATTATGTTAAGCCTTTTTATGTCAAAAACGAACAATAATTAATAAAACTTTCATATATCATGGCATTATATCTATACATCTGTTATCAAAATATATTGAAAATTATATCAACTTGTTCGGAAAATTATCCTCTTTCCATTTAAAAAAATCAAAGCGGTATATTTAACCGATTTTCCACTATAATAACGAAGTTTTGAAACAGCCCTTAAACGCTTAATCCGCACCATTAACCAAAACAAAAACAATAAACACCCCACAAATTAAATTTGAAGTTGAAACAACGGAAATTATTAATTATAATGGAGCGATGGGGTATTTTCTGTAAGGCTAAATTAAACCATTTTAGTTTTATTTTCACTTTGATTTTAATTTAAGGACTTGTCGGGCAGTTGGGCGGGTGATTGTGGTCTTAAAAAATCGGGACTTGCTGGTAATTCCGGGGAAAATTTAAAACATATTAAAATGTTGAACAGTTTGAGTAGGATGGGCCAAAAACCTTCGAACGCGATAATCGTTTAACTCAGGGTTTCCCAACCTTTTTTTTTGTTGAGGCTCCCCGGACTATAAAATTATATTTTCATGCCCCCCCCCCTTTACTTTTTCAATAAATACAAGAAAAACGCACATTATATAGGTAGGTACTTAAAAGATTTTTATTTTAATTCTTATAAACAAACTAAGTTTAAATAAACTAATAAATGTTATAAATGCGTGTAAATTAAACATTACATTGTAATGTTATTTGTTAATGTTGTTTATTTTTTTTGTTTTTTCTTTCTAAAAATCAAACGCTTTCCGCCCCCCTTGACATCTCTCTATGCCCCCCTTGGGAGGCGCGCTCCCCTGGTTGGGAACTCCTGGTTTAACTAATTGTAAGCGATTCTCGCTTCTAATATAAGATTTGTCAGATGTACAAGATCTATCATACATTTTTTACCGTTGTGCATAGAATTACAAGATAAAACTGTTTTTCACCCCTAGTTAATAGGTAGGTACAAATTAATAATGTGTGGAATTTTCAGCGGCTATTTTATAGGCCTAATGAGGATGCACCCTCACATTTTGCTTTCATTGAAAGTCAAAAGCGAATAAAGAACTATAAGTTCATTATTACTTGCAGCAACGTGAAGATGCATAAATTTTAACAAATCACTTGGCGAAGTGATAATTTGAAATCTTTTGTTGTGTTTTTAAAATATTAAAGAAGGAAAACTTGCTGTAATGTAATATTTCCTCTTTTATTAGACTCCAAAAATATTATTGGAATTATTATCACCTTGAATATACTTTTTGTACCTTCGTCCGGCAACACTGTATTGTACATTTCTATCGCGTCCAGAAACTTATTGTTTTCAGCCTAGGCCGGCATAAAAGAGGGATTTTCTATGATTACCAGTTTCCAATTTCTGAGATAAAACGCCCATTTTAACAATTATTTTTAGGTAATAGTGCAATGTCAAGAAACGAATTTTGATTTTAAAATTCAAATGTTTTGTTGTCACCAACATAAACAGAAAATCCCTAATACTACATATTTAAACAAATAAGCCCATTTATTTAAAAAATTAAAAAAAAAAGGTACAAAAAAGTACGTGTATTCTTCCGATAACTGCTTTGCGATGTTTTGACAGACCGAGGTGCAAATATGAATCAAGTTCAGGGATTTTAGTCTCTCTAACGTAGTTTTTCGCATATAACTCGCTTAATTTCTTTTTACGAAAAGTCACAGTGAAATGGAAGGTACAAAATAAGTTTTGCAGAATTCACTTCATATGATAAAATGTAAAAAAAAATTATTCAAAAACTTTATTTCAATTTTTTAAAATAAAACTCATTTCGCCTTTCCAAGATTGATTAGGGTATGACCTTAATCATCCCCATGGGAGAGGCTTATGTCCAGCAGTGGGTGGAAAACGGCTGAGAAGAAGGAGATTGATTTTTATTTCAGGAATTGCATCAGGACTTGGCTAATT
Organism: Podabrus alpinus; assembly: GCA_932274525.1. NCBI lineage: Eukaryota > Metazoa > Arthropoda > Insecta > Coleoptera > Cantharidae > Podabrus > Podabrus alpinus. The sequence continues at coordinate 14,895,865 of OW026454.1, read as the reverse complement.
TTGAAAACATTTATTTTGTAGAAAATTTTGGTCTAATGATAATTTTAGGCAAAATTAAGTTAAGCGAGTTATAAACGAAAATCCACTTTGGAGAGACTATAAAATCCTCAAATGGTGAAAAAGCCATAAAGGAATTTTAGAGGACTTTTGGGTGATTAACTCGTACACTAAAGTACACAAACTTTAGCTTGCCCGGATTTTTTTTTACAAGTTTTAACCATTTTTTCGGATCCTTTATTGCCCGAATTATTATACAAGGATCGCAAAACTATTCAAACCTTTCGCGAAACGCTCCATTACAGGCATGCACTAATAAGATAAGTTACCAAGCTGCGAAACGCCCAGTTTACAGCCCTGCATTTTACCCAAGTGCATAGCATATATACTATTTTATTCACAATAATTTAGTTTTGAAGAGCAATAGCAAATAAATAACGATTTCTAGAGTACATTCAAGTGTCGTGCTAATTAATTTAAACATCATAACCTAAAATCAAATTGTCAGTTAGCAAAGTGGTTACCTTCCGAGCCTTCTAGATGTTGGATAAAAATCACAGTTTAATAATCAATCAATTACCTAAGGAAAGTTCTGAAAGTGACCAGTGCTCGACCTATAACTGATTGGAAAGTTATAACTTATTTCTCAACTTATTAAAATTTCGTAATGGATCAATTACTGATTGTGAATAAATAATTAAATATACTTTGTATGATTAGGTCTATGCACATAATATAATAACCTAACATGAAATACATATTTAAAATTTCAAGTAACGTGAATCATTTTTACGGTCAATATAAAACTTTTATTGTTAAATAACATAAAACAGATTCCATAAATTTATGCTATATTTATTATTGACGTTTTTTTATGAAAGGCCCTCCTATTTACCACCTATTTACTAATTTAGTTGTACAAGTTCAAGGTCGATTTATTTCCAAACTTTCAAATTTTAGACTTCCTTCCTCGAATCTGGACCTTTATTAAACGTCGTTCAGTTTCCGCGCAAAGCTTTTTAATATAATTGATGTCGGGCTTCGTCAAAGTGTCACCAGTAATCACTAAATGTGAAGTATTGTATTATAAAAGCTACGTTATTACAGTGTTCGTTGTCGTTGTCTTTTTGAAAATAATAATTTATTTTACCGCATTATGATTTAAACTTTTACGTAGTATACTCGCTCTCAAACCTTGGTACAGTCCGCTCCTGAAAGTTTAGCCTCTATCTAATCCATATACTTTGCTCAGCGCTAAGGTTAAGTATGACTAAGTAAAGTGGGTACCTACAGTTTAACGTTGGTTTCAAACAATAAAAAGGTTTCTGTTTTTAGACCCCAAGGTTGCCTACACTGAATAGGGAATTGTATGTAGTAAACTGCAGCATAAAATTTTAATGTTTGCTACAAAGTTTTACCAAGAATCGAACCTGATACCCTCACCTCAGCAGTCTATCACTCTACCACTGAGCTAAACGTACATTAAATACAGAAATGTATTTCACTAGTCCATAACTTTACCAATATAAATTACTAACCATATAACAGCACGCCATTACAAATACGTACATAGATGCATCCTGATATTTTTGTTCATACAATAAATTTATATTATCATATTATATTCGGATCGATATAATTTAGTTATTATGTTATTATTAATTTATTGTATACATATATTTTCCATTGTTATATTATCCAATGTGTATATTCTATTGTGCAGTTCATTTTTCGAAATTTTAGTTGTCATAATATATTCTGACGTGACAACATATGACTTTCCCACTTTTTAATTCTCTTCAAACTGTACGAGTAACAGTAAAGGGTTTTCAATCTAAATTTAGGTAGCATTTTGGATAGATGCTTCAAACTTACTGTCTGAAAATCAAATCAATTGGTTCACGCGTTTGAACGAGAACAAAAAGTTAATGTTTTTCATTTCATAAAAAATTTTCCAGTCGTATGCATAGTCAACTTGAGGTTTACAATGAACCAATCAACAACCTCAATTTCCTAAGTCGTAAGTTAAGGTGATCTTCTTCTTCATAGCCGTATTCTTCTTATCAGAAGCGTCGGGGCCCTCTGGGACTATTTATTTTGAATATTTATCGTTATGATGTTTTGCCATCGACATCTGTTCCGGGCTTTTTTTGTGGCTTGCTCTAGGGTGCCGCCTGTAATTTCCTCGATTTGGTCAGTCCACCTCATTGGCGGGCGACCTCGCGTTTTTTGCCCTGAACCATTCCATATACAACCAATCTATCCTTATTATCTGGCTTTCTACGCTGTACATGCCCAAAGAACCATGCCAATCCCTCTGAATGAGATTGGACAGTCTTGACGGTTCCTGAATTTCTTTCAAATGGAAATATTTGTTCCTTTTTCCATCCAGGACATCCTCAGTAGTCTTCGCCAGCACCACATTTCAAAATTTGTTTTCATCGAATTTTCTCATGATCCAAGTTTCCGAGACATATACTAGAAGGATGGGGTACACAATTGTCTTCATCAATGTTTTTTTAGTGTTGCCTGGGGTATTAAATTTTCTTGATTTTCTAACTATCACACGTAGAGGTTGAAGATTTGTTCTGTCCCCTTTGCCCTCCACAAACCCCCGCCTGTTCTACGCCGATTTGCCACGACAGATAGTGTTTTAGGCGTCTGTTAATCACATACAGTAGTATTTTTTTAGCATGTTATATTAGCACAATTAAGCGATAGTTGTCGCAGATGTTCTTTTGATCTTTTCTGGGGAAAGGCAGTAGCACAGATTTGGTTCAATCTTCCGGCCGTACACCCGTATCCCAGACCTTCTGACAGATTATTAAATTTGGAAAACCTTGATGCCAGACTCGTCCATAGCTTTTATTATTTCAGTAGTAATTTCATCACATCCTGTTGTCTTTCGATTCTTTAATTTTTTTATTGCATGTGCAATATATCTTCCTCAAGAATATATGGCTCTTTTTCTTCGGGCGTCAATAACGTATTGTTTCGTTTTGTTTCGTTTTTCATCATTCTTAAAAAGCTCCCCGTAGTATTCTTTCCATCTATTCAGGATGTCCGATACATTTGTGAATATATATTGTCTGTTTTATCGTTTATGGTGTATGTTAAGGGTTTATATCTGCGGGTGATTTTCTTTACGACCATGAAAAGTTCACTAGTGTTGCTATGTTCGGCATAATCTTGCAGCTCCACGCAAATGAGTTTCAGATATTTATTTTTATCGTCCAGCACTAGCGTGAGATAGTTGATCAGTTGTACTTTTATTCCCATATTTAGCACAGAGTTGTTCACTATTCTTCTCTCTTTATATCCACGGTTAATGTCTTTTTCCGTGTTATTTACTGGGATTTCTTTTATTAAGGTAATATTAATTTAAAATTTCCATATTGAGAAATGAAATTTCTTGATCTATGAGCATCCCTAATTCATCTAAATAAGGTCAAGACCGAACAACTGCGGATAAATATGCTCCCAATAATTTTGACTAAAAACGAATGCTGAACAACTATAAGGTTGCAATCCCTCTGAGTGAGGCCGAATGTTAAACTGTGGTAATTACGTAGGTACTATATGGATAAAAGTGGCCATAGGCCGCCTATGCCAACTAGTAGTACAATAATACAAATTATACTCATAGGTAGGTAATATAGCCAATAAATGCAAATTTATGTTTGTTTATTAGATTCAGAAATTAATTAAATCGATTTTTGATCAAAGATAGAAATATTTCTATAGGTGGATCCCCAAGAAGGAATAAAAAATATGTAAGTAATTAATAAGTGGCCATACAACACAATTGAATAATAGCATATATTTACGCCTGCAGGGAAATTGCGAAGAAAATTGTAACATTTCATAATTATAATTTATCATTAACCCTTAGGCTACGGAATGGGTCTAAAATGACCCCAGAAATGGTTTTGTTCCATATTACTCGTACTGTAATCCTTTACAAAATAGTTAATAATGTTTAGTTTTTGGGTAATTACGAGTATATACCGTAATTTTAACGCGTTGATAAAAATAACACCCTAGTCTAAAATTAACTAATTTTTACAAAGAGTCAATGTACTTTTTTACATGTTCGTAATTTTGAGCCCATAACTTTTTGACTGCAAATTACTATAATTTTGGAGAAAGGATTTAATGGGAACGTTTGCATGCTAATGTAGTTCATTTTGATTAAAAAAAAGAAGACTAGAAGAGATAATGATAAATTTAACGGTTCAAGAACCTATGGTACTATGGCAACGATCTAGCAAAAAAAAATAGTTAATACATGAAAAAATAAGGATTTTTAGATTAACGACCAAAGATACAAAATTTTGTATACGAAGCCAACACAACGAGATAAACAAAATAACATTTTAAATGTTGCTAGTAAAAATAGAAGTAGCAGTGAAAAATAATTTTCCCTTTTCGTTTTAAAATAATTCCGTTGTTTTAATTTTTAACCATTTTATTTATGAATCATATCGTAAGCTCCATTGGTTGGAAATGCCCGAGATCGATGTGTATAAGAGAAGTTAAACCGAGCAAACGTTCCCAAAACGCGTGCAATTTTAAATATTCATAAAATCAATAAATATCGATTACTAATTATTAAAAAAAAATTAGAACGAAAATTAATTACGTTCCTCTTTAAACTGATAGGTATCAAACTATGTCTTGGTTCTTTTTTACAATAATTTACAATTTATAATTAACTGAAAAACTACAAATAATCAAATTACTTAAAAATTTAAATTACTACAATTTATGTAATCTCGGATGTATGAATGAGTCATAGGCGCCAGCTTCGCACGGGGGTGTATACGTCCCGACGCCACCCACTATAGTTCAGATCAATGTACATGACCTAGGTTTCGTTTACAAAACCCCAATCGCTTGCTTACGTTACATAAAGTTTATTTAAAAATAGTAATTTTTATTTATTAATAAATAATTTAAATATTAATATCTAGTACCGCACTAACTACGTATGCGCAGACTTACTTTTGTAATAAATTATCAAATATGAATGTGATGAAAGTAAAAACCATTTCTGAATAGCGAAGTTTCGAGATTTTAATAATTCCATAATTTATTTAATATTTTCTCATAAATAGATATTATCTAGTATTAAATTGGAAACAATCCTAATAATTCCTCTAAATGTAATTGCTGAGGCACAGTCTCCATTTAAAAATGATTCACTCAATTATTCAATTCTTCAGAATTATAGCAAAAATATTGCGAGATGTTGTTTACGGTGAGTTTCGAGGTATCGAAGTATTTATTTTTGACATTGGTGCCACTTAAAAGTTGAAAGATAGTTTTTCGATTCCAAAATGAAACTTTCCAGGTCTCGTGTTATTAAGAAATTGCACTTTTTAACAAATATTTAACATTACTTATTTATAATGTCCCTGAATGCGCCCATTTGAGTGGTCACTGGCACGGAACGATGAACTTCTTGGCTGAACGAGTGCCGGGGTGAAGCCCCATATCTCCTTTATCTGACGTACGGATTGACTGGCACTGGATTTGGTGATTCTTGAACCATAGTTAGCGTAGGTCAGTATCCAGAAATTTGAATTCGGAAATAATTTCAGGAAAATTCGCATATCGCCGAAATGAGAATTTTTTCAAATATCTCGTTAAACGTTGATTTTATGAAAAAATGACATATCTTATATATAAAAATGCTTGTATGTGTGTGGGTATGTATGTATGTTCCGCATAGACGCCTAAACCCCGTAACTGTGGGCGTTGAAACTTTCACGAGATCTGGCGACATTCAAGAGTAAGTTTTTCGTCGTCTTTGAATTTAGTAATTCGTCACCATAAGACGGTCATCAGCAGTTAAACGCTTCAGGTCACAGTAGTTGTCATAGTTACGATGCGATTTTGACGCTAAAAGATTAATTCAATGACATTGACATATTATAGTCAGTAGCGGCTCGACAAATAGGGGGCACAACTTTGACTAACCTTAAAAATGACATTGACATATTATAGTCAGTAGCGTTGCACAATATTTTTAAAATTATCAAAAATCATTTTGCATATATACAGGGTAAAACATAAATAGTGCGCGTTTTAGCAAGACCCTTTTCATAACCTACAGAGTGACCCTGATAGTGTTGAATAGCCCCCATGGGCCCCCCGATAGTGTCAAAGTGACGGCATTAACTACATAACCTAAAAATCCTTTTGCACATACAGATTTAACTTTACATGAAGATGTAACTTTACGTGAAGATTATGTATGTATGTGTGTATGTATGTATGTATGTATGACAGATGACGGATGACAGATGACGGATGACAGATGACAGATGACGGATGACAGATGACAGATGACGGATGACAGATGACAGATGACAGCTGACAGATGACAGATGACAGCTGACAGATGACAGATGACAGATGAGATGACGGATGACAGATGAGATGACCGATGAGATGACGGATGACAGATGACAGATGAAGGCCGAACAACTTTGGCCTTCACGGATCTATTATTGTCCGCCCTGTGAGGCCGAAGGCCGAACAACTTTGGCCTTCACGGATCTATTATGGTCCGCCCTGTGAGGCCGAAGGCCGAACAACTATGGCCTTCACGGATCTATTATTGTCCGCCCTGTGAGGCCGAAGGCCGAACAACTTTGGCCTTCACGGATCTATTATGGTCCGGTCTGTGAGGCCGAAGGCCGAACAACTATGGCCTTCACGGATCTATTATGGTTTCACCCTGTGAGGCCGAAGGCCGAACAACTATGGCCTTCACCGATCTATTATGGTCTTCCCCCTGTGAGGAAGACTTTATATAGGTCGCAGAACTCGCCGGAATTGTGCAAGAAGACGCAAATCCACCTCTTCGTGGAAGATCCACCTCTTTGCGGAAGATTTAACTTTACCTGAAGATTAATTTGTTTTTAATTGGTTTTCTAAAGAAAAACTCGCCGGAATTGTGCAAGAAGTGGCAGACCCACCTCTTCGTGGAAGATCCACCTCTTTGCGGAAGATTTAACTTTACCTGAAGATTAATTGAAAAGTGAAAATTGTGTAAAAACTTTGGACGTATGTAGCGCTCTTATTTAAGCCAGAAATGGACGGGCAAACCGTTTTTGGGATTAGTTCCATCAAGACAAAAATTGAATTTAACATTGGAAGCATTTAATTACGACAAAAACTACGATTACATGAATCACGAGGATGTAGCAATAGGTGTTATGAACAAACTTTGCTTGCATTGTCGTGTTTCGAAGTTCGCTAAGGAATCACCAGGAATGTGTTGTTCGAACGGCAAAGTTGTTTTGCCACCGCTGATTGATCCACCTGAGCCGCTTCTAAGTTATCTTATTGGCACCACTGCAATTTCAAAACACTTCCTGCTAAACATTCGCAAGTACAACTCATGCTTTCAAATGACTTCATTCGGAGCAACAAACATTTTCTCCAACGTCGGTTACATGTCCACAGTCATTTTAAAGTTGAAATAATAAAAAAATTGTTCATAATGTGTTGGTTCTGTTTACTATACGTATGTCTAGCGCCGCAGGCGCTAGTCATCAATATTATTCAACATAAAATTCTCTATAAAAAGGTTCTAATCATATTTTTGTCAAATTAACGCTTTCCAAGCTATAGAGGCGATAAATCTAGGATTTCCATACAGCTTAACTATTGATATTACGGTAGATTGCGGAGCGTTTTTATTTTAAGTGGTTTCCTCTGCAGACACCCCGTTCTATGGAATTCTGCTTGTTTCCATATACGGGACTTGGTATACCAAGTATCTTACGTTCTTAAAGAATGCTAGCTGAGTAGGAGATAAAGATGAAATTAAAACGATTTTCAGTAACGAATTTGCGAATAATTCTAGCATTAATTTGTTCAGGAATCTTTGCTGCTCTTTGCTATGCAAATATTTACTTGTCCTGCCGTGTGTATATTAAACCAAATAAAATTCCGAGCAAAAGTGAAAAAATATTGTACTGCCCCTATAGTTTCCAAGATGCACCTCTTCAAAGAACTTCAGTTTTTGTAGATTTTGCCCAAAAAATATAATTTTCACATTTTGCTGTAGATTTTTTTTCCTCTTTTGTTTGACGTAAAAGTAGTCCGGAGACGAGTGAAACTACACTCAATTATATTTAAATCTCCGTGGAGAACAGCCTTCTATCTCTAATAGTTCCATAGTTCTGAGCTTCCAAAGTAGATCGTTTGTAAACTGCGTTATATTCTAAGAAAAAATGGTTCTTTGGAGGCTAAAACAATTTGTTTAATATATTCTCAGGATTTTACTAGGTTTAAATTTTCGCTCATTTTGGAGTTTTCCTTCCAATATGGCGTCGAATGCAGACTTCGTATGAATAAAACTTAGGATGTTGACTATACAGACTTGTAATAAAGCGATTAAAACGATTTCCAGCTTTCCTGGAATTATTTCCGAATTAGGGTTTATTTAACGCCCTGTGGGGATTGACCTATTAATATTTAAGATCATGCTTAAATCTGAATAACGTCGATAACTTCTTCCGCGGAATGAAATTTCAAGTTTTATGATTTTTCTAGAAATTTGATGGAGTTTTTCATGAAATACCGAATTTACGTTCATGCAAAATTTCAGCTTTTCATTTGGTTTGACCTTCTTCTTCTTAAAGTGCCGTGCCTGAGTATTATCACATACGGAGGTGACCTATTGCTTAACGCGGGCTCCGAACCGCGAGAAGTGTATACACTTCATCTCCAGAGAAGCTGCACCCAGGTAGATTACACCTAGGTGGTTTGCCATTGCCTTTCGAGGGAAGACGGTCAAAATAAAGTTTTACTGAGCCCGGAGTGGAACCGAGTATTCAGCATTAGCAGCAACGCACTTAAGCGCTTAAGCTGATGACCGTCTCTGTCTGACCATCTACCTTTAAAATGGAAGATGTACTTCCAACACAGTATTCATGACAGAAAAACACCCATACTTGATTTAATTTCTTACTATCCTTTATCCGGGAAAGCTGATATTTAGCAGACAATACCCCCCTCCCCTTAGTGCCCTGAAATCCCATCGGATTTTTCCCCAATTGAGGATTTTAGTTCCCCAACCTGGTTTTTCGCATATAACTCGCTTAACTTCGCTTTTGAGAAAAATTATCATCACACTAAAATTTAACAGCCTAAAATTTAACAGCACAAAATTTACTATAAAATAAAATTTTCCGAGCTCACTTGCGATGACACGTAAGAAAATTTTATTCGGAATCCGAATTATTCAAAAACTTGGTTACAATAGGGAAGATGCATAAATTTTTTTTATAGCGTAGTTGGATCAAAAATAACTAAATATACTAATTAATGCTATTTAATTTATTTATTTTCGTTTTGATAATAATTTAAAAAATATTTAAAAATCCGTCAATTTGAATTGAAGGAAACGACCGAGCAATTTGCCATGTACTTGTGACGTCACAAGTTTCAATTTTACATTCATTTATATTATTTTTCTGTGGTTTTGTGCTTTGAAAGTTGAAGTTTGTTAGTGTTAAAAGCTGTTATTTATCATAATTAAATCAATTAAAAACAAAAAAGTTAAAAAAGTACTCTACACGAGTAGAGTAAACAAGAAAGTGAGGTTATTGCAAGCAAGCAAGCAAACGCGTTGCGTTTAAGGTCACATGATTTATTTTAAATTATCATTGAATTTTAAAATGGATTATTTATAACAAAATACAATAAATAGAAGTTATTTTTGCTGATTTGATATTTAATATATAGGATTAATCGGAAAATACTGTTTTAACTAAATTTTTTTATTCATGCATGTTCCCCATTTAAATGTTTTAATAAAACGCGTTTCGTCTTTCTAGAATTGATTTTTTAAAATTTTAAAAACTATATTTTGTAGAAAAACGTATGATCTTTAATTTTGATATAATGAGAATTTGCCATAATAATTATATTAAGCGAGTTATGGGCGACTTTTAGTACCTTATGTAATAGGTACTAACTTGAGCTTTTCCAGATTTTTTCTAAGTTCTAGGCAATTTTTTAAATCCTTCCCTTTTTTAAAATATATGCGTTAATTTAAAAAAAATTAAATATCTATCAGGCAATCCTAATATTGTTAAAAATGTTCAAGTTGATGAGCGTCGAAAATAACTGCATAATAAACTTGCGTTATGAGTATATTCAATATGTGATTGGTTTACAATATACCAATCAACTTTAATTTTTTAATCCGTAAATTAATGCAGATATTACCGATGGACAGACACGAATTCCGGTGATCTACTAATATTATTATCTAGCCTGCTCTCCACATCTAATTTTTTTAATTCCTTTTAGTATTAGTGGACAAAAGTAATCTTTATTTGTAAAATGGAATTAGTACTAGAATATACGAGTATTATGGTCATCATTGATAAAAATTTCATATTGAAAAAATAATTGTTATGTTCCTGGAACAACTTGAGGCCCTCGTGGGAGGCCGAATCTTGTGCAAATCGATCGTATCGTTTCATTAAAAATAAAATGGTATGTTGTATCTAGGGACTGTCATGATGGAGGGGGGGGGGGCATAGCATCTTTAAAACTATTATTTTAATAATTTTCAATTTGCTTTTACAATATTTTTCTAGATTATTTCAACAGGAAAAATTGAATTTTATCTATTTAAATAAATTGCATTTTTCCTGCTAAAATGAACTTTAAAACATGATATTCAACAATACAAATTTTGCACATTCATGTTTTTTGTATGAGGGTGACGTATATAATTGCTCCTGATTGGGTGCCCTTATAAGGATATTCTATAAAAATCAAGGATTTTCTTTTAAAATTAACATCGACAGAGATAGTTATTGAACTCGTAATTTTAAGACATCTAAATACCTAATATTATTTTAATTATTTCAAGTTCAATGCTAGCGTTTAGCGCCAGCGGTAATTAAAATTTTTTAAGCAATAAAAATCAATTTTTGTTATGGTGAAATTTTGATACCCAATAATTGCACCTGGATCCGTCACTGCTTTAAACCTACCGCCCACTACCACCTACACCACTATTCAAATAAAACAGTTAAATTATTCAATTTGTAACAAAAAATTCGATAATTACGTAATATAAAATACTTTGTCAAGCAAGAAACAACAAACTCACCTTTTATTATTGTTTTTTTTTAAATTTTAATTTCCAATTATGTTGAAACTGGCGTTTGACAGTTCCAAGTTTTTATCCTTATTAATAACAACACATACCAACCACCTATACAATTTTTATTTTGCACCAAAACAGTTTTTGTACAAATTGTAATTTTCGATAAATTAATTAATCATGTTTACATAAATATTACAGTGTTATTTACTTTCATTAATGTCGTGTATGTTGAAAGGTTGAAACGTAAGTTGAAATATCGCACAGTCGAAATGTAAAGTCGCAAAGTTGAATTGTTGAAATATATGTTTGTTAGTTATAAAAGTGTAATAGGTATATAGACAAATTATAACATGTGTGATTGGTACCACTTCAATCTCAGGTACTTAACTGCTGGGTTAGCTCAGGGCTAACCCAGGGAGGAATTAGTTATAGTGCATATATAACAATATCTCCCCCCCCCCCTTAATAGCTCAATCGAACTGGGGCTTTTCGCACTCTTGTCGACCTTCTTAAACTTGGAGTTTCTTCCTGTACGTCGGTGTTTTGGTTATCGTCTTGCCTTGAACTTCCTACCTTCTCTTCTTGGTCGTTTTCTTGCTCCGTTTCTCCAGTAGAATTGCTTGTTTCTTCCCTTTCTTCGTCCAAAATATAATTTGTATCTTCTTCGTCAGGCATTCTTCCTTCATATGGTAACATTTGATTTGCATGCCTATGTTGTATCCGGCCTTCAATATTGCAATCGTAGTTTAACCTACCTCTTTTTTCAATAACAGTCCCAAAAGACCACTTCTTTTCAGGATTATTGTATATTCGTGCCTGGATTTTGTCGCCCGCTTTAAATTCTTTTATATTTCCTTCGGTTAATTGTTTTTCTGAAATGTCAATACTGACATTTCTTCGTACCAAATCGATTCTTGATCTAATGTTTCTTTTAAACATAAGTTCGGCAGGGGCAATATTGGTAGTCGAATGTGGTGTCTTCCTGTAATGCAGTAGGAATTTGTAAAGACCTAATTTTATATCGGTATTCGAACTTAAAGCCGCTCGCAGGCTTCTTTTCACTGTTTGAACGTATCGTTCGGCTTGGCCGTTTGTGGCTGGATGGTACGGTGCCGAAACTTTATGTAGAATTCCATTTTGTTGTAAAAAGTTTTCGAATTCGGCGGATTTGAAATTGGTTCCATTATCAGTCACAACAACATTAGGTAAGCCGAATCGAGCAAACATATCCCGTAGAAGATCAATAGTAGTAGTTGACGTGATCGAATTCGTCGGTATTGCTTCAATCCATTTCGAATAAGAATCCACCAATATGAGTAGATATGTCCCATGAAATGGACCTGCGTAGTCCAAGTGTATTCGTTGCCAAGGTGTCGTTGCGTAATCCCAGGGATGTACAGTAATCTTGGTTGGATTGTTACGAGTTTTGCAACATGCTGTACACTCCCTTGTTACTTTTTCTATATCGTTGTCGATTCCTGGCCACCAAACATATCCTCTTGCTAACGCTTTCATCTTAACAATTCCTGAATGTGCACAATGAAGTTCTTCCAATATTCTATGACGTAAAGGTTTTGGAATAGCTACTCGAATTCCTTTCAATAAACAACCGTCTTGAAGCGTAAAATCGGTTATTACATATCCGTTTGGTATTTTGGTCCCATTTTCTACGGCCATATAAATTTGAAGCAATTCCGTATCCTTCAATGTGTGTTTTCGAATTTCTTTATGCGTTATTGGTAAGTTTTCAATTTGGGTTATTTGAAATATTTCTGCTCTATCATATGCTGTTTTTGCTACTTCTAGAGGTGCTCGGGATAAATAGTCGACGTTACCATGATCTTGTGTTCTTCTATATCTAATTTCGTAGTTGAACCCAGATAAAAATATTCCATAATGTAGTAATCTGGTTGCCGACGTAGCTGGTAAATCCTTGTTTTCATGAAAGATTCTCATTAACGGTTGATTGTCGGTTACCAATACGAATTTTCTTCCATAACAATACTGAAAGAACTTCTTAATTCCCCATACTATGGCTGTCGCTTCTTTGTCAATTTGACTGTAATTCGTTTCAGCCGTGTTTAATGATCGAGATGCAAAAGCGATAGGCCTCTCCGAGCCGTCAGGCATAATATGCGAAATTGCTACCCCCAGACCAGTGGGTGATGCGTCTGTTGCCAACACTAGTGGTAATTTAGAATCGTAAGGTACCAAAACTTTAGTACTTGTTATATCTTTTCGAAGTGAGTTAAATGATTCATCGCATTCCTTATTCCACTGAAACGGCGTCTCTTTTTTCAATAGTTTGTATAATGGGTGCAGTTTTGTTGCTATGTTGGGCAAGAATTTTTGATAATAAAGCACTAATCCTAAAAATGTACGTAGTTGTGACACATTTTGTGGTTTTGAAGTATTGATGATTGCGTCTATTTTTTCTGGTAATGTGTGCAATCCGTTGCAGTCTATTTGATGACCTAGGTAAGTAATGTTGTCTTTGAAAAATCTGCATTTCGTTCTATTAAGGTGTAAATTGTTACTTCGTAATCGGTCCATTACCTTTGCCAATCGTTGGAACAACTCTTCTACTGTACTGCCCTGTACGGCAATGTCGTCGAAAAAACAAACTACTCCATCTAGGTCTTGTAATGTTTGATCCATAAATCGCTGCCAGGCACTTGGTGCTGTTTTCACCCCGAACATGAGTCGTTTAACTTTGTAAACGCCCTTATGCGTTGATATCGCTTGTAACATCGAAGTTTCTTCATCCACTGGCATGTGTAGATATGCGTTTGAAATGTCCAAATTACAAAAATATTTCCCGCCATTCATCTTATTAAAAATATCGTCGATAATTGGTATTGGGTAACAATCGTCTTTGATGAGTTTGTTAATCGTTGCATTGTAGGCTGCGCATAATCGTATGCGTCCATCCTTCCTCATCACTGGAACAACCGGTGTACCCCATGACGAATGTATCACTTGTTCAATAATCCCTAAATTTTCGAGACGTTGAATTTCCTCTTCCACTTTACTTCTGATTGCATACGGAACTTGTCTTGGCTTCATAAAAATCGGTTGAACAGCTGGATCCGTGAGCTTGAATTTGTATTTAATATTGGGAATTTCCCCAACGTCATTAGAAAAGACATCTTTATACTTCTCCAATACTTGCTCTAATTTTTCGTGGTTTTGATTTTGTTCGACCTCTATTCGTTGTATCTCTTCTAATTTGACTCGTTGATTCATTAAACGTATCCAATCTCTACCAAATATTGCATCAACTTTATCATCCACAATATAAATTGTTCCCATTGCAGTTTTGTTTCTGAAATGTACTGAGACGCTTGCTATTCCTATTGATCGGACAATTTCACCGGTATACGTTTTCAATTTAGTCGTAGTCGTTTGCAGTTTTATACCTGGACATACCTTCTTAAATTGATTGAGTGACATCGTTGACACCGCTGCTCCCGTATCAAGTTCCATTTGGCATTGGTTATCGTTTAGTCGTACTTGTATCATTAGCTTACCGTTATCCGCATTGATCGAGTTTACCGTTGCTAGTTTTCGTATTGTGCAGAAATCCTCTTCTTCTGTGTCACTGGAGTTACCCTTTCGCCAATTCTGTATTTGGCGCTGGTTTCTGAATTTAGTTTCTTTTTTTCCTAGACATACCGATTGTATATGCCCTTTTTTTTCCGCAGGCGTTGCATGAACTTTGTTTAGCGTAACAGGTATCGGCTTTGTGGCCTTCCTTTCCACATCGATAACACTTCCCTTGTAGATGCGACATGTAACTACTTTTACGTTCTCCTGTATCTTGTGCCTTCCAAAAGTTGGTTGTTTTTATCGAATCATTTCGTACCGCATTGATTGTAATATTTTCAGGTTGCATTTGCTGAGCTTCCTTTTTCGATATTTCTATAACGTTTGCCATTTTCACCATTTTGTCGAATTTGACTGTAGTCTCCTGTTGGAGTAACTTTTCGCGTATACTGCTATCTCTGATACCTCGAATGAATTGGGATCGTAAGTGCGTATTAATTGTTGATGCACTGCAGCCTTCGCACTTGAATTCGCAATTTATTGTCATCTTTTTGAGTTCTGCCACATAATCCGAAATTGTCTCACCTTCATGTTGTAATCGAAGCGTGAATTTATGCTGTTCTGCTATTATACTAGCTTTAGGTGAGAGGTATTCTTTCAGTCGCGTAACTAGATCGGCGTATGTCTTCGTATTTGGAACATCTGGTGCTGTAAGTTTGGTCAGTATCGTATAAACCTTTGGACTTAAACAACTAATTAAAATTCTTATACGAATTTTATCACATTCAGGCGTCGATCCTTGAATTCCTTTTAGTTCTAGATGGTTATCTAGCCTTTGTAAGTATGAATCGAACGTTTCATTATTCTCCTCGTATGGTTGTAAGTTTTCCTTAAAATCTAAATATGCCGGTGCATCCTTTTTTTGATTCTCAGCTTCGGTTTGTGTTTTCTGCATGTTCATCAACATGGTCGCCATTTGTGCCATAACTTGTTCCATCGTAGTAGTCATTTTCGTAAGTTGTTATTAAGTTGAATACCGTCGCGTATAATTCAAATATTGTAGGTTCGATCTATCCTCGTCGCCAATTTGTCGTGTATGTTGAAAGGTTGAAACGTAAGTTGAAATATCGCACAGTCGAAATGTAAAGTCGCAAAGTTGAATTGTTGAAATATATGTTTGTTAGTTATAAAAGTGTAATAGGTATATAGACAAATTATAACATGTGTGATTGGTACCACTTCAATCTCAGGTACTTAACTGCTGGGTTAGCTCAGGGCTAACCCAGGGAGGAATTAGTTATAGTGCATATATAACAATTAATAAGTAAATAGCAGTGACTCATTCCTAATGAAAGAATTATCCTGGTAGGGAATATCTTTTTTTCACTGGCACTGTTGTGAAAATTCAATAATTGTTTTACATAACCTCAAAATATTTAAATTAATAATTAGAAATTTTACGTTATTAAAATGAATCTTGATAAAACTTCGAAAAAGTTGCCCTACAAGAAATCAGTTGTACGGAACACCGTGCAAATGAAACCACAAACTGTAGTCTTATTACATCCCGATGAAGTATCGAAACCTCCTCCGAAGAAACCTGCAGAGAAACATAATATTGCAATGAACGTTGACACCACGACATTCGAAGCTCCCGAATTAAATTCTGCTTTAAAAATTGTCAAGAGGATCGAAAGCGTCGAGAGTGTAAAGCCTAGAAAGGTTAAAAGTGTACTGGATGTTGGTAAAAATAAACAAATCGTGATTGAAGAGAAGGTTTGTTACATTTGTCTTTACTAAAAAAAGTTGTTAACGTTTATTTTCAGGCGTCAAAATTGGTGAATTTTCCGTATAATAAAAATATTTATAAAGATTTAATACCGTTGTGTGCGAGACCACAACCTTCACAGGTCGTTCCTAGTTCATCCCGAGAGTTTGTGCTTCAGAAAGATATTGAACCATCGCTAAGTGATTTTTTTGAACCGAAACGTTTACCGGAATATAAATTTCAAGTGTCGACGCAGCCTAATCAAAAAAATTTGGTTAGACAATTTGATGGTTTGAAACTATACAGAACTATGCGAAGTTGGAATTAGTTTAGTGTTTCGTTTTTAGATATTTTAAATTAATAAGTATAAAGTTACATTGATGATGAAGTAAAAGTATTTATTATTATGTTTGTAATTTATTAGAACAAATGCGACACTATTTATGTATGACAAGATTGTTTTGTAGTTAGTACCCAATTGATAATTGAAAGATAATTTTTTAAATGAACTGCAAATTGAAACTTTTCTCTAGCTTTTCTAGAGGAGGAAAGTTTTCACAGGAATTAGAAATTGTAATTCATTCAAGCTGAACGTCAACTACGCAATTTTACCAAATATGTGGGTGGCTTATTTGCATAAATAAAAAATACGAATTTATAACTTTTGAAAGATTATGAAATAATAATATTTGGGTTGTTAATTTTCACAAGTTTTACTTTATAATATAAATCACCAGTTCTGTGTATTTGTAAAGCACCTCTAGTTTGTTAAATTTTGAATTTGAGTGCGGCTTTTAACTAAAAACTATATTATTTGTTCATTTAACTTTTTTATCAAGAATAAAATTTCCTGCACAATGAGAGATTTAAAAAAAAATGTCAAAGCATTGTCTTTTTATTTTCTTAATAATAGAGCTTTTTTTAAATCTCGCATTTTGTAAGCACTTGTTAGAAAAACGTTTTAATTATATTTCCTCAAAATATGCCACCTAAAATTTACTTCGCCTACCTACTGTATAAATGATAATAGTACACTAAAATAAAAAAATCTGATGTGGCCAGCACATGACTTCCCTATAAGGAATCATTCCTTTATCGTTCATCTAAAGATTCGCAAAAATATTATTTAAATTTTATTTTATTATTTAATTAAATTATTAAATTTCGTCCTTCAAGTAAAGTGCTACTTCCGGTTTAGGGATTTCCTCCAAAATCACATGGTGCTTTAGTATACTGATTAAAGTGTTAAATATGAAATTTGGTTACTAGATAACAATTCGTTCCTGAGATATTTAAGAAAAATCATTTCGTCCTTCAAGTGAAGTGCTACTTCCGGTTTAAGGATTTCCTCCAAAATCAAACGGTGCCTTTGTATACCGATTAAAGTGTTAAATATGAAATTTGGTTACTATATAACAATTCGTTCCTGAGATATTTAAGAAAAACCATTTCGTCCTTCAAGTGAAGTGCTACTTCCGGTTTAAGGATTTCCTCCAAAATCAAATGGTGCCTTTGTATACCGATTAAAGTGTTAAATATGAAATTTGGTTAATATATAACAATTTGTTCCTGAGATATTGAAGAAAAACCATTTCGTCCTTCAAGTAAAGTGCTACTTCCGGTTTAGGGATTTCCTCCAAAATCACATGGTGCTTTAGTATACTGATTAAAGTGTTAAATATGAAATTTGGTTACTAGATAACAATTCGTTCCTGAGATATTTAAGAAAAACCATTTCGTCCTTCAAGTGAAGTGCTACTTCCGGTTTAAGGATTTCCTCCAAAATCAAATGGTGCCTTTGTATACCGATTAAAGTGTTAAATATGAAATTTGGTTACTATATAACAATTTGTTCCTGAGATATTGAAGAAAAACCATTTCGTCCTTCAAGTAAAGTGCTACTTCCGGTTTAGGGATTTCCTCCAAAATCACATGGTGCTTTAGTATACTGATTAAAGTGTTAAATATGAAATTTGGTTACTAGATAACAATTCGTTCCTGAGATATTTAAGAAAAACCATTTCGTCCTTCAAGTGAAGTGCTACTTCCGGATTAAGGATTTCCTCCAAAATCAAATGGTGCCTTTGTATACCGATTAAAGTGTTAAATATGAAATTTTGTTACTATATAACAATTCGTTCCAGAGATACAGAACTTACAGACATTTTGCGTTACATACATCCATACAGACATACATACATACATACATACATACATACATACATACATACATACATACATACATACATACAGACATCATTGCGAAAGTAGTCAAAACGGATTCAGAAATGCTCAAAACGGATATTTCCGTTAAAATATCGACATCGAATTTTTTCATGATTACAATACTTCCTTATAGGGAAGTAAAAATCTGATGTGACAACACATTACTTTCCCATTTTAATAAAATAGATGTTAACTCAAAAAAATTTTTAACTCGATAAAATACACAAATTACTTTGAGATATCAAAGTTACGAAATTTAATTTGTAATTTAACATGGTAACTCATATTTTTTAAAAGCACTTATTTTATATTTTCATTTTAACAATAATAAATAACATGTTTGCATTGAAAAAATTTTAAAATTGTCATTTTCCAAAAAAAATTAGAAATTTGCGGAATGCGTACCGTCTATATGCAATCAAATTTTAAGTATGGGCGTAATGACGTCAGAATTAATTTTTTATAAGTAATTAAAAATTCGTTTGATATTAATTACATAATATTATGTTTATACAAGTAAATTAGTTTAAATATTAAATTATAGTAATGAACAATACAAATCGCTTTGACAGATCAAAATTATCCAAGGCAAACCATATTCATTTAATAGCGCTTATTTTATTTTTGCATTTTCACAATAATTTAAGATGGAAATATCAAGTGTGGGGTATCATAAGATGCGGAAAAATAATCTCTTTCGATTGATATGATTTTCAATCTCACATGTTCCACCGGGAAGCGGCAATGCTCTTTAACAATTTTCATTCCCCTAAAAAAGGGGGTTAAAAATGGACGGTTTTCAACCAAAATCTAATCAGCTCTTTAGACAGCTACTTCAAACTAGTGTATAAAATTGCAACTCAATCGGTGCACGCGTTTGTCTGAAAACGTTGACGATAGAATCATCACACACACACATCCGGACATCATTCCAAAATTGGTCTTATAGGCCAGTCAATAGGTACAAAAATTCCGGATTCGCCGGAAAAAATTGCAACAGTTTTGAAAATTAGTGGAGATGTACAATTTGACCTCCTAATCAACATACTAAAAGTCACCATTCCTATTGGTTATGCTTTCGCTGCCATCTTGTTTCAAAGGTACACAAAAGCGTTTTTCTGCAAATATCCCGTTTTCTTCGACTCGAATCGTGAATTTACCCATTATGAATAATGTTCGTTATAAAATTATCTACAAAATGGTACCCTTACTTTTTGTCGTAAGTCCACTGGTTCCATCATGGCGGCCCTTACAAGTCGGTTAACAGTGAAATTTCAAGCAATGAATCCGCAAATCCCTCATTTTATGGTTGATTATTAACGTAAATAACATTATTAACAAAAGAGAATCATCACTTGAACAAAATTTACTAAATCTGATGTTGGGAATTTTTTGTAAATTATATTTTGAACAGTTTTAACATTCAGTGAATTTATGTAAATTTTTGTATTTTGGACGTCGACGGTCCATCGTCATTTGATGTTATTATACAAGAATCACTTTCATGTGTCTCTTGTGTGTCTTCTTCGTCGACTAAGTCTTCTGAAACGAAGTTTTCGAGTAAGATGTCCTCTTCGTCGTCATCAAACATATCGATGGTGTTTTCTGCATTATCGCACGATCGTCCACGACAATTGGCACACATTATTGAACATTTAAAGCCTGCCTTCCTACATCCGCATGCTGATCCGCAACCTTTGAGACATTTACATGATATAAATTTCAACAAATCCTGAGGAACTGGATCTTTTTTCGATGGAATTGGAATTAGCCCGGTTGTTGTTCGTTGCCAACCCCATTCTTCCGGATTTTTCTTATTTCCGTGCCAGTGTTGAACTTGCAGATAAGTAAGTAGCGCATGTTCTCTCACGGCTCCAGTCGTCGGTGGCATCGATGCGAGGTTGAATCGGCTTTTCGTTATTGACTTAGCAAAGCATTCGTACCGATATTGGTCAAGTGAACGTGTGTCACGGGGAGCACCATATACAGCTAACATGAACCGCTCGCCAGTTTTAGCAATCATTTCTTGGTCAGCATTTTCGTCATCAAATGTCTTTATCCCTTCTCTCAAAAGGGGACTTTTCTTGAGTAGTTTGAAAATTTTAAGTTTTCCCTGTTTGTAAATCGCTGATGTAGTTTCGCAGCCACTGAATGCGTGTAGAAAGAGAAGGTCTTCGGCGTTTATATCCTCATTCAAACTAGATGCCGAGTATAAAGCACGTTCCGATTTTCCCCAGCCTGGTTTAAGGAAATAGACGTTCGGTTTATCTACAGCGAAAGCGGCAAGTAATATTAGAAGGTCAACATCTTCACCAACGATTGTAACCGAGTCGTAAGAAGGAGATAGGTCGATTGCAGTATTCACGATCAGCGTATCGGCATCTTCTTCGGCTTGCAGAGTGCGAAAGCCTGCTGCTGAGAATTTTTCTGATATTAGAAGAGATATGAGTCGAACTTTGTTCTTCTCATTTGACAGGAACTTCTCTTGTGCAATTGTAGCTGTCATGGTTTCGTCAAAAAGTACCTCAGCACAGCTAGTATTTTTAGCACGGCGCAAGCGTTCTGCACTTTTTATACTCCTGTTGAGTTCGTCCGGGTAGCCGTCAAAAACAATTACCGCATTCGATTTGTAGTATTTTTCGACGTATGCAATGTACTTTGCACAAATCGCAGAAAACGTTTCTCCTTGATGCCACACGACCCTATGAAGTAGATAACCTCCGTCTATGATGTATGCACTACGTCCAAAAATTACGTCAAGTATTTTGTTAGCTTCCACAGCAACCAAATCATGGACATTTATTACACGAAGAGCAACTTCTTGGCCCCATTTGTCCTGTCGATTTTCTGCTACTTCCAAAATATTAGATCTCAACGGAAGGCTACGGACAAAGAAAATAGCTTGCCGTCTATTCACCGATTTTTTCTTCTCTTTTTCTTCAAAATCCGGAGGAATTTCTTAAGCACAAAACAAACATTTCTGAGCGAAATCGAAAGACGGGACGTCGGATCTTCGGCATCTAGAGGCTTGTATCTCCACGTTTGCATCTTCAATCAGTTGCTTGATTGCTGCAGTTATACAATTGCTCGATGTGTAGGTTTTGCGATACCTAACATGAACGATCATAGATTTTAAATCGTGGCATTCATCAAACTTGCCATCCTTTCGTTTGAGGCTACATTCTTTTAACCTCACCAGACCTTTTTCCTTCACGATCACTGTTTCACCTACAGCTAACAAGTCCGCACAAATCAAACACACTTCGCCCGCCATAGTCAATCGGGATTTTAATTGCAAATTCGTAGGATAAAATATATTTAACGCGTCACAATTATCAATACAGCGTATATAAACATGATTTACTGCGAATCTGTAAAATGTCAACTAACGTTGAACAAAAGCTAGACAAACAATTGACTGCTTTTCTTTCGATAAATCGAATATAGCCGAACTGAAATACAACCTGATTGAAAACAAGCAAAACATATAAGTGGTGGACTCATATTTCCAAACTCGGGATTATTGAACTATAAAGTTAGTTTTTACTAATAATCATAGCTAAAGGCATAAGTTATTAGCAATTCATTGATGCAGAGCGTATACAATGTTATTTTCGTTAATAATCAACCATAAAATGAGGGATTTGCGGATTCATTGCTTGAAATTTTACTGTTAACCGACTTCTAAGGGCCGCCATGATGGAACCAGTGGACTTACGACAAAAAGTAAGGGTACCATTTTGTAGAGAATTTTATAACGAACATTATTTATACTGGGTAAATTCACGATCCGAGTCGAAGAAAACGGGATATTTTCAGAAAAACGCTTTTGTGTACCTTTGAAACAAGATGGCGGCGAAAGCACAACCAATAGGAATGGTGACTTTTAGTATGTTGATTAGGAGGTCAAATTTATTGTACATCTCCACTAATTTTCAAAACTGTTGCAATTTTTTCCCGCTAGAAATACCCATCGACTGGCCTATTAAACAATTCGTATTATGGGCTCATAGACCATGGGAAAAATTTTAACTAAATTTTTTTTTAACTATAACAATACTTTCCTTTACTACGTAAATGGGAAAGTAACAAGTGGATCTCGCTTTTTGCGGCAGATCCTAGGCTTCTATACAGCTAGCTTTCTGGTGTAAACAAGTGATAGAACAAACGCCAACAATAGAGAACGATCAAAAAGTACGTCTTTAGGCATAGAAAGTAATATAAAAAGAAAAAAATGTTTGTAGAACGTGGCTAGAAAGTCGATTTTAAATTTAAAACAAATTATTGTTTTATTATACATACGATGTGTTTACAATCACAATTTCGAGGGTTCTGATTATATTTGAATTATGCGGACAGACAGACACGGAGCCAGATCGTAATGCCCGTATTCACAAACGTTCGTAACTGAATTTAACGGTCTGTTAAATTAATGAATGATTCATATTGGTCTACTAAAACCAACAAACGTTTTCTATTGGTTGTTAAATTTAACAGACCGTTAAATTCAGTTACGAACGTTTGTGAATACGGGCATAAGGCTTCTTGCTATACTTTGTATATAGAAGCCTTTTTTTTTTAAATTTTTTGTGAGAAAAATATAGTAGATAAAATATGACAATAAATTTTATCCGTTAATTTGATAACTTACTCTGTTGATACCTTGATCGTTCAGATCATTGGATTAAATCTACTATATAGGTTGAAAATTACAATCTTAAAGCACAGAATATTTTTGTAACCTATCTTAATACAGTCAAATCGCGTTATAACGAATTTCAAGGGACCGGGAAAAAAGTTCGTTATATTTCTTCAAGTCGGTCTGTCACTTTGATAATGCAGAAATAGCATAACAAGGGTTTTGATTGAGCATATAAAAGACATTGCATTAACAAATATTATTAGACTTGGGCCAAAAAAAACGTCGTTATATCGAGGGGACCAAAACCCATTTAAGTTTTCGTTATAACGCGAGATTTTCAAGGGACTGGCAGTTTCTTTCTTTATATCGATATCAGAGGCTCTTCCCTTTTACGAAACTCCGAAGATGGTAAAAACACAGAAGAGGCAGCAAGGCAGACTATTAGCAGAGTGAGACAGACTCGCTGAGGCCATGTCCTAGTCGAGTTACAGAAAGCTGACATTGAACTCCATAACCAGCTGACAGGCAAGATAGAAACCAGCAAGATAAGAATGATAACAAAGCTGTCCACCTTCAAATCAAAGTTATCGATCACTTCTCCGATAAGAAGAACGTCACATACGGAATCGAACAAGTGGTGGGAAGAGAAGGGCACACCGTTATGGAGTCTCTTAGAAAAGGATTGGTGATGAAAATGCAGTGGCGTAGCTAGGTGGGGGCGGACCGCCCCGGGTGTCACCCGTTTGGGGGTGACACCCAATCCCAAATTATTTAAATTTCCTGACTAAAATTACCCCGTTTCTTGGTTTTTAAAAACAAAAACGAGTGACCTTTTTGGTTTTTTAGGTTTTAGAGGTGACACCTTTCGAACGAGCAAACCGCCTATGACAAATTGGCAAAATGGTAAATCCTATTGGTTACTTGTGTTGGCCTCATAGTTTTTTCCCTGGGTGCAACCTCTAAAAAATAGGTCATAAGACATAAGCCTAGGTATAGGGATGACACTCATGAAATCCGCCCCGGGTGTCACCCGCCATGCTAGCTACGCCACTGTGAAAATGGCTACCATTAGAATGGACGAAAAAAGGTAAGAGCCCTGATGGACATCCTAAAGTTACGTATCGGGCTGTCCAACGAATGTAGAGTGCGGATGTGCTATCGTTTCTATAGGTGCTGGTTCTCGGACCATGACGATGGCAGGTGCAACAGGACCGGCATAGAAGACAGGAGCAGCAAATTCTCAACCTGTTGTCAAGAAGGACATCTTGTCAGGGACTCTATATAAGCATCCCTTCTTCTGCATTGATGGCAGTACCGAAGGGCATAGAATGGGCAGCAAATTGTGTAAATCTGTCGAAAACATAAAGACAGACAGGTGCGGTATTCCGCCGTACCATTGTAACAACCCGCGTAAATTAATTCTTAATTAAATATATACCGACCCCGGAAATTGTAACTAGTAAAGCTGAATTTATGAATTTATATGTTAAATCATGTTACTTATAAATTAGGTTATAATTATTATTCATTAGAAGGATTAAATTGCCCATAATTATTTAAACATATTAGTATATAATAATAATCAATTACCCTTAAGGATACGCCTATGGAATTGACTCGTGGGTGGTCAAGGTATATTAAACAAAGAGACAGTAGAATAAGTAAAATTCTTCCATCAGTCTAGAGTCTAGACCAAAAACTATTAAATGATTTTATCTCACACATGGAACATGTGAAAAATTCAATATAATAATAAGGAACACCAAACTTTAAAAGCAAAAAGCAATTAGTGCAATATTAAAATTGACAGATATTACAATTAATAGCTACCCTTAAATATAAGAACATGAAAATAAAAGCTTTAGGGATGGCAAGGGCAAATCCTCCGGTGTTTAAAAATAAGATGGCACTTAAATGATAGCATAATATTTGGGTGGTCTGGAGACCGTACACTCCGAGTAAACTAGGCAATTAGCCCTTACCACCATCTCAAAAGAGCAGGACCTTCTACGTGTTTCACATATTCAGGCCCCACCACAAAAGGGAAATAATTCACGCTAATAAATAGGGATGATGATTAAAAATTCAGGAGTCTTCACCAGTCTCATACGCAGTCCTCTACGGGAACGGGCGAGTCTTATACGGGGAACGGGCCAGGCCGGTCTCCTGGCATGGGGTTCATAAATTCGGTCATCTATTAAATTAAAGTATTTCGATTAAGTTTTTAACTCAAGTAAATCAATTATCAACTTAGTGTTAATTCGAGCTAACTAATAAACTTAGCTCCTTTTTTTTTATTGAAGTGTTAACAATTTTTTATAATTGTTATTATATTAAATTAGTTTTACAACTGGTTAAATAAATTATTCACGAGTTCGTTAATATATAAATAAATACAAGTTCAAATAAATATTTACCCATCAAATAAACTTTGAATCACCAAGGGCCAATAAATCTGTCCAAATGAGGACCAAAGGAATATAAATAAAGGTATATGTCATAAAATTTACCTACTCGGTAAATTTGTAAAAAGATTAAATTTTATCCTACTGTCTCTTGTCAAATACAAATCTCAATTACTTAATTAAAATTAGTCTATTTTATTAATGTTACATATCTCTGTAGAACCAATTGATTGGTTCTTCTCTTCATTTTTTTTTTATTATTGTTTAATATTATTTAATAAATCATTTATTGTTAAAATTGAACTCTTTTCTTATAAACACTTCCGTGTTTATGCTGTAGTAGAGATTGTCGGTCATAAATATCCTGCGTCTACGAGGAAGCCTTCCGCCGTTCACACGTTTACCAATGATAAAAAAATCCTTAAGTAAGTAAGTATTCGAGTTTTGGATTATCGGCTCGCTATCAATTCCATTGGATAGCAAACAGACGATCCTGGTGGCAGCGCTAATTAGAAGAAGGGGTTAATTAAAAATTAACCCATAATAGTGACGTTATCACACCATCGTTCCATCGAAGAACCGAAAAAGGCAGACAGGTACGAGCACTTTGTACTTTAAATATTATTTATTAAATTATATTATAAAAAACAATGTTTGTTTGACCAATAAGCGCTATCTATAAGCGTCTCTCCGAAGCACGGAGACGGTCAAGAAATTTTACGGTCGCACTGGGAAACCCCACGCTAGCAGTTTATTATTTCCTCTTCTTTCTGTAAATGTAATAGAAAAGAATAATATATAAAATTAACGCGCCTTGCCGTTCTTTCAAAATTCAGAACAATTTGAAGACATTACAAAAACTGAAGTTACCTAATAGCCAACTCGATTTTAATAAATGTAATTTAGGAAATTGTTTCAAATAATATAAATTTAAATCCGTTTTAATACCGTTTTAAAAATATTTGAGAAAGAAAATGAGTAAATCCAACAAATCTTAAACGGACATGCGTCAAAACGGACATATGTTTGCGCTGTATCGTGATGGATTTTTGACATAAATTGAATTACGTATTTTGAAGTAAGAAATAAAATATAAGTAAGGTATTATTAATTAATGCCCCACATACTTTCCTCTCTCTACTTTCCTTTAAATTTTAGTAATAATGTAGTATTTTTGCTATGTAGGTTATACCGTGTTAGGTTATGTATATTATATAATAACTTCTTCAAATTCTCTTGCAGATAGTAATGCTTCGAATTACGGCACGAAAAATTCTGGAGCGGGCCAAATTGAGCCCTAAACAACTAGCAACTACTGGTTTAAGATGTGCCTCTTCATGTAAACCCGATAAGATAGAAGTTTTTATCGATGACAAGCCAGTTCTTGTGTACCCCGGTACGACGGTTTTGCAAGCCGCGGCTCTAGTTGGTGTCGAAATTCCTAGATTTTGTTATCATGAGCGTTTGGCAGTTGCCGGTAATTGTAGAATGTGTCTCGTGGAAGTGGAAAAATCTCCCAAACCGGTTGCAGCTTGTGCTATGCCGGTTATGAAAGGTTGGCGTATTAAAACTGATTCGGAAATGACGAAAAGAGCTAGGGAGGGTGTAATGGAGTTTTTGTTGGTAAATCATCCTTTAGATTGTCCTATTTGCGATCAAGGTGGGGAATGCGATTTGCAAGATCAATCCATGGCTTTTGGGTCCGATCGATCTCGTTTCACCGATATCGATTTTTCTGGTAAACGTGCGGTCGAAGATAAAGATATAGGCCCCTTAATTAAAACGATAATGACGCGTTGTATTCACTGTACTCGTTGCATTAGATTTGCTTCGGAAGTTGCCGGAATTGACGATCTAGGTAAGATTAAACTTTCGAAAAGTAATTTTTTTTAATTTATTATTGTTTAACAGGAACTACGGGTCGTGGTTCGGATATGCAAGTGGGAACTTATGTAGAGAAGTTTTTCCTATCAGAATTGTCTGGAAATGTAATCGATTTATGTCCTGTAGGGGCACTTACTAGTAAACCATATAGTTTTACTGCAAGACCTTGGGAAATTCGGAGAATAGATTCGGTCGATGTCTTGGATGCAGTTGGTTCCAACATTGTTGTGTGCACCCGTAGTGGTGATGTGATGAGAATATTACCAAGAGTTAACGAGGAAGTCAACGAAGAATGGTGAGTGCCACCGACGATACTCTGAGATTTTACATTCTTCTTTTATAGGCTCTCAGATAAATCGAGGTTTGCATGTGATGGTTTGAAACGCCAACGTTTAGTTGCGCCTATGATGAAATGTCACGGCGAATTACAACCTGTAGATTGGGAATCTGCACTAATTGCAGCAGCAAAAGCAATTAAAGGTGCAAGTAAGTAATTCGTAAACTCCTAATAAACACAAAATCATGCAATGTTGATTTTCCTTTTTAGAAGGCAGTGTAGCAGCAATTGCTGGTGGATTAGCAGATGCAGAAGCTTTAGTGGCTTTGAAAGATCTTCTTAATAATTTAGACTCGGAAGATTTATGTACCGAACAAAGTTTCCCTATGGACGGTACCGGTACTGATCTACGTTCAAATTATTTATTGAACAATAAAATCGCGAATGTGGAAGAAGCCGATGTAGTGTTGTTGGTGGGTACGAATCCGCGGTTTGAGGCACCCTTATTAAATTCTAGAATAAGGAAGGGTTTCCTTCAGAACGAAATGGAAGTAAGATGCATTTTCTATTTTGGATTCCCAGTGCTTAACGAATTTTTTAATAGGTGGCAGTGATCGGTCCAAAAGTGGATTTACGATATGATTACAATCATTTAGGCGAAGATCCAAATATTTTAATAGAAATTGAAAATGCAGATCATTCCTTCTTTCAAAAGATACGAGCGGCTAAGAAACCGGTGATAATTCTTGGTTCTGATATATTAGAAAGGACCGACGGAGCTGCCATTTACAGAGCTGCACAAAGTTTAGCTTATTGTTTGCAAGGACAAGTTGAAGATGACGAATGGAAAGTTTTTAATGTGCTGCATAAAGTTGCTAGTCAGGTAAATATTATTTCTATACCTTGACTAGTTATAAAATTTTATTTTTTTTGTGTAAAGGTAGCAGCATTAGACATTGGATACACTGCAGGTGTTGGTAAAATACGTGATGATCCACCCAAGGTTTTATATTTGTTGGGGGCAGATGCTGGTTCTATTAATAAGGAGGATTTGCCAGGGGATTGTTTTATAATTTATCAAGGACATCATGGAGATTGCGGGGCTAGCATGGCTGATGTTGTATTACCGGGTGCTGCTTATACCGAAAAACAAGCAACTTATGTTAATACAGAAGGTCGTGCACAAGAAACTCTTGTAGCTGTTTCACCACCAGGTCAAGCACGTGAAGATTGGAAAATAATTAGGGCTTTGGCCGAAATTGTTGGAGTACAATTACCTTACGATAATTTCGATCAAATTAGATGTCGACTTCAAGAAGTCGCTCCTCATCTTACAAAATATGGAACTGCTGAAAATGCTAATTTCATGGCAGAATCCATAGAAATAAGTCAAAAGATAAGAGGTAAGATCCAAGATAAACCTTTACAAGTAGATCAACAGTGTTTGGAAGATTTTTACATGACTGACGTAATAAGTAGAGCTTCTCCTACAATGGCAAAATGTATATCGGCAGTACAAAAGCAGAAAGAGTCAAAATATTGAATAAAGTAGTTCTAGTAAATTAAGGTAACACATGTTTTTTTTTAAATGCAGTTTATTGTTTCATTATAATATGTATAACTAGCTCGCTGTAAAAATAAACTATACCATGAAACTTTTAAATTATTATATCATCTTATATTTTAATTTAGTAACGTGGTTTATTTTTGTCCATTTTCAATTTATTTTTCAGCTAAGTGGGCACATATTGCACCTTGTACATGAATTTTTTTTGTAAATTCCCATACTTGTACATGCAAACTTAATTGGAATTATTTGTTGCTGTTTATTAATTTTTAATTTGATGTGTTATAATTGAAGGGCCTAGTGGAAAAAGTAGTTAGGTCACTTTTTTTTCAATTTGTTGATTTTCATACTAATTTGTAGAGAATAAATGCCGCAATGTGAAAATGTGCCCAACTACAAATTGATAAAAAAGTGACTTAACTACTTTTTCCACTAGGCCCTTCAATTTATTATTTTAAAATAGTTTAGTCAAATATATTATTAAAAAAAATGTTTTTATTGAAATGGTCATAGATTGACGGTTAAGTGCTTCAGTGGCGTAACCAGAACGTAATTTTAGGGGGGGGAGAGTGAAATCCTCACAAAACATATACAGTACATATACAGTAAAAATTAATTACCAACTTAAAATTTAAACTGAGGGGGGGGGGATTATGCGTTTGTAACGAAACGGTGGGCCTTCTTAATCTTGTTCTTCCTAGAGTGCGGTACCTGATTCTAGGCGTTGGCGACCTCCCACCTATGTAGGTGTTGTGCGTTTGAATTATTATCATACATGAAGTATACACTTCTCATCACCAGAGAGGCTGTACCCAGGCTGATTACAACTCAGTTTGCTACTGCCTTCCAAAGGGGCGAGGTTAGAATAAAGTTTTTACTGCACCCGGAGTTGAACCAGGTATCAGCATTAGCAGCAACGCACTTAACCGCTGAAGCTGTTGACCGTCTCTTAATCTTGTTACCATACACTTTACTGTCCCAAAGGTAAATTTGGTTGATCAGTAAAAATACCTCCCCCCCCCTCATGATAAAACCTGAATACCTCTGTAAACAACATGAACTACAAAATTACATCAAATATAAAACTGCGGGACTCACCGACATAATTAGCTCGCATCTTAAGCCTCCATTAAAAGTTTCTTGCCATAATAAGCCTGTGAAGTTTGTAACAAAATATGTCTATTTCGTTCCAAATGTTAATTCATAACATTTAGATTATAAATTGTTACTCCAAGCGCCATCTCTTTACTCATTTTTACAACGTACTTGATAGTACAGGAGATAGACGCGCGCCGTTAAAAACTTAACTTTGGCTTGAGAGTGCGACAAGACAGTTCGATTTTTATTGATCGCGTGTAAATCAATAGTTTGTCAGTCGATTTTCGTTACAAAATTAGTGATACGCATTAGTAATTCCACCGTCATTACGGATTTCGTGAAAGCAGTGCGTAGCTATTTTGTTTTAGCCAGTTCAAGCATTTTTTGGAAAATATTCGAGTGGTTATCCACCACCATATTTTCGTTATCGAGGTACAAATTGGTACCAACCATAATTTTATTTGGTAACATTCGTCTGGTGACTATTTTGACAGCTGCTTTTATTTACATTTGGAAGTCGATTGTTATTGTCAATCGCGGCTTCAGTTTTTGTGATCAAATTGTACTGGACGATCACTTTGTTTTATTTGGATCGTCAACCTGTACCATACTGTCAACGCAGCGGAGTGCCGCCTGTCCATCTTCGTATCCGCCTGTCAAAACCTGCTCATCGAGTATTACGTCGGTGTACTGCAGTCCGAGGATCTTAGATTGGGAGCCATTGGAATTCAACACCAACCACTGCATTCCATACAAGGATTATTGCTGTCATCTCCATTGTGTGAACTCACGATTGATATCAAGGTGAGACAAATTTTATATTCTTGTGTGGATTTATTCTTGTGGTATTGTGGTAATTCATTACAGTCAATTATTTGTATTGACGGGCCTACCATTCTGGTGTCCCGTATTGTGTCACCTTTGACGTACCGTTGTCACCATCAGTTAACGTGCTTCTTGTTCTTGGCACGCCACTACCACGAGCGTTTGTAATTGTCGTAATCGTTTCAATTTTCATTAAAATTTTATTGTTAATTATTGTTTTATTTTTCGACGAAGCGTACCCTCGTATTTTTCAGCACAACGCAGAGTGGAAATTTCATTGGACTTACGACCCTCGCTTCCAGGCTATAGCGAGTTAGCTTATACCAACATCAGGGTTACCACGAATATAAGTAGGAGTTTTACTTCTGCGTGGTCTTGTTTGCCTTTCCAAACCGTTCTCTCATTAGGAACGGAAAGGAGGGTAAACATATCACTGGCGTCCATACGTGGAACTCGAATTGTTAATTTTATAACTCTGTGTTTGTCCCGAGGTGCGTTTTCGTGTATACGATTCGACAACGGAACGTTTGTGGTCGTGTTAATTTTTTATTATTACAGCAGTTTTTGGCAACTGGAGAGCGTTGTGGACTGGGCGCTTTGCGTGTTTGTATGGTTTGGTACATGGTAAATAATAATAGATTGAGTTGTCAACCTAGTACTCGTACCGGCGAAAAACCTTTTTACTTTGTTGTTTGTGGTGCACAAGTTTTGTTGGTTCAAGAACGAAATATCCTTTTGTTGTGCTCTCGCTTTATTCATTTTTGCAATATATATATTATTTTTAATTATTGCTTGCGAGTAACGCTACGCCCATTTCAAAATTTACACCGGCGAGAAACCATTTACGTATTTAAGTATCTTAGAATAATTATCCATTTGTTGCGTTCCCTCCAATTGCATTTTGACTGTATTTGTTTTGTCACGCAATTGGGAGTCGTGTTTACGCACTATTTATTTTTATTATTCAATTCTTTGTACGATAGTTTCGTGTTTTATCGAACGCTTACAATTTTATACTTCGTCTTTGTCAAGTTAATTATTATGTCTGAAAAAGCTTACGTGGCAGCCTTATCTAGAGAGGAGATCGCCGTTGAGTTGCAACGACGCAAAGGAAATGATTTACCCGGAATTCCTGAACATTTAGCTTCTCGTCGTAAATTACTATGTCAGTTGATGCGCGATGAGAAATATAATTCATCATTAGCAATGATTAAATATAAACCAGTTGACATACCTGCCGAACTAGAAATATGCGAAAAGTCCCTTTCAGTAATCAGTAAAGAAATTGATGATTTGTCAACTAATGTTGACGATAAACGCTTAGAAATATTAGATCATCGGCTGGCGCATTATAGTAATCGTTTAGATTTAATGGAAGGAGTTGGTTTTGATGACCCCAAAAGAAACACTTTAATTCTTACATGTAAAACTTTACGTGAGAATCTCGAATCTTTAATCAAAGATTCAGATGCGCTGGAAAGCGAGGAGTTATTACCAATCACGAACTCTCCGGTTCAAGCAAGTAATTTTCAACCTGCACGTAGGTCCACTCTTACCGATTCAATTCCGATTAATCCAGACATTAGCACCGCCTTAACTAACATTTTATTAAATCAATCGCAAAATCGGGTATCTGTTCACAAATGGGGTCTTAGCTATGATGGCAAGGGTAATTTTAAAGCCGTTTTTGATTTTATTGAGCGCGCACAAGAGCTTGCACGTTCACGAGGGGTTAAAGAAGACGAATTATTTAGAAAAGCTGGGGAATTCTTTTCAGACGAGGCATTGGTCTGGTACCGTTCCTTGAGTCCCACTATTTCAAATTGGTCACAATTAATGGATGCTTTGAAAGTCCGATTTTTATCTCTCGATTATAGTAGAGAATATGCCGATCAAATCCGGGCTCGGAAACAATTACCAGGTGAATCTGTTCTGGGATTCATAGAATCCATGATTGCTCAATTTTCTAGATTAAATCCAATTCCTTCAGATGAGGAACAGCTATGGGTTATAAGACGTAACATGTCTCCACAAAT
Organism: Podabrus alpinus; assembly: GCA_932274525.1. NCBI lineage: Eukaryota > Metazoa > Arthropoda > Insecta > Coleoptera > Cantharidae > Podabrus > Podabrus alpinus. The sequence continues at coordinate 14,862,448 of OW026454.1, read as the reverse complement.
TTCGTTAACCTTAGGGTTAAATGAATACAAAACTAGAGAAGCGCTTATTACGGCAGCTCAAGCCGCCGAAAGAGTAATAAAGTGGACCACTCCATCAGAGGCCACTTGTTCGATGTCTTCATCTCCCATGGTTACTACTCATTTTCCATTAGACCCTCAGTCAGACAACTCTCTAGATAACTGTTGGAACTGTAATAGTCCCGCGCATGGTTTTGAGGATTGCCCAAAACCTTTATCTAAATTTTGTTTTGTATGCGGCCAAAAAGGGGTAACTGCCAACACATGTCCTAGAAAACATCAAGGACGTTCAAAAAACTTGCGAAGGCGGAGAGGCGTTTCGGCTCGCCCGGCAAATCCGCGTTAAAGGCCGACAAAAGAAGAAGAGCGAGATGGCATCACGGCGTGCGTCTCAAGAAGGCTCTTAAAGCCGATTCCTTGTGTTGGAAGGGGTGGTTAGGACGCGTACGCTCTTTTTGCGGATCATCGCAGACTACTTCCGCTCTCTTTACACATCCGACGCGAGACATAAGACCTTATGTTAATTTAACTGTGGGGGGGGTACCTCTTGCTGCTCTGCTTGACTCTGGAGCATCTGTTTCTGTTCTGGGTAGTGATGCGCACTTTTTAATAAATCAGTTAGATTTATGTTTTACGCGCGGCACCAAATCTCTTTTACATTCCGCTGATGGAACTTCACAAGATTTATTAGGTGAAGTCATGCTTCCTATCACCATTGGTGAAGTCACTAAAGTTTTAAACGTCATAGTTTGCCGTAGTATCACCACATCATTAACCCTAGGTATAGATTTTTGCAAGATGTTTGGTGTCAAAATTGATTTTGGTAGAGACCAATATTTTGTTAATCAAATTAGTGCCACGGAATTTATGCGTTCCGCTTCCGAATTATCAATAGAGCAGCAGGTTATGCTTTCTTCCATGAAAGACAAATATAAGGAACTGGACCGTGAGGGGTTGACTCGTACTGATAAGGTAATTCACCATATAGATACGGGTTCAGCCGCTCCTGTCAAGCAACGTTTCTATCCCTTATCTCCACCCATGCGAGCTATTGCTCACCGTGAACTAGACGAAATGCTACAAATGAACATCGTTGTCCCTTCTAACAGTGCTTGGTCGTCACCCATGCTTTTAGTCCGTAAAAAGAACGGTTCCTATCGACTGTGTTTCGATGGCCGTAAATTAAATCAATTGACTAAAAAGGATGCGTACCCACTCCCTCGATTGGATGACATTTTATCTCATTTACAGGACGCTAGATTCCTGACCTCTATAGATCTTAAAAAAGCATTTTGGCAAGTTCCTCTCTCATCCTCATCTCGTGAAAAGACTGCATTTACTGTGCCTGGCAGAGGTCTCTTCGAGTATGTCGTTATGCCGTTTGGAATTTCCAACGCCCCTATTACTCAACAGCGATTAATGGACAACGTTTTTGGTTCATTGCTTGGTGAGAAGGTCTTTGTTTACCTTGACGACATAATCGTAGTTTCCAATACCTTTGCCGAACATTTAAGCCTTTTGCAACAAGTCTTTGAGAAACTTAAAGATGCTAACCTAACCGTTAACTTTGAAAAATGTGAATTTTGCAGATCCACATTAAAATTTTTAGGTCATGTTATTGACAAATCTGGTCTTCATACCGACCCTGACAAAGTTGAGGCTATAACTAAATTTGAACGTCCAACTACTGTTACTGGAGTAAAACGATTCCTTGGACTTATAGGATGGTATCGACGATTTATCCCTAATCTCTCCACCTTTTCTGCTCCCATTACTGAGTTAATTAAGGGACGGGTTAAACGTCAAACCATTACTTGGACTCCTAACGCTATTGAGTCATTTGAGAGTTTAAAGAAACTATTAGTTACAGCACCTGTTTTGGTTAGTCCCAACTTTGAAAAGAGATTTTTTATACACTGCGATTCATCAGGTTACGGTTTGGGAAGTGTTTTGACACAGGGTGAAGGTGATGATGAGCGACCCATTGCGTATGCATCTAGAACCTTGAACAAGGCTGAGCGAAATTATTCGACGACGGAGCGTGAATGTTTAGCGGTCTTATTTGGTATCGAAAAGTTTCGACCATATGTTGAGGGTACTCAGTTTACAGTTGTGACCGATCATTATTCACTTTTATGGCTCATGAATATGAAAGATCCAGCCAATAAATTAGCCCGTTGGTCCGTTCGTCTTGCTCAACATTCTTTCGACATCCAGCATCGCAAAGGTCAATTGCATGTAGTTCCAGATGCCTTGTCCCGTGCTCCCTTGGAAGTCTCTTCATTAGTCTTAACTGATGATGACTTGGATCCCTGGTATCGGCGCATGCTGATCAACGTTAGAACAAATCCGCAACTTTATCCAGACTGGCGTATTGAGTCAGATCGTCTGTATAAGCTCATTACAAACAAACACGACGTTATTTCCAATTTGGTTGAATGGAAACAGATTATTCCTAAACCTCGTCGTAATGAAATTTTGAAAATGTGTCATGACGATCCTACGTCTGCACATTTAGGTACTTTAAAAACTTTTAATAAAATTCTGGAGCTTTATTACTGGCCTAAAATGCGTACTGACGTTGCTCGCTACGTGCGTCGTTGCACAGTTTGTTTGGCTTCTAAAGCTTGCCAAGGCGCACGCTACGGACTAATGGGTAAAGAGAAAAAAGTCCGTTTTCCTTTTCAATGTCTTTCTATCGACCTAATGGGTCCATTTCCGCGTTCTGCAAAAGGTAATACAGTATTACTTGTAGTTTGTGACTGGTTCACGAAATTTGTATTAGTCAAACCATTACGAAAAGCTACGGCTAAGGCCATCTGTGAGTTTTTGGAAAATGAAGTATTCCTTCTATTTGGTACACCGATGATTTGCCAAGTCGATAATGGTCCCCAATTTACGGGAAAAGAATTTCAAGAACTAATGAACAACTACAAGATTTCACATGTGTGGAAAAATGCCAACTACCATCCACAAGTAAATTTTGTAGAGCGATATAATCGAGTCATTGGTACCGCTATTAGGTCTTATGTCAAGCGTGATCATCGTAGTTGGGATGTAGAAATTTTTAAGATAGCACATGCTTTAAGATCTGCTACCCACGAAGTTACGGGGTATACACCATCATTCTTGAATTTAGGTCGCACTGTTCCGATAAACGGAGATTATTACGGTCGCATCCAACAGTTTAAAGAGGATGATCTAACCCTTGCTAACCGTGAAAGCGTCGCGCATGATATGCGAAAGTTAAATGGGGTGTTTGAAGATGTTACTAAGCGATTGCATAATGCTTATATTAGGGGGGCTAAACATTACAACTTGCGCAAAAGATCCATCAATTTTCGAGTAGGTGACATAGTTTGGCGAAGAAATTTCGTACTTTCTAATGCTCCGAACAAAATTAGTAGTAAGCTATCTCCTAAGTATATCAAATGCAAGGTTCGCGAGGTTACTGGCCCATTAACTTATCGTTTAGTCAACGAGCGTGGTAAAGATGTAGGTGTCTATCATATTAAGGACTTAAAATCACATCCCGATGACGACGATGATCGAATATCCATTCAGGGTTAAAATCCACATTACATGGGCGGAGGTTGGGTAATGTTTGTCACAGGGGGGTTCGATTACACCTTGAATCCTACATTTTATTAGTAATGTCGTCTCTTTTTGATCATGTTCCATCTCAGATCATATAAAACAGCCGTAAGACATTCCATCAGTCTTACCATTTCCTTATTTGTGTTGGCATTTATGGGGTTAGCGGACTTCGTGCTTAGTGCAGGCAGGGTGGCCGGTTTGTTGCTTTCTGACGGGATTGACTACACCTCAGTGGGGTTGGTCAGAAATCTTAGTTGGGGGGTAGCCGGCTGGTTTTCCTCCTGTTACGGGCATGAAGGGTCGTTGGCCGTATTTTTGTCGACACATCGTTACCTATAGTCACATTCTAACAATGATCTCGGTTTTGAGAGAGAACCGAGTGAGTTTTTTACGTCTCTCAATGGCATATTGTCATTCCCCGGGGTACAACCTTTCTTCCATTCCTCAAAGATTGCTGTGTGCCCACTGCCTTTTCGTCTTGGGGGTGTGAGTCTGTTAGCTGGCTGTCCACGACGCGTTTTTTCCAACCATACGCGAGGACGGGCTATCGCTCATGTCATTGAGGCGGGGACGCATTGGCCATATTAGTCGTCTATCCTTCCCATAACCAGATCACTCCATAATTCCAATCACCTTATCTTCCTTTCCAATTTCCTTCCTTCGTTTTATCACATTGGGCACCTATTATTTATTTCCTGGGTGGGTCAAGGGTTTTATTTTTTTACTCCCTGGTTTTTACGTCATAATTAGTGCAGACCATCTAGCCACTAATTATTCCATCGGAATTTATTCCAACGATTCCGGAGAAGCTGTCAAAGTCTTGGTAGGACGATCTGTTGATCAAATATTCGTTTGATCAAATTATTTAATTATTTTGTTTATTTTGCAAAATACCATTTCCTTTGGGTTGAGAACCATGAGTGTCTCACACTGGAAAGTAGAATTAGTTGAAGATAATTTTTTTGTTTGACTATTCTCGAATGGATCCTATGTGACCCATTCCCAGGTTGATTATCAGACGTTTTTTTTTGTCTTGATGTCCCTAAAGATTTTTTTTGTATTCACTTTTTTCGGTGCAGGTCCAATGCGGGCTGCCCATTTTGTACTCATTGATTTTTATCTGAGACAAAATCATTTATACATTATGGTTTTCAGTAGCTATCATTAGCTCTACCAATTGGTTTTCGTTTCCGCGGATTTAAGGCGACATTTAGTCCCATGGGTGAAAAACCATACAATTATTATTTTACTCTTAATCCTTTAGAGATTTTTTTATTTTATTTTTTTATTGAAATATTTTAAGCTCATTTTTTTACTTGTTAAGCTTGATATTTCTATCCTACCATTATTGCGACAAACTCTCTCCTCACTACAGTACGGTTTCTTCTGTAAATTCACAGTTCGTTGTAAATGTCAACTTCTTTATCTGATCTTTTTAGATCTTGGCCTGCGGCCAGATCGTTTAGTTGGGGGGTGTGTAACAAAATATGTCTATTTCGTTCCAAATGTTAATTCATAACATTTAAATTATAAATTGTTACTCCAAGCGCCATCTCTTTACTCATTTTTGCAACGTACTTGATAGTACAGGATATAGACGCGCGCCGTTAAAAACTTAACTTTGGCTTGAGAGTGCGACAAGACAGTTCGATTTTTATTGATCGCGGATAAATCAATTATTTATCAGTCGATTTTCGTTACAAAAATAGTTATACGCAGTAGTTAATTCCACCGTCATTACGGATTTCGTGAATGCAGTGCGTAGCTATTTTGTTTTAGCCAGTTCAAGCATTTTTTTGGAAAATATTCGAGTGGTTGTATCGAACCACCATATTTTCTTTATCGAAGTATAAATTGGTACCAACCATAATTTTATTTGGTAACATTCGTCTGGTGACTATTTTGACAGCTGCTTTTATTTACATTTGGAAGTCGATTGTTATTGTCAATCGCGGCTTCAGTTTTTGTGATCAAATTGTACTGGACGATCACTTTGTTTTATTTGGATCGTCAACCTGTACCATACTGTCAACGCAGCGGAGTGCCGCCTGTCCATCTTCGTATCCGCCTGTCAAAACCTGCTCATCGAGTATTACGTCGGTGTACTGCAGTCCGAGGATCTTAGATTGGGAGCCATTGAAATTCAACACCAACCACTGCATTCCATACAAGGATTATTGCTGTCATCTCCATTGTGTGAACTCACGATTGATATCAAGGTGAGACAAATTTTATATTCTTGTGTGGATTTATTCTTGTGGTATTGTGGTAATTCATTACAGTCAATTATTTGTATTGACGGGCCTACCATTCTGGTGTCCCGTATTGTGTCACCTTTGACGTACCGTTGTCACCATCAGTTAACGTGCTTCTTGTTCTTGGCACGCCACTACCACGAGCGTTTGTAATTGTCGTAATCGTTTCAATTTTCATTAAAATTTTATTGTTAATTATTGTTTTATTTTTCGACGAAGCGTACCCTCGTATTTTTCAGCACAACGCAGAGTGGAAATTTCATTGGACTTACGACCCTCGCTTCCAGGCTATAGCGAGTTAGCTTATACCAACATCAGGGTTACCACGAATATAAGTAGGAGTTTTACTTCTGCGTGGTCTTGTTTGCCTTTCCAAACCGTTCTCTCATTAGGAACGGAAAGGAGGGTAAACATATCAAGTTCACTCGAGCCGCAAAAAAATTCAACTTTCAAGTTGTTTGCTACTCAAAATTATAAAAGATATCGAATTTTTAAAATCGGAGTGCTAATTCACGCTTCTTTGACGAATCGTTAGGTAGTCTAATTTTGACGTTGAAGTGATCAAATACTTCCAAAAATCGCCACCAAATAATCACTTTGCGATTGGTAAAAGAAAAAATGGTCAAGTGTGGAGTGCAACCCTTTTTTAACCAAAATTCAACAAGTAATTGCAATTTTTACCACCTAACTTCATAAATAGACTTCCAAATGATTCGTCAAATAATTTTTCAAACATTTTTAAGTGGAATGTAAGTGTGAAGTTTTTGAAAATTTAAATGTTTATGATTTTACGCCTTTTGATTTATCGTTAACTGTCGACCAGTGACTACTGTGAATGGATTAACAAGATTTCAAATGAAAATTGTCCATTTTCTGAAAGTTCCAAAAATGTGAAACTAAAAATTTTTAAGTTTTTTTTAAAATTTCGTAGCGAAATTTTAATTTAGGAAACTCCTTCATTTACCTAGATTTCACATTTTGAGTAATTTGGAATCTCGTTAACCCATTCATGCGTGTCACTTGTAATCATGATCGAGGAGATCCATATAAATTTACATTATAAAACATTGGTAACTTGCAGTGATTTTTAACAATCTGATTGCCATCTACAAAACGTTTAATTATTAAATTATTATTATACATTCGGTTTTTAACGTCTTGCGACATTGTTGGATTCGTTGTCTGTTGAAAATATGTAACGAGCTCAGAGGATCTACATCTTAACGGGAATAGACAATTTTTGTACCATCCACTCCGATCAGGGAACTCTTTGGCCATATATAATGTTACCAGCAGTAGTAAGGTAGATATTTGGTGAGCGAAAATGAATTTTAACATGAGAAATACAGGTAATGAGACAACCTTACTATTTTTCAGACGGGTGGCTAAATGCCTACAAAATAGCCTTGTGGAAGGAGCCCCATCAAAGCTGCTAGTCTAGGCTACCCCCCCCCCGCGCAAGAATTTGGAAGTGTGAACTCTCTAGGGGTGTCAGTATAGAGCATTCTGATATATTGTTTATTGGAAAGTACTATGTCAATGAATGTTGGACTAAAGATGAACCTCAAAAATTATATAAAAAAGGGGAAAAAACAACCAGGTTGCCGAAATAGGAAGACGTGTTTAGATGTATGGGCGACCTTCAGGTAACTTAAAATTACTTTAAAAGACAACTTTTTACCCATATGCTTGAAAAGGAAGTTTTTTGACCAATGCGTTCTTCCGGTAATGACTTGCTAATTATCAAACTTGTAAGTCGTATTGTTCGTTTCCGAACGTCGTGACCCATCTCTTTCTATGCATGTGATGTGCGTTCCAAGTGTTCTCACATACACTGAAAAAAATGCTGTGTATGATATTAATGAAACTGCATTCATTGATGAAAGTTATTAAATTTATAGAGTTTGTTATAATCACAATGAAACGCACTATTTAAATCTATGATCCCCTTTTCAATTCAATGAAATGCATTTCATTAAAAATACTTCATAGTATTTAAAAATAGTTTCATAGAGATTATGAACAGCATTCCAGTAAAAAAATTTTTGTATTTATGAATTTTTTTTATCAATATAAAAACTAGTTTCATAGACTTTATCAACAAATGTTCACCCATATAATAAATTAATTTTTTTTAACTGTATGATCTAAAATTATACATGTGATGGAATAATTAGATAGATTCAATTAACTTTTTTTTTTACTTTCAATGATTTCCATTTTTTTACTATATGAATCAATTAATTTAAATTATTAAGTATTTTATTAAATGTAATTAATTGATTTTCTATATTTAAGGAATTAAATTCGTAAACTTTGTAAGGTAATGTATTAAATTAATATTAATTACTTAATTAAATTAATTAATTTTTATAATAATAATAATTAATTCAACGAAGTGCATTTCATTAAAAATATTTCATAGTGTTTAAAAATAGTTTCATCGAGAATATGAACAGCATTCCAGTAAAAATATTTTTGTATTTATGAATTTTTTTATAAATATAAAAACTATAGTTTCATAGACTTTATCGACAAATGTTCATCCATAAAATAAATTAATTATTTTTAACTGTATGATCTAATATTATCCATGTGATGGAATAATTATATAAATATAATTTATTTTACTTTCAATGATTTCCATTTTTGAAAATGAATCAATTACTTTAAATTATTAACTATTTTATTAAATGTAATTAATTCTTCTTCTACTTTTATTAAGAAGTGTCTCTCTTAATATAGGTCCAGGACATGTTCTTTATTAATTTTTGTAATAAATTAGTACTATGAACATTTTTTGTTTTTACATCTCAGGTAGCTTGCTAGGCTTGGCTTTCGATGTGCCTGCACCCTGTTTTTGAACACGGAGGGACCGACGCACAGTGGGGCAAGAGAGCTAAAACGTGCTATTAAATCAAATACCGTTTGAATGGATTTCTAAGTTGGATATATACTTTCAGGGTTGTTAGTAGTATTTAAAAAAATCGATAGATACAATTTTATCATATTCCTTAAACCGAAAAACAGCTTATTGGGTTTAGCAACAAAATTTTTTTAGATCGCCCTGTATGAATATTTATCTATACGGCACGCCTTTAACCAACGAGATTTATATTGCCATTTAAATTGTGCCAATTTTTGCTTCAAGTCTTGAAATTGCTTTCCATCACATTTTGTTCGATTCTTCATCTCTTCGTCCAAGAACTTAAATTGTTCGTCTATTCTAGGGCCATTACAACCTCTCATGATATCAACCAGTTCTCTGTTATTGATCAACATTTCTCCTATATAATATAATAAATAACTAATTAATAATAAACCTTTGCAAAAATATACCCGTTTCTTATAATTCTTATATAGTGATATTCAAAGGGATTATCTTCTTATATGGATTATCCTTTAAATTTTTTTGGACCACCCTGTATGAATTGCTTCCGAAAATGAACAAAATTGTATCTAGCGAAGAGATTAGTAAAATTTAGTACAATGTTTAAACGCGACTGTTTTCTTATACTCAATACCCATTAGGGAAAAAAAATCAAAGCTCAATATGCTTTAAAACATAACCAAAAAGCCCAAAAACTAATTAAACTTCAGATTTCAACAATACCGTTCCGTAACGTACTTTTATAAATTACATGCTCTTTAATACAAGTTTAGAATTACTAAAATGTCACAATATACTTCAATTTCAAAGTTTCAAACTAAGTATTTCAATTCTTAAAAATGCTTCCGGTAGAGAAAAATCGCGCTAATCCGGGTCACGGAGGGCCCACCGAAAATTTAGTAGTGTTCTAGTGTGCGTTCCTTCACGTGTGCGATAAATTCGAAAAGAATTTATATAGAGCGAAATATAATGATAATAATTTAAAGCTCTATGCCATTTTAAATATTGTTGAAATTCAGAGAAGAGATTCTGTATATTTATTTTGCCAAAGGCTTGATAAAACTGAATATGAATCACACTTTCGAGCTCATCATGTATTAGATCCTTCAGAATTAAAAGAATTTTACATAATTAACATAATGGATGTAATAGGACCGCCGTTAAGTATTATTAATACTGCAAATGGCAAAAAAATGATTCGGGTTAAAGAATATTATTCATCAAACCATAGTTTATAGATCGGTATACCATAAAAAGCTGAATATTATATTAAAACGACTTTTCTTATACAATAAATAATTATTAATAAATTAATAAATCCTTTTTTTTTAAATAAAGTAATTTTTGCCGTATGTTTAACAAACACCCTGTATAATCAATTTAAAAATATAATGAAACAAAAATGCAAAATACCAACCAAAAATTAGAGTATATAAAGAGTTGAGTATACCTTAGATCAAAAAAGTTTAAAAATCGTAAATTCCGGCAAGAAATTCAACAAAACGCAATAATTAAAAAATCCATCGAAATGAATGCAAAACTATTTTTATCCGACGTACTCAACGTCTTGTCGATTGGTAAGTGAAAAATTTGGTATTATTAAGAACGATTTTATTTAATTCTATATTATTTTTAGATTGATAGTGATTTTGGAGTACTAATGGAAGGTAATGTAACATGTGAAGCATTATTATCTTCATGGGCAAAGTTTCGCAATACTATATTGCAATACTTAAAACGAAAAGGGAGTATAAAAAATAAGGATATTAACTCCACCTTGTCAGAATTATCTGATGATACTAACGAGGGTAAGTAATTATTAACAATGTATTATTTCTATCAAATAATAATGTCGAATAACTTGTTTTTCAGATATAACAGATGTTGTAACGTTTTGGGCACTACACGGGGCGCTCGTTCCGTATCAACGGGAAGTAAAGAAGGATGCTAAAAGCAACAAAAAACTTGTAACCCGTTTCAGCGTAATTGATTCCCAGAATTCATTTCTTGTGATTTGCCCTACTCATGAAGCGCTGGAAGAAAAAATCATGGAGTATTGTGGCGCTTCTAAACGAAAGGCACACCCTATAATCTTCGTTATTGGGTCCTCGATTTTTAATTGCCAGGATTATTATGTGTACTTTGCGGGTGTTCGGTACAATTTTAAGAATATCGTACGAGCCATCGATATTTCTTTTAAATTGATGCATTTATTCCGCTTAGAATACCCAAAAGAGTCCACGACGTTTTGGAACTTCGTGCAAACGTTTTTCTACAAAATTAATGAAGACTCCGCCATTGGAAAAACGTCGATAGTTAAAAAATGTATTTTGAATTTATATAAAGATATTTTGTAATTTTATAAATGTTTAAAAACTATTAACATTAAATTTTTTAATTAAATAAAAGCATGTTTATATGAATATTTATTATATTATTTGGAACTATTGTTATTGGTTTAGTGACTACAAGAAAGAAACAGTTTTATAAATTCAATGAACAAGTTTTATAGAATAAACAAAAAAGTTTATAAATTGAACGTATAAATTTAATAAACTAAACCAAATATTGTCTTAGATTTGATAAATTAATGTTTTACAAATTAAACATCAATTTCATAGTCCCGATAATTTAATTTCATAGATAGAAAGAGGAAGTTTTATAAATTCTATAAATAAATTTAATAAACTCAACCAAATATTGTTTTAGATTTGATAAAGTAATGTTTTACAAATTAAACATCAATTTCATAAATAGAAAAAGGAAGTTTTATAAATTCTATAAATAAATTTAATAAACTCAACCAAGTATTGTTTTAGATTTGATAAAGTAATGTTTTACAAATTAAACATCAATTTCATAAATAGAAAAAGGAAGTTTTATAAATTCTATGAATAAATTTAATAAACTCAACCAAGTATTGTTTTAGATTTGATAAAGTAATGTTTTACAAATTAAACATCAATTTCATAAATAGAAAAAGGAAGTTTTATAAATTCTATGAATAAATTTAATAAACTCAACCAAGTATTGTTTTAGATTTGATAAAGTAATGTTTTAGAAATTAAACATCAATTTCATAAATAGAAAAAGGAAGTTTTATAAATTCTATAAATAAATTTAATAAACTCAACCAAGTATTGTTTTAGATTTGATAAAGCAATGTTTTACAAATTAAACATCAATTTCATAAATAGAAAAAGGAAGTTTTATAAATTCTATAAATAAATTTAATAAACTCAACCAAGTACTGTTTTAGATTTGATAAAGTAATGTTTTACAAATTAAACATCAATTTCATAGTCCCGATAATCTAATTTCATAAATAGAAAGAAGAAGTTTTATAAATTCAAATAACTACTTTCATAAAATAAAATGAATATTTTCATAGGTTTCATAAACTAATTTCTTATTTTGAAAGCATTAATTTCTAGACCCAATGATATAATTTAATAAATACAATGAAGTAGTTTCTACATTAAAAAAACATAATTGATAGATTAAAAAAAATAATAATATAGACCGAATAACTAATTTTTATAGATTTGATGCAATCCGTTTCATATATTGTAAATATTAATTATTAAATTCTATTAACTATCCCTTCATTATATTTATTAATTTTAATTTGTAAATTTAAAAAATAAATCATAAATTCAATTAACATACTTGTTATTATATTAATTAAATTAAATTTTTAAACATAATGAATTTTTTCTTTGGCTGAGAATCTATGAAAACTTTCATAAATCTTATAAAAATTTTCATTGTATTTAGGGCTGTTTTTGGTTCAGTGTACATAGAGGCAGTGGCGGCTCGTGGGGTTGTATAGTGGTGGTGCCAGATCCGAATCCAAAAGAACTGTATAATAGTGTATACATTATTTTATACATTTCCGGGACTTAAATTGCAATTTATAATTATTTCGTACTGTAATTCCAACATAATCGACATTGTCTCTGTACAATTTTGTTCAGTGCTCTCGTTATTTAAGAGGAAATAAAGAAAAGAACAAATTCCAGATAATTATGCAAAAAATATTCTAACCGATTGATTTATTGACGCTGCACTGTTCATGATCAGGTTAACTTGATGGACTTAATAATGAGCATAGTTGGCTAAAGAATAATTTATTTTAGGTTCTTTTTGAACCTTTTGAAGTGGCTTACCACCAAGAATGTAACGGAAAATGATAACAAGCTGAAATTCGTTAGATACGTCTGTTGTTTGCTGCTTTAGGTACTTCTTCATGATAAACGTTAAGAATACATCGTAACCAATTCATTCTGTGCTGTATTAGAGGTCTCTTTAAAGACTCACGATTTGATGATAGCTATTTATGCAACACGAGGTAAAAGTGATACTTTTTCAGGTCAGGCGTGAAAATTGTCCATCGACAATTTTTTCCATCACACCCGTAAATTCACTAATTTTTAAATAAATATACTACGGTTCAATTATCTCGTTCTTATTTTAAACTATTGACAAATATTGTAGTTACTTAGGTTTTGAAATAATCAAATCAGACAAAGGTCTACTCATTTTTTTAATTTCAATCTTTTCCTTCGCCGAACATATGCAAAAAGGGCTTGCATAAAAAGTTATTTTTTTATTCATTATTTAATTACTATTGACGAGTTTATTTACTTCACTATTAATAAATTATTAGAAGAATTCTTTTTTATAACACATCACACAGTATCATAAAATCAGTAAAATAAAATATAAAATCAGATTTTTATTACGGAGGTAGCCACATTTCAATGTTAGACGCGGGCTTGGTTCGTAGGTAGAAGGCTATCACGAACCCGTGGTATCTTGCTGCAATTCCAGTTCTATTCAGGAGCCACATTGAAGTGACTCGCTGTTAATAATTTATCTTATTGTAACATGTACATTTATGAAATAAAAATTACATATTTTGTATACTTTGTTTAAGCTTTAAAATGCGAAAAATATTTAAGATTAAACATTTTTTAAAGAAAAGTAAATATTTTTAGAAAATTAAAAAAATAGTTAAAGCCGGTTTGTTATACTAGTGCCATGGCTCCTGGGCTCATTATAACGAGCCGCCACTGCATAGAGGACCTACTTGTTTAACGTGGGCTCCGAACCACGGGAAGTGTGATACACTTCAAGTTGAGATGGGCGCTCTTGGCAAATTATCTCGGTGGTTTGCCATTGCCTTCCGAGGAGAGACGGCCAGAATAAAGTTCTTACCCTGCCCGGATTCGATCCGAGCGTTTAGCATTAGAAGTAGACGCACTTAACTGCCAAAGCTATGACCATCTCTAACTATCAAAAATGCAACAAAATTATAAACTACTCAACGAGCCATGGGACGCATTATGCTCAATATAAGCTTAAGGTATAAAATTAAGAAGGAAGAACAGCGATGAACCGAGTGGCAGAGCAAAATTGGAACTGGGCAGGGCACGTAGCCAGACAAGATCCAAGCAATGGCCCCATAGATTATTATCATTCTAGAGACCCTGATTAACAAGGAGTAGTATTGGTCGACCCCAGAAAAGATGAGTTGACAACATAATTAAAGCAGCAGGCAAACAATGACATGCCAGAGATAGAGGAGTGAAAAAGCGAAGAGAGACCTAGGTTCAGCAGTGGATAAAGAAATTATTTGGAACTTTCAGCTCGTTTAGCGTTTGGTAGGGTTGCATAATATCTGGTCATGAAGCTTCTAAAAGAAGAGCCTTGCTTTTGCTCGGGCTTTCCAGCTTCTGACCCGTAAGCAACGCTGTCAAGGGCGTCTAAACTACCCTAAAACTGGTCGACCATTGATTGTTTTTAAAGGCAAGAAACCGACAACTTTTCGAATTTTGTCGTTTCAAAATAGATAGGATTTTACTTTTTGACATCTTGGTTCCACTCATTTACCTGTACGGAAAACCTTTTCCTTGTCTTCAGAGCACTGATTGAGCATAGCCCTATACCTCCTTCAATGGTCTCAAAATTTGTGATTGTGTCCCTTATAATTCAAGTTGAGTTGGACCGTTAGTAGATAGTTTAACGTGGAATCCGAAACATGGCATCATATTATCCCATAATCACTTGCAGCAGTGGTGTAACCAGGATGTCTAAAAGTAAAGTCTATCCGTTTTGAAACGAAAAAATTCGAAAAGTTGTCGGGAGTTTTTGGCCGTCTACTCCCGTGGTTCGGAATCCACGTTAAGATGTAGATCTTCTGAGATTGCTACATATTTTCAACAGACAGAGAGCGCAAGGAATTCAACAATGTCGCAAGACATTAATTAAAGGTTTTGTAGGTAGTACAGTGACGATCAGGCTGTTCATAATCACTGTAAGTTACCAATGTTTTATAATGTAAATTTACATAGTAAATCTAACAAGATGTAAGTTTACCCAATGAGGTACAATTAAAGAGATTTCAAATTATTTAAAATGAAATCTAAAGAAAGGGAGTTTTCTATATAAAAATTTAGCCGTGAAATTTTTCCGTTAGTTAATGAAGAAGCAAAAGGGGTAAAATTACAAACATTTACCATGTACATTATAAAACTCTGATAACTTACATTGATTTTTAACAGTGTAGAAAATTTTAAAAAATTTCACTTTGCACTCCACTTCGAATATTTTTGAAAAATTCTTGGACAATTTTGGAAATCTATTTTTGAGGTTTGGTGGTAATACTTATTAAATTTTGATAAAAGTAGGTTGCACTCCACACTTGAACAAAGGTCAAAAATAGACTGCAAATGATTTGTCAAAGAAACGTTCAACACAAATACAATTTGTACTTTTTATCGAAATGAAGTAAATTTTGAAATACTAAAAGCATATAAACCGTAAAATTCACTTTGCAGTAATGTGACAATATTTAATGTTGAAAATGTAAGTCCTAAAAATTTTAAAATTAAAATACTCTGGTTCGTGTAGCCAAAAAAGGGACAACACAGCATCTTAAAATCAGTATTTACTTTAAGTGCTTTTATGCAAGAAATTGATTAATTTAACTTTGCCGTTATCCCAAACCAATGAGAACGAATCCCCGTTTACTTTTGAGACATTTCTATTGTAGGCACATAAATTACGATCAAAAAAGTAAAATTAATAAAAATTGTTACAAATTAAAATTTATTTCACATGCTTACATTTTTAAATTTTATTAAAGGCAGCGATATCAACAGATTGAACAAAATCTTCGAAATTTTGTATTAATTCTTGCAACAAATCAATGGAAACTTTATCATCTTCAACAACACACACAATTTGTAACTTATTGATTCCGTAACCAACTGGTACTAATTTTGCAACACCCCATACTAAACCGTCCATTACGATGCTACGAACATTCTTTTCCATTTCTTTCATATCCGTTTCATCGTCCCATGGTTTCACATCCAAAATGATGCTTGATTTAGCAATAAGGGCAGGTTTCTTGGATTTCTTGTCGGCATAAGCCTTCAATCTTTCTTCACGGATTTTATCGGCTTCGGCGTCGTCTTCCTCTTCGGAACCAAATAAGTCGACGTCGTCATCTTCTTCTGCGGGTGCAGCTGCTGGAGCTTCTTCGGCTTTAATTGGGCATACGCTACCTTTATTGAAAGTTTTACGTTGAGCTTCAGGAAAAGAATTAATGTGATTGTACCATCTGAGTGCATGTGCGAAAATTGCAGCAGGTCCTTTATTGAGCTGTTTAAAGGTCTCAACGTCAGCTTGAGATGGTTGATATCTAAAAATACCAAGACAGATTGCTAATAAGTACACGTGCTGTATTTCGCCGGATTAAAATAACTTACCCACTAATATAACTTTTATCTTCCAAGTATTTATTAAGCTTGGTCACTCCGGCTTCGGTTTTTAAATTTCCGAAAGACATTTTTAATGGTATTATAATAGTGAAGAAATTACAACAAGTCTATCTAACTGCGAAGACCTTCCGGAAAGAAAGATTTGGGGTTAGCAAACTTGACATTCATGGTTTCGCGCATGCTTCCTTTTATGATGGCGCGAATTCAAATTAAACTCTGACAAAGTAATACAAACTTATCATTAAAATAATTAATTTTCAAAATTTAGGGATTTATAAGATTATAAAATTCTTTTATAATTTTTTGTTTATTATTTCATGAATGTTTAATTAATCAAATAAACGCAATAAAGAACCCTACACAGTGGCGGCGCGTGGTTTACTATAATGGCGGGGTGATGACTACAAAAAAAATGTTTAATATGTAAATAATAATATTGTATTCTGATTTTAGAAGGGCAGTGCCCCGTCGCCATTGATCCTACATGAAAAAACAAAATATTCGCAATGGCAACGAAACAGAAATTTCACATTTACTCATAATTGGATCATTATTAGGGCTAGAATATTGTTCTGTACGAGGATTTATTGATAATTAAGGTTGGCTTTGTAATATTGAATTTTGATATTTAATTTAAATTTTAATTTACCGCTTGTTTTTGTTTAAATTATTTTAAACGTCCTGTATATTAATTTTAAATAATATTTTTATGCGACACCTTTTGGTAAAATAAAAAAAGGTCATATTTGCGAGGTAGCGTGGGTTCTTGGTTACGGGGAAGGGTCGAGCACTTTTTCGTAACGTAACGTAAAGTTGTAATTTATTTTGAACTAAAAATAATTCTGTTTTTAATTTACTTTTGAATTTAGTGTTGGTGATAAATTATACAGGTATAAATCTTTTAATTAGTTTAAAATGTTATTAATGAAATGGTCGAAATAATATGTTAATTCAATTTGGTTCGTGTTTAAAATAATTTCTTTGTTTAAATATCGTAATAGAAACTTAACAGGTTATTTTTTAAGGGTTTTATATTATAGTTAAATTTGGTTTTCTAAATGCATTTTAAAGTTATTTATTATCAAAGGTAGAAATTATTTTAAAGGTAGTAAATTATTAGGACGCTTGGGAAAGAGGGAATTGTACCTCAAACCGGGTGTTTTATATTCAAGGCTACAATAGTGGAAAATTTTACTATTCGATTCAAGGCTAAATGTAGATCGTTGCCACATGTTAAAATAAATTCACAAAGGGATTCTTTTAAACTGCAAGGTCAAATTTCTAATGGTAATTTGTTTTTATTAATACAAAGTAAAGTATGATTATATACAGGATGTTTTTAATTTCAAATGAGATTAGATCTCTTATTATAAAAGGCCAAGTCTTTCTTTCTGTCTGTCCCACGGAAATACCCGAAGCAAACCGAACCGAACGCATAACGTATCATCGGATCAACGTATCATCGGATCAACGTATCATCGTATCAACGTATCATCGTATCAACGTATCATCGGATCAACGTATCATCGTATCATTTTGTCTATATAGGACAGCTATTTCCAAAAAAGCATTATGTGAACTTCCATAATGGATAATGAAAATTTTGAAAATCCTGCTGCAAAGCGACGGCGATTGAATCGTGAGAGAAAAGCACGTACAAGAGCTAATGACACAGAAGAACAGCTTCGATCACAGCGACAAGCTGACGCTCGGTCTCATGCGATACGTCGACAACGTGAAACTTTGGAACAAACTCAAGCGCGGCAAGCTGCTGACGCTCGGTCCCATGCGATACGTCAACAACGTGAAACTTTAGAAGAAACTCAAGCGCGGCAAGCTGCTGACGCTCGGTCCCATGCGATACGTCAACAACGTGAAACTTTAGAAGAAACTCAAGCGCGGCAAGCTGCTGACGCTCGGTCCCATGCGATACATCGACAGAAAGAAAATCGATACCAAAGTCAAGCAATTCAACTCCAAATAAGAGCATTGAGATTTGATGAATCTCACGTTACTCGACACGATTGTGGAGAAATGAATTCCATCTGTCAGTTCTGCGGCTCCAAGAATTTCGCCAAGGAGCGTCCAGTTGATAAACAATTTAACAACTGCTGTCATAAAGGAAAAGTGAAGATTCCTCAACCGCTCGATCAACATGGGAATCTATTGTTATATCCCGAATTTCTTCGCTCTATGATTTCAGATTCAGATAATCCTTACTACAAGAACTTTCGTCAGCACATCCGCTCTTACAATTCCTCGGTTTCTTTCGCTTCAATGGGAGCAGAGATTGTTTCAATGCCGGGTAACGGACCATACGTTTTCAAAATTAATGGACAGACGTACCACAGAATCACAAACCTGTATCCACCTGAAGGACAAACAAGAAAGTTTGCACAACTGTATGTAATGGACACGACAGAAGCGGTCAATGAACGAGTAAATCTGCCTGAGGATAGAGGTTGTCTACCTGAAGTGATTGAGAAAATCGATCGTTTCTTCCGCGTCAACAATCGTATCGCAGCTTCATATTGCCTGATGAAAGAAATTGAGCAACAAGAGCGTGTACGAGCCGAAGAAGAAGGACAACCAGTTCCGGTCGTCAATATGGTGATGCGGCGCGATCGGCAGTCTGATCAAAGACGTTACAATGCTCCAACGTCCAATGAAATTGCAATGGTGTTCGTAAATGATGACGGCGAACCTCCATTTGAACGTGATATCCGTATCTATCCTCGAAATCCCGTCGACAATGCAAATACCCGAAGCAAACCGAACCGAACCGAACGCATAACGGATAATTTCATAACCAATCGGATGAACGTATCATCGTATCAACGTATCATTGTATCAACGTATCATCGGATCAACGTATCATCGAATCAACGTATCATCGGATCAACGTATCATCGGATCAGTTAATCCGATTATCCTACTCAAAATTACTATATAAGCAGAATTACATTATAACGAAATAATAAGTGTTGAACGTCAACGAAAAATGTTTTCAGGTGAATTAATAAAGGATGTGGAACAGGCGCTAAAGAGGGCCTTATCGTTCGGAAAATACGAAGATTTTGAAGTCAGAGAAGAATTCAAACGAGCTACTATTAATTCGTTAAAGGAGGCACTTCGTGAGTTTAGCAGCAATGGAATACGTAAAATTGATTTAAATATTGCGAAAAAAAAAGTGGCGGCAAAACGTATAAGAAACAGAAAAAGAGTGGAGAAACTGATTGCTGCCGAACAGAAAAAGAAAAAGGAAGAAGCTGAGGAATTTTCAATATCGCTGCGTGATTTTGAAAATTCTTTACTCGAAGAGGTAGGGGAGGAGGAAGTAGGAAGTAGTAGTAAAACTTAGTTTTATTATTAGTTATTAAATTATTATATAAATAAATCTACTCTATAACGGGTGCGCCATCTTTTACTTCGGTATGTAAACATTGAATAACTTTGACAATTGACAACCGATTTGCTTAGTCAGACATGTTTTGGAAACGTCAATCCAGTACAATTTTAACCATGAATCGCTACACACCAAAACAACGCGCCGAAATAGTGACGCTTTACATTAAAATAATCGTTCAATTGTGTTAACTCAACGTGCATATTGTCGAAAATATCGTGGGCAACAGGTACCTTCTGACAATACTATTCGTCATTTGGCTGCGAATTTTGCGGAGCATGGTACTGTGGGAGACCGTCCACATCCTATTCATCAACGTACGAGACGCTCCAATGAATTGATTGAAGCTGTGCGAGCGAGTGTTGCCGAGAACCCAGAGGAGTCGTATCGTCACCGAGCTCAGCATTTAAATGTTAGTGGAACCACTTTGCGACGCATTTTGAAGGACGATTTGCAATTGTTTCCGTATAAGGTGCAATTAACACAAAGAATATTGCCCACTGACCATTCACGTCGCTTGGAATACGGCCAAACAGTCGTTCGAATGGCTGACACTGACCCAGATTTTTGGAAGCAAATTTTGATGACCGATGAGGCTCATTTCATACTGTCTGGCGGCGTTAATAAACAAAATTGTCGCATTTGGGGTGCCGAAATTCCACACGTGATCCATGAACAACCATTGCATGACCAAAAAGTGACTGTTTGGGCTGGCGTTAGCGCCAAAACCATCATTGGGCCTTATTTCTTCAACATCAACGAAAAGATCGACGGAAATCGATATCGGTGGTTGTTGGCGCATTATGTCTTGCTGCATATGCGTGAAAAAGGTATAGAAGGCTTCTGGTTTCAACAAGACGGGGCCCCATGCCACACTGCAACTCAAACAATGCGGTATTTGCAACGAAATTTCCCCGGACGTTTGATGTCGAAAAATGGCGATATTAACTAGCCACCGAGATCTCCAGATTTAACGCCTCCAGACTTCTTTTTGTGGGGATATTTGAAGAGCAAAGTGTACGCCAATAAGCCTCAGACCCTGGACGACCTCAAAGCCAACATCCGTGCCAAAATGCTTGCTATACCGACCGAAATGCTTGAAAAAGTGATGGAAAATGCCGCAAAAAGAGCCCATTTTGCCGTGACCAATAGGGGCGGTCACTTAATTGATGTTGTATTCGGAAATTGATCCCAATAAATTGTAAAGGTCCAAATTAAATGATAACAACTCAATTTTACGTTTTTTGGTTTTTTTTTCAAAGTTATTCAATATTCTCATACCGAAGTAAAAAATGGCGCACACTGTATATATAAAAAGATAAGGGTTTTTATGCAACGCTTTTATGCAACGATTTCATGCAACGATTTTATGCAACGTTTTCGATAATAGGATAATCTGACAACCAATAAAAAATTCTACTATATAAGTCAAAGGGAATGCAATATAAATTAAAAACCAAAATTGGTAAACATCGATTTATTAATTTAAATAAAAGGTAGTTCTCCAAGATTTTCTTCGTTTTAATATATAAGGTTGGTAATCCCTTATCCATAAAACGTTTTGCAATTTCATTGGCTATTGGTTAAAAAAAAGAACCAATCATTAATTTGATTTAAAATTGTTATTCAAAAACGTTCCATAAAAAGTTTGCACATAAAGTTTTATGTTTTACTTATATGGAGTAAAAGAGTACGGATTATCTGACCCGTAATCAGATAATCAGATTATTGCTTTCTTCGGATCACCGGATCATTGGACCACCGTATCATAGGATTATAGCCTATATATATATTTATTGGACGTTGATGTCTATATATTAAGTAAGTTAAAGAAGTTGTACTATCACGATCACAATTTGGAGAATTAAGTACTATAAAAGTAATTGAAGTAAAAAATAATTTAATACTATTGTCCAAAAATTACTACCATTCTACCTTTAAATTCAATAACTGTTCGAGAGTTAACATCTAATCATTACCTTTCAACTTTGATCATATCACAAAATTTAATGAGATCCTGACGGTTAATACATAGTTTCGGCTAGAGATGAGGACTCATTTAAAAGTTATCTTTAACCAAAAAAGGATTTTACGTTTTCCGACTGTTATAATTAGCGGAGCTTCTTTAATTCTAAGAACAGATGGAATAAAAGCAAACAAAGGAGTGCGACCACAACGGGATACATCCTCAGATACTGAAAGTACACAGAAAGAAAAAAAAGACGAAAAACATCTACTGAACGTTCGAGAAAACACAAAACTCGACAGCAACAACTACAAGAGAAATAAGAACCTTCAACAATCAAGACCACCAGCAACAACTTCAACTGAAAGAAGCAGAAAAAGAAGAACGCTACAGCAACCATCGACAGATCTGGCTACTGTTTTAGAATCGGTACAATTACAAGAGGAACAAGAACCTTCAACATCAAACCCACCAGCAAAAACTTCAACCGAAAGAAACAGAAAACGAAGAGCGCTACAGCAACCATCGACAGATCTGGCCACTGTTTTAGAATCGGTACAACTACAAGAGGAACAAGAACCTTCAACATTAAAACCACCAGCAAAACCTTCAACTGAAAGAAGCACAAAAAGAAGAGCGCTACAGCGATCATCGACAGATCTGGTCACTGTTTTGGAATCGTAACTCCTCATGATGCGGGTGAAATGACCGAGAAATGTTCAAATTGTTATGCTATTTTTTTGAAAAAATGAATTTTGCAAGAAAAGTTTTTGTCATAATGGAAAAGTTAAACTGTCCAAATTATCGCCAGGATCCAAATTGGATACTGGCGATACATCTGCAAGCGGATTACCATTTGTACTACATAGACGACAATTTCCGATAGTGTTGGCATTCGCTATAACTATAAATAAATGTCAAGGGCAGAGCTTTGACAAAGTTGGTATAAATGTCGATAGGCCTTTGTTTAGTCACGGACAGTTATATGTAGCATTATCAAGATGTCGAGCAAAGGATGGAATACAAATTCAAAGTACAAGCGACATAACAAAAAAATGTCGTATGGAAAGAAGTTTTATAACTCGCAAGATTTCTCATTTATATGGAATTACGAGGTGGCGAAATGGGGGTGGCCAAGAAGGTCATTGGCCGAGTAGTTAGAGCAATCGACTACTGATGCTAAAGGCATTGGTTCGAGTCCAGTAGGAGTCAATTTTCTTTCGGACTTTCTTTCCTCCAATGAACACTCTTCGTGCTTCGGGGGGCACGTTAAACCGGCGGTCCCCCTGATTTGAGCTGATCTAATATGTCAAACAGGGTAATAAAAAAAAATCAACCCTACTCCCCATCGACTACGCAATCGCGGAACTTCTCAGAACTCGGTCATCGAACGGACGTCCCTGGTTCGTGGTGCCGGCCATTGTTGGGGAGTTTTGGTGGGTGGTGAGGGCGAGAGACCGCCTAACGGCTGCGGTCATACTTAGCAGTGTCGACATTGTGGGTCAGGCTGGGGGTGAGTAACAAAGTGGAAGCAGTACAATGGGTCCGGTAGAGTGGCCTAAGTGCGTGCAGGTTAATACTTGCCACTCCCCCTCCCCCGAAATCCAAAATCCAATGGGGGTGGTTCAACCGTAAACCGGCCGGGAATATTGGGCTGCGAAGCGGCCCAAGGGGGTTGGGCCGCCGAAGGCGGCCAGGGGGGCGGAGCCCCCCTAGTTATTATATAAATGTTTTATTAAATAAAAAAAAAACTTCTAAATACATAAATGTTTCATTAAATAAAAAAAACTATCTAAATTCGAATAAAAAAGTTAAAAACGAGTTGTAATATTAACTAGATGATACCCCGTCCGAGGACGGGCAGCTAGAAGGACGGGCAGCTACCCAAGGTAACTTAAGTTGAATGAAGATTAAGGAAAGCTCTCAGTGCAATCCAAAAGCCATATGACCTTGGCTGCCTGCCCGTCCTTCTAGCTGCCCGTCCTTCTAGCTGCCCGTCCTCGGACGGGGTATCATCTAGTTTATAAATAAGAGATTTCTTTATTTAAAATAGGTAATCGTTTAGTTAAGTAAATAATTAATATACAGGGTGTGTGTCAAAGTTATTACAAATTGTTTGCAAGTCCAAAGACTTGATTGGAGGAATTCAGTCATAGTTTAAGGTGGCACAACATTTTAAAATATGATGAAAAATATGTCCGCAAATCTTTCTATCTTGGTAAATAATTGACTTATTTAAAACAATGGTTTTGGGTTCGTTACGTGTACATTTAGCCTCGCCGATTTGGGTAAAAGAATATAAACAACCCCCTATTAGCGTGGAAAATAAATTACTCACGACTAATAATGCTTAAATGCAAACCATAAGGCAAATTACATTGAACTGTTCCCAGAGAATTGTTGTTAATTAAGTTATCGTAACTTAGATCGGGTTTTTTTATATTGGTAAATTAGGTATCTCTATTATTCAAATACAGGATGGTTGAACTTGTTTGAATTAGGTTGTGATTTTAATTTGTATTTGAACAGCTGTACATATCTATGTTTTCTAGAAGAACGTTGGTCCCGGCGAGATATATAATATTTTAGCCACTATAAAACTAACGAAGGATTCCTTGAT
Organism: Podabrus alpinus; assembly: GCA_932274525.1. NCBI lineage: Eukaryota > Metazoa > Arthropoda > Insecta > Coleoptera > Cantharidae > Podabrus > Podabrus alpinus. The sequence continues at coordinate 14,837,906 of OW026454.1, read as the reverse complement.
TTTAAACCAGCAATCCAAATACAAATTATTGTTTCAGCTGAGTTTAAATAAGTTACAATTGATTAGGTAGTAAATTGTAATTCAAGGGTGTTTATTTAAAGGTAGATTAAAAAGTATTTGATTGTATTAACAGCTAGTGTTTCATTAAAACACATAGCTTTCCAAATCTTCAAAGAATGTACTAAGTACATGAAGAAACTATTATTAAAATCCTAAGGATTAAATAAAATAAGAATTTAAAAGTTATCGAAATCATTAAAGCGATTTAAAACAAATCGACTTTCAGGGTAATTAAATCTACAGATTTATTAGGTCACGAGTTAGGTAAATCATTGCTTCAGGTTAAATTCCTCAAACAATAATATTAAAGATAATAAAAGAATTGACATTGCCCCCAAAATATGGTAGTTTTATTTGTGTTGGAAGTTAATGGTTCGTCTCTCTTTCGGAGCGATCATTTGTTTGTTACAGTTGTTTTGACACTATGTTTTGTACACCGGAAGAAAGAGTTTGGTTACTAGATGGCGATCGTAGGTATTTCACAATGTGGTGGTCCAAGTTATTTTCCGTGTCGTCGAAGAAGTGTGATTTTAGATTTGAACTTTGTTAGTTCTCAATAGATGGCGTTTTTCTGGAGAGGATGTTGGCGCGAAGTTCAAATTCAAAAGTTACATCTTACAGCTTCATTCATTTGTGTTTCACTTTTGCGTCAAATGGTACTAATTTGAATATTGAATTTGGTACCTAATATTCTCGAGCAATCGTCTACGAATACTTTCGCATGAAAATCACTTGAACTACAACGTTTGGGGTTACCTATGCGAATCTTTGATCGTGTGCGATAATGTGTGATTGTTGCTATACATAGCGTCCCTAAGGTGCCTTGACGGATCTGAACCAAACTTGGCACAGTTATTCTGTAGGTTTCTGCCGACCTATTTGTGTAATAATGGATCAAAAAATCGTGAGGGGAAATTCGGGAAGAAAGACTACAGGAACGCGCAAGAAAGGTAAATCTGTTACCGAGATTCCCACTCTTCTTCTCTTTGTAAGGATGTCGCTTCACGAAGTTAAGGGCCCTAAATCTTTTAAAGCCTTATAACACTTGATGATATTATTTATAGAGAATTCGGGAAGAAAGACTACGGACTGGACGGGCTATTTAACTAAATTGTATTAATCGATTTGTAAATAATTTTTTCTAATTTAACCTTGACGTTCTATCAATTGGACAGACTTATGTAAATTTAGAAGACTCCGAGTTTGGTGTTCACCGGAGGGTCGAGCTAAGATATTCCGTGCAGTCCACTATTCGAACCCGTAATTTCCGCTCCGTATCTCAACTGTGATTAAATAAAATTTTAAATTGGTGCTCTGAAAATAGGACTTCTTATTTCCCCAAAAATTTGAAATTGGGAGCTTTTGTCCCAGTAGAGTACCCAGATAATTTAGTAGTTCATTCTGTTCGCACTTCAATTTAAAAATGTACTGACTAGCTTCGGAAGTGGTTACTAGCTTGTCTAAACTGCGTCTCAATGTTATCGTTTTGGTGATTTGTGAACAGCATTTGAAATCATTCAGAGCTTATCTTGAAAATTATCAACACAATCCATCACGAGTTAGTTTGTCTAAACTTCCCTCGAGCTGAATCCGTCGTTCGAAGTTCAATCCCAATTGATATTTTATACTTTTAACTCTTTAGTAAAAATAAATTCTTCTTCGTCTTCTACAGTCGTGATGCTTCTTGACAGAAGCGTCGTGACCCATCTCTTTCTATGCATGTGATGTGCGTTCGATTTATTTTCACATACATAGAGGACCTACTTGTTTAACGTGGGCTGCGAACCACGGGAAGTGTATAATACACTTCATTGCGAGATGGACGCTCATGGCAAATTACCTCAGTGGTTTGCCATTGCCTTTCGAGGAGAAACGGTCAGAATAAAGTTTTACTCTGCCCGGATTTGAACCGAGCATTTCGCATTAGCAGTAGGCGCACTTAACCACTAAGCTATGACCGCTCTCTCTTTTTTTATATTAAAATTAAAAATATTAAATATAAATATTAAAAAATTAAAAATAAATATTAAACTCAAAACTTTACAATGAATAGTTTTCTGATTTGTCCCTACTATTGATTATCACGCATTTTTTGACATGAATACGTCTATAAAATCGGTAACGTGTTTAAAAATTTAATAAAAATGTGTAACGAAAATTGTGTGTGTACGAAAAGTGTAGCAATGATAAATTTCGAATTGTCATTATTCAGCAAAAACTCGGAACGAAAATGGGTATCCTGCGACGACGTATTCACGTTAAACCATACGGCCATGTCCCCGAACATAGCCTACTTTAATTTTTTTGATTTAGGTTACGAAGCGAGGTGAAAATCTCGTTCAAGACAATAACTCGATTTGAGTTGGTAGTGTGGGACTTCAAGCGCTAACCCCACCACCGAGAACCGGGTTTGCGCCTCACGGCATTGGTGTTTGCTATTTACCAGGAGAGGTCACTTGATGCTACCGAGACGGTCATCAGCTTAAGCGATGAAGTGCGTTGCTACTAATGCTGTATACCTGGTTTCACTCCGCAGTCAGAATAGGCTTACTTTAGGGGGTCGTCGGATAGCTGGGTGGATGGTTAAAAAGTCGTGACTGACTGAAGTCAATGCTGAAGTTTAACGGTTTGGATCACTTTGGACGAAGTGGGCTAAAGATTGTAGCAAGCTATTTCGAAGCACCCGGTACAAGAGGTGAGAAGTAGACTTGCGCGGATTAGAAGCGATAAAAAGGAGGTTGGTAATTAGAGCCGGAGAAGGACAATATTTCGGAGATTAATCCGTTAAATTTGAGATTATTTTGAGTCCGAGTTTGAGATATTTTATACCGTTTCCTCCCGATAGATTCGATTGGGTGGCTTAAGATTATTTTAATAGTGTTCTAGTTTTTGTTCGGGCAGCTTTCCTTATGCAGGGGAAGGCTTCCAAGTTTAGTTTTGAGACCGTCGGAAGACTCAGATTAGATATAGTTTGGCGGATGTTTAACAAGGTCAAATAAGGAACCCCACCTGACGTAGTCATACCGGGAGAAAATTCTGAAGGATCGATACCATATTTTTTAACAACGTGCTTATCCACGAAGACCAACAAGCGCTAGCGTAAGTTTGAAGATGTTTGAGAGCCCTATCATAGGGTCACGTAAATGTAAATAACCAAAAATTGTAATATTGTGAAAGATTAGGCTTACGGTGGTAAAGCACCTCTATAAATTTTTTCCCGTTTTTTTAACATTAACAATAAAACGGGTAGCGTCCAAATTTGAATTGCTGTCGTTTTTTTCGCATGTAGATTCCTTACCCGCGACCCGCTAATTAATTTGAGTTGCCGGAGCTGTAGCCTTAAGAAAGGTAAGAGGGTGCTACAAGATCTTGAAAGGAGAGAATCTCCTGGCAAAAGTAAACATTTTTAGCCAATAATGTAAGATCTATTTTAGATTTCTTGATTGTTTTTACAGAATTAAAAGGTAAAACGGTTTATTTTTCCCATTAGAGGCGAGCATCGTCTGGATAACCCTTGGTACTTCATCAATTGGGATTAAAAACTGTACGGATTATTTGAAATACTATCCTTTATAATCTAATATAAAGAGCGTTTGCTCAGTGATCTATACTGAGCACTCATCCTTTTTGTTTGGGAATCCCGGAATCCTAGTTTTCAGTTTACGAATTATTCTTATGGTTAAATTAGAAGTTCTCCAACTTGCATGCAAAAAGGTTTAAAAAGTATGCATTTTATTGTGTTATGTATCTACCTACCATTTCCTACTTATTTATTTCTTATTGTTTCAGTAACAAATTTTAATCTAGAAGAAAAAACCTTTCATGGCTGACTCGGGCTCCCAATAGTCCGTTTTTTATTGGTGACCCCTAAGAAAACACCATGGTCCCAGGTGGTAATACGATATCCATTAAGAATTATTGATCTAGAACCCAAAGAAATACACCGAGAATGTATGATGAGTGGTTTTTTTCTAGGCTCGCTATCTTGAGATTTCTTGGTCTGGAGTTTAGACAAGATTTGAGTATTTGAGAGTTGTACCGAAACCTAAGTCAAAATTGATTAACAATAGAAAAATTTTAGATAGGTTTTTTGTAATTCCACGAATAAAAAGCTTAAGAATGTTTTCTATCAACAATGATGAAAATTTGATGAGAAAAATATGAAATTAAATACAGAGCATCCCCGCGACCGATGCACACCTCTTGGGTGCTGATTGAACTAAAACTTTTGTTCACATTTAGACCCCTAATAGGACTGTAGCCCCTTTTAAAGCAATATTTTTAATTTCTACTTTCAAATGTAGATACATAGCCCGAAACTATTGATTTTTGGGTGAGAGTGTAATAACAACTGCCATTACGAACTAACTTGTAACCTTCCTATTGCAAAGATGAAGGTTTATATAGGCCCCTACTACAAAAAAATTCTGAGAAAGTATTATCAAAATTTTGAGTAAATCGATTTTGAAGTTAGCTAATTTTCATGTAATTCAGTGGTAAAATTAACGAGATTCCCGCGCGTCGCTCATTCTGTGGTCGGTCCGTGCGTAATGAATGACCCTAACACTTAGAGTATTTTGCACCGGCAGATGCAGCTCGTCTCTCCTACATGTAACATCGATTATTTTTTGTTTTTACGCGATTTTTTGGGGGTTTAAGATCCCGGTTGCCTTCATCCCGGTGTTCTTGATGGATGGCGCCTTCTCGTATGTTTAGCTCTGCCGCGTAGCGGCGTACGCGATTGAAAAACCGCCCGGAGCCCCGGAGTGGCGTAGGGTAGGTTTTTTGATGCGCACAATTCTGGCCAGGGCAGTTTTTTATGTTTATTTAGAGACCTTATTCTTAAAATATTTGTGGTTCTGAAAAGAACCGTTTTTTTTATTCAGTTTGGCGACCGTGCTACCTATTGCAGTCCGTATGCGGCTCTAATGTGGTAAATCATGTGAACGAAGCGATCCTGGTTGGTTTTGCCATACAATTGGATCCACATAAATTGGTCCAGGTGCTCGGGTAGCAGAGTAGAGCCCATAACTCCCTGTCGACGGCAGAACATCTTCAGAGTTGACCAATAGCTCTCGACCTGATTTGTGCACACACCGGTAAGTGGGTCCACAAAATACCGGCTATGATTCACAGTTCTGTGGATGTATGGTGAAGCGCCATCCAGAGTGTTCAGCCCGTAATAACCCCTCCATCCGTCGGTCCAAATCTCGGTACCAGGTAGAGACAGTGCGGAAATCCCGGTACAAACTGTAAACAGTCTTCCGGGATATTCCGGCATTGACTGCAGCTGGCCCAGCTGGTATGCCGCTCGCCCAATTCCACATGAACTTGAATATAAGCCGCGGGTGGAGGCGACGGCCATCAAAAAATGATCCGGCGTTGATAGGGTAGACCTTCCTGCAACCCCGACACCTGAAGCAATGATGTATCCAGTAGTTTCGATCACGAACCACCCGACAAAATCGTCTGCATCTGTTTTTGGCGCAACTCTTTTTAGACATTACCAACTTCATTTGTTGCAACATATCGATGGTTTTACGATCGCCAAAACTGAATAAAAACGCCACATCGTCGTCATTCTTAAAACAATCTTGTGCATTCATTATTACTGCGATGTTATACGCACGGGAGTCGACTCACAAATGCGCTCCCGACAGTGCGAGCGCTAGTTATATTTATAACCTCGGTTATGGGCGTGGCCTAAACTTACGATTTACATGTAAAATTTAGCTTTTTTCAAATTGATTTTTCTCAAAATTTTGACTATACTTTCTCGGGCGAAATTTTTACAGTACACTCTAATAAGGTTCCTTTTGCTATAAAAAAACTTTGAAATTATTTGGGGTGGCGGTTGATAGGTAATTCTTCCCGCAACGGCTTTCGAGTTATGGGTCAAATTATGCGAAGAAATGTTAAAAATTTAAAATTAATAAGTTAAAAGATAATAAATTATATTGTTCTTGAATAAATTGGGGCGTCTTCATATCAATAATACGCTATCGTAACAATAATTTTAACACATCAACAGGCTCGAACGAGTAATAATTTAATTCATACCAGGAACTGTCTTGAGCGGCCCCACGTTTTAGGACATCTTTACAAAAAAATATAAAAATACGGATCTTTCTTTACACTGCCTGCTTGGTTAAACGGTCTTAACTATAACAAATTGAATGAAATAAATTAAAACATAAAAATGTTTTTTAGGCGTATCTGGTTGGTTTCATTCTTTGTTGATATTAATTTGTTTATCAAATTGAACATAGAAATTTGTTATATAACAAATTGGTTTCGGGACATAAATGAATTTATAGGGATGTTATAACGCCATTTTTATTTCATTTAACAGAAATTTGATGTAACCATACATTTAACAGACGGCATTAATACTACAATGAAGACAATTTTATAATCCAATTTGTTAGTTAGGACGTTTCAACTTAGGACCTTCATCGACGTGCACGAGTGGATTAACGAGATTCTAAAAATAATTATTCTTATTTTTAGCAGGTTCACTACTATGGCAGACACCGGTGCGGTGGCTGCTTTGGAGCTGCAGATATATGGACCGCATTGACGACAGAAAAACTTTTAAAAGTAATAGAAACTGTTCTGAATTGAACTGTTGTGAAAATATTTCACAGTGAGAATGAGGTTTAATTTTAAATCGTTTTAAATTGAATAATATAATATGGTATCTGCTAACTGTGCTCGTTTTACGGTTCGACAGCGAATTTGTCACTTGACGCCACGGCAGACAAATAGATATAGAATTTGAAGAAAAATGCACGTTTTTGAAATTTTATGAGAACAGCCTTGGAAATCAATCTGTTAATTATTTAAATAATTAAAAATTAATATAATTAATTAATTTTAAATTTATAAATATTTATTGGAGTTATAATAAATCTGATTGCATCTTTTAATGGTTTCGAAGTAGTATTTTTTTTATTTTTTTTTAAATATTTTTAACTTCGAAGGTATTACTGCTACGTCCTCAAAAATATTGGAGTTTTTGGCCGAAGTTAACAAAATTTAATCACTTACGGCACTTGAATTAACCAACAATCAGATAGAAGTCAAGTAATAAAAAAAACAAACTACTCCATAACGATTCTTTTCTCGCGCCGAACCGGGCTCGCGGCGAACCGCCCTCGCACCGACCCGGCCTCGCGCCGAACCGCCCCGCGCCGACCCGGCCTCGCACCAAACCGCCCCGCGCCGAAAAGTCTAGACCGAAACCTACGCGTGATCTTCAGTCAAATGTTTTTTGTGAATTTATTTATAACATTTTTAAATGTCTTTTTTAAAACATTTCTGTATGTTTCTGGCTCCTCTTCTTCAGCTCTTGAAAAAGTCTTGAAGATGTTCCTAACCCACCATCGTCTTTGATTGCGGTTAAGGTGGTTAAGCATTTCTAAACAAAGCTCCCTCCCACCGTCCCTTAACCGTTTAATTAATTGTAAAACTGATCTGCTCAGATCCGTACTAGCGAAATGAAAATATAAATTAAACTTACAATTTTCCAATCAATGCCGAAACTTCAAACATAACCACAAATTAAACCTTATTTGCCATTCGGGGCCGCACCTATGTATTCTTAATCTCAGCATATATTTTAACCAGCCGGCCTGAATGTTAAAAAAAATAATACAGGGCACTCGCCTGGTTGCCCGCCGCCCTCGTCCGGTCCTGTTATGTACATCAACGGAAGAAGTCAACTAAATTGTACACATTATTAAGAAGCAATTTTAGTTTCTTCTATGAAATGGATTGGATTTTCAAAAAAGTTTACTAGACTAAAGTTGTAGCCCGTTAAATTTTCTATTCAAAAGGGCAGTTTTTAGGCTTCTATACAAAGTATAACAAGAAGCCTTATGATCTGGCTCCGTGTCTGTCCGTCCTTCTGTCCGTCCGCATAATTCAAATCTAATTTACCTATATATTAAGATAGGTTACAAAAATATTCTGTTCTTTAAGATTGTAATTTTCAACCTATATAGTAGACTTAATCCGATGATCTGACCGATCAAGGTATCAACGGATCAAGGTATCAAGGGATCAATGTATCAACGGATTAAGTTATCAGATCACGGATCAACGGATTAAGTTATCAAATTAACGGATAAAATTTATTGTCATATTTTTTTTTGTAAAGCACTTTGTTTAAAAGATACAGGGCCTGCAAGAAAAATAAAAAAAATAAAACTTCAAATTCTCTTTTTCATTTCAAAAACATTTCTTCACATAATTTGATCCATAACTTTAAAGGCCTTCATTTTACACAATAAATGGTTAGAATCGAATTTGTAAATAATTTCACGATCTTTAAAAAAGAACTAAACTATTTACACTAAAAAATCAATATTTTCGGTGTTATGGCTATTTTAATCCCAAGGGTGTAAATTCAGACAAAATTTTTCTTAGAAAAATTAATCGCTAAGAGATTTACATCAGTAGCAGGACACCCTGTATATGTACTTGTATACAGATATAGAAACTTTTATGGAAGTTGATTAAAAGCTGGGATATGTAGTGAAAAACAAAACATTTATCTGATATCATTGGTGTTTAATTTATTTGATTTTATAACTTCAATATTGGTAAAACCACAGATTGTGGTAAAACTATGACTAGTTCATTTTAGTTGATAATAGTAGCGCTTTATGTTTTAAGTAAATTCCTTAACTGTTCTCTATATTTTACACATACTTAATGCATAATACGCCACTATTCTACAAATACATTACTATTCGTAATTTAGGTAGTTGATACCATTATAGGAACTTAGGAAAAGCAAAATAATTATACAGAATGTAGAAAAGTGTCGCATATAAATTCATTTTCAAATTTATTTAAACTGATAAAAAGAACAATAATAAATAAGGCTCGAGACTTTTTTACATCCTGTATTATTAAATCTATAATCTTACGAGAAACGCTAACTTTTAATAAATTACAAAACTTGTTCCCTGCATTTTTAAAATTATTTTACGTTTAAAGATAAAATTCACAGTTAGTAGTGACTATGTAAGTAATAAATTGACTAGATTTTTTACAAGCCTTGGAAATAAATTCGCAACCCATTATCAAAGTCTAATTTTTTTTATTTTTTAATCAGCGGTATACAGTTTACAAAAGTCGTAACAACTTTTACAGATTATTGCTTTTATTTTATTTTATTTACATTTATAAAAGTTGTTATCGTTTTGAACTTGCAACGCCACTGATTTTACAGTCTTTCAGTGACTAATGCCGCGTCCTAATTTCTCTACTTTTTTAACTGGAAGAATCATTTATGTAGATGTCGTAACGCGACGCAACGGACGAGCCACGTTCCCGATTGGTTCAACACAAAACACCAACGCCGGTTAGCCAATCAGAATTGTGGATCGTCGCGTTACGTCGTTCAGCTAAACGGCCAAATGGCTTATCCAATTAAGAAGGCCAAAAAGAACAAACACGCGGTTTGGTAATGGGAGCGAATGTCTTGTGTTTACAATAATTAATTTAATCCTAATTTTAAACGGATGTCGTAATTTGCTCTATAACTTGTACATTTTTAATAATGGGCCTCCGGCACGAACTGTACTGATTCCATCTAGCTAATCCTTCTGGTACACTTCTACTTGGTCGTAAATTATGATTATATTGGTGTAAATGCCTATACTGTCCCATATCCGAATTGTGACTGATACATTTTACGTTAGGTTGTCCGGTACATTCTATGTTGGCTGCGTAACTTAAACTTTTTGGCAAATAATGTGGCACATAATCCCTTCTACATTTGTAAGAATGTCTGTGTAAGCTATTTCGATCGAAATGATTGTGTGATGGATAAACACGTTCATAGTGATTACTACCTTGTCTGTATAACGTACAAGGTGTGATAATTTCTTGAGGGTATGCTATTGGTACTTGTATTGTATTGTTACAAATGCATTCGTTCATGTTTACAGTGCAATTATTAAAATTACAATTACTAATATTGTTGACATTATTAACACTGTGATCTTTTTTTGTACCCACCAAAAACATTAAACTAGCACCTATTATAGTAGAAAAAAAACTAAAGTAATATCCATATTTTGGATAGAGTTGATTAATGTATCCAGTTATGGGAACTCCCAACAACACCGGAATCGATTTAGCACCTTGAATAAATCCCCACGCTTTGGTAAAGTGTCGTGCTCTTATCCTTTCTAACGTAAACATCTTTAAAGAATAACTAAATCCTCCCAAACAAATTCCATACAGCCATACAAACAATACGTAGCCATGATATCCTTGAACGGCACTTAGCGCCAATAGAGATATTCCTAAAAAATAAACATTACACTTCTAGGAAAGTTAAAATCTATGGGTGCTTACCAATTCCAATCATGGAAGCTTGACATAAATACTGTCTGGATATAATACATTGTGAATTAGGCTTAACAATTATGAGCCCGAAACCGACAGAACCCAATGCCGAAGAAAAACCTAAAAATGTTTGCAACAAAACTAAAGCGCTGTCTTCCAAACCTTCCTTTTGACCTTGAAGTGCCTGTAATAGATACATATTAAATTTCACCCGTAAAATTATGTTTACATCTTACGAGATAAAATAGTGGGCTGTATATTCCCAAAGCACCGGTAGCACTTGCAACTAAGAGAACTCGAAGGCCTCTGCTCTTAAGTGGAGTAAAATCAAACATGGGTGGCTTTTTAACCTTAACGTGGGTCTTCTTTTCTTTAACTTTCTTCCTTTGGTTTTTGAGATGCATTATTGCTCTTCTTTGGGGATGGTATAAATTTGCCGATCGATATACAATTGGTAGAAAAAATGCTAGAAATAGTAACCCCGTTATGGCTTGCATACCTAGCCGCCATCCCAATTTCCTGTAAGCAATATCATCAATAACATTCTAAATTATAATTTACCTTCTATACCCAACAGCTTCTTTGTACAATACTGAGAACAAAGCCATTCCAACTCCGGTTCCGGCTTGGGCAACCATCTCGACAAACTCTCTTCTACGTTTAAAATAATGACCTAAAGTAAGGCTCGACGCTTCTCTTACAAATCCAGCGCTGGCACCAAGAACTACACCGTAGCTAAGTAAGGCTTGATGGAATTGCATTGCGAATGATGCAAAAAGGCAAGATAGCGTAAAAATTAATCCTCCTATCGCAGCCGCTATTCTTGTCGATTTCCGCCTGGAAGCTGCCACTACAAACGGAGACATTAGAAATGAAATACTGAGGCATAAGGCTCCCATCCATGCTGAAAAATAAAATTAAAATATTTTAGAATAGCTCTATCGGCATACCGTCGATGTCGTGCCGCCTGTTAAAATATTTTTATAAATCCCGACCTGTCATTCATTTATTTTCTGTGTTAGAAATGACATTACCTGATACGTCAACATTCAAACAACTATCAAAAACATCGTGAATTATGAATGATTTAAGTGGAAAGTGCGTAAATGTGGTTTTGGCCGTTGAAATGGGGCGCGGAATGGAATTTCTTGAACACCATGTAAAAATTGTTGCAAATTTTAACGGAAAACTATTGGAATCTGACCTTGTAGATTCAAACCAGCATCCAATGTTTAAGACAGAATTAGTTTGGGAAACTGATAAAAAAGAATTACGAAGACTTAGAAGTGCCAATGCGCCGTTACGAGTCGAAGTGCAAACAATGGATAATAATAATCGCAAAGAACGGATTGGATTTCTTTTGTTGAGTCCAAGATGTGCAAGCATTGTTCAGTTTAATTCAGAAACAAGTATAACTTTTAAATGGCATAAGCTTTTGGGGGTTTCCCCCGAATTTAAGATAAAGCATCCTGCGTTGTATTTATCTTTAACAATTCGCGATCTTGCCGCTATATATCCCGATGATGACATTCCATTTTTGACGGATGTTACAATAGAAGAAGCCCATCCTGTAGAAGATATGTTGGAAGAAATAAGCGAAAAAATTCCTATTCAATATCTTCCAGATGGATTTGTTCAAATAGGAAATGGAGACTGTAACGAAATGTTTTTATTGAGTATTATTATTCAAGTTGCCTGCAACTTGGATCTACTTCTTCCAGAAATTTTAATTTTTAATCAAAATAGAGAAAAATATTTTATATCTTTTAAAATATTTGGGATTACAATCAAATCCAAACCTTTTTGTAGAGATCTACATGCCAACATTCCCATGAACGAAAAAATTGTTGTACGAATTCTTTCCGAATATAAAACTCTAAAATTGTATTTGCACGAATATTGCCAGATAATTGTGTCGTTTTATTGTGGATCTGATAAATTGGGAGCAACTCAATTGCCTGTACATCAGCTGTTAGAAAATTTATCTGAAACTGAATTTGAAGAAAAAGAATCGTCCGTATATTCCGAACAAAAATGTCTTTTTAAATTTCCTTCGCCTCACGGTATAGTACCATCGAGTAATAATAACAGATATCCGTTTATCGAAGTGGGAACTTGTATAAGTAGAAAAGAAATTAGACCAATTTCCTCAGGGATCAGCATTCCAAGTTCTGCAAGTTTAGCAATTTCTGCCATAGACAGCACTTTATTAGATAATCTTGCAGACACCATTGAAATACCAGATGGTATAGAATTACTGGTGGATGACGATAGGCCAAACCAAGAAGAAATATTACCAACAACTTCAATACATTCCATCCAAAAAGATTTTTTGGAAAAACATTCTGGAACATATTCTTCTAAACATTCGATTGCAGGTTCTTCTTCCAAAAATTCTGTCGTGGAAGATTTTTCTCCAAGACATTCTAATGTAGGAGACGGTAATGATATAAATATGGAAAGTGCGTTAGATCATTTCAATAAAAGTCGACCAGTTAGTGCATGCGGTGATCAACCCGAAAATGTTCCAATTTTAGAATTACACAATATCGGCTTGGATTTTAAATCTCTAGAAAGAAAAACTCAATCCGAACAAAATTTACTTAAAAAACACACCGAGGGTGAACAAACCCATAGATCAACAGGGGGTGTGAAAATTAAACCAGTATTAATGCCCACATATTTTGGTAATAGACAGAAAGTGGAAGAAATTCCTAAGAAACTAATTATTACTTATCAGCAATTTTGTTTAGATATTGTGGTAGAAAGTATAATTTTGAAGAAGTATATGAGTGGAAATGTAGTAAATTTCAGATTTAAGCACCCCAAAGCATCAACGTTCATCACAATTTCATCAGAAATTGAAAATCAAGTAGATGAAGATTTACTATTGGGAAATACGCGGTGCAAAATGTTTTTCATTTCTTCCACCGAACAAATAAGGAAACTTGTTTATGCATGGCCTCCAAAAGTGATCCTATTGGACGAAAATAATCTAGTGCTGACAGAAGAACTGGATATTTATACTGCAATGTTTTTAGGAAGAGATCGAACCGAATGTACCTACATTACAGAATGTAAACAAATAAGGACTTACGAACCATTGGCAAAAATTAGTTTATCCATGTATTTACATGATTATGGATTATCCGCTCTGCCGCATCCAACAAGCAGTGATCTTTTGCCACCCATTCTTGACGAAGAAATTGCTATAAAAGAATTGCTGGAATTACAAGACTGGAAGGATGTCCAAAAATCGCATTATTCGGCCGATTTGAAGATTCTCGAAAAGGACTGCTTACTAAAAATGCAAACGGATTGGAACAAGAAGAAGACCCAATTAGAGGTAAAACTAACCAAAAGTGTTACCCGATGTCAGACGCTATCTCAAGAACTTCAAACTGCGGTTAATAATATTCGTACAAAAAATGCTCTGCAAGTAAAAGAAACGGCATTAAATTCAAATTGGAGTCTGCAAGAGAACATCCAACAAAACATACAAAAGTATTGCGATTATAAAAATAAAGAACTAATTGAAACCATCAGTGTACTGGAACGACAAAATGAAAGTTTGAAGAGCATTATTAACGACCAACGCCTCGAAATGCAACAGATTAAAAAAACAGCCTTAACAAAAGAACAGACCACCAATTTATTGCATCAACTGCGAGGACTCGAAGAAAAATTTGAGGAAGCCCAAAAAGTAAAGTCTTATTTTAAGGATCAATGGAAAAAAGCAGTGAAGGAAATTCACGACTTGCGATCAGAAGAGCAAAAAGCAATACAAGAAACAATTCAAAACCATAAAGTGGAGTTAAGCCAATTCAACCTTGATGGATTTGAATCCAATTGCGTAGCAGTAAAAAAAATTGAATGTGACGAGAATGTGTACAACGTCCAATCAAGTTGTATTTTTGGTAATTATCAATGGGATGATAACATTGATTACCCACCTTCCATAACAAATAATGCTTCCACGACGTCATTTAAAAACTTATAGAAGCGTCTTACGTTTTTTATACATATACAATTTTATATAAATATACTCTAAATCTTTATTTATCTATTATACATTTTTGAACTTGTATATTATTGTTTTAAAATTTCTTTTCAATTCTTATGTTCCAAATGTATTATTGATCTTTTTTTGCAGTGCTTTCTGTTTTCATTGCGGAAAATGCAATTACCTTAATTAATATTGTTGGAATTATCGGGGATATGTTCGTAAATCTGCACAAAAAGCAATCAATATCGTTAACTTTTTATTGATATTTTACCGTTATTGTTATCGATATGTCGTGATTGCCGTGCTAATAGCGATTCTTTATTGTTATTTTTTGAACACGAAACTTTTTGCTTTGAACAACAGTAAAAATAATTTTAGTTTTATTTTTCCCGATGCGCATCTTACACTCTCAAGATATTCAGTAAAATATTTAATATCAACTAAAACAGTAAAAATTTATAATAAAAAGAGAATACACGCAGCAAATTGCAAGAAGATTACAAATAAGATAATGAGATCCAACAAACCAGAAATATTAATGGTTGCTGGATTACTTTTTATAAATCTTAAAAGCGTTTTAGCGTTAAGTATAATATTTTGTTGGCGGTAATCGTAACATTTTATGTTTTTTTTTAGATTCTCCCGGGAGTTTTAACTTTTTGCATTTCCACCAGCCGTTCGTGCTCAAAATTATATATAATTTACGATGAGTATGAGTTAATATAATTTAATAATTAATTTTAATATAAATTTTTGTCACAATTTAAATATTTAAATTATTTTTTATAACCGCACTTATGGCATTGGTTAATAAAAATAAATTATGAATGATACTTTTTTATTTACTAGTAAGTACTAGGTAAATTATTTTATGGGGTTATTACATTTTTCTGTTAATTAAGTCAAATCACACCCGGAACTTCGAAAGTTAAAATTTGTAATTTTGTAGATTGTAATAAGGTATAATAACGGTTCTCGAAGTTTGATAGATTAATAGTTTATAACTTTTAACTCTGATTAATTAAATCATGCATGACACGACATCTTACGTATGTAAATTATTATGTAGGATAAGTTCAAACTTATTTTAAAAATCTTAAATTTTTGTAACTAAAACATATAAGAGGTTTCAGCTTCAATATAAGTTTCAGTATTAAATAAGAACTCATTGCTGTCCCGAGGTTCAAATTTTGTAAGTGTACTTACTACCTACATTATATAAATACCTACCCACATTTCTAATTATTTATTTAAGTTTGCCAGTGTGTCAATATTCCCACCTGCATCTCGAAATAAACCCGCAAACCCCCAGTTTTTAATTACCAACAAAACGACATACTAGGATCGATAGTTTAACGTGTATTCCTAACCACGTATCTAATGGTTTTTTTTGGGGAGCGACCGGAAGCTAGAGCTTGTAGCCCAACTGTTCCTGTACAGTGGTAAATAATTTAGAAACTTTATAATAATATAGTAAGGGCTTAGTGAAAAAAGGTAAAAGCAGTGTAAGTTTATTTTGAGTTAATTAAAGTTAGTAATGAACGAAAAGTAATAACTACATGTCGAATCCATAATATAATATAGACCATGAAGAACCAAAGAAATAAATGCAAGGCAATGATAAAAAGGAAAGGAAGCCAATAACCACAACATGAAATTTTAGATCCTGACCCAAAGAAAGTTGGATGTACATGGTAATATTCAGGATATTACTAAGATTACTTTCCGATTATAAAATTCAGTTTTTTTTTAAATAAATATTATACATTATTATAAAGTTCAGTAGATCAAAAACTATAGAAGCGTATATAGATCCAATCTTTGTAATTTTTTCGTAATTTAAGTAAATGATTCAATATTTCCGAACTTATTTCTCTTTTTTTACATGCCATTCAATTTGATTTTAACATATCTTGTCTTACTATAATCTATTTCATTATTCTTAGTTTGCTTCTTAGAACTGACAGACGTTGAGTATAATAAAATAAAATTGCGCCATCTACACATCCCTTTCTTTCTTACAATTGATAAACCGCAACTTTAATATTATTTATTTTATTAGTGGTAGAATATTGATTTATTTTCTTCAGTAAAATTTAACTACTAAAACTTGGTTTATGCACACCGTACGTGACGTACTGCGACGTTTCAACAAACACAAATGCTGTTTATCCAATCGGATCGTGGAATATGGCACTGCGTCACTTGGTGCAGTTTTGCTGTGAGGGAGGTAAATATTCATTAGATATATTTTATTCTCTTTACTAGTGAAATTTTACTGAGGGTAAAATTCTATCCCCTAGAGACTAATCTATCGAAATCTGTATACGTTAATAAAGATAACAGTAATGACAAACTAGGGGTAAAAATCTTAACTAAGAATATTTTATTTTTTCATATAGATTTTCAAAAAGCGAATATCACTGTTAAATTTCCTTTGAAAAATTTTACCTCTAACGGAGGATAATCACGGTTATCGGTTTTGAGCGAGAGTGTATTCTACACGTTGAAAGAATATAGTAAATATCTACTGACATAGATAAATCAAAAAGGAAATCTAATATTAGAAAGAAATAAATCTTTGATTTAATATTGCTGTCTTTGTTTATTGGACGTTTGTGAATTGCTAGAAATTCTTTGTTTTCATATGGTTTTTAAATTATTTTTCTGCTGTTACATCAGAATATCTTGCATATTTTGTATTACACTTATTCTTTTTTTACACTTATTTGTTTTTTAATGGGAGCAATTTTGGATGTGGTGACAGTTTTTTGACATAACAAAATGTCAAGTATGTTTTCGATTTCGATCAAAAATCGCATGAAAATAAATAAAATCAACTACGAAAATGGCGAATCTGTGAAAACTACATATCACAAAATTTCGGATATTTTTTGTCGTTATAATCGTCCTTCTGAGACCGCTATTAAAAATTTGTAGGTTAAATAAATTTGAGTCTACTGGTTCGGTACGTAACATACCAATAACAACACGTGTTGGTCCGAGTCGTTCAGCTGAAAAATACTGCTGCTGTAAGTGAAAACGTTGAAGAAAATTCAAATTAACAATTCCAGGCGTTCTCAGCAATTGGGCCTATCCACGAGCACCCCATGATGAATTTTGTGTAAAGCTTTGGGTCTAAAACCTTATAAGCTTCAGTTAGTGGAAGAATTTAAGCTAGCCGACCATTCTGCATGTCGATAATTCGTTAATTTCATTTTTGAACAAGATGTTGGTTTTTCTGAAAAAATCATCTTTTCAGATGAAGCTCATTTCCATTTGAATGGTTACATTAATAAGCAAAATTGCCGCATTTGGGCTTCAGAACATTCAAGAGTGATTATTATTGATAAGCCTTTACCTTCTAGCAGTGTTACTGTTTAGGTAAATGCGCTATTTGGTCTGAAGGAATGAGTGAAGCGTATTTTTTTGAAAATGGGGCTAGAAACGCTGTTGCGTTATCAGGACATGTTGACAATTTTTTTTTACTATTAGTGATGATATGGATGTGAGTGATATGCGGTTTCAACAGGACAGCGTCACATGTCACACAGTCACTGAAACATTGAATTTATTGCGAACGAAATGGAACAAATTTGATAAAATATTTTAGAGGGATTTTCTCAGAAAATTGATATTAATTTAATGTGTTTTTTGAACCATGACGTCATTATAAATTTTTTTAAATTGAAACCCTTATTTTTCTTTCCGGATTTGGATAGAGCACAGTTTTCTAAGTATGAAAATGTAAAATAACTTAACCATAAAGAGAAAAGTTTTTGAGATACCCAGTCCTAAGCTTCAAAAATGTATGATAAAATTATTGGAGTATACCAATTATTAATCAAGAAGGCGCTAGAAAAAATAACAGGATTTTGATAGTAATTAGAATTTTGTAATCTTTGGTCTAGTATTTGGTTAATCAATCGTTGCCTAAATTGAATCGATCATTGCAAAAACTGCATAAGAGTTTTTCAAAATTGATTTTCTTTTGGTATTTAGATCCTCGAGAGCAGTCTCATATTCTGCGTAAAACCATGATCCTTACGTTACGGCAAACTATAAAAAATTGCAGACCTATCCAGTTTTTGCATTGAATTTTATACATCGCATGTTATGCATTCCAAAAAATTTGAAACTTCCGAAAAACCACAAAAAATTGAAACTAAGTACAAGAATTATTTTCATTCATTTCATTCATATATCGGTTTATGACGTTCACGCCGTCTTCCGATTTCCCTGTCTGTGTTCGTTGCGTGTTGAAACTGTGTGACGAGCACAGAGGACCCACAGCTTAACGTAGATTCCGAACCACGGGAATAGACGATTTTTACATCGTCTACTCCGACCAGGGAAGATTTTGAGCCATATATAATGTTACTTGTGGCCAGCAGATAGACATTTGGTGAGCCATTCGCCCACTTCACAAGTATTATTTTCCTTTGTAATAAAAAATTCTTGTCGATAAAAAAGTAGGAACCGTATCCACGCTATTCAGAGCCAATGCCATTCGACGGCATTATGCTATCCTTCATTTTCGGTCGAATTTTTGAAGACTACCACCAATCAGCATGTCATTATACCGCGGTAGGAGAAATCTTAAGTTCCCCTGATTGTATTTTCTGGTCACATTTTTCGGGAGAAATGACATATAAGCGAGGTAACTGCATGTAAAAATTAGAGATTCAACGATCACCCAAGGTGCTACAATAAACTATGCCCGACCGTGGGTAAACGCTTTTAAAAGCGGAGTTAATAAATTTACCACAGTAAATTAAATTAATCGAGTCATATGTGCGTTTAAAAACTAGTGAGTGTAATTAATTCAGGCAAGTTTGTCGTTTAATTTTGACGTTGTTTTAAAATTACTTTTGTCGCTTTAAATTAAATATTAATGAACGCTGCTATAAATTGTCGATTGTTTCGAATTTAAACATCTTACGAACATTATTTCAAATCATTTTCAAATTAAATATTACCCTAAAGTTCTGCCGCTTTTTAAATATGTTATGAATTGTCGATTGTTTCGAATTAAATATTTCCTGAACATTAATCTAAATTAGTGCCGGGTTTCTAAAGTAAACATTTAATGGACACTTTTATGAATTATCAGTTATTTAAATTAACTATTGGTGACGTCATTTGTAACTATTTACGCTTTTGTTAACGTTCCGTTGTTTAAATCCAATATTACGGGCGTAATTTAAGAATCAGTGTAAATTAAACACATGTATATTGACTTTATTTTAAATCAGTTCGAGTTTTAAACCAAATGTTTCGTGCCGATTATAAACGAGTTGAATTTGAATTGTTGAAACATAAACAAATTTTATCGAACACTTTCGAGTAAATTACGTTTTGGTTTGTTTCATGGTACGATCCATTGAAACTAGATTACGTACGGTTTGCGCGAATTTAAAGTCGAACAGACAGGACCGTCTCGATGTCAAGTTTTAAAAATTATGAAGCATTCCACTTTCGTGTTTATTAACGAACACCCACTATCGAAGCATCCCCGATCTATCGAACCTTTTTGTCATCTCGAGTTTTGGAAAGGATTTTTGCCTACCGAAATAGCATTCTCACGCTGGACCATATCTACTTGGACGATCGTCTCCATAGGAGCATACCTGTAAAATATTACGTAAGCATTCTTTTCAGTATTATTGTACCTTGTGGTCAGTTTGACCACCATATTTTCAAAGAACCTTCAGTCCTACCGTGTAAGACGAATTCGCACCCTTTTGTATTCCTTTGTTTTGTGTATTAGTATTTGTTTGGACGTGATGTTATCACGCATATGTTGTCAATGTTTTAAAATTGTTTATTGAAGTAATGTCATATTTTGAATTTGTGTTTTATGTCATATTTGAGGTTTAATAAATTAAACCAGTTAGCCTGTTCCATTTTGGTGAACAGCTGTTTAAATTTCAGCATCAATATTTTTCTCGTTAACTTTTCTGTTATTCAAGTCAGTGTAAATATTTTGTCTTTCAGCATTTGTGGTTGTAAATTTGATTATACAATTGTTGTAAAGTGTCAAATGTCCTTGCATATTTCGCATATTTCGTGCATATTTCGTAAATATCTGCTTATTATTTATTTATGTGTTTTATTGTTGTCATGTGTATGTTTTGTTTAGCTATTTTTGTCAAGATAAAACCTATCAGCTGTAAAGGTAATGTAATCCAAAGAGATGCCACCAGTGTGAGAGGCAACGCGATTAATTAGAAAGCTGTCGTGTACCAGCTTGGAAGAGTAATTTTTCATCCCCTTCGAATAAACTCCGGTTTAAGTTCACGTGGCGCCCATGTAAATACCCCGTGTGTAAAATTTACCCCCCCCCCCCCTGTTAGAGACAACATTCAGAATCACGATTGTGGACCGCCCAATCGTTGATGAGAGACCATCAGATCGCGACGTTTCGTCACAAGCCCTTTTGCTCCTTCAATCGACCCACCCCTTTGCGGCTAGAGCTAGTCACCCCATTAATTTTGTTCGGAAGGTGCCTTGTTTGCGATTTATAAGGTAACAAAATATTGCCAAGAAGTGAGCGGAGGTCATTTCCAACATTTAATTTGATTTGATTCACTAATAACTTTGGGACGATTACCTTGAAAACTTTTCTTTTCAAGGTTTGGGTATTCTTACATTTTCATACTCAGAAAATTGTGCTCCATCCAAACTCGTAAAGAAAAATAAGGGTTGCCATTTACAAAAATTTACGATGCCGTCATAGCTCAAAAACAAAACCCGATAAAAATATATCAATACCAGAAAAAAATGACATTTAAAGAACGTCAAACTGACATTTATGTTAAGAGGGTTAAAAACTTCACACTCAGGATTAATAATGCACCTAAGTTCCTTGGTATATAATATACTATTATCGAATTTACTCCAAACTTTACGAGCTCACTGTACATTACGTAAAACAAGAAATACAGAACTTTCATTTAAAAGTGAGTTTTATTTCAAATTTAAAAACAAAGTATCTGTTATAAAAAGCCCTCTATAAAGTACCTAAACAAAAAACAAATTAAAAATAGAAAAAACTTCTACTTTATAAAACAATTGAAGAAAAAAAATTAAAAGCTATAAAAATAAATAAAATTATAGAAAACTTCGTTAAAACAAAACGACAAATTAATAACAAAATGCGCAGTTGTATAAAAAATTCCTAAAGTTATTTGTTTTATTTTAATTTGTCGTGTTTAACAACAAGCACGTTAACTACGTGAAATATTTATAACGAAATGCATTTTCGGTTACTTTTTTTTGGGAGTAATTTATTTCAAACGTTAATTACAGCATTAATAACTATTCGTTTGGTAAAAATATCTACCATTAAAAAAGACTTGAAAAAGTTTCATTTGGTATTTTATTTACGAACATATAGTGCTAGCAGTTTTAAAAGAAAATCGCTATTGTCTTTTTTGTATTTTGCAAAAAAGTGGTGTAGGGTAATGGAAAACAAAACTATAATAATTTAAATTATAAAACCAACGCTTTTAATATTAAATTTTAGTATTTTGTTGGAAATATTTCATGATTTCAGTTTATGATTTAATAAAAATAAATTTTTCCTTGTTACCCAAGTTTGAATTTGAAAAGAAAAAATATATTTGAATTTTCTATTATTTACATTGGGAAAATCTATTAGGGTACACTTTCTTATGGTTGGTTGATTATTTAACTATTATATTATACGATATTAGATATTCGCATGCCTCTTGAAATGTTGAAATAGTTATTACTTAAACGAAATGATAAAATAATAATTTTAATTAATAATTTCATGTTTAATAGTATATTATATACCAAGGGACTTAAGTGCATTATTAATCCTGAGTGTGAAGATTTAAGTGGACGGCAAAAACTCACACTAGGGATTATCATCTACTTACGTCCTGAGGTATATACATTATTTTATGCATTTCCGGGACTTAAACTGCTATTAATATTTATTTAATGTTTTAATTTCAACATAACCCTCTCAAAATTTGAGAGAGAAAACCCTCTCAACCGGGCCCATTGTACTACCCCCGTTTGTTTTTGCTTACCCCTAGACTGAGTCACAGTGCTGACAGTGATAGGTATGACCGCAGCCGTGAGGCCGACTCTTGACTTCACCACCTGACCGTAACTCCCCAACAAAGGCAGGCACTCGAACCAGGGACTACTACACTAAATGACCAAGTTCTGATAAGTATCGTGATTCACACCCAGCCTGTGTTAGGTGCAATTGATGCATTACGCATTAAGCCAAGCATTACGCAGTCCATGGGGGGGGGGGTAATTTTATTGACCTGTTTGACTACAGGCCAGATTAGGGGACCGCTGGTTTTACGTGTCCTCCAAAGCACGGAGACGGTCATTGAAGGAAAGAGAGTTCGAAAGAAGATTGACTCTTGCTGAATTCGAAGCAATGCCTTTAGCAGCAGTAATTGATTGCTCTAACTACTAGGTCAATACTATGTAGGTGGCTTTATTTAAAATGAGTGGGTCATTTTATCCCGCTTTGTGGTCCATTTCCACGATTTAAATAAGATTCCATGGCGATCATTGTAACGTTGTCAACAAAAATTCTTCAATTTGTTCAGGATATAACTCACCTTCGTAGGAAAAAATTACAAAACGTCTGTTTTTGGACAACTCTTGCAAACTGCAAAGCGATAGTCTGACTTGACTTGCCTTGCATGTAATCCATATAAACTCTTCTTCTTTTCTTTGCTCTTCAGCTATTTAATTCAAATCAAAATCATCAGATGCGTTGTCATAAAAGATAAGTTCGTTGACATGCCCAGAAGAAGTGGCAGGTTCATCTTCCAGGATTTCTTCATTTCTTACGACGTCTTCGCTAACCATATCTTCATTATTTACAACACAAGCGCGTTTTCCACCCAGAATATTAACTTTCTTCTGTGATTCTGGATTTTGGTAGATTCTGCTCTTTAGTTTCCAGGCTCCGGAGGAACACGGATTGAACGTCGTCTTGATTGTATAAAGATCTTGGTATGCACTGTAAAAGTTCTTCTACATTTATAGGGACCATGCCACATTTTCGGAAACCGGATTTTAAATGAACTTCAATATTTGGTGCAATAATGTCCATTTTTTTACAGTGGTGGGAAGTTCTGCTTCTGTATGTTAGTTAGTGCTCATGCCTTCCTCTGTATCTTTTCAGTCTTATAATAATTTTTTCCACGTTATTTTCAGTGGACGGAAGAATGCAACATCAAGGGGCTGGGTTAGAAGGGTGGTGTTGGGTGGAAGACATATTAGACTTACTTCATTTTCACGGCATAATTGAACCACATGCATGGTTAAATTGGAAGAGAGATTGTCACAAAGCAACACATTTTTCCTTTCCAATTTTTTAACCTTGGCATCATTGGCTTTCCAGCCAATCTATGAAAATTACTGCATGAAATCATCTAGAACTGCTAGAATTATACCGACATCCTTTTTGTTAATTTTCTGCCTATGTCGTCCACATTTTGGTAGCTCGATAAACCACATATGGTAGAAGGAGTTTCCCAGAAAAATGTTCTGATCATTGCCGTGTATTTGAACCTTTTTTGACGAAAACTCTGTTTTTCCTGGATCATCGGTGAGGTTAGTCTCGTCAAAGTTTCACATATTTGTAGGAAGAACATTCTTTAGCCCAGGGGTGAGCAACCCGCGGTCCGCCACACTTTTTCGTGCGGCCCTAATGCCATCATTTCCAAAAATTAAGCATTGGAATTTCTTGGTATGAAATGTTACGCCGGGTTTATTTTATTAATAATGAAATAATTTGAGTTTCATTATTCAGTGTTTGTATGATCATAAGTTTGGTCATAAGTCCGAACAACATTTTTAAATGTGTAGCTGGCCCGTAGTAAAAAAGGTTGATCATCTCTGACTTTAGTCCTTTGACTAGGTTTTCAATAGAAGTTCTTAATATGGACTCATTCAGTGTAGTGCATCATTCATTAAACTCTTATGGTATGCATAAATTCAAATTAATTTTATTGTTTATACGTCAAGCAAATCCTTAATTTTAATTTAAATATTTTGGTGGATATTTTGAACGGTAGCGTAGCTATCGAAGCTATCGATATAATAATATATTATTAAAGTAAAACGAAAATATAAAAAGATATTAAGTACCTATATTATAAATGTAGAAAGCACCAAGTTGTGTATAGATGAAAGAAAATACTTAAAAGTTTTTATAATGAAATCAGATAATATCATTAATCATAAGAACATTATATTATTTCTGTTGTGTATTGTGGTACAGAAACACGATTTTAAAATTGAATTTAAGATTTGTATTTGTATAGAAATTTTTAGGGCATTAAAATTCAGTTTGTAAAATGTAGAAATTATTAATATAAACGTAAATAGACGATAAATTGCATTTTAACTGCAAAGCTGAGTTTACGTGACGCAACGCCACGATCTACGAAGCTGATTGGTTCAACATAAAACGCCCAAGCCGATTAGCCAATTAGAATAAATTGAGGTTCGCGCGTTGCGTCGTGTCACGGCGTCTACATAAACTCAGCTTCAATAAATAGAAATATTTAATAATTATTTAATTTTTAATGTTCAGAAACCATGGATTCCAAAAACAATTTAATACCCTATGCTTTAAAAATGGGACATCTTTGTGGTTTAGATTTGTACGAAACAAATTTTTGGACGCATATTAATCGAGTTTTATCGTTTGTATTATTATTAACGATGTTTTCAAATTGCATTTTCATAAGCCTATCAAATTGGAAAGATTCCATAGAAGTAATCGCCGTAACTTGTGGTATTACAATGGTTTGAATAATTTAGCCCTGTTGAAAATATTCCCCCAATAAGTGTATTTTATGTTGCAGATAATAATAAAATATGTGATGATGTTGAAAAATAAAAAAGTAATCATATCTCTGATAGAAAAAACGGAAGAATTTTGGCCGGCCAATAAATATGGTCCCGAATTTCAACTGGAAATAGAAAAATGGTATGGATATGGTGAAAAGCTAAAACAATTGATGTTTATGTTGTTAGTATTTATATTAATAATATTTGGAATGAAGCCTCTCTTTTTACGTAATGGAAGAACCTTTCCGTTCGAAATGTTTACCGAAGTTACGGAAACGCCGATGTACGAAATAACCTACACTTACGAAATAATTTTCACTATTTCAGGATGTGTTATAACATTTGCGTTTGAAACTTTATTTGTTGCCTTCATCATAAATGTTATCTGCCAGTTGAAATTACTGAAAGAAGGCTTTGCACGCTTAAAATTAAGTTCGGTTAGCAATCCCGAAATGGAGAAGAGGGAATTGAGGCAACTTAATGAGCTCATTGCTCATCATAACCTAATTTTAGAGTAATGCTTGATAATTAGAGCAAGGCAAAATAATCTTTGTGAAATTTCAGATGCGTCGATCTAATGCAGGAAATATACGGTGCCACTTTTCTAAACATATTTATGTTTAATATGCTCAACTCAAGTTTTAGCCTCATGGGTATAATTACAGCTGAGTATGTTAAAATAATAATTAAGTTAACGGTTTTGTCGAAAAGTTCTTCATTTTAGAGATACAAGTCCCCAAGCTCTTTCGGTATATGTAATACTTTTGTCGCTTTTAGTTAGCCAACTTTCGTTTTATTGTGTGCCAGGATCCATACTAATTGAAGAAGTAATAAGTACTTAAAAAGGAAAAGGTGCCGACTTAATTAACATAATTTTATGAATTAGAGTGAAGGGGTAGCAAATGCAGTTTATGATGTCGATTGGTGGGTCAAAACGCAACCTTCTTTCAGAAAAGTGTGTACCATAATAATTCAGAGAGTAAATAAACCGGCAATGCTGACTGCTGGTGGGTTATTTCCGGTGGATTTGGACACTTTTGCTACGGTAATATAATTATTTAATTTATTACTAAAATATTATTTATTAATACTACTTTCTTCCTCAATTAATTAATGTAAAAAACTACTTTTCGGGTGTAAAGGAATGTAATCAAACGACTATCTACCGTTAGCCAACGTTTCGATTAATTTATTTAATCATCTTCAGGGCTGGAATTACAGAAGTTTAAAATAAATAAATTATTATGTACAAGTAAAAACGTACATACCAAACAGTAGCTGATGGCAAATGTTAGATTACTTATAAATGTGGTCAATAGGAATAAATAAATAATTGTACAAAGTGATCGATAATTAAAAACTAAAAAATTATTAAACTTGGTATTTAAAAATTAAAACACGATGATTAAAACACAATGTGTCAACGCCAAACATAAACAAAATAAAATAAAATAATTTTAAAAATATAATCCACATTGCGAAACACACTAGACAAAAAACACTAATAAGACCAAAAAAGCCATCAGAGCAAACATTGGGGAAAACAAAAACGGGTCTAGCACATCATTCAATAAACAAACATCATAATTTTAAAGATGAAGGTGTTCAGATACTTGCTTCAGAGAAATGCTACAACAAGAGGCTGTTTATTGAAGCTGCTGTTATATCGACTAACAAAAATAACATTAATATCCAGAGTGATTATTCATGCATAAATAATGGTTACCTTAATTTATTGCAGAATTACAAGATAAAAATCGAGAGACCTGATAGATAGTGCATTTTGGCACCTTGGCGAGTTGGACGGTTTTTAATGTTTGCTCTGATGGCTTTTTTGGTCTTATTAGTGTTTTTTGTCTAGTGTGTTTCGCAATGTGGATTATATTTTTAAAATTATTTTATTTTATTTTATTTTGTTTATGTTTGGCGTTGACACATTGTGTTTTAATCATCGTGTTTTAATTTTTAAATACCAAGTTTAATAATTTTTTTTTAGTTTTTAATTATCGATCACTTTGTACAATTATTTATTTATTCCTATTGACCACATTTATAAGTAATCTAACATTTGCCATCAGCTACTGTTTGGTATGTACGTTTTTACTTGTACATAATAATTTATTTATTTTAAACTTCTGTAATTCCAGCCCTGAAGATGATTAAATAAATTAATCGAAACGTTGGCTAACGGTAGATAGTCGTTTGATTACATTCCTTTACACCCGAAAAGTAGTTTTTTTTTACATTAAATATTATTTAAATAATAAATATTTGTAATTTTAAGATCCTGAAGAAAACTTCGACTTTTGTTACGTTTATGAGAAGTGTATACTCGAATGATAAAAACATGTAAGAAGTTAAAGTAGATTGAAAAAGTTTAACAAGTTATCAGGGAAGCGTATTGTCTAAAAATTTGCACATGCGGAAAAGTCATTTTCACTGTAGCACCTGCCGCATAAAGCACTTTCTTGTTTTGGTCTTACAAATTTTATAAAAGGTTACTGGATTGAAATTAAATTAAGTTAAACAAATTAATTTCACCGAGCGAAGTTCAGAATTTGTCTTTGTCGATTTAGAAGAGACGGAAAGTAAAATAGCGTAGTAATAAATCTTTAAGCTGTTTATTTATATTCAAAATTTTATCGTAAAATATTCTGCAAAAATTGGGTCAAAGCATAATAATAAACTTGCATATCATTCACTTGCACAGTTTGTTAGAACTTGGATGAAAATGCAACTAGTTTGGAATTTAATGTAGTTGGCACGAATAAATAAAATTTTCATGCAGTTTTTTTTTTGGTTTTAAATTGTACAAATATACCGTATCTCCTTAAAAGCAAAGATTATTCACTAAAACTCGTTAAAAGTGATAGAATAAAAAATATATTTTTTTAAAGAGCTAATGGTTTTTTAGCATTCCATATCTCAAATTTTATGAACATAGAAATATTTTATTTCACAAGTAATCAACATTCGCCTAATAGGATTCCTAATTGACGATAAAGACTTTTTAGGGATTTTAACTTTCCTTTAATTATCAACATTTAACTTACTGCAATGTCCAGGAAACCAGTACCGGTTACTATATTGAGAGCCGGTATACAGTTTACTACCGGTATAGTGAGATAGTGAGTATAGTATAGATATAACGCTGTTAGTATATCTACATATTGCGATGTCCCTCTTCTATTAATTCTGACAAACGCAATATTTATTTTTATTTATTCCGAAACGAATTAATCACAGTTATTTTTCATTTCTGAATTCAAAGTTGTTAAATTTATTTTCCCGGCTAACTTTTATTGTTTAAGAGCATGACCTCTTCATCCCAGAAGCGAGCTCCTCAATTATTTAATATTCCCTTGCTTATTTTTCCTGTTAGTTTAAATGCTATAATAGCAAAATGGCAATGCCTTTACAAAACAAATTAAGTTTTATTATTATAAAAATTGTAATTGTGTAATAAACATTTATTTTAAATTAACAAAATTGTTCCTTTTAGCATATACCCTTTTTAGGCTTCTATACAAAGTATAGCAAGAAGCCTTATGATCTGGCTCGGTGTCTGTCCGTCTGTCCGTCTGTCCGTCCGTCTGTCTGTCCGTCTGTCTGTCCGTCCGCATAATTCAAAATCATACAGAGCGTTTCAAATCGTGTTGGAAATACTCTGTGTGTATAGAGGTCTAAGAACTGGGTAGCCAGTGCGCTACTTTTAGGCTTCTATACAAGGTATAGAAAGAAGCCTTATGGTCTGGCTTCGTGTCGGTCCGCATGTTTCAGAGCCAATCATAACGTTGATCAACTGAAACGTTGTTATATTGTAAATACTTCGTCTATATAGTATTGCTTTAATCTGTTAATCCGTTGATTCGATTCGCTAATGCAATTTATTATTATTACAGGTTAGATGATGTTTTGTATTGCTTTCATCAGAATCAAAATCGGAATCGGAAAAGTCGCTGCTAGAATAATTGCTTGAGTTGTTCATGTTTATAAATTAGTGGTACTTGCTATATCGATTCCTTTTCAAAAGTATTACCTAAATTTTAAATACAAAGTGTAACCTATATAGTAAATTGTTGATCCTTTGATACGTTGATACATTGATACGTTGATACATTGATACGTTGATATGTTGATACATTGATACGTTGATACATTGATACGTTGATACATTGATACGTTGATACATTGATACGTTGATACATTGATACGTTGATATATTGATACGTTGATACATTGATCCGCTGATCTGTTGATCTGTTGATCCGTTAATCTGTTTATCCATTTATTGCATTATCTGCTTATCCGTTATTTGTATTTTTATCTTTTGAACAATATATCCACACCGTTAAGAAATTGTATGTAAAATTACAATCATTAGCAACTTTGTGACCAATTTTTCTTCAGCATAGCGCGAAATCATATCTTTCTTCAGTATTTATCACATCGAAAGTCAGCAATTATGGTACAATCTATATTACGAACGTAACTTATATACCATGCTTTAAAAATAATATTTTCGAAGCATGTTATATCACGTTACTTGGTTCGGACGATGCTATTTTAGGGTTTTGATATCATAGATATCAAAAAACTAATATTTTTTAATCAAAATCAAATTAATTAAAAAAAAATCTTGTAGCTGGTGTGTTATGGTAGTGTTATATCTACGAGGACTGGGAAATCGAGTATTCGAATACTCGATTCTAGGTAATTTGTTCGACAGCGTTATGTGCGACAGAAATTTGTTTGAAAATGCCCTGTCGATTAAATGTTCAGTCGTACAAATGCTGAGTTGGACGAATTTCTCTCGAACAAATTACCAACTACGGCATATTCAAACATTCGAATATCCCACTAATATTTAAGTGTTTTACTAGGTTTAAGATGATAATTTCATTATTAATAATTAATTTTAATATTATTAATAATAATTATTAATTTAACACAAGCGGCCTGCCGGTGTCGCGAGTAAACAGTCGACTAGTCCAGACGTGTTTTTGTTTTTCCAAGCAAAAATGTAATCAGTGACATTTACAGCCATATTCACCAAGCTCTGTTAAGTTGCTAACAGAGAGTCAAGTCAATAACAGTCTGTTAATGTGATATATTTGTATTCACCAATGACTTTTAGCAGTTACCAGTCTGTCAAGTCGTCTGATAAGTTAACAGAGCAATATTGGGCTGTCAACATAGGTAACAGACTGATAAGTAATATTTTTATGTGTCAATATTGTAGGTTATAATTATTATTGACATTTGTTTTTGGTATGTATTTAAGGTTAACTTTTTTCCGCGAAATCAGTTAAAGCTAGTTTTACACGGTTTTACCAACAAAAATTCTAGTTACTTTTAGGCTTCTATACAAAGTATAACAAGAAGCCTTATGATCTGGCTCCGTGTCTGTCCGTCCGTCCCTCCTCATAATTCAAAATCATACAGAGCGTTTCAAATCGTGTTGGAAATACTCTGTGTGCATAGAGGTCTAAGAACTGGGTAGCCAGTGCGCTACTTTTAGGCTTCTATACAAAGTATAACAAGAAGCCTTATTTAGGCTTCTATACAAGGTATAGAAAGAAGCCTTATGGTCTGGCTTCGTGTCCGTCCGCATGTTTCCGAGCCAATCATAACGTTGATCAACTGATACGTTGTTATATTTTAAACTAGCTGATAGCCCGTCCGAGGACGGGTAGCTAGAAGGACGGGCAGGCAGCCAAGGTCATATGGCTTTTGGATTGCACTGATAGCTTTCCTTAATCTTCATTCAACTTAAGTTACCTTGGCTGCCTGCCCGTCCTTCTAGCTACCCGTCCTCGGACGGGCTATCAGCTAGTTTCGCTATAATGTAATTCTGCTTATATAGTAATTTTGAGTAGGATAATCGGATTAACTGATCCGATGATACGTTGATCCGATGATACGTTGATCCGATGATACGTTGACACGATGATACGTTGATACGATGATACGTTCATCCGATTGGTTATGAAATTATCCGTTATGCGTTCGGTTCGGTTCGGTTTGCTTCGGGTATTTGCATTGTCTACGGGATTTCGAGGATAGATACGGATATCACGTTCAAATGGAGGTTCGCCGTCATCATTTACGAACACCATTGCAATTTCATTGGACGTTGGAGCATTGTAACGTCTTTGATCAGACTGCCGATCGCGCCGCATCACCATATTGACGACCGGAACTGGTTGTCCTTCTTCTTCGGCTCGTACACGCTCTTGTTGCTCAATTTCTTTCATCAGGCAATATGAAGCTGCGATACGATTGTTGACGCGGAAGAAACGATCGATTTTCTCAATCACTTCAGGTAGACAACCTCTATTCTCAGGCAGATTTACTCGTTCATTGACCGCTTCTGTCGTGTCCATTACATACAGTTGTGCAAACTTTCTTGTTTGTCCTTCAGGTGGATACAGGTTTGTGGTTCTGTGGTACGTCTGTCTATGAATTTTGATAACGTATGGTCCGTTACCCGGCATTGAAACAATCTCTGCTCCCATTGAAGCGAAAGAAACCGAGGAATTGTAAGAGCGGATGTGCTGACGAAAGTTCTTGTAGTAAGGATTATCTGAATCTGAAAGCATAGAGCGAAGAAATTCGGGATATAACAATAGATTCCCATGTTGATCGAGCGGTTGCGGAATCTTCACTTTTCCTTTATGACAGCAGTTGTTAAATTGTTTATCAACTGGACGCTCCTTGGCGAAATTCTTGGAGCCGCAGAACTGACAGATGGAATTCATTTCTCCACAATCGTGTCGAGTAACGTGAGATTCATCAAATCTCAATGCTCTTATTTGGAGTTGAATTGCTTGACTTTGGTATCGATTTTCTTTCTGTCGATGTATCGCATGGGACCGAGCGTCAGCAGCTTGCCGCGCTTGAGTTTCTTCTAAAGTTTCACGTTGTTGACGTATCGAATGGGACCGAGCGTCAGCAGCTTGCCGCGCTTGAGTTTCTTCTAAAGTTTCACGTTGTTGACGTATCGCATGGGACCGAGCGTCAGCAGCTTGCCGCGCTTGAGTTTGTTCCAAAGTTTCACGTTGTCGACGTATCGCATGAGACCGAGCGTCAGCTTGTCGCTGTGATCGAAGCTGTTCTTCTGTGTTATTAGCTCTTGTACGTGCTTTTCTCTCATGATTCAATCGCCGTCGCATTGCAGCAGGACTTTCAAAATTTTCATTATCCATTATGGAAGTTCACATAATGCTTTTTTGGAAATAGCTGTCCTATATAGACAAAATGATACGATGATACGTTGATCCGATGATACGTTGATACGATGATACGTTGATACGATGATACGTTGATCCGATGATACGTTGATACGGTGTGCGTTCGGTTCGGTTCGGTTTGCTTCGGGTATTTCCGTGGGACAGACAGAAAGAAAGAAAGAAAGAAAGACTTGGCCTTTTATAATAAGGGATACTTCGTCTATATAGTATTGCGTTAATCTGTTAATCCGTTGCTTCGATTCACTAATGCAATTTATAAATACGCAAATGTTCGAAAGAATTACAAAGTTAAAGATATTTTCGAAGAGGTCTCCCTATATAAACTACTTGTTTTACTTTGATGTGAAAAAATAATTTTTTATTGATGTGGTTAGTGAAGTTAAGTTATAAATAAAAGAGAAAGGAGAGGATTGGTCCACCTCAAAAAAAGGACCATACATTACAGAGAAGTAAAATTTCTAATAGAATGGAAAAGTTTGATTGTTATTACTTATATAGTAAATGATAATTACCAACCGCAAAAAATTTTATTGGTGCAGATTATCTGATTATGTGATGTTACATTATATGGCGATCAAAACAAACCAGATAATAACAACTTTCCACACCAGAAAGGTAGCTGTATAGAAGCCTAAGAACTGCCGCTAAAGCGAGTTCCACCTTGTTATTATACTACCCCACTGTTGTTCAAAACTCTCGCAAAATCGGCATGCGCCGTCGATACCCGATCAAGCGTGTATTACTTACTTGTTCGTATGCTTTCGTAAGTTCGTTTGTTTTGTTTTGGTTGAACGTTTATGTTCTTTCATAAATATTAACGTTTGGCAAATTTCCCCGGTGCATCCAATTCCTATTGCTTCAGTAATTGTACAGGCTCTACTCCTGTATTATTTCTTCCGTATCTGGTAAGTGCGATTTATTATTCACTCGTTTTTTTTATCATGAACAACCACGTGTTCAGGTTAATTAATTATCCAATATCTTTTAGATCAATCTCGATCCAACACAGCTCAAATTAAAGACGTTTTTGAAGAGCGTATCTTTTATACGTCTTCTAACTTCGGAGTGCTAAGCGCCTCCTATCATTTATTAATAATCAATAACGTTGTCCTGGTTATCCAATAAGATCAAACTTTTTATCACTGGATCCTTTTTAGTATTACGGTGAGTGAACATCCTTGATTATTCGATGCACTTAATTGTTTTTTGTTGCATTAATTGAATTATTGTCTTTCAGGAATTGTTTACCACTCCATCACTAAAGTTTGGTTTCCATCAGCGGTTCTCAAATGGCGGCGTCGGACCGCCATACTCCGTCCTTTTCCGAATTCACTTAATGGTACCGAACTGTTTATTACCTATCTTTATTGTTAACAAACTTTATGATTAAATTTTCTAACTACATATCACATTTTAGTGAATGCAGGCATCATCATTTTGTATTGTAACCTATGATTGTAACGTTCTTTACTTTTCAAACTCGTTGAGTATTTTATTTTGTACCTTAATTTCATCCCTTTGAGGAATCCCTTCCTTCTTGAAGAACTTATGCTTCCTTTTGTTTTTATTTATCATTATTTATTATTTATTGCCTTAAATTAGCCCTTGAAACACGACAATATGTTATACTTTATTAGTTTCTGCTGCTATCTCTCTCAACTTCCCAGGTTTCAAAAGTGTCGTGACATTCCATGTGCCGATTCTTGCGATTTCTTTCTTTGTCCATTTCACCTTACCATAAGTCAGTTTTCCATTTTCTCACCTATTACCTATAAAATTGCTTCGGTTCAGTTTTTTTGATATCGGATTTGGAGCGGCTGTTCGCCTTTCTACTAGTTTTTGTTTTTGTTGCACGTATAGTGTTCGGGGCATATATAACCACGATACATAGTGAGTAACACCGAAATTATGGTTTCACTTAAGACGAAATTTTCTCAGTTATTGCAAAAGCAATCAAATTGTTTTGGTCTGATGCAAAAATAAATTAATACTACCACTACACGGTAGTAAATTGGAGATTGATGTTTTATCTCAGTGTAGTGACTTATTACCGGCAATTCAATAATATAATCTGAGGTACCGGTAGTATCGCCTTCTTTAAATTGACCAATGAACGAAAACTACCGGCTATCAATGTAGTAACCGGTACCGGTAACCTAGACATTGCCTTAATTTATAATGCAGGTAACTAAGCCGAGAAAATGGATGTGTATGAATATGAATTTGAGTATTCGAATGAATCACCCAAAAGTCTCCCAAAATTCTCTGTCAGCTTCTCCCCAATTGGGGATTTTAGTTCCTCCAACATGATTTTTCGCCTATAATTAGCATAATTTAACTTTTACAGACAATTCTCTTAACCAAAATAGCAGTGCATAAAATTCTCAACAAATTAAAATTTTTCAAAATATTCCTCTTACTTCAAACAAGCAAGCCGGAAAATGGTTCGAGTATTCAGAAAATCCGGTCAGATGAAATTTTGCAGATATGTGTATTTTACTGTCCTAATGAACCCCCAAAATTATTTTAATCCTTTGTCAGCGTCTTGTATAATTGAAGGGGTCAGTGCAAAATTCGGTCAAGCCCATTGCCATTTTTCGAGATATTAACTGACGAATATTTAAATACTGAAAACCCCCTTTTTCATATTAAGTGGTTATATTTCAATTGAATAAGCAGCAATACTTTTAATTTATTTACATAAATTATGCTTCAATTTGAAAAAACAAATTTTTTAGTTTGGACTTAACCACTTTTTGCCCTACATATTAAAAAATAATAAAATAAAATTTATTCAAACGCAAGGAATATCTTAAAAACGTTATATTTACAAATCTATTGGTTACAATAAGTTGTCTAAACAAGCTAGGAAAATGAAAAAAAACACTTGTTTTAAGAAAAACAGAAAGAAAGCTAAATCTTTTATTTTCTATAAAACTAGCCAATAAAAGTCGAACAGTATTAAGTCCATAAACTTCGACACTTTTTTAGAATTTCTATTGCATTTTCCAAAACAAATTCCCTTAGTTTTCCAGGTTTGTTTTCTCTGACTTTTTAAAACTTTTCAAATTCCCAGAACCAATAATGTAAATCGATGTAACGAAATATATAATATAGAAAAAAAATCAATATATATTAATTTAAAAAATATTATTTATTGATTTAAATAAATCAAAAATGGAACTTTTATAATTTTTTAATTTAAATTCAATTTTTTTACTTTTTAAGTTTCAGAGAACTTTCCTTGGCTATTGTTTTAATTTCTCTGATTTTCGATGACTAAATTTTTACATTTCTAGATTCCCTGGTTTGTAAGATTTCTTTTTTAAACACGAACTTTTCCAGTGGATGGTATGGGTAAATTTAGGTGCTGAAATACAGTGCTGAATTCTGTATTATTCATTAAATTAAAATTAAAGACCACAAACTTTTCTGTAAAACGGATTTCTTCAATAATTTTCCTACCCCCATACCCCATACTGAAATGAAAATTAATTTCTGAAATACGTTTTATTTTAAAAAATTGAAATTGGAGCAAAGTTTGAAAAGAAATTTATTTTGTATAGAATTTTGTGCTGTTTAACTTTAGTCGAAGAATATTCTTCAAAAGCATTAAATTATATTATTAATGATAATAAGTTATATTGTTGCAGAATTTACAGTTCGTGGACAAAGCATAAATAACGAAAGAATACTTAACATAAGTATAAAATCAAATCAGTACACAAGCAAAACTCACATTATCCACAATCCCCTAAACTAATACAAATAAATATGTATAACTTACAGAAAAAACAAATTATAATATATTACCGAAAAATCACGATGAACTAAAATCACCAATGGGGGAAGAAGCCAAAAAAGAATTTTAGAGGACTTTTGGGGGTTAAAATCTAAAAATGCTAACATTATCGGAGTTTTAGAAGCGTCTGGTACAATTAAGGAAATTACAATACTAAATTAGAATTCGGTCACATTTAGTCATTTAGTACGTGATTTCCACGGTTGTGCGGCCTGAAAGCCGCACTGGAGGATTATTCTATGTATAATAAGTGTAGGCTTAATTGTTAGGTTTGTTTAAGCGCGACTAGGGGGCGGGGGCTTAAACCCCCCTCGCAAACTATTTGCGTGTAGTGATTTTTATTACTGCATTATGTCGCATGTCATCAAAGAAAAATTGGGGACAGTTAGCTAAGGTTGGTCATCCCAAATAAATTGAAAATTTCCTATTGCAAAGAGGAAGGTTTATATAGTATAATGACATAATTTTCACAAGCGAAGATATAATCAAAATTTCGAGAAAAATCAATTTGAAAAGTACGGGGAAGTAGCACGAGTATGCGGCCGACCCGGGTCGATGCGACATCAGTCGGCCGTGGTCCCTTGAAAATGCGTAATATTTTTTCGCTCCGATTTGAATTTTTCTTTGAAATTCGGATAGAGGGGGGTGTGATTAGTGGATATTAGTAATAAATATAATCAAAAAAATGGAAAATAAGCCGTGTATTGCCGAAAAAGTGAAAAAATTAAAAAAATTTTTCCTTCTAATTTTGGGGTGTGCATTCGATAAGGAGGGTAATCCATCGTCAAAACCTACCCTTACTGGGCGCCCCTCCGCTCCGCTCCGGGTTGCACCCCTCCAGGGCGGTTTTGACTCTGGTTACTAGGCTAAACATACGAGAAGGGCCTCCGATGAAGAAAACCGGGATTAAGGCAACCGGGATACCAGAGACCCTCAAAATAGCATTAAAAAGTATAGTCGCGGTATGGGGCAGTAAACTATTACGTTTCACCCCCAAAAAATCGCCTAAAAACAAAAATAATCGATGTTACATGTACGAGAGTCGAGCTGCATCTGCCGGTGCGAAATATTCTAAGTGTTAGAGTCATTCATAGCGCACGTACCGTCAACAAAATGAAATCTCACTAAATTTTTACATGTAAATTAGCAATTTTCAAAATCGATTTACTCAAAATTTTGATTATATCTTCGCTTGTGAAAATGATGTCAGTATACTATTTAAACCTTCCTCTTTGCAATTGGAAAGTTTCAAGTCAATCGGAGTGACCAACCTTAGTTAACTCTACCCGAAAAATTTCTTAAAAAAGATTACGACTCAATTCTATGCTATTTATAGCATTTTTACCAAAAAGTTTATTTTCAATCTCTAAATCTATTAGGGCTAGCAGTACTAGAACAATTTTTTTTCTTTGAGCTTTATGCAGAATTTCATTTACTTTTCATGATAACCAATAGAATTTTGTATGCTATGTGTCAAAAACGAATAAATTTCGAAATTCTTAAATCATGAAAAGCATTTTTGACAAAGAGTAAACATGACCAACTTGAAAATCCCACAGCTAAGACTGCATTGGATCTAGAACATTGTTGTATGCGGTGATTAACAGAGAATTTTACAATTACAAACATTAACAAGAATAAGAACAAGATTTTACCTCAAAAACGAAAAACTAAGTTTTGGACCAAACTCGGAACTAAATTTTTTTAGTCCCTTCAAAATATGGGACCCAGTTACACCAATGCTTGTGTGGACTTTCTTTGGCTTTCCCTATGTGAAATATTGCGGTACTTCCAAATACAACAGTCTTCACAAAGTAAAGTTAGAGGTAAAATTCTGCGATTTTCTTCTGACCTGATCTTAATTATCAGGTTGAGGCATGAGTTCGTAGCGTTTTTGATTTTCAAGGTAAGAGTGCGTTGGAAACAAATTTCTTTGAGAAATATCAATGTCATTTTAATGACATAGTATTGTTTTATTGAATACTTGTTAAATTTTTCAATTTGAAAAAAGTTAGGAGTAGGTAATTGTTGGCTAAAGAAAATGGAATGTCAAGTACAAAAAAATGAACATATCCGACATATCCTTTTGTTTAAGTTTAACCGAGGAGTTCAGGCATCGAAGGCCGCTACCAACTACGCTAACACCATCGTGGAAAGACTGTACGAAAATGGTTTTCTCGTTTCAAAAAGGGACATTTTGATATGAATGATTTCCCACGTTCAGGGAGACCATCCGGCTTTGATGAAGACCGATTAAATGCTTCAATTCGTGATTATCCACGTCAATAAACTCGGGAATTGGGCAATATGATGAATTGTGACCAATCAACTAACGTA
Organism: Podabrus alpinus; assembly: GCA_932274525.1. NCBI lineage: Eukaryota > Metazoa > Arthropoda > Insecta > Coleoptera > Cantharidae > Podabrus > Podabrus alpinus. Next base: position 14,799,220 of record OW026454.1, on the reverse strand, counting down.
CGACATTTGCATTCCATGGGCAAAGTTCAAAAGTTG